>LR990129.1:22056143-23256143 GCA_905147285.1 Hypena proboscidalis
TTCGTAAATCATATTACTTGAAATTGACTTCAACTTTAAACTGTTGTTCACGCCAGTGTCTGTACATTTTATGTTGAACTTTAAATTAAATATCACGAACATGGCGGGGATTGTGGATATGATTGAATGCTGAATTATGAACTGGTTTATGATACCAAGAAATATCGATTGCTATTTTGGTCATGAGTTTAAGACGTTTTGAAAAAAACGTTTTCATTTCAACTCCCTCTTACGTGGTTCATTTTCTGACTGCTTTGTTGGTTTGGTGGTTGCGTATGCGTCTCTCACAATGAGGTCTCGGATTCGATACGGGTTAGGCAAAATGTTATTTGTGAACTTTCCGTAAAGAATTACTTAATAGCAGCACGTAGTTGGAATTGTGCCCGGTGGATGGCGATAGGCTCACCCCCAATCCCGTAGGACTTAACAGGTAAAATCTGGGTATTGTACATTTATGCCACACACTTCTGGGTAACATAGGCGTGTGTGTTTTATGTTTTTTTTTCGAACTTTGATCAACCAATATTTTGTCAATGTCTACACCAAAAAGACCTATGATCTCTTTCACTGAATCTAAATATACCTTGGACATAATGTATTTGCTTAAGATTTCAGTATTGTGAAATTAATGGAGGTTTAAGTCTCGATAATGCAAGGAATTAACGCTGTCTGTCACAATTGATATGCTGGATTTCTTGTTGTGTGGCCGAAGTGAATTATGACTGCCATGTATTAAATTACAATAATGTGAATGTAGCTTAATTAAGGCAAGTGAATTATATCTATCTAGTCTTGGGTTCATACTAAAATCTAACTCTGTAATATTTTTTAGTGCACGCTAATAAAAACATTACCATTATTAATTTAGACATAAAATACTAACAACATTTGGTTTGAAAATAATTGGAAGTTAGACGATTTACAGTCCAAAATTCTAGATAGATGGTAGAACCAAGCAATCATCTTGGGTCTATTATAATACTTATTGCGTTTTGTATGAAGATCTTGGACATATTCAATAAAAAAAACATGTTGATACAAACTTACTTTCATGTTTGCAATATGGATGAAGTGTCGATAGACTGAAAACTATTTTTATCTGAAGCAGTGGATATAAAAAGCTGCTTAAATCGTTACACTTGCGCATTATACACTTAACAATATTACTTTGTTGCGTGTAGTAACAAAACACGCGCTTGTTATGTTAAGTTGTTTCATGTAAACTTTTATTACTTTTCTTTTTCTTATGTTATTCATGATATTGATCGCTATCAATCAGATGTCTAGTTTTTAGAACCCTGAAAACAGCTTTGAATGGTTTTATTTGAACGACTTCTCTTGAATTTGCAACTACTGTCATAGCATTTTGATAATCATTTAATTTTGCAATATTTTTTCATTTCTATACTATACCGCCTGTAATTCTTTCTACAAGTAGTCTTTGCTAAACTTGCTTGACCTTGTTATTCGCTTTTTATTTAACACTAAGCGATGATGACTGCAGTTAGCAATTTAATATTATTAATGATCGTATCTGCTATTCAAGACCTGTTAACTACTTCCGTTCAATTAAAAGAAAGGCTCTAATATTAATAGCCGATTTAAATATTCAAAGAACTGGTTCACATTACTCGAAAGAAGAAAGCGGTGCACACAGTGTAACAAACTGTAGATACCTACATGTTCTTGACCGTCTCAAGTATTGCCCAACAGCTATAAATCGAGACAGCGGTCATTCCGACGTTTATTTAATATGCATAGAAGATTTACCACGAATGGGTATTGAATTTAATCGGGCAACTGTCCGTAATACAGTTTATGAACGATATTAATGGAGTCATACATCACGGGAGTTTGATGGCGGCGGTACTTTGTCTTGTCAAATCATGGTCTTTTTGGAGTTATTTTCGTCACGATGAAAATACTTGGTACTACTGAATTTGTTTGAGAAGTTAGGGTGCTATAAATATATAAAGATTTGAGAGTTTCAAGCATAACAATCAATATAAATGGTCAATGTACTAATCAAAAAATTGTATGAAGCAATATAGATAAAACTTTAAATATTTTATATGGCAAACAATTTTGTAAAATGACAGAAGAAAATAAAACGAAAAATATATTACGTATTTATGTTTTCAAAATTTATCTTCACATAAGAAAAGAACGCTGATCCGCTGCTATTACCGTAAGTCTTGGACCGGAGATGGGCGTGCAACAATTCCAAGTAGGTTAGTCTAAAAGTGTCCACGGAAACCCGCCACGAATTATGAGTTTTGATGAAATGCTCCGCGCCCAACGCGCCGTCTTGACAGGAAATAATATATTTTTATAACCATTTTAATACCATAAATATGACTGTTATTGATGGAAATGTCGATGCAAGATTATGGTATCAAATAGCGGATGCGCGTAATTAAAAATTAGATAAAATTAATTAATTTAATTGCCTCATAAAATTTTGATGATAACGTATGGGTGCGAAAGTTAAGTTAATCATATTTATCTAGTTTTGGTGAGATCCAAAAAAAACAGTACCGAATATCAGTTACAGTGTATCATATTACGACATAGTTCTAACATAGAGAGAGTTAAAACACTTGGTTTAGAAAATATAGAAATAGTAACGATTCTGATATTCCCGACGAAGACACATAATAATATAATAGGTTAGACTAGGTTAGGTTTTTAGTTATTTATATTGTTAAAAATAAATTACTTACATGCCAATTCCACAACTGCAGGCTGACTTCTTATATCGCCTCTGCTGCTCCAAGCATTACAAGTACAGGTAAATCTATCTTCACCAAAGTACTCATCCAACTGATCTCTCGTCACATTACATTCAGCCTCAACAATTCTCACACCACTCTGAGGATCAACGAATTCAAATTGCGTACTAGCCACAGACCTCACATCATTACATTGAAAGTAAACTTGAAGAGCATTTGCCGCTCGACACCTTAAAACAGCAGGCTTATTTCTGACTACAAAAGCGTGCTGAGGTTCTAAGAGAAACATTGGCAAATCATCTGTTGAACTTTGTAAAAGATGGTCGCCTGAAAGAGACGGCAGTTCATCTGCATCTTCTCTGCCTTCATGATCATCTTCTTTATGTCCTTCTTCGTAATCTTCTTCTAAATAGTCTCTATGATGTGGAGGTGCATGGGCTTTTTCGGAATTATAAGGATCAAGAGCTTCTACACCGGCAGGGTGCGCGTATTCTGGTCTTAAAGGGATCGGTGGTGTAGGAGCCGATGTAGTGTGTTCTGTCTCCGTTGTGTTTGACACATCTGTAACAAAAACAAAATCAATTTAATTATCTAGTTGGCACAGTTTCCTTTTAACTATTATCACAGTACTTATCTATGGGCTCAGTAATAAATACAGCACTTAAGTATTATAAAAGTAATAAGTATTATCAAACATTTGTGAAATTGGTATTGTAATTGACATGTCATCAAAAAACCCATTAATAAATTGAGTGGGACGTCGCCATCCCCATTGTGACTTTTCCAATTAAATTATTGATGTTTTCAATTTCATGAATAAATATTTGGAAATCTTGTCGATTAGAAACTATCAGTAATAAAATAGTAAATTAAATAGAAATGAAATATTAATATATATGCAATTAATGCTCATGATTAGTCGTGGGAACAAATTAAAATAAGGGCAAAGCGTTCTCATCTCAAAAACGTCACAAACAATTTAAAGACCACACGAGCGCTAATAAGACTAATAGCTCTCGCTTACGTATAGACTTATTCTAATTGCAAAGTTAAAATATATTCCGTGTCGTTGAGATAAATAGCAACTGTCATAATAACATGTACCCTCCGAGTTGTGCCATCGATTTCACTCCGAGTCAGCACCTGGTTTAAAGCTTCACTCTCGCCTATTTACACGCAAAACATAGATATTTGGATACCATACACCCCCCTTAATACACTCAGTTTCCTGCAAACTAAAACTGACTTTAAATCAACACCGTAAATTCCAAGTTTCTGTAGCATCAACATTAATTCTTCCCTTAGCAATATTTCGGCTAAAATCGCTATCGTCATATCAGTGTATGTTACTCTTGCACTGTTGACAGTATTACTATTATTTGAACTAGGGAATTGTACGAAAATAAACCGCAACTCGAGCGAACCGTGGATAACTTAATTAGTTTCACTTCCGTTCAGCTTATTTCTATTTCCGTTTTCGTGGGGCCGAACGATATTTCCTTCTTGAAATCTATTTTTCCTTAATAGGATTTGTTTCGTGGAACATTTTCCGCTTCGTGGTTCGAGATCGTGTTAAAATGATTAAAATACCAATTTAATTTGAGAATTCTCAGGTGTTGCTTGACCTATATGGGTAGGAATGGAGGTTTTCATCAAATTTCAGATTGAATATTTGGGTCAGAAGTATAAAGACAATTTGGATGATATTCGTGTTATCAAACCGTCAAACATCTACATTCCAGAATGCCAGTGGGTTTTGAAATCTACCCCAGTCCTTTTAACACAACCCAAAGCTTAAAATTGTGTTACATTTTATAAATTGTAGCAAGTTAAATTAAGAACTTGTGTTGTCCATTCAATATAATAGTGTCTCTATGTATAATGAGTATGTATTTACAAAAGAAAAGTAAATATGTTATAGCATCAGTTATTCTAGTACCCATAGAACGAGCTCTGCTTAGTTTGGGACTAGATGACGTTGTGTGATATTTATTTATTAAATTTATTTAATAATGATAAGTAATTATTATTTAGTATTAAAATAATTATGTTGGCTCAAATTGAAATAAGAACTGACTCACCAGAATAAATAAATAAAAAATAAAAACCGGTTACTCCGTAGGCAAATTGATCTTAAACTCATTAGTTCCTCAAAAATACTTAACAAATAATTCTAATAACAAAACCTTTCATTTGGAACACTTAATTACTATACCCGTCTATACAAAAACAATCTTCATGTCACATTGACGAAGGTGTACTCAATTATAAATATTCTATTTGTTCTGAACTTGTCCAGCCCAATGTGTAAGGCGCTTGTCAATTTTAATTGGTTTTTAGCACTCGGCATTTGTGTATTAAATGTTTCGTAGTCGTTGGTAAGATGCTATTCTTTATCAATGTTTTAATTAATGGTAAATCCGAGTTTAGTTTCCATTAGGTTTGTGTGCGTTGCCATTGACTGGTTCAAATCAATGCTTTTGTTATTTAGGTCGATAGTAAGCAGGGCTGCTTTAATTAATATTGATCAAATTAGTAGCATAAACTCTATTTTTAGTTAAATTTAAACACTATATTTTAGTACGTAATAATTAAAACGGAAAAGCACTTTGTGTAGATATGACCCCTTTTAAAAAATCAATGTTTCTAGTTTCTAAGTAATGACCAATAAGCAGAAGGAACCATCGAGGTACGCAACTAGCAAAATATCAATTAAAAACAATTACGAAAATCCAAATAATTAACATTTGAATTCGATATTTTTTTCTATCGATTTCAATTTAAAGCGTAGTTTAGGCAGCCCTAAAAACGTGAACTCGGCAAGCATTCACGATTCCATACAAGTGTTATCTGCAGTGATGAAACGCCATTTAAACGTGCTCACAAGAAGCGTAACTAAACCGACGGCCGTCACGACGTAAGTAAATTATAAATAAACGTACTATCGATGCTTTGATGTTGTTAGTTTTGTGCTTAGAAGATGCTTCACAGATAGCTTAACTTGAATTGAAGACAGATCGATTTAAGTATTTTTTTCTAAGTAGTAAAAATGCTAAAAGCTGTTTATAGCGAGCTTTCGTTTTGCTATGTTATTTTATTCCTTTCTTTGTTTATCGCGATTAATAAGACAGAGATGGCAAGAGTTATATTATGATCCTTATGGGAGCAAAGACCCGTCTCTTCTTTAATTGTAAAATAACATGGCGCTTGTATTATTCTTAATTGTTCTATTGAAGATATAAAACACAATAATTAATAGGAGGCATATAATAGTAGTTTCCAGATGTACTACCACATCTGTCACTTACCATAGGGTAAACTACACGCCATTTGGCTTCACGAAGTGTTAAGAACATGTTAGATTGCTAAGCATGGCAAATCAATAGAAATTTATGAAGTACCTATATCTACCAAATTTTGAATAAAAAAGAGACATCGATATTCTTCTGATCCTCCACTAAATTCATAATCTATAAATCGTAATCTTGTGCAAACACCATAAACCCTACCATCTGCTAGTTTTACCGGTTGCAAATATAATATTGCCTTAAGTCGTAGACATTTCAGCTTCTGACCGCCTGTGGCGGTTGTCATAAATGTTACCGTGACAACTAAGATCGACACGACAAAATGTCAAAGATATTTCAATATAATAAATAGCCTGTTTTAGCATACCATAGTAATTTACTCCTTCGCGTCACAATAAACAAATCACTTATAAGATTCCGTTGAAATATATGGTGTGTTTTCTTTGTTTTAAAATACCTCAAATGTTTGGAGTCACAAAATTTTAAATGGGACGAGATGAGTCGAAATAGGATAGTAGTGATGTGTATGCGGTTGATGAATGCTCGGATTCCTACCGACTAAATGATGAGATTTAAAACGAAATGTCGTAGTGAAATCTAAATAGCATAAACATAGCATAACATCTTGCCTATATTACCTACAAGGGATTGGCAGAGGTTTACTACACCGACATTTTACTGTTATATTTAGGTCCAATGTGAGTTATATTGAGTATTATGATATATTTGGTAAGTCTATCGCTCTGTATCGCGAAAAAATCTTAACGAACTTTTGCCTGACCGGGACTCTAACCCAAGATCTTACAGTGAGAGGAGACATACGCTTAGCACTAAACGTACGTGTCAGTTACTTATAATAAATGTACAAAACATAAATGTATGTAAGACTGTTACAAAAGTCAAATAATAATCTTTAGTAATAAGTGGTACTATCATAACTTGAAAGGATTCCGAACAGAATGTAATTCTAATTTGGATGGGTCAGAACATTTATTTGGACACTGCTATACATCAGATTTAATCCCATAATCGCCTCTCATAACATCAAGAAGGGGAAGATAGCTATTTACGTCGAGACCACACGGCATTTTAGGCCAGTGATATTCAATATCTGGTTCTTTTAGTCCTCATTATAGTAGTTTAGAACTAAATTTAAATACATAACAGTGTATGTAAAAGTGCTTCTAGACCGCGTGGATTCGTTCAAACTTGTAACGCTACAGTTTGAATATTACTATCGTGTGGAGAGCAAATCGAGTATTGTAACAAATGAATGCTCAAATTCGAATCCCAAATGTTACATGGTCCAAATCTCAGGCTCCAAATGCTCGTAAGTGTAGGAAGCAATTTGTGAAGTAGATTCAATTTTAAGAAAATCGAATCTGCAACGTTAAAGGAAAAAAATATATCGAGAAATCTTAGACAAGAGATTTTCGCCGTATTGAATAAATAAGATAAGTAGTATTTAGAGGCGAATGGCCGCAGTAGCACAGTTCTTGCGAAAATAGTTCGCTTGATACATATCTTCATGACACCATTTTTGTAAAACCTATATTAAAAGTTCCTCGATGGTCTAGCTTACCGCGAAGTCACTGGTTCGATTTCCGGGTCGGGAAAAGTGTTATTTATGAACTTTCCGTCAGAAAATTCACGATAGCAGCACGAAGTTGGAATTTCCTCGGTGGATGGCGATAATTTCACCCCCTGTCACATGGAACCTAAACATAACAGGTGAAATGTGGGTGCTGTACGCCTCTGCTACATCCTTCTGGGTAATATAGGCGTGCTGTTATGTTATGTTATGTCAAAAGTTATCAAGTCTTTTTAGCATCATTAAGAAGCTATTTCCATGTTTTCTATAAAACAAAGTCTCGTGAATTAAATTTCAGCGTCTAAGCTACAAAATAATGACCACTGGCATTATCGTTATTCCGGATAGCAGTACTATTGATGGGTCGTTCTTAATCAACGTCCACTGAAGAATTCTTGGCGTTTCATTGGAGCTAAAGACGCTAACAATTGCTCTTATTGATGGCGGCAGACAATTATGTAGTACGATCCCTTTTATACGATAAATGTAATTCAAAGAGTAACAAAAGAGGTAATGGACAATGAACGCCTTTATGTCGTTGTTGCGTGTTGTGAGATACAATATTCAATTTTATCTTTTATGTGTTTCAATGAACTATTTTTT
Organism: Hypena proboscidalis; assembly: GCA_905147285.1. Classification (NCBI taxonomy): domain Eukaryota; kingdom Metazoa; phylum Arthropoda; class Insecta; order Lepidoptera; family Erebidae; genus Hypena; species Hypena proboscidalis. The sequence continues at coordinate 22,064,378 of LR990129.1, forward strand.
TTCTATAAATAAACTTTTTTGCACCTTTGAGTATTTTTTTTAATACGTTTTTAAAGGTAGCTTACTCAAACCTTTGTGCCACTGTCTTGAAGCTTATTTAAACCTTACGGACAATAATCAGTAATTGTTAAAATCCATTTTGTCTAATAATAATTTTGCTATATAGTATTCTCGTCTTGGCAATGTGTTTATTGAAAAGGACAGTATTACTACACCAGAGTAAAGATACCTACAGAGTATTCTGGCCCCTTTAAAAAAAAATACAGTCACATAGTGTACGATACCGTTCACACATGTATTTGAATTTCATGTACCGACTTATGTTGCGAACATTCACAGCGCAGCGGCGAAACTCCTTCTGTTGTTGACTTCGACCAAATGTTGTTGGCGTTCTTAGTGCAATCTTATCTGCGAGACGTAAACACGTGTCGCGTTTCGACCGTTTCTCTGAAGATTGTATACTCGGTAGTAAAATTTTACTCTGCCTACGCTAAGACTGACTATACTCACTGTAAAGCCCGACAATAATATCAACAGCTTTAATATAAGCTACACGTCTACATCACCTCAGAAAAGATTTACATAGCAATACGCTTGATACATTCCTGATTTACATACTCATAGCCATAAAGGCCTGTTATCGCTCAACGGCCTCTCTCGATACTAAAGCTATTACGGCCAACTTTTATACAAACCACTTACGACAACATCTGTTAAGTATCAGTGATAGAATCCCTTAATAAATTTAATGGGAATATTTAGTTTATTTATACATAGAGTGGTTTAGATACGGTATTAAGATAATAGGGATCTGGTGAATGAACGCAGTTTTATGGCGTCACGTGATTTGATAAACTCAGTTATGTTTGACTGTTTTGATTAAGATTTGAGTGGCTTTCAATTTTGATACCAGAAAAGCAATCAAAGCAGTTTAATCAGTCACTGTCGGCCATAGAACGTGCTCTATCATTTATTAGGAATGATAGTGTACGTAGAAACTACAAGGTAGACTACCTGCCCAAACGCTACGTTATCGTATTAAATAATAAAAATATATATACCAAAATTTTTCAACTTATCGTGGCCCGTGGTTTTAGTTGTGCGTGCCAGTAAGTTGTCGCATTACTCCCACACAAGTCAGTACTAAGAAGGTCACTAGAGGGAACCGGATGCGGTAGGCGCAGGACCGGGTGTTGTGACGCAAATTGGGAGAGGCCTATGTCCAGCAGTGGACTACGAGCGGCTGAATGATGAAGTCAATACCGCATATTTACAAACACGCACACACGTCATAACCGCGTGCCAAGATAAGTAAAGGTATCTAAACCACTACTTGATATACCGACTGTGGCGGCAGTCTTATTTTAATCATCAAAAATCAACCTTGCAATTTGTACTTTCCTTTAGCTGTAACATCTTATTTACCCAATGTCAAGAACTTGATTCCTAATACATTGGTCTTCTATATCGCATTCTGATACACCAAGCCATAGAGATGCCATTCCGAATATTATAATGGCGCACACAGCATCCAGATTAGTGTTGTACCATAATACTATCGGCACAGATGTGGTGCTGACCATTTCAACGACCGCCTTATCTTATTGCTGATAGCTGGCGTCGAAGTCTAACAAGTAATGCAGTCTGGGAAGGAAACGTCTGAGACGTTGGGTATTATAATGTCAGTTTATGTTACGGACTTCTTCAATAGAGTATGGTTGTGGGTTGTGGTATGCTATAGATTCGATCCATATTGTATATTGCAGTTTGTAAAAATAATAATATCATTTAGTGAAAATTTTTATTAGCTATTTAAACAGTTTATTTAAAAAAACTTAAATAGTTTGTTTACTAGATGTGTAGATGACTATAATATTTTCTGGTAGTCAAATTACTATGATGTTAACAAAGCAAACTAAAATAGACATTTTGTAATACTCTACTTTTTACTTTTATACATCTGCGATTAAAGCGTTAGCAAAACCTTCAATCTCTAGGTTAGCAATACATTTTTTGTATTCATTTAAAAACGGTAAGTCGATAAACAGTACCTACATCTTCAAAAACTGTATTGGGCATTCGTTTATTTGCTCTAACAGAAACACCACTAGTGCAACAAACGATCAGTCAAACAATTTGTACCATTAGAAAGCCCATTTACGTACCCCATCCACAACACAGAAACCAAACACATTGCTAGCATTGCCACTGTATCTCGCAGTTATGAATCGAGCCACTTATATCGACGTCACGTAATGCATGCCTCCCCTTAAGAGGAAATGAGTAAGTACCGACACGTGCACTATCGCTAACATACGCAGTGCATTATGTCACGGGAGTGAATAGCACTATTAAAGTTTGCAACTATTAGCGCCAGTTAGTTCTTGACAGCGAATGAAAACGGTAGTTCACCATTAATATTAATTAAAAGTAAGTCTGTCCGACAGTCTGTCACGCTTTTACTGTTAAATCACAGAGTGATCTTGATGAAAATTGTCCTTGAGATAGTTAAAAGCCTCGAGAAAGACGTAAGCTAATTTTACACCGACAGATTATAAGGTAAAACTCACGGTTGGAAACAAGCGTGCTGATAAAAATGAGCTGCGAGCAATCATTATCGCTAACATACGCAGTGCGTTATGTCACAGAAGCGAATAGCACTATTAAAATTTGCGACTGAAAATGAATGAAAAAATGAAATGAAAAAAGATTTATTCATAAAAACATGCCTTAACTCTATAACAATAATTCTGCCAAACTGCAAGCAGTTTGTTGGCAGAAAAGCTCCCTTTTCTACATGTACAAATATTTTTTTTGTTCATTTATTAATTTTAACTTATTATATATATTTATTAAATATTATTATTTTTACACATTTTAGCAATTTAGTATATAGTCAATTAAATACGTTTATATTTGTTAAGACACATGTTATTTGTCGCACTGTAACTTTTTACACGCTTTCTCCAGTAAAATCTACTATTAGCGTCATTTCATTACTGACAGTAAATGGAAACGATAATACTCCTTTACGACTTATTTTTTCCATATTAAAAAAAATTCTTCCAAAAGTTGGAGTACAAAAGGTTGAAGTTAAAAAATCAATATCATCATTTAATCTACTATTTTATCATTTAATCTCTCGTATTCTACTGCTGGAAATAGGCCTCTCGCAATTTACACCACAACATCAGCTGTGTTCGTAATGTTATGTAAAGAAAACGGTTGATTTCGAATTTTTTGTACATCCTTATCCTCATATAAATACGGTCGATATTTGATTGATAGAAATTTTGCTTGATTCCATTTATGGAATACGCATGCTGGTCCTCCACCTTTCGCATTCTGAGTAACCGCCTCTTAATAAATTAAAATGATAAAAAGAAGAAAAGAGAAGCGTCAGTAGCATAAAGACAAAATTAAAGATCTTTGCGGTTATGAAGTTAGCCGCAGATAGCTGTTCTGTAAAAATACAATTCAAAATCTCGATATAAAAAATACCTCTTATAGTTTATCGTCCGCTTATCTAGCTGTAATGGATCTAGAACTTACTATGCAGCTATTATCGCTTAACAACAAATGTCACTTCAATTCAATATTTATACTTTGTGTCGAGAAAGCTTACTATAGTAGCCGAAATAGCAAGACAATTCCCAACAATTAATACAATACAATAAGCGGATGCATTATGTCGACACGCTAGGAGACGATCCTTGATGCAGAATACCAGTAAATGCACTTAGTGCAGAGTAAAAAGATGTGCCCGATCTATTTAATGGCATTGTGGGTGGATGCACGCTCGAAATAGACGCTAGGATGCGCTGTAGCACAGATTTGCATTCTGACGAGTGGTTGAAAAATAGTGCAAGAGATAGAGTAAAGATTGTGGCGTATGTATCTGTCAAAAGAGTAAGAAATAATGTCGTGTATTCTTGACAATATCAGAAAGAATTTATGTTTTATCCAGCTACGGCAAAGCAGAATACATTAACGAAGAATAAAGTAAAGTATAACTTCGTATAAAAACTGTTTACCCTAAATGGATGTAAACACAATAATTGGGGCAGAATTATTTATTTACTACGGGGATCTGATAAGAGTCCGGAAAGCGAAAGCCCACGAAATCTCAAGGCGACAAGGAGGCTAATGCAAAAAATGTACTTATCCATACATCCATTAAAGTTGAAATCGGAAACGACCACTCGACTCCACAGCTGCCCATGTCAATGAAATACAAAATAATAGCGAAAGAAGGAGAAGCCGTGGAGCATTATAACCCGACTAACAAAGAGATTATCTTGTTTGGGAACCTCTTGACTGGTATTCAATGTATCGTGTTACCATTCAGTTTTTGTGGGTGTGGCCGGCTAGGGTGAGAATTTGGCAGTACAAAAAGATCTTCTGAAGTACTTTTTGCACCTTGTCCGAGTATTGTGAGTTAACGGTTGAATTGTTTCTGTAATTTAAAATGCATTTTAGTAGCTATCGTCCTGTTTCTTGTATCTATAATGCGTTGTATAATGTACTGAATCTATTAGAATCTATTTTCCTGTCGGATATAAGTGATGTTGTGTATTTTAATGTAGACATTTATCAAAAAGCTCTTTTGTTATAGTTGGGTAGGCTGTATAATAATGATTTATAATATTTTAGATAAAACAATGATGCTACGATGGTTTTTAATTATGATACAGTACGAGGCACGAATTTAGCTGCTCGTTATTTTTCATCGGCAATTTGTATTTTATTGTATTCGTTTTTTACCCATATTTCTTGCAACAAATTCAAAAAGAGCTTGAAGGTTACCCCATACAACAAAGCTTCAAATTTATTTCTTGACCATTGAAGCAAACGTGTATTGTATCTAAACAAAAGGGCTAACAACATCGTGACCAATGTTCATCAAAGCCTCTTCAAACCGATCTGGTCCGAGTATCGATACTCTTTTCATTAACAAATCAAAGTTTTCACACGAAAGTACATACTGACCTGGATTCTTTTGAACTTCTAGCAACACAATGTTATATAAGATCTTTATGTGAACGTCGTCACGAATTCCGTATCAGTAACGTCTTAAAATAACGGTTATAATGTTTGTATGGCGCAGTCTACAATTAAGCTCAAGTTGTGTGAAAGTTTAATTTTATAATAGCTGCAATCCGATAAAGTAAATATAGAGTAGGCACTACTGTAAGTTGACAGATTGAGGAAGATGACATTTGATTATAGAGAGTTCGGAGTATTAATAATAATAGCTCTCCATCACGTAATGAAATTCAATGAATTTAAACCACGAAGAGGGCGTACCATGTTTTATAGCTTCTTAATTCTATGTAGAACAAACTTTTTTATACTTGATTTCACTTAACAAAAAAACAAAGTAATGAGCCAGTTTTGAGTGAGTTATGGTATGACCCCAGGAAGTATCTTTAGACAGCTAAAGCATGTTTCGCAAAAAACTACCGCGACAACTGTCACTTTCGTAAAAATGTTTCCGGATCAAAATAATACGGTTTGATTAACTGTACTCACACATCAATCTTAAAAAAGCTGCGACAAACATGTCTAATGTCATTTGTGACATCTTACAACGCACCATCAAAATTGACGCCCCGAATAGATAATTCGTGTTTGTAAGTTGCATTAGTGTCGTGACGGAAACTGTTTTTACCTCCTCTTGAGTGTACCATTGTATCTTCTTTTTACGATCAAAGATCCGTTGGCGACAGTTACTTTTTTTTGCTTTCGCTTATCTGATTCCAGATTAGGTGCAAACTCGACATTTTTTACCCGATTTTTTGTTACCCCACTCAGATATTTTAGAGTCGCAGATAAACGAAATGGTTTACGGAGGAATTTGGCCGGTTCATAAATCAAGAGACGTAATTAACCGCGAAGATATGAAGTTTGAACTTTTTAAATTATTCGGCAGTGACCTAAATTCTTGAAAAGTAATAGGATTTTACAAATATTTTTCTTAAATATTTCTAAGAGATCTTTATTAGGTAAAATGATTTAAGTTTCTTTAAAGTTTGTAAGCTAACGAATGGAGATGGATGGATTATAAAATAAATAAATATGCCGTCTCAGAAAGGAGTAAGTAAAATTTGTTTTAGAAATGTAATTCATTATGTGACTCTCGAACATATCCTCGCAGGCCATAAGTAGGCGGTTCTTTGCCCTTCCTTAAACAATGCTATACTTAAGAGTAAGACAAAAAGACAAAGGCACTCACCATGTTTGTCCGCGGCGACGGCCACCCATAGCACGAGGAGCACGACACCCCCCCGCGCCATGTTAGGTGTGTACGCGCATCACCTAAAACAATAAAGAGATGATCAATATTTGCTCCAACGTTTACTCCAATGTTTGTCTTGGGTGATCGTGATTATATTTAAAAAGAATCCAAAAATGCATTGTCTTAAGTCACCCAATATTCATACCGTGTAGAAGTTACTAATATTGGTTTAGAGAATGTATGTATAGATGGTTCTGGTTAAGATTAACTATAAAGCATTTCTCTATATTTGTTCAAGTGTTTGTTGGAGGTGATCGTGATTTAATAATACCAAATAGTGTGAATTATTAGTAATCATACCCTGTAAAGTCCTCAAGTTAACTAGAGGGAACATACAATATAATATATTTTTTTATTAGATAATGCAAATAAAAACTAAAACAAACCTGACGCTGTAATCAAAGTTTTCAATTTATGTTCATACATTTTTCAAACCAAATACGTAAATCACCATGACATCTTGCCTGCATTGTAAAACTTTACCAATATTAATCACATCCTCGACAAAAACAAAAAATAAGACATATTTCATTCGTCAAAAAACTTTGAAATGCCGATAGCCCATATTTCTGATCATAACCAAAGTACAAGCCCACCGCGTCATTAGCCAGAACACTTTTGTATGGCACCGCAGCGTGACTAATAGGACCCTAAAGGGCCATTTTTGGGGAAAAAATAAATGGCCCTATTATAGGCCGGTAAGTAGAGGTTTGTGGTAAAAAGCCGATTTAGTGTGACGAAACATATTTTATAGAAATTGGACATGTTGTGTGAATAATTTCGGGGCCACAATGCTGTTTACAAAAAAAAATGAGTGGTAAAAGAAGCCGCAAAGACAATAGCTTTGTAAGTTGAGCTTCTGACCGCAGAAAAAAATACAGAAGACAGTTTTGAAAGTGTAAGAAGAGACTATCTATGTCGATGTTGTAAGAAAAAACATAACTGTTCTCTTTAAAGTAACCATGTGCGTAATACAACTGTCGACAGTCAATCAGACAGCAGAAAAAAATGTCAGCTGCTTACTCTCCCACGCAGGTTACAAGAGAAGCTTAACTTCAATGAGTTATTGTAAAACTTCTATTATACACATATGCCACCTGTCAATATAAATAAGTGATTCTATTTTAAACCGTTACTGCCCGATGTTAGACGTCATTGGGACCATTGGACAGTGATATTGCTTCTAGCGTGCTATCTAATGTAAAAATATAAATAATAAATACAGAAAAGGCAGGCAAAATGAAAATGATATTGTTGGAAATTGGCAACTACATTATAAATATCTAGTTTACCTAAAATTACTCTACAAGGAAACACCTTGTATAGCAGCTTATTCAGCTTGTTAAAACAACGTAAATAAATGTCAAACACCGATGCCTATCAAAATTGTTATGACACTAAATGAATACTTAAATGTTGTAAACTAGAGTGATTACGGACTTGATAATTGTCGAGATAATCAACTGTTAGCTACTGGGTTTATAAACTTTTTGATGAAAGCAAAGATAGAGTAAAAGATTGGACAGATTACGTTTGTGGACACGGACTTTGAATAAAACAGTACTGGCAACAAAGCTTTGATCATTGTGAAATGTAAATAGAGGACCAACTTGACTGGAAATTGTCAAATTATATGAACAAGTATCAAATCAAGTGTAGGTATTATGTCTTTACTTTCAATAGACATTCTACCTTCATGCAAATCTAGTCAATTTCTATGCATAATTGTACTATAAACCGAACATTTTACTCAGCAAAGGGCCTGCAAGTCAAGCCTCAACACCAAATATAGTCAAGCAAGCTAGAGTAAAAATAGGAATGTCGTAAATAATAATAATGGAGAAATTGTAGGAGTGGTGGAATAGAAACTTGTCAATAATAGTAAGAAACTGCAGCTAAAAGCTAAAACAAACGCCAGTTCTATTCGAACGTACAATGTTGAGAACAACATTCCCTACGACAAGACGTAAACCTTGTATTGGATTATAAAGACGTGCGGTGTTATTGGCTCGCTACAATGTTATACCAATAGCGTTGACTTGAACGGAGTATTTCAAAGCTGTCAAATATTATTGTTATGTATTTGATTAATGGAAATAAGATTTGAATGAACAAGTTTCATTATAAGAGGAATGTTTACAAGTTTTGTAACGTATTAGATTTGTTATGGTAATATTATAGTTGTTTAATCGGATATGGGTTGCGTGTAAGCTAGTAATTATTTCTATACGGAAATATTATAGAAACTTGAAACTACTAACTCGTTGGTCTCATGTTTAACATGTGCGACCTCTCACCTCGCTCTCAGGTTCAATTCCCGGATCGGGCAAAATATTTTTTAGGAGATTTCCCCTTAAATAATTTTGGGACCTTAATGTAACTGATGGTTGGGTACTGTACACATCTGACGTACCCTTCTGGGTAGTATAGGCGCAATGTTATGATAAGCTAAAACTATAGAAAATCTTGTAACAAAACTTCATATTTTATTTAATTTTTGAACACTACCCGCACAATAATCATAATTCAAGAGACGCAGTTTCAGCCACAATTTTATTTACGTGTTCAGTAATGCAGTCAACATAAAATTAAAAGTTTTGTTGAAGTTTGTGTCAGTTTTAATTAAAATTATACAAGATTTAATTCAGTGTAAAGAGTTTGTTTTGAATCTTAATGGAAAAGTACTGTGTTTTAAGAAACCGCCAGTTCAAAAGCTTTTAAGTCTGTATTTTGTTTAAATAAGTTATTTTTGCTTGCACATAGAGGTGCTCCCAGACCGCACAGCATTCGCCTGTAATGAAACGTTCAAATTCGATTCTGAGCTTACGATACAAACTAAGGTGAGTTACGGTATGGAAGGCACTTTACATTACATTCTTTCGAATAACATTTTATAAATTTTGAATTGTATATACAAGTAAAAGCAACGATAGCCGAATGGGAGACCGTAGGACTGCGAAGTCAAAGGTTTTGAAGGGTTCGAACCCACGGCACACACCTCTGTCAATAAATCGTTAAGATTCGTCTTTTCAAAGATAAGGAAAGGAAACATCCATGAGAAGAGTTAGACTATAGTCCACCACGCTGGCCAAGTGCGGATTGGTAGACTTCACATACCCTCGAGCCCTTTTTAGCCACTCTACAAGGAAACATCGTAAGGAAACTTGCATGCCTGATGCAAGTTTCCTTACGATGTTTCCTTGTAGAGAAGTCTACCAATCCGCACTTGGCCAGCGTGGTACACTATAGTCTAACTCTTCTCATCACAAGAAGAGGCCCGAGCCCAGCATAGGATATGTATTAGATACAGGGCTGCTATTATTATTATATACCTACCTATACAGGTTGCGTACATATGCTCTGCTCGCCAATTGCACCAAGTATGACATTCGAAATGTATTATTAATATAAAATAAATTAATAATTCTGTAACGTTATATAACTAGTGGTCTGGGAGCACCCTTGAGTTATTATTGTAAGTTAAACAACTTTTATCCCATGCGAATTATATTAATTAAATCACTACAACTACGTTGTTGAGTAAGAATTATTATGCATAAATATTTTATAGCACGCAATTATGTGCTTAAGTAAAACAATACGAAAGTATAATAAACTTACAAGAAAACATTTTATAGTTACCTACAGTAATGATTTTATTAATACAATGTAAGAGCAAATTGACATCAAACATTTGACCTGAAATGGCTGAAATGATTTTAAACACTACTAATAAGAGGTAAGATTTTTTTGTTTGTTTGTACCCAAAGAACTTCGAACCTACACTGGACCGATCAGAAATAATATAGGCTACTATTTCTCGACCTACGACGCGAGCCGCAAACAGAAGCTAGTTATTTATAAAAGAATATCCTTTTAGGTACTTATTTTCTCTCTTCTACAGCAATAAAAGTATATTAAGAGAAAATATAACAGTTTCTATTTCATAAATATCTCGAGTAGATCAGGTTTTATTACGAGAGGCGTATCACACCCACATTTCACCTGTTGTGTTTAGGTTCCATGAGATAGGCGGTGAGCGTATTGCCATCCAGAGGGCACAATTCCAACTCAGCGCTGCTTTTAAGAATGCCCTGCCGGTAAAATCGAAAATAATTTAATACTAATACTTTTTAACCGACCAGGCAAACGAACCCAAGACCTCACAGTGAGAGGCCACAAACGTTAACTCCTGAATTAACAAGGCAGTTAAAGACTAAAGTAGATTGTAACAATGCTATTTAGATCAATCTACAACCTTCAAGGTCCCTGGCCCGAATTCTTAAGGGCTTTGCTTAGGACTGTTGACTCATAATGATTCAGCAATAAGTGATGAACTGTCTTAATGAGTTGAATGTATGGTTTAAAGAATGAACGATTTATTGACCGTACAATTTAGATCGAAAAATTAGGTGAAAAAAATTAAATTACATAACATCGCGCCTATGTTTACAGCTCCCACATTTTATCTGTTATGTTTGTGTCCGATGGGATAGGGGGTAAGGCTATCGCCATCCACCGGGCTCAATTCCAACTCCGTTCTGCTATCCTGACAAATATCACAAGTAACACTATTTAGCCGTAGTAATTTTCTACTGAAGTTAACTTCAATTGGCTTTAATTTATCAATTAAAGAGACAAATTAAGTAAGTAAATAAACATAATTTTACACCATATATTTTATTATCTTCTTCGTCCTATTTTATTTGGGGTTGGTGCAAAACGTCTATTTGTTCCATTACCCGCTGTTAACTGTCTATTCTCAACATTTTAGTATCTGGTATCACTTAAACTTAACACTTATGCTTAGGTTTATATAATACCAGTTGCAATTTATGAAACATAATTCTACCATAAACAATAGCAAATTTAGATTTATAGCAATTTGATTTGAATCTGATACTGAGTGAATTATTCCATCTTCATAATTTTCATCGTATCGATCTATGCAGTTTAATTTAGTTCGATATTATCTAGAACGTTTATTAATGTCAGCACTCAATCAATATCACTGACACTACAAATTCAAATAGAATTACTAAGTCAGATATGAATTGATCTCATGTTTTTTGTATGAAAATGTTAGGCTCGTAATAAAAACTAATTATGATTGCAATTTGACACTGACTACGCTTGATCCAACCAGTAATTTGTTTTCTCATTCATGTCATATCACATTATTTTTTATAATTAAATGTTAGAAGACAAGTCATTCCTATTTTATTTAAGTAACGAAATTGTAATTAAAACCAGCAATTTCTGTCCGTTTTGTAATTTAGTTAAACTCAAAGAAATGATTCAGTTTTAAATCGCAACTAAGTTGCTTAAGAGGTTATGATACGACGCGACGCCGGGTCTTTGTCATTCTGTTTTTAACAATGACAACCGTATTTAATATAATAAAGTAAATGTTAATACAAATAGTAACAATAATAATAACAGTTGTTTTTTAGTTCAAATCGCTAGCGCCTAAAACCGAGACATCATCCCAAAAATCGACCTAAATGAATAGTTCAAACATCCTCCCAAACTTCCGATCATTAGCCGAACAAGATGAGCACACAACTGAAGGTTACAGGTGAACCCGTATTACTTAATGTTCTTAATAAGGTAGGCCTCGTACGTGAGATTTCGGTTGAGATAGGCTCGTCCTATTTTCTGTTGCGACATTTTTGTCTCCGCTTTCTCTGGGTGCGTGTTTTGTAAGCTTGGGTTACGTTTAGTTAATAAAATTAGTTCTGGTAGAAATAGAAGTATAAAACAAAACCAAAATTAGTCAGGACTTTTCATAACTGTACAAGGCGTTACAGTTACATTATCTTGCAGTCTACTTTACATATCGCAATAATGTTTTGTTTGAACACAGAGTTGTAAAATCTAACGCTCTTGCTATATTAGAACCATGCGATATAATTCCACTCGTATTCTGCTATGTATAGTTGTAAACCATAAAACCAGGATACGGAACGGCTATATAAGCATCTGAAGGTAGTCGTGATTATCAATGTTGTACAAAAAGCTCTAACTTCTCCAAATCGTATCTTTACCATACTGTAGTAGGTATCTTGTATTTTTACTTGATTAATCAAGGCAATATTCACAAAAGCAATATACGATTAGTTTTTTTTGCATCATCCGCAAATGTATAAAGTCTAAAAGTGAACCACAAACTTTATGAGCGGCACACCACACAGCTTAGAAGTTGGAGATAACACCATCCGTAATCTTATCGGTTTCGCAAACAAACTTACATTTAGCATGTTTAATGAACACTTGTGTTACAACTTACTCGAGTTAGGTTAGCTTTTCTGACTTAATAAAATAATTGTAATTTATGGTTTGATTTTGTTTGTAAAACCAGTCGAATTTAAAATGACTACGAACGAAATAGACAAATAATGTCAGAGATATGCTTGAATTATACACTGGAAACTTTCGATATTTTTGGTATTGTTATAGTACTAGCATTACATGGTATTGCAGTGTCGTCCCCCAAAAAGACCAGTATCTATTTTTTTATTTTATTTAAATCAATCAATGCACAGTTCCTACTAGGTTTGTGTTTAACTAAGTATCTATGATATTGCAAAGTGTCACGACATTTTTTTACGTAGGTGACTATATTATAGGGTACGTCTTGTTACACTTTGTTATGTAAATTTAAACTTTTTTATGTGGTAATATTAAGTTAAAAATCTAATATGTACTGAATTTTAATCTAATAAGACCGGATCTATATGACAAACTTAATTATACGAGTATAAAAGCGATAAACATTACTTTGAAGAGACTCCTAAATATTTTAATCTCAACTCAAAGCGAATTTTGATGGGCCATCAAAATTAAAGCGTCCATGCGTTATCTTAAACTATATGTTACACTGCTAATATGTTAATACATGTCACACTGCTGGGCTCAGTCCTCTTCTCATGATGAGATTGGTGGTCTTCCAGTCCGCTCTTGGCCAGCGTGGTAGACTAAAGGCCATAGTCCACCACGCGGATTGGAAGACTTCACACCACCTCGAGTACTTTTTATTAACTCTCATGCGCGCAAGTTTTCTCACGATGCTTTCCTTAACCGTTAGCGAACATAATTTTTATGATAAATACACTCATATCTTCGAAAAGACAAATCTTAACGATTTATTGACCGAGGTGTCTGCCGTGAGTTAGAACCCGAGACCTTTGATTTCACAGTCCTACGGTCTACTACTCTGCTATTGCTGCTGTTAAACTAACTAAACTAAAAGTTACTGTTATATAATTTAGCAATAAAAAACATAAATCATTGTTCCAACATATAACCATTATAGTTAATACGGATTTCAATTAATAACCACCTTGGCCAAGTTTAGAAGGGCCAATCCTACAATTAGCTGTGATAAATTCTTGTATCAAAATGATTGTGGGGCGATAAAAAGGTCAATATTGTCATGAAAATGGATCAGGCGTTTAGATAATGTAAGTTTAAGAGTTGGTCCCTTGAAATTGTGGTCAGCATTAATTTTAGAAACATAACATACCATCACGCCTATATTACCCAGAAGCGTGTGGTAGAGGAGTACAACACCTACATTTCACCTGTTACGTTTAGGTCCCATGAGATAGGGAGTGAGCCTATCACCATCCAGCGAGCACAGTGCCAACTTCGTGCTGCTATTGTGAATTCCCCGACAGAAAGTTTGCAAATGCGACAACGATCTGACGGAAGCTCGACTACAAAGTCTGGAGCACCGTCGCAAGGTTGCCAGCCTATCGGTCTTTTATAGGATACATTTCGGAGAGTGTGCCGAGGAACTACACAACCTTATCCCTCCGTCCTCGTTTCACCATCGGACTACCAGACAAACGGCACTCAGGCATAGCTTCACGGTAGATATTCCACCATTACGCACTAAGCGTTTCGCTTCTACATTTCTTATGCGAACTGCCAAAGAGTGGAACGCCTTGCCCGAGTCTGTGTTTCCGCATGAGTACAACTTGGATCTCTTCAAAGCAAGAGTCAATAGGTATCTCATAGGTAAGCGTGCTCCACCGTAGACCGCATCATCACTTACCAGGTGAGATCGTGATCAAACGCGGCCCAATCCACCATAAAAAAAATAAAAAAATGACAGTTTACCCGACCCGGGAATCAAACCCGAGACCTAAACATATCAGGTGAAAAGTGCGTTTTGCAGACCTCTGTTACACCCTACTGGGCCACCCTATAATATAGGCGTGATGTTATTATATATATAGATATGCTATACCTAAGTTGTAGGTACCAACAACGTTTGTAGCAAACGGGTGTATACTGGCACTAATAAATAGCTAGGTATAATTACAATCACAAATCGCTTCGTAGCATACATTCTACTTACTTATAACTTCTACTTATTAAAGGTGTGAATAACTCACACGTTATAATCTCCGGATAATCAACTTTTGATAAATGGCCTGCAGAGCATTAACAACATCAGTTCATTAATATTAAATCGAAATTGAACCTGTGAGTCTCCATTTTAAAATATTTCTCATGTATTTATTGTTATATTTTTTTTATTGCAACTTCGATTGATTGATTATGCTAGGTATTATTATAGTTTTTAATAACAAGTATTTTTTATTAGTTGCCTCGTTGTTCTAGTGTTTAGCGTAAGCACTTCTGACCGCGAGGTCACGGGTTCGATTTTCTGAATTTTCCGTCAGGAATATCACAATAGCAGCACGAAGTTGGAATTTTGCCTGGTGGATGGCGATAGGCTCACCCCCTATCCCATGGGACCTAAACATAACAAGTGAAATGTGGTTGTTGAACACCTCTGCCACACCCTTCTGGGTAATATAGGCGTGATGTTTTGTTATGTAAGTATATATATTATGAATATTTCCATTCTTGAACACCTAGACCGAAGCGAGATGGACTTGTTGAGTTTTTGTCTCGTTTAAAACATAATACAAACGCGACAAAATCTATTTTACCCGACAAGAGGGAACTTTAGTTAATTAAAAAACTAAAGCTCAGGCACTATAATAATATAATAGGCAGTTAGAAACAAAAGCAAAGTTATTTATTATTTATTTTGCTTTAGATCCTTTACAAGCCAGACTATCCGACAATTGTCTTTTTACCGTACCTATTTACTATTAACATCAACAGTTAGATTAATTAAATCCTAACTCTTTCGATTTAATGTATCTAAATTCAATGCCCATATTCACATTTTGTAAAGATTTTCATTCTTATTACAAAATTCATGACAGAAATCAATAAAAGCTTCCTAAAGCTCTCACATAACCTAACTACTAATAACAATAGAAAGGGTTGATACAAAACTACAATTATCCTTATCAGGCTGAATCACAACAGATCGTTAGAGCTTTTCTTTCCTATCTCCTTGAGCATCTTCAACACGTGACAAAGCAAGGTAATGGGAATCGACATTAGCCTATTTATGCCGTTCCACCTTATCTGATGATGTCTCTCCTACCGTCACAATTGCTGCCGCTTTTACCGTTGCAATCATAAAAAAGCTACATAATAGTTTGGTGCCGACGTTGAGTAAGATTCTGATAAATCCGTGACCGACTTCCATATCTCCTTTAGACGTAGTTCAAGTCATAAATCTTGCTTTATCAGCACTATCTGTCATATAATTGGACGGAAAGTATATAGGAACTCTTAAGGAAGAGATAAGAACTGTTTTTATTGATGTGGACGAGAAAGTATATAAAGCACTAAGTTCATTATTGCAAGTAAAAGCTCCTTATAAGCTTACGTATTTTCTTCGTAAAATAAGTAGTCAATAACAAATTATACCAAAATAGTTACCCGAATAAAACAGCCGAAATAGAATGCATCAGCAACGTTTTATTAAATAAAAACAAATCCACAAGAGGTTCACTAAAAACTTAAAAACTGTCACATCCGTTATTATTATAAACCGGCAATAAATCCAATCATCAGTTGCCAAAACGTAATCAGTTTCACTTCACGTATGCAAATGACACTAAGGAAAACAGTTTTCACAAACGCGTAATCGTACTAAGCGCGGTTGGAACGCTTCGGCCGGCGTCCGTCCTTCGCGGCAGCCCGACTTTAACTGTCGCTGGAACAAGGGACCCGCGGGGAAAGGGACGCAGAGGTGAGGGGAGAACCACTCCAACCGAGGAGATAACTTTTGATCTTTTTGGTGCCATAGAAGATTTTAATGTTGCACTCACATCTGGAGATTTGACAGAAAAAGTGCGCGTCGATGTTAGGCGTTAATGCATGTCAAGGGCTTAGTGAAAACGACGTGTCAGAAAAAGCATAGCCGTGGTTGCGGGTGACATTTTTAAAAATAGCAACGATGGGCAAACGGTTGATCGGACTTGCGGAGCTTTTACAAGTAACTTTGCGAGTTTTTAGATTAGATTTTTCGCTGAAAAGAGAAGAACATTGTTCCGTGGAGATATTTCGCTTTATATTCGAGAGTATTATTTTCACATCATCCGATGTCTTGGGGCAGACAATATTGCGCAAGGTTTTTGTCCCTGCCCCGCACATGTCAGGGTACAAAGGGGCGAGGAGCGGAGCAGGTACAAAAGATCCCAACCCCGCTTCAAGTTACAACGGCCATAGATTAATGACGGGAACATTGTGGAGTTAAGAACCCAAAAATTTACAACTGCATTGTATTCGTCCCGTAACAAAAGAGCACAAAAGATAGGATCGGCTCCTGTTATTACCTTATCGTTTATCTGAGCGCTGATTTCTCTCACTTCTCAAGTAATACAAGTAACATTATCGATGTGGATTTCTTTTTTCACTTCCACTACAGATGTTTGGAGGGCGTTCTGTTATTGCATACAAATAATCTGTGAATCAGGAGTATTCTTACAAATTTTAACAGTTCAATAGGATTGTACACAATAGGAGCTTAAGTTACATTTGTCAGTAATAATCTGTTAGTAGCTAATCATTTTTCAATTTATTGCTGCCCAAATTTATTATAAACGTTTCTTAACAAGTACTTAGGTACTTCCTTCCTAAGCGCCATGTTGAATTTTTATTTAAATGTTTATCGACGAAACAGTATGTATGATGATATCATTTAAGCCCACTCCTGAATGCTAATGAAAGGATCAGCTTTCACAGAACTTGACTATCTCCTTAAGTCATTTTACTTTATTAATGGACTCGCTTTTATGTCGTGCTTTTAGCTCACGTTGTTAAAATTTATCGCACAGTTCTCAATTTTGTTCTTAGCTTTACGTTCTTTCTAGCTTTATGTTTCTAGTCATGTCTCATTATGGCTTTATTCCCGCTCATTAATTACTGTATTGTAATTCGATTCTGAATGTAATTAGCTTTAATGCCATTTATTTCTAAAGTATGCAGCTAAAGATTTACTTTGATGAGAATGAGCCAAGAGTCCGTCCGAATGGGTAAGTTTCTAGAATAAGACAGCATTTTAATGAGCCGAAAGGTGTAATTTCAAAGTTGATCGACACTTCAAGTATAGACAAAATGAGGCAACAAATAAATCACTCAAAATAGTAGTGCAGTCGAAATAAAGGCCCCGTCACACGGCCAAGTCACTACCGGTAATGACTAATGGGTGAACGTTCATTACTCAACGACGCCCCGCAGTTTACGCATCATCTGTCGTCGCGTCTCGTGAGTTAGGGCAGTAACTTCAGATCTGTGAAGTGTGTGTGAAATGGGAAAAGGCATGTTTTTGAGGTGAAGATTGATTTTTGGGTTTTAGATAAATGTAGTGGATAAGTGGGCTAAGCTGAGAGAGTGTCTCATCTGTGATAAGTTTGGATAGTGTTGTCGATCTCTTATCTCGTGTTTTTCTTGCAATATTTGTCTTGCCTTGCCGTAAAACACTTTAATGTGTATTACTAATGATAGTGCAATAATATAATGAAGTATCTAGTATTAAAATATTTGTAGTTATTAACAGATATGTTACAAAAAAAAATAGACAGGCTTCATTGTTATGATATTAATATAACTATGTAAATAGTTGGTTATTTCTACTCATATTCAACAACAAAAGTCACAACGATATATTTGTAAGCACCGGAAAAATACGACATTATACAATTATTTTTATTAATATCCAAAAATATATGATGTAACCCAACTGAATTATTGTCAAACCTCCGCTCTGATGAGTATCGTTGCGTGTCCTCTGACATATTTTAAACTACCCATGTCATTAAATACAAAAACATAAAATTAACAAGCAGAGTGACAACGAAAGCAGACACAATCTAAAGGGTTGACAATATTCCCTTTTAAAAATATGTACATCAATTTTTACGGCGATGTCGTAGCTTCTGGGCACCATAATTTTACAACCGCTGCGCCCAACTGTACGCCATATGCGATGATCGCAATCTTATGGTGTTCTCAAAGTTATTGCCAGTACCAGGCCCTCATTTTCCAATGTTTTATGGATTGGGTAATTTTGTTTTAAATATTTATACCAAGGCCGTGTGGTTAGACCACCGCTTGGCTTCCTGTGGGTGTCGTAAGATGTTCAGGGACCGAAAGTTAAGAGCTTTTGGGTATCAAAATTTGAATTTCAATATTTAAGATAATTAAATCCTGTTCTTGGAATTGGCTAAGTAGAAGTTGATATTAAATAGTGATACGAATATTAATAGTAATAAAGCGTATTTGACTTCTATTTTTAGACAGATCGCATGAAAATTACACAAGGTTTGCATGTGTTCGAAACACTTTCTTCGCATTGGCTTGTGGTGGTGATAGACTATTCCTAAGAATTGTAGATTTTTGTGATCACGTTGACTTTTTTGTCTTGTGGACGAAAGACTGAGTTACAACATCTTATTCTTCCAGTGTCTTATATCACATAAGTACTAAGAAGTGGACTGTTTGGACTAAAATAGGGACATTATTTTATTATATTATTGTAATTACCAAACTAAATTGTGTTTACTGAACCATGGTTTAACTGTCTTATTCAAATTCCGTGAGGATTATGAGCAATTCAGTATTCCGTCTCGGTCATTCATTAAGTAACTGCCTATTTTGAATTTTATAATTAAAATAGCGACCTCAGTTCACTTCGTTTGCTAATTAATCTTCACAGATCGTTTGCGGGGTGCAACCACAACTCTGATTGCCTAAAGTGGAACATTTCAAAAGGAAATGAAGCCAGAAAAGCTTGGAATTACGCGAATATTCGTCCTCATTATGAAACATTTGTATTTCAGGTAGTCTGTTTCTACAAATAGATAGTTGTAACATATTATAATGTAGTGAAATATTTCGACACTGTTAAAATATTTGTAGTATCAACTGATTATATATATATATATATATATATATATATATACAGGGTGGATGCTACATAGCGACATTTATTGAAACCACAGCTTCTATACATGGCCAGTATGCATTTCCACCGGATAAAAAATTCTCTGGCGAAAAAAAAAATCCACGTCTTCCGAACAAATTGCACGATCGCAATGTTCAAATTGTTCGGAGAACGTGATTTTTTTTTTTCGCCAGAGAATTTTTATCCGGTGGAAATTGATACTTACCATGTATAGAAGCTGTGGTTTCAATAAATGTCGCTATGTCGCATCCACCCCGTATATATAAATATATATATATATATATATATACTTAGTTTTTATGAATATGGTTGTGAATGTTAAACACGGCCAATGTTTTTTTTACCAGTCTCCCAAATGAAAACATAGTTTAGGTTAGGTTAGGTTAATAAATAAATTTCCTGTAAACATCCCGATCTTAGTGACACATCTCAATTGGAACATTGGCCATAAAAACTACTTTGATTCATAATACGTATATAAAATCACGCCTTTATCGTATGAGGATAGGCAGAAACATACCTTCCTTCCTTAACATTTACACATCTTTTCATACATGCTCGCCGGTTTTGTGTACTCCATTACTATTTTTCTTTTCTGAAGGACGCTACTTATCAAGTCCCATGTTCTTTCACCTTCACAGAGTTCGTCCTCTTCCAGTACTTTTGAGCAACATTTGTGTTGTATATCTTTTCTTTCTTTTTAGATAAACAAATAGCAGTGTAGTTAATTGAGGAGGCGAATTAAAAATAATAATTATTGCAATTTTTCACCCCGCTATTTTTTGTTTCACCTAATTCTCTGTAATTTTATACATCGTTCGTGCAGCTAATTAATGTTAACAAATCTGTGTTGAACCACATTTCTGATTGCTTCTCTCTCCCCCCACAACTTGTAACCTATTTGTTATTCTAAGTCCGTGCGCCACCGTCCATCCGTCGCAATGCACTTCTTAGATCCGACCCGCACTTGCGACTTTTAGTCGCATTGTTCTGCGACTATACGCATGAATTATTTATTTAATTGCATGTGAATTGATTATTATTGTGCTGATTTTTATGGGTGTTCTTGTGATTGGCAAGGGTTGTGTATATTAATTAAGGCGCGGTTTCGATTGATAAAGTTATCTGATGCCTGTATCTTGCGCGTTAGATCTAATTTTATTCCTACCTTTATGGCTACGTTCTTCAGTGCGGATATATAAACGATCACACATTAAATTCTTAATAATAATTTGATGGTTTTCTAATAAATAATTTTAACTTTACTTTTAATTTCAATCAACAGAAGAATACTATTGGTTTTTCCTATTTATTCAATCAAAAAGTAAATAGAAATGAGAAATAGCTTTCAATAGATTGCATACAATTTACTTAAAGATTGTAGATAGGTACAAATTTAAATATATTATTTTAGAAAATTATATTTTATTTATTTATAAAATTTTCTTTGCTTTCTGCTAGCTAATAGCTAAATATTCATTCTTCTCCGAACGATATAAGTAGGTACTAGTGGTATCAAACAATACTACATTCACCAGCGTGTCATAAGGTTACAAGGTCACAGTGTGACCTGGTATAACCTGGACTCGCCTGTAGCCGCCGGCTACTACTAAGATCATTCGTCAATCCAACGAGAAATACGGTCATCTAGAGTAACCAATAAAGCTCGAGTTGTCCTATAGAACAATGAGAAATAACACGAAAGAGCTCCCAATCAAAAAAGACAAAAAAAACTTGAGAACATGTTTGGAAAGGAAACAATTACCTTACTACATAGCTTAAAAGCGCGTTAAGCATTGTTCTCTGCGGTCAGCCTTTGGATGGGTGACCATCTTAACATAAGGAGTCTTCTTCCGTGCCTCGGAGACCACGATAAGCCTTCGCACGAGCATTTGAAGATCTATGATAGTCGTTATCGGTATTTAGAGATTCCAGAATGTCTGACAACTAGTCTAACAAAGAGTTCCTGACGGAAAGCTCACAAATAACACTTTACCCAACCTGAGGAACGAACCCGAGACCTCACGATAAGAGGTACATACGCTAACCACTAGAGTAATATTAAATTGGTTGCAAGTGTAAGATGCTATTTAAACCACGTCCTGACGCAGAATATCTTATTAAAAGTACTTATACGTTATTCCTCTTAACTACTCTTATTAAAAATAAAACTATTGTTGCACCCACCGCAACCTGTAATCACGTTAATTGACAAATCACTCGAGTATATCCTAATACGTTCTGTAGGTCATCCATTACTAACTACGACACCCTTGGGAGCAGATGATAAACGGCCAAAACTTTTATTAATATACCAAAATCCGAGGCACCCCTAAGAGACCATTGAACTAAGAAAAGCTAAACTTTTAAATTAGCAAAGTTTGCTAACTTACCTATCTACTTATGCGCGCTTAGGAGATTGTACTTGAATAAATATTCTGCTAGATGTCTCATTTTGAGACCAACTTCTAGCCACAAATTAGTTTTTGTATTTTAAGTGGTATACCGACACTAGCACCAACTGGATGTATGTTACTCAAGATGGAAAAATGAAAAAGTTCTAAATTGTTTTTCACCTGCTCTTAAAACAAATAGGGAATGGCTTTAAATCTACAATTTCAAAACGCCCGAGTAATTTTTCAGAATATTGAGTAAGATACATAAACAATCCAGTACATATCAAGTTCATTAAATCAAGCCTAATTTACATAACCAATGACAATCAACAATCAGTTTCCAAGAAAGCAAAAATTAAATCGTGATCGCTGGGACAAAAAAGATGAAACCGCCCTTGATTATAGCGATAAGGCTAAGGAAGGAACAATGGTCCGCGGTGTGGAAGCATCTAGGCGTGGTCAGGATGCAAATTGCGGACCGCGGCCCGGGGGGATAGACAAATGGCGTCGTGAGCCGACCGCACCGGTAGCACACGAGCCCTGCCTAGGGCGCGTGTTTATTTCTAGCTCGGTGATGTAGGATGCCGGCGAACGGGGAACTGAATTTTGTGGGAAAATACGATTTAACTGATTTTAAGTGATATTTAGGCCAAGGCTTACGATTTATGTATTATGAAAGATCTAATGCGAATGACGGCCTCGTTAGTCTAGTGGTTAGCGTATGTGGCCTCTCACTGCAAGATCTGGGGTTCATTTCCTAAGTCGAGTGAAGAGTGTTATTTGGGACTATTCCATCAGGCAATTCTCAATAGCAGCACGGAGTTAGAAATGGTCACAAATTAATGTCGATAAGCTTTCTCACCCCCTATTACATGAGACCTAAACATTACAGGTGAAATGTGTATAATATAATTTAATTAAATTTAGTTTTAATCTGATTTATTTAATAATTTACTTTAGTTTTAATCTTATTTATTTCATAATTTAATTTAATTTATATTTATTTATATAATTTCATTTTTTTTATGTAAATATTTTATTATTATTAATGTAATAATTTAATTTATATTTATTTATATAATTTCATTTTTTTTTAAATGAAATTGAATTTTTTTTATCAGACAAGCATTCCTTTTTTAAATTAGTGTAATGTGTTGTCTAAGTTCTATTTTTATCTAATTTCTTTTATTATAGTGCATATAAGTAGTGAGACACTTAGAATTAAGTTCACAATGTTAACCCTTATTTAATGTAACAGTGCACTCATTGTTGAAGAGCCAAATAATAAATAAATTAATAAATAAATAAACCTCTGCCACACCCTACTGAGTAATAAGAGCATTATATTATTATTATGTTATGATTTTAATTAATAATTACACATATTGTACAAAAAACTCTATAAATCAAAAGTAGTATTTTAAAAGGCACTACTCTTTATGGTGATTTTTCAAAGCACCCAGTACTGTGCAATTTTTACTAACAAAACCAGTAATTGTCGGTAAATTGAAGCTCAACTCCAACAGGTCCTTGCGAAGTAAAACGACAAGAACAAAAACTTGGAACGTGAACTGTGAAGAACTAAAGCGTAGCTATTAATCAAGTACTAACTTAGCAAGTGTGGCAAATGTAATTTCTGGGACACATTGCATTTTTAATTCAACGGAAGACCAATAAAAAATAATTAGATTTTGTGATATCGCTTTAATGCTTCGATTTATTAACATAACATAACAATGCACCAACATTACCCAGAAGGGTGTCAGAAGTGTACAAAGCCCTCACTTCACCTGTTATGTTTAGGTCTCATGACATAGCTTATCGCCATCAACCAGGCACAATTCCAACTCCGTGCTGCTATTGTAAATTTCCTGACAGAAAGTTCACAAATAACACTTTGCCGGACCCGGGCATCGAACTCGAAATCTCGCGGTGTGAGGCGCGTACTCTAACCTTTAGACCATCGAGGCATTATTCATCTATTTATTAGTAACACAAAATTACCGTTACTTTGCGTCATTGACACAAACTTACTATATAAGATAAAGGATATTTTAAGCCCCAATTCCACCAGCGTTTTAAACCGTCATTCAATGTTTGAAAGGGTTGTTCGCCAAATTTTTACATGCAACAAAGTCGGTAAAAATAGTAAGTAACTAAATAAAACAGTAAACATGAATCAAGTACAAAAACTGAACCAAACCAAGTAAGTGTGAAAGATGCAATTTCTGTGCCACCACGGGACAAATTGCTTTTGGTACTAGCTCATACTCTAGCGTTTTATAATTCAACGCAACACCCGCTGTATATCGAGCTTCGGAAATTTTATTAGGTACAATAAAGGATCTTGTGCCAATTTTATGTGTTATTCCGGGCAACCTCTTATTCAGGCTCCATTCTTGGTGCAGAGGTGGCTTGGCACTATTGAGTAGGTTTATAGCGGCATTAAGACTCCAAGACCAGGAATTGAAATATAAATTATTGAGTTTATATCCTAAATTTTATCTCTTACACGATTGTGTGATATTACAATCTTAACGACTGTATTGTTTCGATTATTCATCGAGATAATAGTCCATATATTTGTGCTCAGAACATTTACGATCGTTTACGCTGATGACTCAATCGATGTTATAATATCAGTTTTACTACTCGGTTGCCCCAAAATCGGGCAAACAAAAGGTTAACATGTAAACATGCTAGGATATTCAATATTTTTGACGTAAATTAGTTTAGGGTCGCGACTGCCGATAACGTTGCGATAGCGGTGATGAAACTTCTCCGAAATAGAAACTTAACAATGTAACTGACGAAAGTTATGCTGTTGATAACAGCTACAAGTTTTTGGTATAGCTTTTTAATTAAATATAAAATACTGTATCTCAAACTGTTGTGTGTAATGTTGCAAACTCTGATATAAAAGCACAGTGATTTAACATTTAAAAAAATGTATAATTAATTAATAATAAAAATTCACTAATGGTTTATTGTATAACTGATAATATGAGGAGTCATTGAGTCTTGAAAAAGTTAGGTAATTAACAAATTGGTAAATAAAGCTTTATATTACGGCCACGGTACAACTTTAAAAGGGATTTATTCTCCGTAGAATTCATTACTCCATAACTTTAGTAAAATTTGAAACATTGCATCTATATTGTATTCCCATTTCAAAAACATGAGAACAAAATATACTTTCAAATAGCAGTAAACATAATATATATCTGATACCTCGCGCCGTAAAGCGGCTACAATTCAACGCTCGCATATCAAAACGCTGAAAATCATGGCGTGTAGCGCAATGTAATATCATTTCCAACGTTATTATTACTTTACGGACAGCGAATTCTAAAATATACTCGCAAGGCGCGCGAGGTATTCAGCGTAATGGCATTGCAACTCAGAAATTATATCTGCGGCGACTGTTGACTCGGGCCGCAGGCGGGCCCATCGCTCATTGCTCAGTACTCGAAGTCAAACACCAAGGAAATTAATCCCAAGTCTACATTGCTAACTGTCTGCTTTCAATTCTCTTCTTAGCAGATCGTGTTTCGGGATCGAATATCGACGCCTAATATTCTACGTGACTTCTTCCAGCGATAATAGATCGACTTGTAAAGATTCCATTAAGGTTCCTCGCTTTTTTTCTTTGATCGTCGTATACCTTGTCCTATTGTTGGAGAGAAATCGTTCGTAACGGTTATTCTTTTCCGTATTTTCTAAGTTCTTATTACGTGTTGGATTCGTTTTTGCAATGTCCGGTTGGAAATTCAAAACATTGCTTTTTTTGTTTGAAATTGTTACGGGTGCTATCACCGGTTTTGTTATACTGAGATTAAAATTGATATAGGAATATTTAAATAGCAATTTGACATAAATATTAATCACAGGTTTAATATTCATTCATGCTTACTTGTCTAAATAAATCTACTCAAATCAATGTTTTTCAATTAACAAATTCTTTTTGTGCTGATAAAAAAAAATAAGAGTCCGCAATCACTATTTTAGTTTTACCGAATGAATTTAAATGACATTCTATTTATTTTCATTCGTTAATTATTAAAGAATTTGTATTATTATGCGTCCTCGCTACTTTACTCGCCGCTTTGGTGAAAATTATCTGTCAGCTTCGTCACACTTCTCAGCTACATTCCGCTTAGGTGGAAATGCCTTAATAATGGTATTTTTTTGTATTAAATACATTTGTAAATCCTTTATTAAAAACCATGGAATATTACGAACATTATTGTATATTCCTCTCCCACCACAAAAAATAGCCCCATTCAAAAGTATGTACTCTACATTACAATGGCCTTACAAGTCCTAATTACCTATCATCTCATCTAAACGGGCTATTTTCTTCAATAGCCCGTAACAGCTCCTCGGTATGATAATGAGGAACAGCACTTGCTTTTTCGTTCAACCTCAGCAGTTTTACTCCACGGATACACGTAATTGCTTTAATAGGAAACCTATTACGGGCTTTAGCTTTTTTATAATTAGAATCATTGCGATTTCCTAGACAGTTATGTGTGAGACACCTTGGTATTTGTATGAACTTTTAATGGACGAAACATAACACAACTTATAACATAACATCGTGCCTATATTACCCAGAAGGGTGGGGCAGAGGTGTATAATACCCACAGTTTATCTGTCATGTTTGGGTCACATGTGAACCTATCCCAGGCTAGCCTATTGCCATCTACCGGGCCAAATTCTAACTCCGTGCTGCTATTGAGAATTTTCTGACAGATAAATCCCAAATAACTCTTTGCCCGAGCCGAGAATCGAACCCTAAACCTCGAGACTAACAAGGCAGTGATGGTAGTATCATTTTAGTTATTACAAATTATATAATTTTATAGTAGGGTACGATAAATTTAAAATTATTAGAACTTTATTTCCAAATTCACCGATTAGACCGATAAAATAGGACTAGCGAACACAGTAGCGTATTGATTATAACAGATAATATTAATATGAATATGTTTTATATATAGCCACGCTATTGAATCTTAGCTAATAAGTATTCATAATTCACAAAATATTTAAGTATGACGTGTAGAGGTCGGCGCGTGACCTTTCTTTCTGACTACCGCAGAAGTTTAAAAAGGTGTGCACAACTATTTTATATCTAATGATTTATGATAAAAATATGAATGTGGTAAAAAGTTTCACAAAATTGCTAAATTTTTGCTTTAGTTACCATAATTTTTATGATCTCTAAAAACGAAATATGGATCTCAACTCAATGAAAATAATAAAAACAAAAAAACAACTAACTACCGGATTGGACTATGAGTAAATTAAATCAATATGCCATTACTATAATAACATTGCTTAAACGAATCAATTTAAATGTTGAGTGATAGGTGAGACATATTTGGCAAAGATATTTGTGTTAATTAAATGTCTTTTTGTCATTAGTTTTTTAGTCTGAGGCTTTATCCAAAAAGAAAATCACTGAATTAGGTTTTTTTTTTCTTTAAAAATCGGCGCCCGCACTAAGAAATCTCCTAGGTCGCGGGGGTGTTTACAAACAAACAAACAACAAAGATTTGTAACGTGTGGGGAGGGGATCGAATCCACAACACCAGGGCAGTTAAAAGCGGCGATGCAAACGCTTTAACCACTACGCCAACCGTGCACTCCAAATTAAATATATTTTCCATATTAAATCAATATACTGTTCCGTTGTCACCATTAAAACGAAGGTAACAAGTTTTAAGCCTAATTTAATCAACAAATTATTAAAATTAGTCAAATATGATAATTATCATCTTCAGAGTTTGCAAATACGGCTTTGAATTCTAATTGAAAGTTTTGAATTCTTTTGCGAGATCATCATTATAATATTAATAAATTTTTAATTCTATTGATTCACATTATAGTTTGTGTTGATGGCAGTAAATTGTGTCTTGTAATTAATATAAATATGCAAACATTATCACACCATCAATGCCGTCTTGCGTCAACAGCAGTCAATTTTGGTATAAAAGGATAAAATATCTCATCAATCGACAGAAAGCAAACAGCTTCACATCATCAAACAATTAACAGTTTAAAAAACTATTACGAAAATGAAATTCGCAGTAAGTAAAGTTAAATAACATAAAAAAGTAATAATTTGATCGCGAAATCTATAGTTACTAATAAATTAAATCTGAAGAGTTTTGTTTAAGCGCGCAAATTTTTGTATAACTGGTCTTATTAAAATAATTGTTTTTGGACTGCATAATGTATAACTAGTACATAGTTTTTCTTTTTTTACTAATATGTTTCAACCCACGAAAGTAGAGCAATAACATTAAACATGAGTTAAAACGCAAGGAGCAACTAGTGATACAGTGAATTCTCCTTTCTTCTAGCTTGTCTTCGCCGCCGTCATGGCCGTAGCTACTGCCCAGTTCGGCAACTTTGCTAAGCAACCAGCTAAGCAACCAGCAAGATACCAGCCACCCCGTCCTGCCCCTACTGTCACAAGAGTATCCAACAGCGATAAGGCTGCCAGCGTTCTCCGATACGACAACGAAATTGGACCTGATGGGAGCTACTCTTACGCGTAAGTTACATTACGACTCCATATCTTTGATAAAATGCTTCAGTCAATCATATTTCTGCTAAGTAACTTAAATGGTTAAGTTCAGATTATGAGACCTACCTTTCTTTTTTCTTTCATATTAATCATTGATTAAGGCGAAAATTCTAACGCAACATGAATAATGTAGTTCGTACTATTCCGCTATCAAAATAAGACAACAACACAAACATAAAATATAAATAACAAAAATCCCATGACATACTACTCTAAAATGAAGCAATTTAAAGTGCTTTTTTCTTTTCAGCGTCGAGATTGACAACGGTATCGCTGCACAGGCCCGCGGCACCCCTCGCTCCTTCGGTGGTAACCCCCCAGTAGTGGCCGTCACTGCTGAAGGTGCCTACTCCTGGACTTCCCCTGAGGGCCAGCCCATCTCCATCACCTACATCGCTGATGAGAACGGCTTCCAGCCTTCTGTAAGTTTTTAAACTACCTAAACAATTTCTAATGATTCAACCTAAAAAGACTATCATATTCGAGTCAGGTACACACATATGTGTTGTACAACAAATATTTCAAAAGATTAGAATACATCAATAATTTAGCTTTAAAATCATTAAATTGCATAACATTAATTAAAACCTAAAAGTCAATGATTTTTAATAACCTGACTGCCTATGTCTATGCTTACGTGTACGCATTACCTTTATCATATTCTATCGCCTAACCAACCTTTCATTAGCGTTAATACTCAACATTTTTTTTACAGGGTGACGCTATCCCCACTCCTCCTCCAATTCCAGCTGCCATCCTCCGCGCTCTCGAGTACATTGCCAAGCACCAAAAGTAAAAACATATCGACTGACAAACCAACTTTCAAACAGAGTTAATCAATAATTTAACCATTAATCAATGTTTAATCAAATTGTTATCATTGATTAATTAAATTATTTGATTAACCTGTTATGATATTTGAGGCTATTTGTCATTAAATTTTTATTAAGAATCTAAGAATAAATGAAGAGATGGACCCACCTCGTAAGGAAGCTGATATAATGTTAAGAAATAAATGATACAATACAATCAATGTCTTTCATATTTATCACTTCATAACACCACCCTTCACAAGTAATAGCTGATACATTCAAATGTTTTTAGTAACTAAACAATGAGGTTCCATATTATATCAATGGATAATTGATTTGTCATTGTGTATTTTAATGTCCACGCTATCTATTTTTATTTCAAAGTTGAGGCGCCACTAAGTAAACCGCATAATCACAGTAGATTTATTATATTAATTTGAATTGTTTATTATTCATCATATACAACACTTATTACAACACAATGCTGCAAAAACACTCGGCAAGTAACACCTAGCAAAGCCTTTCGATTCTTAGCTATAGTTTAGCATAAATGTAGTGCCGATTTCACCGTGCTAAGCTGACGTTTAACGCTAAGCGACAGCTTTCGATCTCTCTGTCCCATACAAACATTGAAAGAGAGTGAGATCGATATACGATATAGAATTCTACAGTTTAATAAGTTTGGTGTAATTGGCCATTAGTGTTTAACAATAAGCAGCGTTTCCCAGAGAAACGTCTTTATTCACGAAGTGACTATTAATAGAATTAATTTGTAATTTACGCGCATAGCCTGTCTCATCTCTTTCCGGTTTATTCTTTATGCTGTCATTCTGGTGTAGTGAATGGAATAGAAAGAATATTCACCTTTGCTTGATGTGATTTTAAATCAAAGTGAGAAATGATATAAGTAATTGGATAAAATATGTTGTTAAAATTGCATAATTTTTTCGGTATAATGATAGTTACGCAAAATATTAAGTTTTCCGCATAGTCTTTTTCAAAAGACTATACGAACACAAAAAAACTAGCTATGCGAAATAATATCGTGCAAAATAGGGATCCCATTCGGATTATTATGTACCGCGATAAAAAAAAAACTTTGTTAATTTTTGGATCTTGAAATATCTTCACACTTATTTGATTGAAAATCGGTCCGGTATTTTCAGAGCTTTTTGTGTACGAACAAAGAAACAAAAAATGTTTCCTTTTTACAATATCAGTTGAAATCGCACATAAAGGTACAATACAGCAAACAACCATTTGAAATTTTATTAGATTTTACTGTGTAAATAACAGGAAAAAGTTTAATTATGACTGTTTAATTGGTAGTCAATATTTGCACAAAAGTAACTACGTGTCTATTTCAAACTAATTGAATTTTGTTCGAACTCGTTTTAGCGTTTTATCAATTTTGTTCGGTTATTTGTTGATTGTTAAATAGTTTGATACTAGAACTTTCCTTTCATATAACATAACATCACACATCAAAGGGTGTGGCAGAGGTGTACAGCACCTACAATGTTTAGGTCCCAAGGGTCCCTTTTCTTTCAATTGTATTTAATTTATATTTATGTTATATTTTGCCTTTTCTACATCATCATCAGCATTTAGCATCTTATTGTCCACTGTTGAATAAAGGCCTCTTTAAATTTGCGCCATTACACCCGGCCCTCCACCTACCGCATCCTCCAGCGACTTCTTCAAGACATCAGATCACTTAGCGACGAGACCTTACGGTTGACGAGTTGCTGTCTTCATTCCAGGACTCGGTTGCTCCAACGGCTGGTGGCCCTTCGGCAGACGTGGCCATTTCAACGAGCTTATTTTGCGAGCTATGTTGGTTACTTTGGTTCTTTGTCGGATGACTGATATGCGATATGATGCGATACCTCCTACTTCATTTCTCAGGTTCAATTGGGTTTGGGAAAAAGGTTATTTGGCATTGCCTGTCAGAAAAAATTTCGATAGCAGCACGGATTTCAAATTTCTAAAACGTGGTTTTACACCTATGTCTGGGTAAAATAGACGTGTTATAGATATTGTTAAATATCAATTATTAAACTATTTCTTAAAATACAGGTGTTTAACACAAAATATGTATACTAAAGCAATAATCGCATGTTCAGGTGAATATTTATCAGGTGTCTGGTGTACGAAAAATAATGACCAAAGTGCTTGCAAAATGTTGCATGTCGCTTGTTAATTATAAA
Source organism: Hypena proboscidalis (assembly GCA_905147285.1). Lineage (NCBI taxonomy): Eukaryota > Metazoa > Arthropoda > Insecta > Lepidoptera > Erebidae > Hypena > Hypena proboscidalis. The sequence continues at coordinate 22,096,037 of LR990129.1, forward strand.
TTGATTAATTGTTACAGTGTCGGATTTTATGCTTTAAAAATATGATGCAAATTACCCGAGGTTATTATATGGGTAATTTTATTTCTGAAACGTTACTGATATTTTCAGTATCATGATTGAAGGAAAACATTGTAAATATGGACTAAAAATTTAAGTTTTCAGGATACGGAAAACCAATAATTATGAAGGATTATCTAAATTTGCTAATATGGGCAACATAAAGCTTTTAATATCAATACGATTAGTTCGTATTGATAGATTATAACTTAAGTTAACAATTCACCATTTAAATCTATCAAAAACAATGAAGCTCTTTTCTCAATTAGCTAAATGCTCTAATGAAATCTCTAATTGGTAAAATGCTGTAATCATATTTTAATTTTTTCATACTCTTACATTTAATATTATAATTTCATAGTTAAAACTTAAAATCCTATTAGTAGCGGGTAAACTTAATCATTAACAACATTTAGGACCAGTTTCTGAAGTTCCAGATAGTTCTTACGAATTAAAAAGTAACACAAGTTACACTTGAAAAAAACGGCCAAGTGCGTGTCGGGCCACGCGCAGTAGGGTTCCGTAGCTAGTCGTAACAACATATTTCGACTTAAAAAGGATTTACTATCTGTATTAAACAAGTAACATCTTCATACAGGAAGCGAAAGAAGTATGTAAGGAGCGAAACACATGGCGTTCCATCGTCTCTGCCTACCCCCGTGGGATAAAGGCGTGATTTTATATATGTATTATGTATGTTTATTTATGTTTCAAGAATTTTGAACGAAATATTCTGAGTAACTGCATCTGATATTTCGGACCCCTATTCCTCTTGAACTAATGAAGTGAACTTATCCGCTATAGTTTTCCTTTAAAGTTCATTACATGTACTACCGACACAATTTTTTTCAGATTTTGGGATCCAGTAGATTAGCTTTTAGAGGGGGGGGGGGGGGACGCTCTACTCGAACAAAAATTTGCTCTTTAAAGTTAATTATCTCGCAAACGGATCTCTAAATCAAAAAACTGTCTTAGCAACCCCTGAAAGTTTTTAAAAGTCCTATCTAAAATGGGGTGGGCGACAAAAAAAAAAACATCCCTACTTTACATGTAGGGGAGCTACCCGAAAAAAAAATATTTTTCCAAATTTTATTCTACGAATTTCTTTGTATAGTTAACATACATGTTTATGCAAAATTTTCTAGCACCAACGGTTTCGTCGCTATGCCTCGGACAGACGGACGGACAGACGGACATGGCGAAACTATAAGGGTTCCTTGTAGGTACTACGGAACCCTAAAAAGAACACAGTTAGTATTACTTTTGTATGTTTTTATGTTTATTTAGCTAACACCTGAAAAATTGAGGCTAAATAGCTAGCTACTCTACTTAGGTACCATACTAAATAGGTACAGTAACAAAACTGGCACAATGATTAATCTTTCAGCTCCACAAATCCAAAAGCACCCATAAAACATTGCAAATTTAAGATGTTTCGCATTTCATTGTAAGCTAGCACGAACGCGTCAAAACGTAAATCATAATACAAGCGTCCGTCCGTAATACTTTTATTTGACGGCTAACATTCATTTTTCAGGCGCCAGATAAAAATGTTTGATACACGATGTGAATTTGTGAGAGATTTGTTGTGCGCTATTTGTAATGATTACAGAGTAAATGTCGGATGAAGGATATTGACGATTTTGCCGAGATATTTGGTAAAAATTTGTCTATCTTTTTGAGTGAGACATAGGATTGTCTTGTACCTATGCCACATCTGCTGAATGCCTTTACATGCTGCTCTTTGCACGATCTGTACGACGCTACAGAATGCGCAATTGGTGTGGCCACGCACTGGGTGGGAGTAATATAAGTTTGTAGTACCATTGAAACGAAAGAAGAAGAAGTGAGACATAGTATTATGTATACCTTAATAATGTTTCCTAAATACACATACGTGAAAACTGACATTTCAAAATGTTATCAAATTTTCTATGATTCATGTTTTAACCTTAAAATCTTGATTACATTTTGACACATTTTATATCTTCATCTTCTTTAAAACACCTTCCAAGTTCAGAGTTTGACTCTGCATGAATAATAATTTACGTCATTTTAATGCAACACTAATATATTATGTATGCGCATTCCTTACCAATAATCTTCAACATTATTATAATTTCTTACATATTAGTCTATAAAATCAATCAATGATTAACGAGGAAACATAATATTTACATAATTGTGACGTCATTAATCAAGAAGGCAACTAAAGATGTTCAAAACCAAACAATAATATTCTATTTGCTAATATAATTGTTGATCACATCAATTTTAATCAAATATTTACTGAAAACCCTTAATTTTAAAGTTATACCGGAGTTATAGCATTATTTAAAAATTTCAGTCACCACTAAATAACTAGCAATTACCCAATCGTCAATCAAATATGTGCCAATTTAATTACATTTGCCGCACCGAATCCTATCTATACATATAATAAAATTGTAAATTAATCATGTCTGTACATAGATGATTTTAAAAAAAATGTACGAGGGGTGCTGTTTATAACAGCAGTAGAAGCCAAATATTTTTTTTCCATCTATATAATTATCTGTGTAGGGAGGGCATCACCGAAAACTACTGCATCGAGTGCGATGCGGTTTTCACAGTTGTGTAGCTGGAGGTCTAACTTAAAAACTGGTTGATTTATTTGATTCCCAAGGGGTTAATTAGGGTGAATAAATTTTATATGGTAGTTTCGTCAATTTGAAAGTGTGAAATGAAACTCTGCACATAAGTTCCTTACAATCACAATTTGATATATTTTAGAGATTCTACTTTCAAGGGGGCAAATTTGGGGTTGTAAGTTTCTACGTGAAGTTATTCAATTTGAAGGCATTTCACGAAATTCTACACATGGGTTTCCTACACGATATAGATTTTTGGGAAATTCCATTGCCTAAGGGGGTAAATTTGGGGTTGAAAGTGTATGAGGGAAGTGCCTCATACGGTTGGTGTGATATTACCTCTGTGTAGGTAATATCACAGAAATATAGAAGTCCACGCGGACAACAGCTAGTTCAAAATAAGGTCTAGTTAAAAGGCCTATATCTCGACAACAAGAGAGGTACGAGTAGATCATGATAGAACGCCAAGGACCTATGCCCGAAGGGATCATGTCGAAAACTCCAAGGAATAACACTGTAACTCACGTTTGGGCAAATTTGAGATATAATTTTTATTTGCTGTTAATAATCTGCATACTTGATTTAACCTCACGCCTTTCTTATTTCCTCTGCGAAAGATTTTAAGATGTGAAAAATACTTGTAAGTCACGAATCAACATATCAAAAACATAGTATCTCCAGCTACAAACCATCGAATCATAATTTTGTATGCTTAATATTAGAAATATTACATTTAAATTAAAAACAATCTTATTTTTGCCAGTATTATTTCTAATAAAATACCTACTACCATACATTTAGTGATTGTAAGCCTGATTAACAATGTAATTTAATACGCAGTATTTAAAAAAGTTGTGGTGGTTTATCATGGTAACTCACAAAAATACTATATACATAATAATATAATGTAAGTGTAGAAAGCGTGACATTGCCTCAAATTTTCATTCTCCTAAAAGCTAAAAAAGTGCAGTTACAGTGTTATTCCTTGGAGATGTCGATGTCCTAACTTCGTCACGTAGGGCCCGTTATGTCCCAATTTTTCGTCCTTGACAATCGGTATATATCTTCGGAACAATTTGAATGTTATTTTTTTGCCCTTGGAGACTTTTTGTCTACAAAGTGGATTAATGTTCTCTGTGATTATTTTAGTGTCGGATATTATTTAAGTGTGTCTGGGTAGCTCTTATCTATTTAGTTTGTTTCTTCGTGGTAGTTAAAGAAACAAATAAACTTTTCAACGACAAGTCAAGAATAATAACGTTTACAAATAAAAATCAGCAGCAATTACGAGAATTTAATGAGCTCGTAAATTCATTAATATTGCTTTAACTATTTTGAAATCACTTTACTATCTAGTTTGCATATTTATTATGTTAAAATATAATATTGATTGGCATAAACATTTACTGTATTTAAGATTATAAATTTTTTGTTGAAATTTATGGGTTTTCTTTTTAAAGTGTTCGCATCAACAAACATTTATGTGTAAGAGAGATAAAGATCGAGTACCCAAATGTCAAATTCACCAATAATTATACCAGATATGAGATTTTACTAAAAAAAGACTTTATTTTATTTTTTAAACAATTTAAATTACATTCATAGATTTTTGAAAATATCCTAACTCAACCAGGAATCGAACTATAATTGCATGATTTTTTTCATGTCGTATATTATGCAGTCAAGTCATAACTTTAAATGTGACTTTTAGCACTAAATTTCACCCAATTTAATCATAATTTTGATTCTTCTTTAACTCAGTATAAAAAAATACAATAATAAACTGAACTTACTGCTCATTAATTTTTCTTAAATGGAGTGAAAATGCTGAATAAATTAAATTTAAACTGATTTTAATGACTATAAAACACACGCTTGCCCATGAGAATCACATCAATTAAGGTATTTAATTGGTTATTGTGTGAAACTGAATATGAATAAGGAAAATTAAAATGTAATTAATTCATTATCTTTATAGATGATAGAATGATTAAGTTGAATACCTTCGTGAGAAAACTTTTAAATGCATTCGTTAAAATGCTATTGCAATTGAATGCCACTTATTATAGTTATTATCATTATTATTGTAAAGTAAGTATTTAAGCAAAGAGAAAAATAATATAATGGCGAATTCTATGTAAGGCTCGATAAAAATTTAATAACCGATTTTATTAGATATATTTCTTTTAATAAAACAGTAGAATATTGAGGGTATAGAGTCAATACCTTATCTGAAACATTTATAATATTGAATTTACCATTCTACAAACTAGTTCTTAGAGCCGAAAGTTTGATAATATAAATGTGTCGAATATTGAGTATTGTTTCTGCACCTAAACCTGCAAAGCTCATACCAAATAAAGTGCCTGTTACACAAGAGTCTAATAAACGTTTATCAAATGATAAAATATAAAGGGTGGTTAAATTTCAAGGGCCGATGTTGATTTTGAATAAAACACGAATTATTTAGGAAATTATTGACATTTCTTTTTATTATGATATATTGGCATGACTCAATTATGTATGGAACAAAATATCGGCCAAATGGCCGCCACGGCTTCGGCGGCACACGTCCATCCGATGGTCTAAATTTTCGATGACGCTGAGGCATGATTGAGGTTCAATGTCGTTAATGTGCCGAATTATCTCATCCTTTAGCTCTTGAATTGTTGTTGGCTTATTGGCGTACACCTTTTATTTCAAATAACCCCAAAGAAGGAAGTCCAACGGTGTTAAATCACATGATCTTGGCGGCCAGTTGACATCGCCGCGACGTGAGATTATTCGGCCATCAAATTTTTCGCGCAAAAGAGCCATTGTTTCGTTAGCACGAGCATGCACTGGTGTTTTCACATCTCCTACAGACCCGGTTTGCTCAAATTTTTGCACGATTTTTCCGATTGTACGCACATTTGGACGATTAAATTGACCGAAAAAATCACGAAGTGCACGATATGCATTTTGATTTGAACGCCCATTTTCATAATAGGCCTGAATAACTTTAACGCGTTGCTCGATTGTGTATCTTTGCATGGTTCAAATTGAGTTAGTCTGAAGTAGAGAAATGTCAAAAGAAATGCAGAAAAAAACTTGTCGTTTAGGTGTGGTTCACATTCAACATCGGCCCTTGAAATTTAACCACCCGATAATACCAACAAATTGGCGTGACAGCTGTGTTCGATGTTTGAATTGTATCACTTTTATATTCGTTCAAGTTATAATTTATCTAACGTTTTTCTCTTGGTGGTCTGTATCGATACTAATATTATAAAGAGGTAAAGTTTGTGTGTTTGTTAAATTGTCAGGGGTAATCTCGGAATCTACTGCACCGATTTTAAAAATTCTTTCACTAATAGAAAGCCACATTATCGCTGAGTGTCATAGGCTATATAAAAAAAAAATTAAAAGGTTTTTACGTGGTAGTCCGTTTTGTAAAGAGAATCGGAGAAAAACTCATCGTTATACGTGAAGGCCACAGCAGCGCGGCAGCGGCGCGCGATGGTTTCGGCTTATTTCGGTTCGCGTTCGTGCTCACTTCGGAAGAAGGAGGCGTGACCTTCCTTTTACATCTGAGAGGTAGGTAGGAGGCTTTACGCAGCGGATGTCCCCAAAATTGAATTTTTCGTATCACACTTTCGACATTCATTAATTTTATTTTCGGTACATTAAAAAAAAAATCTTTTATGTTTATATAGTTTTCATTTAATTTAGGTTATAGATAGGCATTAAGTTTGTTTCATGTACCTAGATATTAAATTAGGTTATAGGTATTAAGTTAGTTTCATGTAGATATTAATTTAGGTTATAGGTAGGTATTAAGTTTGTTTTGTGTAGATATTAATTTAGGTTATAGGTAGGTATTAAGTTAGTTTCATGTAGATATTAATTTAGGTTATAGGTAGGTATTAAGTTTGTTTCGTGTAGATATTAATTTATTTCTTACGAAAGCTGCCTTAACTATGAAAGATATATATTTTTGAACATTATGCCCAACGAAGTGGGCACGGGTCAGCTAGTGTTTTATAAAGTCTGAGAATTTATGAAACATACCATTTGAAAACCAAAAATGGATTTAAAAGTTATACAATTCTTATCATGACAGCTGTTATGAAATATGAAACGTGTCGATCTACTCTGACCTAACCCCGTATAACAGTAGCTTATGAGATCGCTGACAAAACAAAAATATTTATTTTGAAAACAAAGAGCAGGCAAAAGTTCTAAGATAGTTTTTATTGCATATTTGTATGGGACAAAGGGTCGATTTATTTACTTATAGCTGGAGGCTAGCGCCGCCATTTTTGTCTTTTTTCGACTGTTATGATGTTTGTCGCTATCTTGATGCAAGTATTAGAATATTTTTCTTCTTTTTGTTAAAAAGATTTAATAAGGTCGAATGTGAGAGCAGATACTCCAAACTAATTTCACTTAAGATAATTATATGACAGAATCTTATAAATCAACATAATTTCACATAATTATCATGATTTAGTTTGATAGTCATTAAATTTAATGACTTTCAAACGAAATTATATTTATGAATCGACTTAAATTTTAGTCGATATTAAAAAAAAAGGACTGAAAAAAAGTACCTTCTAGATTGCATTTCATCCACAAGAACTGCATTTTCCACTTGGCAATAAAGCCTTATACACTCAAAACCTCATTACAAAGTATTACGGACTTAAAAAACAAGCAGAGAGACAATCAAACTAAAATATCACTCAAACAAAAGACTATCACAACAAACAATCATGAAACAATTGTCACAATCTAACAATACTTGAATATTTAGAATTACCAACTCCCCACAGGTGAAGACAAAGTCATCTGATAATATTATTACTGAGCATTTCAAAACACATTTAGATTCAATGCTAACAATTTATCGTTTTCCCGTGATACATCTTGGCTAAATAAAGATGTCAGACTCTGACCCCAGGTTCAGCACGCGATTGAAATCATGATAGATATACCTTTTCAATACGTGTATTGAAATGATCTTGGGTAAAATGACAATGAAAATAGTGAATATAAATATAATAAAAATAAGGTAAAAAAGTATTAATGAACAAAAGTAAGTCTTTTATCACTACATAGTATAAAAAAAGTCGCCTTTTCTGTCCCTATGTGCGCTTAAATCTTTAAAACTACGCAACGGATTTTGATGCGGTTTTTTACAATAGATAGAGTGATTCAAGAGGAAGGTTTTTATGTATAATACATGCATAGAAAGGGGGAATTGTTTTACTCCAAATTTAACGCGTGCGGGCCACGGGCAGTAATGAATAAATCAAACTACAGGATCGATTTTAATCATTTTTTCAGTGAGTGACAACAGTTTTTCTGTAGTGTATTTAGTATCAGCATTGTACCCGTGCGAAGCCGGGGCGGGTCGCTAGTATAATATAAAAGTTGATAAATTAAGAATCTAGCAGGACTCGAAACTGCAATATCTGGTAAAGTTTGTACCTATGACGCTGGCACAAAATGATTTGAGAAATTTTGAGTCTAGCAGCATACAAATCCATGACTTAATTGGCAAAGCACCTGGGGCGTTTACACAAGGGGTGCAGGTTCGAGTCCTGCTGGATTCCTAATTTTTCAACTTTAATATTATATAAAATACAAAAAAGGCAAAGCTTTAATTTACTTTAAAATATTACATAATAATATAAACAAGTCATCGTTTGTTTTCTAGTTGTATGTAGAGTTTAGATATAGAGAAGAATTACACCATTGTTCACCAAGATGACTGCCTAGCGCGGATACGTAGGTTTCTGATCCTCACGATGATTTTTTTTCTCACTTAGCAACCTTTAATTAATATATACGCAAATCATTTCTTAATGGCAGAAATAAGTTCGGTATTTAATTTATTAAATATTTCTTTTATCTACAAAACTTATAACGATACTTATAAAAATATGTTTTAAGTTCCTTGGCAAATAAATTACATATTTTAAATTAATCGATTCACGAGCGAATGCAGCATAATTATCTTTCAGTATGATTGCCTTATAATTATTATAGTGATGAAATATGATACGGCATTTTCCAGCCATAAAATTTTATGCATTCGAGCTCTGATGACCGTAATATCCTAGATTATAAGTACATTTCTTCATAATATTGATCATTAGCCAACTTGAGTGTAATTTAAGTAGCGAAACTTAGCTGGACTTTAAGCTTTTTAAGTAACCTTTTGACATTTATCGTAAACGACTCAGCACGAACAAGCATCCCATAAATTATAAGTAATATTTTGAAATGGGGCTGTTGTGAAGTATTTTAATATTATACTCATTTTGCTAGTCACGGTTTTGCTTTTAAGAAGCTTCGGGAACTTAATAATATTTAACTAAAAGTTCATTTACAACACGTTTTAAACTTACAATATAATAAACAATACGCTTTGTGTTCCATAAAGGAAAGGGTAGAAATATTAAATTTTTCGCTCCGGTGAAACTTTCTCTAGGTGATGTGATATATCTGCGGGCGTTCCACAAGCTGTCTTGTCTTTTCTTTTATTCAACATTTTTATAAACGCCATCACGAAAATCATATCTTCTAAATATCATCTCTACGCAGACGACTCGCAATTATATCAGTAATTTAGTTAGCTAAGTTTTATTTTAATTTTATATTTTTTGTGTTTTGATGTTTGTTTTGACGTGTTCAAGCGCCCCTTGGGGCCCATGGAAATAAATGATTTGATTTGATTTGATTTGATTTGATTTATCGGCACTTTGCAATGGTTAAGTGCCATCAATAATGACATTGAGAATTTCAACATCTGGGAAAATTCTTTTGGGCTTTGTTATCGTAAGCTCTGTGTGTACAATAAAGAATTTGAATTTGAAATTAAATTAAAATCTTGATCGCTTCTCTTAAGCTACCTGAACGATCATAATCATACTTAACACATACTAGTTATGTATAGCTTACAAGAAATTCCTTTTAAAGGAATATTACAAACATAATCAAATACAATTCACTGTAAAAAAATATTCTTAAATAAATTAACTAAAAAATAAGTAAGTTTTAAATTTACTAAAAAATTACAAACACCAAATAAAATGTCAAAAAAAATAAACAAGCACAAAACAAAAATAATTAAAATTTAAAAAATATTGAACCTCTCAATCTATCACAACCCCAGCGGTATCCCACAGATTATCTAAATGAAGATACAATAAACTTTAAAAAGATTTTAAAACCGTAAATCTATAAAAAAAGGTTTCATATTAGAAAAAAACAATGTTTCTCATAGCTATGCCATAAGGTTCAATCAATCAATGTCCTTAGGACTAAAAAAAGGTGAGCTTGTACGACCCACGTAAAGTCGAGGCTTCTAAAAACTTTGACTTGTATATTTTTTGTGCCCCAACCACGGGAATTGTTTCTGATGGCCTAATAGGGATGTGGGTTTGATTCTATTTTTGATTTGTCGTTTATTTTTAATGTGCGAGACTTTTGGAACGATGCGTTTTTGATATTACTAGTTGCTCATAAATGTCAGTTGCTTTTGGTCATTACTGCGAATTCTGTCTATTTTTTAAGAGCTATTTATATTATTATGCGTTTTGGCTACAATACGACTGCGTTCCAGGATGAAGGAGGAAGGGCAAGGGGTATTTATGTATTTGAACTAGATTTTGACTTTATTTACTAGAAAGTATCCTTAACCCTTTGCCTACTTTATTTACAGTTCATGAATTATAGGTATCACTTTTGATCTGATGGAATACATGCCAGTTATATACAAATGGCGCCTAAATCTCAAAACATTTTCAAATATTGTTATGAATAGCAGTATTTGCTGACATGTTGTTTATACCGTTGTTAATCATTCAAACTTTTATTAGCACGATTTTCGTGCCATGTTCGATGGTAGATTAAACACGATAAATGTGGAAACTAGAGCGGAAATATAGCGGCATAATAGTGAACATAAAACAATAATAATATATTAGAGATAATTAAAAGCTTGCTTATCACATTTACAATAGTGTTATATATAGGCTAGCTGGGGAGGCATGTATTGATGGTATAAGTGTTGAATGTTTACCATATTATACAAATTTTACTAGGTAAGGTTAAGCAGCATTGTTCTGTTATATGGTCGGAATATTTTGACAAGAGATCCCTTACAAAAGGTATTTGGTACAAAACCATGCAACCAAGTTTACCTAACAAACCTTGGTTTGATGAGGCTGGTGTGGGAAGACAAGATATTGTAACGAGCTTCAGACTTCGTTCCGGACATATTCCTCTGAATAAGTTTGGATGTATGATGGGCAAGGTAGGTTCTTCGAACTGTACCGAATGTGACACCGTAGAAGACGTTTATCATATTTTAGTGGAATGTGTCCGGAACGAGGCGTTTAGGAGACAAATTCAGTCTCACCTCGATATTAATTTTAAAGATGTCGGTTGGTGTAACAGCATTTTATCTTTTCCTATGTCGGCGGCGGCTAAGTTATTGTATAGACTTACACAATTAGGTATTAAGAATAGGCCAAGAATAATATAGATGCTACTGATGTGGGAGGGGATGGTTCGCTGTGCACCAACTTTTCGTTATAAGTGTTCTCTGTAAGCGTTGATTTTATGGGGGTTACATATTCATGTTTGAAAACACCCCCTTTAAAAAAAAAAATAAAAAAAAAAAAAAAAAAAAATATTGTTAAATTTAAAAAAAAGACGACACTCTTCTGTTTAGTGATTCAAACTATAACGAAATATATCTCTTAAAACAAAAAATAAAACAAACAATTTAATAAAAGTTGTAATAATTGCTTTGATGAGCAAACTAAATATATTTTTAACCGCCTTGAAAAAAAAGGAGCTTCTGTATTCAACCCGTATGTATGTATGTAACTTAGTAAGTTTGCGGTTATTGATGTAAGATTAACCAAAAGTGTAAAAACATAAAAGAGTAATTATCGTGGCAGATTAATGCTACCGTATATCACAACATAGCAAAGTGCCTTCATTAAATATAAAATATGCCACCATTTTAACTCCAAAACATGTATGTAAGATAAAAAATGCCTCCCATTATTTATCAGGCTGTAATCTCATACGTTCCTCGCCATTCATCAGGGAGCATCTCAGACGTAAATTTCGGCACCCCATCATACCAAGATTCTGTATAAAAATTATGATTACCTTTCCCTTTGACAAAACTCATATTTTTGGCACTTACCATCCCCTTCACTGCACACTGATCCTCGGAAACAATGAATATTTATAACCGGCCAGGAATATTTGGGAACATTGCTATCGTTTTTCATCTGAGCGTTTAATACCTGCAAGAATGAAGCGAGATCTCCAAAAAAGCGGTCGGTTTCATTAGAGGTATAAATTAGAATGCGTGTGTGGACTCTACTTCCCAATTTGGAGGCATGAAGTCCGTATTTTGTGCATTATACTTTCAAATTGTAAAATTCTTCAGACGTGCCTTCGATTCGGCGTCATTATACCGACTGTTTCTTGTTTGTATTACCATTTCGATAATCGGAACGTTCAATCAAAGTTGTGCATTTGGGTTGGTTATTTTTTAAATTGCATGAACTGATTGCATTAAGGGATCAGGTTCAACTCTTGTCAATGTTTTAAATAATTAATAAATATTTTTTTTTATATAAAAATGTTACCAACTTGAGTTTCGTGACGGTAAGTAATGACTACTTTAAATATCCACTTTCTTCAAAAGCAGATAATCGTGCGTCACTATATTTGAAAAATTTAATCAATGTGCTGCGTATGCGCTTCTCACTGCGAGGTCTCGGGTTAAATTCTCGGGTCGGGCAAAGTAATTTTGGGAACTTTCCATCAGGAAATTGACAATAGCAGCACGGAATTGTGCCCGGTGGACGGTGATAGGCTCACCCACTATCGCATGGGACCTAAACATAAAAGGTGAAATGTGATGAAGGCGAGATGTTATGTTATGTTAATTTATGTGTCAGTAATTAAAAGCCAAATCTGACCATCAATCTGGCAGTAGGTTGAAGGTAAGACAGTAGTGTTTTGGCTATTTAAGAGCTCAACAACCATAAAAAACTAAATCTCAAATATAATTTTCAAAGCTAACACTTTTGAAAATTATTACCTAAACGTTTATCTTCGTATGGGATCTATCCATCTTTTCTTCGGCCTGCATGACTGTTCAAAGTCACACAGTCGCGTGTGCCAATGTTTTTGAAACATGTGTAAACTATTTAACTTACAATTTATTGTTTCCAAGTGGTGAAGGGCCCGCTAACAAGTATCCACATTAATGATAATGGATTCTAGGCGTGAGTCTTAGTAACAATGATATAGTACGTCATGTCACGATGGGTACCATGTATTGTGGTCACCATGGTCAATTGAGCATTCACTAAGTACCTTCGTTAAACATAAAGAGCCTTGAAAGCTCTTTAAGTCTTTACAGCTATTAATATTGTACGTGGCAAAGTAATTTTTAATAAATGTTTATTCTTCTGAGAAAATATACTTTTGTATTGAAGTGTTATGTGATAAATTCAATGTCTAAGAACTTTTTTTAATAGCTTTAACTAAATTTATGCTAACTATGATATAAAATTGTCAAACCATCAAAAAATCTCAAAACAATACAAGTGAATAATAATGATCGAATTTAATATTGTTCTTTTATATTTATGATGGTGTGATATGATTCTATAGTTAGGTATTTCTTTAATTAGTATTTACGATTCAATTGCAGTTAGGTTAGTAATTTAAATAATAATATGTAAAGAAAATTATGTTTTATATTTTTAATAATTTCCATAAGTGAAAAAAAGTAATATAAGTGAAAAACAATGTTGAAATTCTTATTAAACTAAAACACAACTCACCAAAGATGGATCAAAACATAGTTAAAAAACCGAACTTAAAAGGATGTTCCTAATCCCAAATGATATAAGTTGCATCCAAGAAGTCCCGTTTCAAAAATATCCACCTATTAACTATTCCCATATTACAGTGATGACATTTAAACACAGGACGGCTCAGCTCCAACGCGTTGCCCTATAATTTCGTTATCAGATCATCTCGGCCGCTGTTTTTGTGCCCGCTTGACTATCTCACGAACGTCATTGTTTCCATTTAAGCTTCGATACTTTGCTCTTTTTAGTCGTTTGTTGTCATCAGTTTGGATTAATTCTGTTTTGTTTTTGAAGGCATAAGACTGGTTGCCGAGTGGATTTTGTTAAAGAATGTAGAAATCTAGCATGATTTTTTTTGCATCCTTTCTTTTACACACTACTTGTACTGCTACTTCATTTCAAGATACAAGTAATCATATAGATTTGAAACAAACTATACTTGCACACGTGTCTTATGTCTTAAAATATTGAAGCTGTCTTATAATATATACTAGACAGAGACCTTCTTATTGTACATGTCGTGTCTAGGTGCATTGCTTCCTGCATCAGACCCTTGACCTAGCTGCCCATCGCAAACCTCTTCAGATATTGGCTCAGACTCTTGACTATGTCCATTGACTACATCAACTGACGGTATGATAAGTTACTATTGAGTTCAATGCGTTTATGTGGATACATTTGGCTAGTTAAAGTGATGCAAATATTAAAATAATTTTCATGGAATTTAAACCGAAAAAAGGATCAATAGCAAGAAATATAAATAAGTGTAATGTAGACAGAAAAGTAAATTACCTAAATGGGTAAATAAGCAGTGGCTATAAGACGTCGCGGCACGAACATTAAAGCCTATTTTTAAAAAAAACTAATAAAAAAAAATAAAAAAAACTAATAAAAAAAAAAAGAATACTAATTTTTTTCAAAGAAAAAGGAACCGCCTTCAAAAACTCAAAAGTAAAAAATAAAATATTCGCTTAACTTTGCTTACCTTTATATTAATTTGTTTAAAACAATAAACCAAAATAATTATGTAATACCAATTAATTACAACAATAACAGACAATAATATGCTTCTGAATATTTGTAATGCTCTAGAGGGCGCTGCATATTACGTTAAAAGTGGAGGCAAGAGCACGGTATTTATATTTAAGCTCGTAACGAAACCATATCGCGATTCAGAAAAGATGTACAACGCCATCTATCGAATGCATTCGTAAACTTATCAGCAATTATGTGATTTGGCGTCGACTTCAAAAAAATATAATTAATTGGTATTACATAATTATTTGGGTTTATTGTTTTAAACAAATTAATATAAAGGTAAGCAAAGTTAAGCGAATATTTTATTTTTTACTTTTGAGTTTTTGAAGGCGGTTCCTTTTTCTTTGAAAAAAATTAGTATTCTTTTTTTTTAATTAGTTTTTTTTATTTTTTTTTTATTAGTTTTTTTATTTTATTTTTTTATTTCAAGCTTTTTAGTGTCTTAGTTTTTTAGATTTAACGATGGGGTTAGAAAGAAATACTAAGGCATCATTACGCATGAAACACAATAGAAACAATCAAAATATAGCCCAAAGAATACGACGGCGCCTCCAATACTTAAGATCTTTTATCAAATCCTTATAATAAATTATCAAAAAATTCTTTCTGAGATCTTCATGATCATAAGCTATCACTACGATAATAACAAATATGCTGAAACGTAAGCCCCGTCCAAACCTAAGCAGAGCTTTCGGTAGGTACTTTAAGGGAAGGTAAGTAGGCTGTCTCTGCTTACCCTTCAAAGCATACACAGGCATGATGTTATGTTATGTAGTGGTGAAAACAATACATAGATACACGATTGCACAAAACGTGGTTCATTAGCTATTCGTTTTTGAAGAGTTCCGTTGCCTGTCTCCAAAGATCTTCATCAGATTCTGATAAATTATATACTAAAACCTTCCTTAAAACACAAGGATTAAAATACCGAAAACTGCATTCAAATCGGATCAGTAGTTTCCGAGAAAATCGCGAACATAAAAAGGTGACATACATACATACATACGGATCGAATACAGAACCTCTTTTTTTTTTTGAAGTCGGTTAAAAATACCTATAAATTACACCTTTGATACCGAAGGAACATCTCTATAGACTTAATAACAGCCTTCTACCAAATAAAACCCATGAAAAAAATCCCAGGTGAACAACTTTTATCACTTTCGAAACCCTAATCAAACATCTCTTGTGTTATATAGACACAGTAACGTTGACACTTTATGGTGTAATTACTTCCGGGGCACATCCTCGTACATTAATTGTTGGTGTCGTGTATTTCGATGATGTATTGGTTGTATCAGTCAACGTCAAAGGTCAAAGGGTTAGAAAGGCTTGGTGTAATTAAATTTAGAGCTAATTGGAGGTTTGGAGAAGATGAGTTGGAAGATTAATTATAATTATAGGTTGGCAACATTGATGTGAATGAAAGGATTTTAATTATGTAATGTATCAGCTGCTAGTTGGAACGTGATATGTAGTTTAATTGACTTGTATTTTGTAACTGTTGATAATTAATAATAGTGACTACCATAATAATAAATTTAAAGCTTGTAAATCGTGATGCAATTTAAAATATCAGTGGAATGAGCAAAGTTTGTTTTTTAGTTAATCATTTTTATTTTATTTTATTGTTAATTTTCAACAGCTCTTACAAATGAGAACTTTCAAATAGTACCTTAAAATGTTAGTGAAATATTGATAATGAGTATAAACAGCTTAGAAAACACTACTAACAACTACTTTTTCCAATAGATTAAAGAAGTAAGACGGTTGAGCTTCCCCTCAAGTCCGTTTAGTAGAGCTTCTCAATAGCTACTATAGATAACCCCATTGTTCCAAGTTTGACTTTTCAATATACAGTTAATAGAGAATGCTCTTTCTAAAGCCTCGCTCAGCATAACGTGGTCACAAAGGACTATTTTGGCAACATTGATAATTCAATTTTTTACCATAAAATAGTGTTGTTGCAATAACGGTAGTCTATCGATAGTATCGATGGACAGAAAAAATACTGAAGATTAATAGTATCGATACGATCGATGGTATCAGTACCAGTATCGATACTAGCGAAAGAGAATACGTGTAATGGTAACGATACTATCAATATTTTTTCTGTATCGATAGTCTATACTTTTACGTTATTAAGGTAAACTATAGATAATATCAATAATATGGAGCTATTGTCCATTGACATAACAGAATCGATAATATCATCAATATCGACAAAGTACAATTTTTGATTTTCAAGGTCAACTATCGATAGCGAAACTAGCAATGTATGCAACATACTACCACAAAGTATAATCTGAGACTAAAAGAGAAATGTTCACGCCGCGCTGGTTAGGTCTTTTTGATGCACGCGCCTTAATTGGACGCATTTACGCCGATGGCTTTTAGCCGATAGCGTCACTTTCGACATTTCCTTTGATAAGGCACGTTCAGTTAAAAGGGTGCTAAAACAACACACCAGTTTACAGATTTAATTAAACGGGAAAAATTCTGGTTAAATTTTATGCCGCCATTGTCTACCAAATGGGATTTTGAGTTAAAAATTATATGATAGGATGTCGATGGTTATCTAGATTTCATATTTACGTTCAATTTTATTATTTTTAATTGTGTAGATTTGGGTCATTCGAACAAAAATATGTAGGTACCTACATCGACCGGTACAGGTAATGTTTATTCATGTTTTTTTAACATCGTATCTTTTGACATATTATTTATTTTACTTTCATGCAATACCCATATGTGTTCATTTGCCGAGCTCTTTTGTTTTATTTACAACGACGTAAACCCCTCAAATAGTGGTCCAATTAAGGCCACAACAACATTTTTTCTATAGCATCGCGAAACCGAACGCTGCAAAGCTTTATATTTCCTTTTTCATTGGTATCTTGCCAAATGCTATAGCAAAGTCGTGTTTTTACTATTCGCCAGAAATTCAATTTCTTGAAATTTTGCTAGTTCAAGTAGAATCTCGTTTAGCGTTGGCCTAGTTTTGTTATTGTGGTCATATTTTAAATCAACCTTCCGGCAAACAGATGTTATGCTATCGGTAAATAGTGTTTTGTTATTGCTATTACAACCTCTAAGTGTTAAATTTTTCCAGAATAAAAGCGCTATCGCACTATGTTCTGTCCAAAACAAATGCGAGTTCAGTCCAAGTCCGGCCCAGAAATATGGTAGGACATTTTGAACGTCGCCGTTGTCTTACCATTTCTCATAACAATTGTTTTTGACCTACTCAAATCAGAGACTTGGATCAAATGAAGAAGCGCCCGTACAATGACAACTACATTTTTACATTGGATATCATTATATAATGCTAATAATATAAATATGATTCTAACCTCAATATATACTAATATTAAGTATCAATATTCAGTTTGTATTACCTACCTTACACTACAAATATTTTGACACTACAAATATTTTTCACACCGTTCTTAGTTACCTTTATAATGCAGTATGACGTTTCAACTCGTTTTCGAGTGTCAAAACGTCAAACAATCTAAGGTTACCAATTTTTAGAATCATCGAATCGTTTGCATGGACAAAAATAACAAATTTTATGACGAAATTAATGCTGAGATATCAAATTCAATTTTATGTAACACGCCCAGTAATAATTTTGTCGTATCCCCTCTGTAACCATATACTTGTGTTGAGGGACTCATTTGGACATCAATTTAATATTCACAATGTCCCTTTCAATCAAGGATGTATGTTATTAAATTCTATGTACGTAAGATACTTTAGCAATGTTTTTTGTTATTTTTGTAGTGCAATTGCTTTAGTTTCAAAGAGTTTTTTTGCCCGAGAATCTGGGTCTTTTTGCAAAATGATTTAATTAAATAAAGTTAAAGGTTCGCAAAAAGTGTCAGATAAATATAAAAGATTATAAAGTGGTTAATGTAGATGACGTTCATGTCTTTATTAATCCAACTTATTTTTACTACTTTCCTAACTGTGTTACGCTTTACTTTTCTACTTGATACTTTAGCAAATTATGATATTACAATTTGTTTACTCATTTCTTTCGTTTACAAAAAACAACAATCACGACAGCGAGATAATAGCGAGAGCCAAAACACTGCCATCCTATACCACGCGTTTACATTTTTTTAAAATGCTTCCTCTAGCAACACGCGGGGATATTGGCGAAGCACTGTTTCTATATAAACTAATAAGAAATAAAATTGACTGTCCACCACTACTCAGTTCATTAAGATTCCGTGCGCCGAACAGAATCCCCAGAAACAGTATTACGCCTCTATGCCCGCCACTGCGTAGGACGGTTCTGGGTACAAACTCTACTATTGCCAGAATGTGCAAGATAGTGAATTCCTGCAGTGACTTATTGGACCTGCACCATGATAGCATAGGTCAGTTTTACAAAACCATTGTTAGCCACTATGTTCAAATGCCTTAAATCTAATTTATATTGATTATATTATTTTATTTGAATTAATTCTATTTTACACCCTATTTTTAAGATTATTATTTTAAGTATGTGAATTTAGATTGTAATGTTTTTAATTATATTATTTTTTTTACTTTGTTATTCTGTGACAATATTTAATTTAATTTGTTGGACAATCATGGTTCATATTTGCATTTTAGATCTTTTTTTTCTTGTATTAATCTTGAGTATAGTTTCTTTTTTTTTGTTTAACTTGTTTTATATTAATATGATTCGTGTTACCGAAATATCATGCAAGCGGTGTTAGTCTGTAAGTAGTTGTTACACTTAAAAAACTATATATATGAGCATGTTCATTTAAAAATTGTAATGGTGTAAACAACTGTAGACTAGCCTTAAATAAATAAATAAATAAATAAAAAATAATATTTAATATTAGACTAGGATTGTACATATTTTTAGATGTAGTCATTTATTTTTAGGTTAATAGGAATTTTGTTTTCTTTTTTATTTATAAAAATAAAATAATTTATATTTAATATTATTTTTTTCGCAGTTTTAGAAGAGCTTATTTTATGAAGTAATTATTTTCAAGGAAGAATAAAACATAATCACAATTGGACATCCAAACTCCTTCCCACCTAACGAAGGAAATCTTTGAGTTTAAATCCAAGAAAGAAAAATAATGTCAACGGCACACCATTACAAGCACCGAACACCCAAAGCACTCAGACACATGACGAAACAAAATAAAAATGTGCTTAGACCAGTTTTTGAGTGTCTCAAATACGATTTACATTTATTCATCTTCGTTCGTCCCCTTTTTTGTCCCTCTCATTGTTGGCTGAAACAATGGATTTGGTATCGTATCCGGAATTTATCATTCTAGCACCATCGGCGGAAACACCATGGATAGCCGATATGCGTTTATAATATAGAATCATGGCAGTATCATGGCTATTTTACACTGTAAGTGTTTGTATAGACTATAACAATGATGTAAGTGATTGTTGTCTACGTGAAATGCATGGTGATTATAAAAATAATAGACAAAGTGATAGGCTATCTTGGTTATGATCAAAACGTTGCTAAACATAGCTATATGTACCTACTACTACAATATTTTCATAAACAAAGATTTAAGAATGGACCAAAAAAGGTATTCTGTGAAACTAATACATACTTTGATAATTTAAAATTGAAGACAGTCCCCTCCAAATCTCTTGATACACTTTTCACTGTTTACCATCTGTAACAAAAAAAAAGAATATTACTATTAGGAAATATGTTTGTCGTTAGTATGTTTTTATTTTTGCTGTCTGTTTAAGTCTCAATCACACTTATTGACAGCACAATATCAGCCAAGTTTCCGAGTAAATTATGTGATGCGCGTGAAAGTTAGTTTAATCTTGGCAAACTAAGATTGTTTTTTTTTAATACACTTCAAGAAATATAAGTATAAACATAATTATTCTATTTCATTTATTAAGTCAATTTGAAAAAAATACTTCGATACCTATAAAATACATAGAATTTTGTATCCTATCAGTAAATGTCTATGTCTATAGAGTGAAATCACTGAGAACATTTCAAATGGATGGAAAATAAGGTCACACGTGAATAGCAAACCGAATTGAACGAAACTCTGTGAAAGACTGAAACAACAAGTAAAAGGAGTTATATTAAATAAGATTCAGTGAAAGAATAGTAAAGAACTCTTAAAGATTGGATGCAGTATTTTTAAGAATATGGTGTAAACCATAAACATCAGTCAAATGAAAAACACAAATAATTTTGTCACCTACAGAAAGGAATTTTTAGTTGTTAGATGTTTTGTTCCTCAAAAACAGTAAAAAGATTAAAGAGTCTATTAAAGTAATACAACACACATTGGATACACACTTATAAGCAAACGTGGAAGATAAAACGAGTCAATATTTTGGAACTACCGACGTTAATCTTAACAAAACTGAACATGTTTATTTAAAAAACAATACAGGGGAGGGTGCTAAAGTTTGTGTTTGCGCGGGACACAATTTTACGACCAGGGACGTCCGCCTACGGCCCGGAATCCAGGCGCCACTCGCATTAGACAATCCGATATTGGAATCGTATTCAACATTAACTAAACATAAAAATGTTTAGCGTCACATAAATTATTCTCAAAAGGAGCCGATCGTTTTCACAGATCCACGGCACTAATGTTTTATTGCTAATGGATGTCTATTGACTGCGTAATTCTAAATAAATTTATTAGAAAACTTCTAATTTGATTTTTTATTGTGGGTACAGTAATCGTAAAACTTTCTGTGGTGACGTTATGAATGGTAAATATATTTTAAATTGTTGTAAATGTAACCTTTATAAGGAGTTATTGGCCCACGCGGTGCATTCGGTGTCTCTAACAATACTTTTACGCGGGGCATGATTTGAAGGACCTCGAATACCATAGGTCTCAAAGGACTACACAATACCCCTTGTATAATAATAGTTGTAGATTTGAAAGTGATTTGAATATGAATGGGCACCCTCCCGCGCTGGTTCGTAATAACAAATATGAAGTGTTGCTTTTATATATTTACCCCTTATAATTCTGACTCTGTTATAAAGAATTGATTTAGAACTGTAACAGTTTCTCGTAATTATAGATATGGTTATAATGGTATATTTTATGTTTTGTTTTGATCTGGGCGACCGTTATTTTGGTATCATTGTGATTATTATGACGCGGTTGAAATAAATATTCATTTTGGTAGGAGTGAGTGGAATGTAACATTTGGAGTTAGAATTTGAATAAAATATGCTCGAAAGCAAAAAGTTGGAGAGGATTAAATAAACATAGACCGTTTGCTTGCATAAAGAGTTAAACCTTAAGTTTGTGTTTTTTTTTGCTGGCTGTGTTTTTTGGGATTCAGTGAAATAACTATTAAGTAGTTGTTATTTCAAAGATTATTATAAGCTTTCATGTTATTAAGTTTCATGTATTGAAAACACTCCTCGACCTGTTTACAAAGAATAAGCTTTTAATCGGACTTTTGTTACCCGACCGTTATTAATAACACACCATAATTGACACTCTTTTTTTTCCTTGAGAGAGCTTTTCACAATCCCTTTTGCTTTTAAAACATTAAATAAAGACCACTAAATCATTGAAATGAATAACAAACAAGTACACCACTGCAAAAACTAATCCTTAGTGTTACTTTGTCTCACCCTTGAAAATCGCAATAAATAACTTCAATTAGCGACCCTAGGTACTCATATCATTACAAATAAATCCTGTTTGCTTTGCGAGGGCGTACCACCCCTGGACACTGGGCACTGGGCAGATATTGATCGCCGAGAATTTTTGCAACACGTCGTGTCACATGTGGTCGTTTTCCATATGCAAATTAGTGTTTCCCCTTGGTTTTAAGTGTGCTTTTTTATGTCTCCAACATTTATTTGTTGGTACGCTCATGGTCAGTGTAAAGGAGAAATGGCGTGCGCAAATGAATTTGTGTTTGTTTAGAATGCTTGCTGATTCAGTCGTTGAAAGCGAAGGTTTTAATAACAAGATGAGGTTATTACGGCGGTTAAAATTGCGTTTTGAATAGAATACCAAAATGTTGAATATTATTATATGTATGAGACATTGTCTCATGGGACAATAACTTACAAAACCACTTAAGCATTATCGTCAAGAGTGTTACTGACTATCACCAAACGGACACTTAGGCACACCTTTGGTGATAGTAATGAATAAACGTGGGTGGGTAAATGCACATCACGGTGAGATGACGCATAACGGAGTTAAACACCATAGATTATAGCAACATTATTTAACCTGATATAATAAGGGAACAGAACAATCGACCAATTGATGTATGTGGAAACTTTCATCAACGACCCAACGTTTGAATAAAATTTTCAAAAACTTGATCAAAGATTTTCACTAGAATGCTTGGACAATATTGTGACAGAAAATTTACCTACAGACTACACAAATTGACCAATTATTATATTAGTAAGTTTCTCGTGTCACGTATTTTAGCAATCTTTTCTTTGAATACGTCACTTATATTAGTTTGAACAAAAGTAGAGTTATATTACTGCCTGTTATATAATAAAATAAATCTGCCATTGAATACTTTCCAAGAGTATAATCCACGAATACAGCTGCTGTATAATTAGTAACAACATGAAACTGAAATCAAAACACGCATTACAATACAACATAGGCGAAGAAATAATTATTCCTCTTCTATCAATAGACCAAATCGAAACATTGCATTGGAACGTGCCAGAAATAAGCTGTCACGCGTCATATCAAATCGAGTGTCATGGAGCGACACAGTAATTTAGCGTGTTGTGAACAAAACCACTTTTAGCTCTTCGGATTCAGGTCCGAGGTGTGATTGTTTTGAAAATTGTTTTTAGATTTGATTTGTCAATGTTTTTAAGATAGTATTGCCTGCCTCGATGGTCTAGTGGTTAGCTTATGCATCTCACACGGCAAAGTCGTGGGTTCGATTCCCGGAGCGGGTAAAATGTTATTTGTGAACTTTCAGTTGCAATTGTGCCCTGTGGATGGAGACTAACCCTCTATCACATAGAACCTAAACATAACAGGTGAAATGTGGGTATTTTACACCTCTGCCACACCCTTCTGGGTAATTTAGGCGTCAAAATGGCGTGATGTTATGTTAGTATTAGCAAATTAGTTCAAGAAAGGCAATGAAACTGTTTATGTCTTTACGGTCTATAGTATTATTATAGATGGATTTTTTTTTGTATTTGTTTTTGTGTAATAGGCTCCAAAGCTACTCGACATGTCTTTGTGAAAATTGGTAAGGAGATAGTTTAAGACATAGGCAACGAAAGCTAGAAAATATTCAGCACGCAATCATTGATTAGTAGATTTTGGATATTTATAGGTATTCACTCACCATTAAGTGAACCACATATATGTCCGTTTGCCTCTACTTCGTTAAATACATGTCATATTATTATATTATTTCAATTTCAGGACCCCTTTTGCAGTACTGCTGACATAACGCCACACACCAAACCCTACTGCTAAAATTGGCGGGAAAACCTAATTGCAACTCAACTTGATGGTAATTTTAAACAACTTATAGATAGTATCAAGACTGTGGTCAAAAAAGGAATAATAAGAATGGGATAGCCTAACATTGCAAGCGTTTTTTAAAAAGTGATGTCTAAATATAAGGTTTTATTAGTCTGTTATAAGTCATCATCCTTAAAAAAACCTGTAAGATAACATTGAAATTTCAAACTTTTTTTTTAAGAGTATGTATTTTATCTGTCTTGTTGGTCTAGCGGTTAGCGTATGCGCCTCTCACCGTCTCGGATTCGATTCTCGGGTCGGACAAAGTGTTTTCGTCAGTAAATTGTAAATAGCAGCATGTAGGTGGAATTATGCCCAGTGGATAGCGATAAGGCTCACCCTCTACCCCATAGGACCTAAACATAACAGGTGAAGTGTGGGTATTGTACATCTCTACCACACTCTTCTGGGTGATATAGGCGTTGTTAGCGACACGAACCTTCTTTTTATAGGTTTTAGTTTTTTAATATTTTGATATTTTTTATGTCACCTATGTTTTTTGGTTCTGAGTCCAACTTTTATGTGACAATTGTAATTTTCTTAAAAATTATTAAATAATTAAAATTACACATGTTTTGCCTTTTCGAACCCTCGCTCACCAATAACAGGCGTGTTATGATGTTATGAGTATTCTTTTTAGTTTTTTTTCTTTTATAACTAGCAAATCTTGTATGTTTCACCAATACGTTACCATTCAACCTACCTAAACCATTAAGCTCCGAAAATTTGGCACGGTTAATTACACGACTGCCTATCCAATATTGGCTGCTGTTCCACTGATATACAAAATGATTCACAATAGTTTCCCGGCAAATGAACAAATACTAGACTGTGCATCTGACGGGAGTCAATCGCTGCTCAATTTCGTTCCGCATGAGTGACGGCGAAGCGAATGCGTTATCCAAAACGCTTTTATAAATACCGCCATTTTTGTACGGTCAGCAACAAAAGTCGTGATACATATTTTTTTAATTTACGAGTACTGCAACACACGTCATTTTAAACTTTAAATATCTTATGAATTTTGTCTAATTATATATAACTAACTTCCGTGAAAAATAGAAAGGACGGGAGCAGGCGCGCAGGGCCCGGCGATATTAATATAATATTTGTCTGCACGTGTGGCGTAGTGGTTTAAGCGGTGGTCGCCTCGCCGCTCTCCACTGCACTGGTGTTGTGGGTTCGATCCCCACATGGGACAAATCTTTGTGTGATTCGCAAAGATTTGTTCTGAGACTGGGTGTGCTTGTGTGAGTGAATGTGTGTATTTGGTCTTATCATTGGGACCATTTGATAGTGTAATTTCTTCTGGCGTTTTATCTAATGTGAACAATCCAAATTAATATAAAAAAATGATAATACGAGATCGTATCCTATTAATTTATTTATATGATATAACTAGCTTAGCCCGCAACTTCATAAAAAGTAGCCTTGTGCAGTTTGTTCTCACCCTCAAGTCGTCCTTTCAGAAGCTTTGAGCTATCTCCATACCAATTTATATCAATATCGATTGATATTTTTTTTCGATGTATTTAGGCTTGGATGTTCACAAAACCTTCTGTTTTAAAGGGGTTAGCCAAAAGAAGGACGGAAGCAGGCGCGCGGGACCCGGCAATATTAAGACAATCTCGTATCTCAGTTTGAATTCATATTTTACCCCTCCACCACCCCGTTCCCCACGTGTCGCTAGCGTTTGGTTTTTAATTGTAACTGAACAATCATAAAATAATATGCAATTAGACCTGGTAGACCAAGAGCCACTCACTCGACTTTGACTTTACTGTTTACAGTGTCAATAGACTTTTTATGCTGACTGTACACATGTGTGGAAGTAGTGTAAAGCAGTGAAATGGATCGATAAGGTAAGTAGCAGGGTTATTATTTGGCGATGTTTCTGTTACTGTCGAAAAAGAGTATGTTTGTTAAATGTAAAGTGTTGTTCGATTCTGCCAATGACAGTGGCCGTACTCTTAGTTGTTATTGCTACTAGATTGCGAATGCGATTTTAAAAATTCGCGTGAAGTGTAATACGTTCCCATTCTATTTAAGTACTATTAAAAAAGTTGCCTTGCAAGTTTGCTACTAGGATAAAGAATCAGATAATTATTTTGGTAGTCAGCATTTCACTATCACTACATAGTATAAAACAAAGTCACTGCTCTGTGTCCGTCTGTTCCTATGTATGCTTAGATCATTAAAACTACTCAACAGATTTTGATGCGGTTCTTTTTAATAGATATAATGAATTTTAACGCATGTTTTGTGTATATTACATGCATATTATAGTACTACATAGTACCCGGAGCAATGCCAAGGTGTGTCGCTTGTAGTCAATAAGCAGTCAAAATTTTCAAGGTTTGTAAAGCTTTTTGAAACATTTCCGAAAAAAATATATAAAAAATATTCAGTAGTAGTCTCATCGCTCGCCAAGTGTCATGATAACGAATATATGTGGGTGTTATTAGACCAACATATCGATATCGATCGGTCCTCTATCGATTACGACGATCGAGGATTAATCGACTTGTCAATTGATATAGTTCAATTTGTATAATAAAACCTAAGGCTGGCCTAAGTCCTTGTCATTAGGTAAAAAATTGCTGTGATTGATTGATATAAAGCCTAAATATAATACGTAATCATTATATTAACTATTTATTTAGATGTCATTTTAATTTAACGATGATAGAAGTCAACTAGATTGCAATTACTGAGTATTATAATTTCATGATTATTATGCCTTATGAATTGGAGAATCAAACCCAAAAATACGATATTAGAAATAATTTTGTTATCAGTGCAATTTGCAATTCAATTGAGACTGGCGAATGAGTGTTAATTTTTTTAAATTCCTGTTCCATTTTAAGCTCAGTGTAGAAAAACTGCCGTGGGCATTGCAGAGAAATATACATTATAAAATAATATTTATATATTATAAAATAATAACCATACGAACATTATTAATTCGAAAGTTATGTGTGCCGTGAAAAAAAAATATTGTTTGTAAAAGATAAAAATAAAAAACCAAAAACATGTTTTTTTTTTAAATTTTTCACATAAATTTTGAGGTTATATGAAAAAAGTGGAATTACAAAAGTTTTAGATCTTTTTATTACCAACAACTTTGCCATTCGACATTTTTCCATAGGACTTTTAGTTTTGCCGGAAATCAAGAAAAACCGTTTTTTGATGGCCCGTAAATTATTTTTCCTTTAATTTTTGTAATATTCTCCTTCTTTTATAATGGGTTTCATCATACTATTATTTTTTTTACTTTTTATCATTTTTAAAGGGATCTACTCTGGTCTATTTGGAGAAATTCGATAACAAAATCTAATGACATCTCTATCGAGGATTATGTATGTTGTTAATTAGTGGGATTTGTAATGTGAATAAATCTACACAATTGCTCAAAAAAGGGGTTATCAGACCTTTGTTAATTGTAGCGACTATCTGACACGCGACTGATACGACCCCCGTGGGTGAGGTCTGATAAATATCAAAAAGAATTAGTCGGTCGTCTAAATTTGAACTTTGATGGATTCACTAGGGTAGGCGGTATTTATTTGGGCTTAGTTGTACATTTTTTGTGGTAGGTATTATTATCTTTTTTAAATCCGTCATATTTTGGTCACATTTAGGCAAGCTTAAGTAAAATATTATACTCAATGTGTATCTTTTTCCCTACGTCCGGCGCACCCTGGGCAATTCGCGAGTTCTCCAAAGCGAATTGGCTAATCCTTTCACCACGATGGCAAGTCAAAATATTTACAAGTAGGTATAGTAAAATTCGTTATTGTGGGAGACTGGTGCCCAAGCTAAGCCGAGGCTTGTATTTCAGGTCACCAGTAACCACCCTGGCTGACTCAGCCATCGACACGACGAAGAAGAAGAAGAAGCAAAATTAAATATAAGAAGAAGTAAATATAAGGCAACAATTTCGTTTTACGTACTTAGCCATATAATAACCGTTCTTGGGCTATTGTCCTTTGAATACCTGTAATAACTGGCTTCAATTCAGCATTTCTTGCATATAAGTATAGTTATCAATTACAATCAATCTCGTACTAACTTAGTTAAACAGTCTGAAATACAATTATCAAAATTATAACGAACATCAAACTATTACGTCATACTTAAGCAACCGTTTCAATAACCAGCAACGTCATACTACCGTGTAAATTGTCGTGTCGTTGATACGCGACGTGACACATGACACGTTGCTGATTGCCGACGTGACGGCAACGTGACGACCCAACTAACTGGGTGCGGGTGACGTGTAATTTTTGTTTAGATGGCAATCTTGTTTAGGGCAAGAATATGTATGAGTAAGGCTACATAATTGAACAGGGTGGTTTTGATTGCAGTAAACAAGGCACGCTGATTAGAAAAATTTTTTTTCGATATTTTGCCAGTAATTTCAAGGTTGTCGCGTGTAAAAAATGCAAGAATAAAATGAAATGCCTTTTAAATTGTTCCTAAAAATATATGAATTGTGACCATTGTTTCTTTATTAACAAATAAAGATTTAATCTTCTCATCAGGAGAAGACATTCAATAAATTTAATATGCTATTAATTATAATCATATTATTATTTAACGAATCATATATCATTGATACCTATTTCCCTCTCTATACAGATATGCAATATGAAGTTTCCAACCAGACTCGTGTCAACTCTCATACGAGTGTCACGAGTAGTTCTGAAGAGCTATTGACACAATGCAAGTAGTGTCTGAGTAGCCGTCCGCGAGAGCTTCGTCCGAGCACCGACTCAACAGCGTTTAGGATTCTTTTTGCACTTGCCCTGTCTTTTCTTGACTTTGTTGTTTTTAGAAAATGCTATTTAACATAACATCATGCCTAAATTTGTCGCACAGAAAGGTTTGGCAGACGTGTATAGCACCCAAACATCACATGTTAAGGGTGTCACAGAGCTGTATTACACCCACCACATAGTGCGTAAGAATGTTGCCAGCCACAGCGCCCGATTCAAATTTCGTGCTGCTATAAAAAATCTCTGACGGAAAAATCCGAAATAACACTTTAGCCGGATCTGGAAATAGAATCAAAAACCTATACTATTTGTCTAACATAAATATGGCGATCTACTTGCGTGAAAATTACCTTTTTTTCGATTATTTTGATCACAAATCTATAAAAATTTTGACAAACGTGATTTATAAAAACAAACAACATCTAGAACGCAGGCTTAATAGAACAGCAATGTTCTCATTAATGTACGCTTTAGTATTGATTCATGTTCAGATAAAATGAGACCGCGAAATGTCAATAATGTATCGTCGGTATAATTTAGTATCGGAACTTGTCACTCAATGATACCCATACGCGGAATAAACTAGATAACTCTGCAATTATAGTGTAATGGTTCGTATTTGCATCATTTTGAAGGTCCATATTAGGATTTACAGTATGAGCAAAAAATCAGGTTGAGATTAATTTAATTGATTTAGATTCTTCTTCTTATGTGTCAATGGGATTATCGTAAACGAGTGCGAGATAGATTTTTACGTGTTTTTGTCATTTTTTGTAAAGGGAAACATGATTCGCGACCAAAACTATCTCGCGCTTGTTATTCTAGCGCGACTAGAGTATCAACTGGTGCCTTAAAGACTCAAAGACAAAGAAATGAAGTATTTAACATTATACCAGTATCGATCGAACGCTTAGTGCAATAGAAGAGCTTTAAAGTTTTATGACCTAATTATACCCACTCTGGAAACTTGCAGCTCTACGATATAGCTTTAGTACTCCCGCACACCAGCCGCTAGATGCTACAAGCTGTGGATGATAGTTTTCATAATTTGTATGGTATCTTGGCGACTTCTGCCAACTAAAGGGGAAGAAGTGAACTTAACACATATTATATAGATTCAACTATGACGTAGTATCAACATAGAAACGTCAATGTCTTTTATCAAATCAAATCAAATCATTTATTTCCATGGACCCCAAGGGGCGCTTGAACACGTCAAAACAAACATCAAAACACTAAAAGTATAAAATTAAAATAAAACTTAGCTAACTAATTTATCTTTTGACGTTTCTACTAGCATGTTGACAACAACATTCGAATCGAAATTACGATAGTGGCTAAACATACTAAGAGCTGGTGTTTAGAAGACTTCAAGACAAAGCGAAAGATACGATTTTAAAATTTGAAATATCGCATCTAAAATACTCTAAAGTTTTATGCCCTAATTATAAACCCACTCATAAAACTTCCCGATCTAGGATATTTAACTTTAGTACTTCTGCATAACAGCCACCAGAAGACTTAGCTTTGGAATATAGTTTTCATACAAATTGCGATGTATCGACGCACGCTGAGCGTTTAATGGACCATTGCCAGCCACTAGCCGGGACTAGATATTTTATGCCACTAGTGGCTCTCACTGCCACGTCTCCAAGTACAGCTGCTAGTAGTGTCTTGTGGCTTCGTAAAGCAGTAGGCATATGCAGCACCTACTATATGTACTTATAGCCTAGTGTGCGCCACCTTTTAGTTGCATTTAGGCTAATGACATAAATAAAACCGCGCACGAAACTACAGAGCAATCAATTCCACAACTAACACCATGTTTACTTTAGATATGGCGATAGTAGGTGTGAATACGCTAATATTGGCTCCCTATTCTGGGAATTTCTGTAATTTCGGCTATCGATAACTTATCGTACGCGTGACGAGTAACGTTAACAATGGCTGATATTGTTTCGCTACCGATATCGATAATAGTGACTACCTGTTTTGCTTGTTTACTGATAATATTTTGCTTGCTTTTCGCGTCATTGGGTTTAATATTAAAATTGAAGGGATAATTTGGTTTAACCTCATTCGGGAATGTTTGATTAAAAACTAACTTCAGCAACTTTGTTCACGTGATATGTGCATAAAAAGTAGCTTGTATGTTAATCCTAGCTATGCTACATGTGTACTAATTTTATCCAAATTGACCTAGTTGTTTTTGCGTGAAGCAGTAACAAACATCCATACATCCATAATCAGGAACTATCGCATTAATTAATTTTAATATTAGTAAGGATTATATTACACCGTTAAAAGATTTTTGAATAATGATATCGTTTACGATTAAATAGGTTTAGATAAGAAGTATTTAGAGTATGTTTTATAAACCATGATTCTTGGAATAATAATATTGTACGTAAATAATGATACAAAAAATATCACTCTTTTTTGATATCATGTTTGCAGATAATAGTGTAATTAAATTATATGCTAGGTATAATAAATGTATTTCTTAAATCTAACAATTAACTTAAGCCAATAAAAAAAATATATCATCGTGATTTTAATTGCAATGAATAATAATTGAATGGAAAACAGACTGCCTCGATGGTCTAGTGGTTAGCGTATGCGCCTCTCACCACGAGGTCTTTGATCTCGGGATCGGTTTCGGGTCGGGCAAAGAGTTATTTGTGAATTATCCATCAGGAAATTTACAATAGCAGCACGGAGTTGGAATTGTGCTCGGTGGATGACGATAGGCTCACCGCCTATCCCATGGGACTTAAACATAACAGGAGAAAAGTGCGTGGTTTACGCCTCTATCACACCTTTCTGGGTAATACAAGCGTGATGTTATGTTGTATTTTTTTTTTAATAGCCTGCGTTGTCGCGGCAAAGGCCTCCCGCAAACGTTTCCAATCCTATCTATCTCCTGCAGTTTCCCACCAGTTGTGGTTGTAGGCATCTATACTAAAGCCTACGAAACAAGATAAATTTATGTTATTACAAATCACACGAAAATAAATTCTATTCCTTCGTGTTTTAAGTTGATTTTCGTATAATAAAAACTGTTAAAAATGTCCTAAACAATCTCAATTGCAATAGAAATTAAACTGTATGGCCTTAATTAAATTGGGTTTATAATTGTAAATCATGAAAATTATCTCGTTTCGTTGTCTGAAGTATAGGTCGTCCCGCCAGCGCCTCCTAGGTCTACCCCGACGACGTGTTATGTGTCTCATAATAATATGTTATGTGTTAATAATATAATAAAAATTCCATTGCAACCGTGACGAAGTGTTGATTTATTAATTACATTACATTCTTAAGACGCAAACCCCTTAGATTAAGACTTGAGCACTACATTTGTAGTACTTAAACATTTATCCCATCAAGATTAGGCTAATTGAGTTTGGGTCTAAGAAGTCTTAGGCCCAGCTTTTGAGGTTTCCAGATAGATCTTATTTGACCCATAAAATAAAACCTGACCGAATTTAAAAGTGACACAAGTTACACTTGAAAAACGAACACAGCTGTCATTTTTATCATAATAATATGTGTATTATAATATGCATATAGGCTAATAACGTTTATCTAACATCTGTAAAAATGGAGTTGATAATATATTGACGCAATTACTAAAACTTTTAACTAAAGCAACATTGTTATAATTATAATTTACCTACATAAATCGACGTAAAACACAACACTTGCCCGAAATTCAAGTTAGGCAAAAATGGTTTAAACCTCACTTTCATGTTTTATAGTCAAAAATATACTCAGATTACTGGTTACAGTTGTCTAAATAATGAGTATTTACACCTAAGTTAACTCAGAATTTCTTTTTAAACTCTGGAACGCGCTAGTGGCGCTAAGAATAAAAAAAGTGCAAAAAATACTCCATAGTAGCTAGCGTCGGGCGGCTAGGTACAAATTGTAATTCTTAAAGTCTATATAACATTTTCAATTAAAAACTGAATTTGCCTCAGAGGTCGAAAAACTGCGGTCAAAATTACTTATCTAAGTTCCCATGCTATATTGAATCATATAAAACTAATGGTAGAGGTGCATCATTCCACTCAATAACTTCTAAAACATGCCTGACCTAAACGCCTCAGCAGCAGAATTCATTAAGTACCTACTTTACTAAACTAGCATTCAATACAAATAATTGCCGCAGCCACCCTTGTCGAAAAAAAAAAAAATATACACAGCTGAAAATCGGCACGTCTGGCGGCACGTGGCGCGTGGCGCGATTACGAACACGTGACGTCACATCTCAACAAACAGTCTTTAAATGCAGCGCGAAATGAGAACACCCTGTATAATGTGGGAGCTTTTTGAAAGCTTGAAACTTTGACAGGTCTGATAGCAAAGCAGGGGTGGAATTGAAATAGGTATATCCTGTTTCATTTTTAGCTTCGAAATGTGGTTGTCAAACTTTAGGTTGCCGTTATTGAGCTACGGATATTTAAAAAGTGTTCGATCATTCGATTGTATATTTGAAATACGAGTGTCGATTTGTTAAATAAAACTAGTTGAGACACTGGTACGTAAGGTTCAGAACAATTGTGTAACAATATAATTATCTCTTAAAGCAGCAGTGACCGGCCCCATATCATGACGTGTTTGCCATGGAACGGGCAATATGAATGCGATCCAGTTCACAAAGCATTCCAATTTTGAATTACTTATGATTGACAAACCAAATCCGCTCTAGCCTGAACAAAAGCTAAGAACAGGAGTGGATGGAGGAGCATTGACAAAGACAAAATGATACACCAGCGGGAAAATCACGACTCTTAGCAATTAGGAATACAACGCGGGGAAGAAGAGGTTGATGGACAAAAAGGTGATAAAATCCGCGTCAGTTAGTACTCATCGCCGACGCCAATATCTGGAACCAAGTGTAAATAACCAATAAGAAATAGAAACTAGATACAAATATTCCTCATTTAATTTGTGCGCTGTCAAATTGAAGCTCGACGCTGTTCGGTAATGATGCTGGCGTCCAGTCTTATATTACTTATGCTTTATTATCTCAAATAAAATAATAAATACAAAATTTTAAACTGAAAAATAAAGCAACTTGCAAGATTTTAACGTTCAGTAAATTCTTGTTGAAATATCGCAATTTATATCAAATCCATATTGAGTTCAATCCTCTCGATATCAAGTTTTAATTCCTGAGCTTAAAGCTTTGTCACGTTGAAAGCGTCCGTTGAGACAAAAATAGATGGGAATTTAACTGTGATTTATATAAAATACATTTATTTGCTACATTATTATATAGAGTACGACTGTTTGACTGATGTTGGCGTAGACATTTTTAGTTTTCGGTTGATGTAACAAAAACAGCGCTATTGCATGCAAGGTGCAGATTAAGTTATAGAAATTAATAAATGTAAATTGATATTCTTCATGAAAACATTTCGTTTAAAGAGAAGCTAAACATAGATTAAAGACTGAGTTTTATTAGTTACGCATAGAAAAATGCAAAAATAATTTTTTGCATTTTGTCATGGACATTTTGTAAATTTGCTTGCTTCGTGAAATATAATATAATAATAATATAAATATATATTATTGATTTAAAATAATAATATATATTGAGGTACAATTTTGTAGCATTGATCTGCCCAAGCCATATAACGATGCGGCCAATAGGCAATAAAACATTTCATGAAACATTAGGTACACGAAATTAGCAAATTTACGTAATGGCCACGACATCTACATGCACATGTCATATCAATTTCGTCAAAACTTTTGAAATTACTTATATTTTATAGCGTTGAGTTTATTGATTACCATGCACTTATGTATCACTCGACATTCACCATCATTCCTATGATAATCTTGTTCGATAAACGATGTACTATTTTAACTTCTATTGCGAATTCAATTTACCTGTTTGCTTTGAGGTTCAACCTATGTTATCGTTTGCTGTTAGTAAACATTTACTATCAGCGATTTGAATTAATTTCGTCAAATTCAATTTGTTCCATGCATATTGTTTGTCAATTTATTTAGATAAAAAGTGTCACTGTCGATGGCTGATATCATAAAATTTTGCGCCAATTTGTAAATATTGCAGGCTTATCTTAACTCAAAACTTGGTTAATACGTTCATTATAGCAGATTAGTAGTATAATGCTTGCTAATTTATGAACTTTTTGGTTGTTTGTCATTTAAATATGTCAATATTTTAACTAAACAGAAAATATTTAGTGTCTGTTAATATCGTAATAACACTTTGGTATTAAAAAAAAGAATGGCATGCGTATTCCATAAATTAAATCATAAGAAATTTTGATATCTATCATCAAAAATCGGCCGTAGGTATATATATGGCAATTAGGATGCACTAAAATTTCGTAATCAACCGTTTCCATTACTAAATCGCACCACTGCACTGACCTAAATTTTTGGTTGGACAAAACTCTTACAAAACTTTATCTAACTTCGTGATTTTGTGGATAAACTGTAAACTTTTAGAGCGTCTGTTTCTTTTGGAACCTAGTGGAACATTTTTTAACTGGCTTTTTGGTGTTATATACTGAAGTGTTTTAATATCGCATTATTACGACATAGTATTATCAGCATCTGCTGCTCACATAATTATTACCAATTAAGTTATTAAATAAATACAGTCCTTTATCGAATAAATTATTACGCAACTGTCCCTTCAAAATTCACAATAACAACCAAAGGTTTCATATTGTTAAAGTCCCGATATTGGAATATGAAAAAAAATCAATAGTTATCGTCGAAAAGATCGAAGTCGAGACTTAATAAACTCATTATAAAGTTATCTTTAGTGCCAATTTTTGTGGGACAATTTATAAGCGGAGAGATTAGTAACATTATTTTTGGATATCATGATTTTAAGTAAGCTTATGCTTATTAAGTTTATAGGTTCAGGGTTTGTTAATTCGGCTGAATAAAATATGCATTGACCTTTTCTTCTGAGTTTAAACCAAACTAAACCTGTAATTAGACCATTGACATTGACCAATACTTTATTATACTGATGTAGTATAGTAACAATTATACATAATATTAAAGTTTAAAATTAAGAATCCAGCAGGGCTCGAGTCCTGCTGGATTCTTTATTTTCAACTTTAATATTATATAAAATACAAAAAGGCATAGCAAAGCTAAAATTTGCTTTAAAATATTACAACAATTATACAATTGCTGGCTCTAGATTGCACTAATATGTAATTGCCGTATTATTTAAGTACATCAACTTAAGTTTAAAAAGTATAAGCATCAAAAAGATTATCATAATTTTGTCTCCGAAATTCAAGTATCAAAATCTATCGAGGTAAAATATTCAAATAGTGCTTGCATTGTATGTTAATCTTAAAAATATTTTAAAATTAATCACTAGATAGATGATATTATTTGTACATCAGATGATTTATAAGAGCGCTAAGCTGAAATTAAGAACCACTTTCAAGTTCTTAACTTGCACCATAAAATCGGTTCTCACATAGAACCGCAAGGGTTCCGCCGCTAATTAATTGAAGGAGGACTTTTCATTTGTCGATTGAACCCACCGTTAGCCGAGTCACCTTGGGGTGTAAAAATTGAAAAATTGAACACGTGGATGGCGGGTGCAATATAACCCCGCGAGGGTTTTTGAACTTTATTGTTTTAAATTAAAATGAACTTAGGACGTTGATTGTTTGGAAGTTTAAGGGTTATTTATTAGGGATAATAATGTGCTTTTATTATTAAAAAATCATGGTTCAATTGTATTATTTATTGATATTCATTACTGGGCCTTGAAGTTATATGTAAGTAGACATAATAAAACATGTTGTTTTGGTATTAAGTTCAGGTATTTTTAAATATGATAGACTTCAATTTAAGTCTGAGATCTACACTAAAAATAAAGACTGTGTTTTTATCTCCCTCCTCTCTCTCTCTCTCTCTCTCTCTCTCTCTCTCATCAGGCTTAATAGCCTATTGATTATGACTGTCTCAAATCTCAAAATAAAAATTAAATTTCCAAAAAAATCCTTATTTGAAATTCATAAATTAAAAAACCTCCAACCAATATACTATTTTAAAGTTCTCAATTCACGAATAGCGCGTACATTAATAATTTTCAAATCTGTCCAATGAGCCAGGCACTTTCTCTAAATTCACAACTACAAATTCGTGAACACCGTAACTTTGTCGCAGCTAGGTTGAAATTGTGAATTTATAGTTTCAGGAATACCTTATTGTTGTTTATGTTTAATGGCTAAAATTTAAACCAGTAGCCTTGTAACTTTATTTCAAATAAAATGACAAAGGAAACAAGCAACCTGGATAAATCTATTTAGATTATAAATTACAATTATAATTAGAATCTAACTAGATTATAAAAAATGCAATCAAAGAAAAATAATTAACAAACTTCTTAAAGGTAAAATAGATTTTCAATAAAACACAAAATATAAGTTATCAGGTTTCAGATAATGTGTTATTAAAATAAATACAGGTAAAAACGAAGAGCGATTTAGTTTAACATGCTGTAAAATTCATCTTAAACACTAATCCGTCAGACAGAAAGTTAAAAACATGTCATTTCAAAATAGTCAAAAAAAAATCAACACAAAGTTAGTCATTCAGATGCAGACAGTTATGCAATGGTGAGATGAAAAGCTCGAAACAAAGTAACTTCTGTCAAAACAAAAACTTAAAACAACTGTAAAAAATACATTTTATTTACATACATACGTGATAGTTTAAAATAGTCCATAAATTCCACACCAGTTTTAGTTTTTGAGACACTAAATGAATTAAGCCCGGTAAATTCCGAGCACAGAATTTGCAAGCTCTCTGCATAAAGTAAGCATAAATATCAGACTATCGGTACGCCTGTGAACTTTGTGCGGGAGAAAAGCGGCCAGGTTAACGCTAACGGTAAATTACCATCAACATCTAGACATTCATTAAGCAGATGCATCGTTTAAACGTTGTTATTTATTTTTTACGCTATATTTTACGCTTTATGAGTATTTTACGAAAGATATTTTTCGTTCTTTTCATATCATCGCAAATATTCTAATTTTGTACCTTTACAATTTTTTTTATTGTTATTAATCCTCTCCATCTATATTTAATTGGCTTGTATAGAAAAAGAAATGTTGTTTTGTAACTGGGTGGTTACAGTTTTAGGTAATCCTAAGCTTTAGCCAAGTTTAAAATATTTTTACTGATTTTAAACAAGTTAAAGATCACATATTAGAATGTAAACGTTTTGTTGAACATTATTAATATGTGTACATAGTCAGCCTGTGTAATGTGGGATACATAGAAATCTTAATAACTAGTCAATAGAAATGCTATCGACTATCTTTTAACACTGGGACGCATGTCGCCGTTTTTCAAATACCACTTACACATACATTTTGTATTCCTGCAAACAAAATTATTCTTTTTGCGATGACATTAAGACGACAATTCCTCAACTCGCACTTGTGTTCGACTAGACACATGCGCGGCGACAAGGTCACGCCAAAATTATTCTTTTTGCGATGACATTAAGACGACAAGTCCTCAACTCGCACTTGTGTTCGACTAGACACATGCGCGGCGACAAGGTCACGCGTCTTTGACATTTCTATTGCCTTGTTATTAAGATTTCTATGGTGGGATACATTGAAGCTAAATAAATTCCAAACATTTCATAACGGTTCCTTCTAAGGCAGCTCAAGAATTATTCGAGAAATGGGCAGCTGTATCCAATCTATCTGAACCTACCGAGTCATCTGCTAAGAGTAGTAATTATAGCATACTTTCTAATGGGAGAATACCATATACAGTTAGACTGGATTGATTAATATTTCTATTCACACAGGAAATACTACACAACTTGTCATCAATCGTCATGGTTAAACATGATGGGTCTGACAACGAAAACATAAAAACTATTCAAAATATTGATGTGTTTGGATTCAACTATAAAAATTTCGCATTGAGAATCATGTACTCATAGAATTTAATAGAAGTTGTTTCATCAAACAAAACGATATTTCCAATAATATTTCAGCGTAAAATGCAAGACGCACCAAACAAGCCAGTATTTAATTCATTAAGAGCATGAGAAGTCATTGATAAGCTGAGAGCAACCTCCTTCTCACGCCATTTGAGACTTAAGCTTACCCATTGTAGTCTTCAAAACAATAACATTGCTTACTCATCAATCAATTATTTATCACCTATTAACGGCATCGGTTTTATCTAAATCTTTTTGTACCATTGTTTTTATATCAGTGATTTGAGTTTGGGCTTCAGCTTAAGCCGTTTCACTCGCTGAGTGAACATTTGCAGCTGCTCTATCAGATTCTTCATTGACTTCGTAGATATAATATTATTATAGTCCATTTAATTTGGGTCAATCTACAGTTTCTACTTCCTTTCTTTTTTATTATGATCAAATCGTTGGTATTATGATCTTTCAATACTTTAAGCTAATGGCCAACTTACACCGTTACACGAATGAAATAGAACCAAAATCAGATGAAAACAATGTTGTTTGTGCAGTCAAAAGCAACAAGCAACTTCAAAAACTTACCTGAAGACGTTATGGCAGTAAAAGTTTTAAAATTATTTTATCTTCATAGTTGAAGTATAAGCTAAGTTGCCTCATAAATATCGTTTTATTTTCTATCATCCAATTTTGCGAAATCATTTTTCTTTTCGCTCCTCCCATGCCCTATGCCACAGTTCTGTTAACGCTTCGGTCCTGTATATATCACGGGCGGTCTGCGTTTAATAGCCCAGCGGTTCTCCGATAATTTTATTATTGGTGGATTTTTTTCCTCTGGCAATGACGTGCCGGCGACTCTCATTGAAATAAAAATAATAGCGTTAGTTTTATAAAATGCTCGTATCTTAGCGGGGGCTCGTTTTAATGGCCCTATTTAATTTTTTTCCGCGGTCTATTTTGTCTTGCTGTGGACTATTAATTTTTTTTGGCAATTAGTCTGTGGGTTATGGATTTTGGTTGCGGGGACTGTTAATGTAAGTATTGGTAGACCCTCCAATGTGGCTGTTGTTTTGGAATCGATTTATTTATCTATTAAGCACTAGCTTTTGTTCACGTGCAATCGATGTTTCCATGCTATATCCTACGAAGTTGAGGCACTTTCCTCATACGCTTTAAACACAAAATTAACCCCTTTGGGGAGTAAAATTTCCAAAATTGTTAATATAATTAATTGTTAACTTATGTCGTGTACAAAACATATTATGTGAAAACTATTGTGCAAATTCCTTTAAAATTCAATATTTTTACCTGTAAACTTATAACCCCTAATTGACGTTGGGTAGTAATATAGTATAGTATAGTCAAACAGACAGACAAACAAACAGATAGGCAGACAGGCAGACTGATAGATTCTACTGCTGTTATAAAGATCCCTTGTATTAATTTTTCGTGAGTATCTCAAATATACAGACATGGCAAATTTACCATCATTAAATGTATAAAAGATAATTAGTCAAACTCGTGACATACAGTTTGCGTAATATACGTAATGTCTAGAAGTGATATTAATATACTTTCGTGATGATAATAAAATAAAAGAGTTAAAATGACCTCGAGTTTTTGCTAGGATTAAACTTTATAGGCTCTCAGTTGTATTGCAAGACCTTAAGCTTCCAATCATGAATTTTCCGCTATGCAAAACTTGCTTGGTAATGCAGGTGGTGTGAATTACACTTACAATATCTATGATTACAAAGTAATATAATAATGTGTTTTATGGTTACCCTAATTTAAATACAGCCAGGCTACACTTAAATGAAGCCCCCTAATATCCTCGTGTGCTCTAAATTGGTGGTCGCCCCTAATCCTCGCTTGATCACTTGATCAATTTGTACTAAGCTACGTCTATCTTACAAATGCTATATTATAATCGTATTAGGATTTTTGTAAGCCAGTGTACCAACTGTAGCGAAAGTAATTTTTCAATTATTTTAGGAACTGTAGCACTGATTTAATGTGATAAAAATAAAAAAATAAAAAATAAATAAATATTTCACAACTCACACACAATGCCATCTAGTCCCAAACTAAGCAGAGCTTGTACTATGGGTACTAGAATAACTGATACTAATACATAATTATATACTTTTTTTTTGTAAATATATACATATTATACATAGAAACACCCAGACTAAGACAAACCCCCATGTTCATGCACACAAAGATTTGTCTTAAGCGGGAATCGAACCCGCGACCTCGGCGTCGCAGGCAGGTACACTACCCACTCCGCCATCCGGTCGTCAATAATTTCAAAGCATCCGGCAATTCATATACCTATATAATGAAATGCAAAAGTTTGTGAAGATATGTGGATTTATAATATTTATCATTCGCTTTTTGCTGACAACACTATCAATTCACTATATTGATTAACACAAAGACATGTCATTCTATATTAGGACAAAATACCAATATGGCGCCTAAATTTTATACTGCCTTTCAATAATTTTATACTAACCAAATTATTTGCTAATAAAAATCCTATTAAAATTGCATTATTAATCTTAAAAACATTTTGACGCCGGCATACACAATCGGAATTATAAATAAATCATTCATAACACTCAACACTTCACATCGATTCAAAAAACGATTCATTCAATCGATAACAATGAAAATCGCTATAACAAAAGCATCCGGTCCGTTTGTTCTGAGACATGGGAGGGATGCGAGTGATATTGTTTGGTTAATGGAACTATTTTTGTTATTGGCGAAGTGAGTAGGGTAGTGAATATAGTTCAGTAAGTAGCGTGTATCGATGTAAAAAAATAATAAGCTGACTTTAAGAATCGATGTTAAGATTTTCACTTAAATGAATTTTAGTTTATCTGAAGATAAATAATACCTACTGGTTACAAAGCGTTTTAATATCATCAAAATTATTGCGAACTTACATATTGCAGCGTTTTCTATAGTCCCCGCAAAATGATAATAGGATGGAATCTTGTCACAGTTCACTTTTTTGTCAGTAAATCCAAAAAGAGTAACGAACAAGTAATTGGAAAAAGGGCAGGTGGATAATGCAGAGCGAATAAGATAGAAATATAAAACCGAGCAATGGAACCTTATCACAGTAAGTTCATTGTTGTGCAATGCACAAGTCTATTGTGACAAGGCTTCATAACATTAGCAATCTGCATGAACTATACGACCCTGTGGCTATAAATGAGTTTTGGTTGGTTTACGATGTTTGTAAAGTTGGCTTCTGGCCTATATAACTTTATTATATTCGCGGGCATACTAACACTCACACCATACTTTTAAAATGAAAATCGTCATAACAATGCTCACGCTTTGTGCAATAAAAATATAAATAAAGTGCGGAACAATAAACTCTTTAAGCTTTGTTTGATAATCGAGTTGAATGAAATTTTTATTGAGAATTTAATGGTGACGTTTAATCATTATTAAGATGACGAACTGTTGATCATTATTTTTTAAAGGGTGCTAAAAAAATGAATCATGGTTTTTCCCATCTGGTTTCATCCAAAATAAGACGATGATGATGATGAGATTTTTAAATTTCCTTATTCCAATGCTATACCAAGAAATTTATGGTGAGAGGTGAGACTTCAATCTCTGAAGAAAATTAAGTCTGACCTGTCTTTACAACAGTAATTATATATTGTTTTGGACTCCTTGGCCTGCATTTCTTATCAAAATCAATGAAACAAACAATAATATTCATAACATTTATTTTGTTCATAGATATGCCTAGATTATCTTATCTTTTATCTTGGACTGTATACCATCTGCTCAACATCTTCCTCGTGCCTTGTTTTAGGATGAATCTCACTCAGAATCGTGATCTCCTTGTGGAATTACTGTCCATCAACTAAGGCGTCGACAATAGCACTGTGGAGTTAAGTGTTGACAATGAAATCCAACGCTTGGTCAGACCATCTTGTCAGACGACGACGCGGACGTTTAGAATATTTTGATTGAGCTTTCCGATGTTCAAGTTTTTGCTTATCAGTCTGGGAGAGCTGCTTACATTAGTTAAGTAATATTTATATGTGTGTGATAAAATTTAATTGCATTTTGGTACTTGCAGGTGTATGCAATAAACTATTCACCTTTTCAATCCTTAGTAGAACGTGGAAAATATTTTCAAACCTCTTCTCGTTTGTAGAAACATAATATTTGAAACAAAAACAACACCTTAAATCTCACAAATGGCAACAACTTTACAACTCGTAAAAGTTGTTTGAAAGTTTCGCGAACAAATATCAGAAATTAGCGACATTTTATTATCGACAAACATGGTATTATAACGTGAAGTAAGAAACTATTGGACGAGAACATCGTCGAAGTATTTACTGTGGAAACATCGTTTAATGAATAAACATTTGACTGAGAAAAAGTTGCCGTTATGTAAGTGTTGATGGGTGAAAGACCGCGATAGCTTGTGTACTGTTGTCATAAATTGGATAAGTAAATTTTAATAAAAAATAAAAGCACAACTCAACATTACGCGTCGTGTAGAAGAGCATTGTTAATTACTATGAAGTCATAAACATTTTTAAACATCACGACTTCTCTTATGTCATTGTATACTTTATCAGATTTTTGTTAACCTTTTACAGAATGAACGAAACCAATAAATGAACACCAGTTAGACCGAGTAATTGCTCCGTTGAACCATCTTTAGGTATTTGTACAACATT
The DNA here is from genome assembly GCA_905147285.1 of Hypena proboscidalis. Taxonomy (NCBI): domain Eukaryota; kingdom Metazoa; phylum Arthropoda; class Insecta; order Lepidoptera; family Erebidae; genus Hypena; species Hypena proboscidalis. The sequence continues at coordinate 22,139,686 of LR990129.1, forward strand.
TGCACCTTATTTATCTTAAATTCAGCAAAAGCAATAAAAGTCTACAAATAATTATTCACAGCACTAACATTTGCATAGTGTTAGCTCCGTACACGCGATACGGCCATCGCCAGCGCAGCTTTACCAAAACGGAAATCCATTAATGTTTTTAGTCACTCGCATGTCTCCCTTATCAGGAACGAGGAAGCAATGTATGCTGTACATGTTAGTTTGGCTGTGAATGGGGTTCCGATGTCAGTGAATGGTGATAGGATTGCGAGCATCTGCATTAATTTGAAAACATACTGAAAGGAGGTGGGTTCTTGCCTGTATTTTATAGGTAATCAATGAGGAATGTTCTGGACAAAGGTTGGCCTTGAATATGTATGAGCGTTCGAGGTCCTCTTCTACAAATTTGGGAGCAAAAGAAACTTAGTTAATCAAGTGATCTCCATTAAAAAGACTATTGCAATGGATAACTTGACCTGGGAAATTGCGTTAAAATATTTAAACTGGTTTGTTGACTAATGGGAATACAGGACAATACTTACTTTTTTTGGCCTCCTGACGCTTCATACTGCTTTTATGGAGTAGTATTTTTAACTCTTTTGTCTTTTATATTAATTCAGGCAATAAATTAAAAACACGCATATCGCTTTCAACAACAAAATCGATACCCTCTATCTTTAGCTCTATACGTTGCAAAAAAAATACTCAATTATTTTTGAATAATTTCAGTTCTCCTTATCTAGATTTAATTAAAATTCGCCCTTATTTATTCCAACCACCATTGCCGTATGTTTCCATACCAAACGTTATCGAGCCCTTATCTGGCTTACATACGCACCATGGAGCTTCGCTAATCGCCTCATCGCTTTGCTCCCCATAGATGCCATGGTTGATAATAACCTAAGGGTTTTATATCCAGATCCCGTACTAACAGATTAAGTGCAATTTGCCATGACCTAAAATAAGACGACTTCAATAAAGGGTTTAGCAATTAATGAGATTGGTTTTGATATTGATGAGTTATCTGATGTGAGACCTTTGGCAACTGAGAATAAAATTATATTGTATGAGAACTGTGGAAAGTCAGACAAATAACACTAGTAGGATGCAAAAGATCCCAAATGCGGTCGGCATTGAGTCGTAAAAAAGCCATAAAATAAAAAGTTAGGAACATTTTTCATACATAGGTATGAGATCATTTTCAAATAATTTGATAGTATATTTAACTTTTGTATATTGTATTTTATATTGAGGAATAAAAAATCAACTCAATACATTTCTCATTTTATTCTGCTGACATAACAGACGCTGCCAGTTGCTGATAGATCCGAATTTCTGCTTCAGATTTAAGGAGGTCAAATAACCATAAGATAATGCCAAACATGTTGTACCGTGCCCAATGTGTCACCACCGACAAACTGTCGTATTAAACTAAGCCGAAACTATTTTCAATCATACCAGAACAGCATGCCAGGCGTAACCGAAAATCTACCCTCATTACACAAACGTATTTCGTTCCGGGCATTATGCCAAAACATTCCTGGATTGATTCAGATACAGGGCAGGTCGAGTTGAATGCATAATACATGTGACCTTACGATCATGGTCCCTGAATATGTGAGCGGATGGCGTGGCCTGAAGGGTTTTGACAGACTCTGCTGTATTATCCTCGCTACAATTCACATGGAAATTCTGCCAGTATTTCTGTACTTGGGTAGAAATAAAATATTCGTGTGTTGGAGTAGGAGTGACGTATTTCCATATTCTTATTATTTGATGAGAAAGTGTAATGCAACGGCTGCGAGTGTAGAATATGCAGCAAGAAATTAAGGGTTTTATTTGGCTTGTACCGTCGGGGTATTAGAGGAAATGCAAACAATTTATATTCGAACAAGCGTCCACGAGATAAAACGAATAACTGAACGTGCTTAATAAATTACAGTGTGAATTTAAAGAAGTTTCTCTTGATTTTGATACTAAATGGTCTTTATTGCAATTAAATTAATAATTAAAAATAAACAAAATTTCTACTAACCCAAAAATAAACAGTTCAAAGTTAAAGTAAATATTTATGTACAAACCTAATCTAAAAGATCGCTGCCAGTGTTCAGAGAACGTGTGGCCTCAAACAGACGAGTCGAAATCTGTTTGTACAGATTGAAAATAAAAAATATTAATACTAAATTACTATTAAATTTTATTATTCACTCATTATTTCCTTGCCTATAATGTATTTCCAACAACTTTTTAAATGCTTCAGCCCTTGATTTTTAAGTCTTATTTTATTTGATTGCTTCTGACCAATAGTTTAATATTTGTATAAAAAACTATATGAATGAAATGAAGCAAAATTGAAATAGCGGCACAATGACTAGTTTTTAATTACGTATGTAATTGAAACTCCCCTCAATATTAGATACATATTTTATATAATTATATTTTTATATTATAAGCTTCCTGAGATAATACTGTTTTAATTTCACTTCCATAATAGACTCGCCCAAACGCTCCAAACAAACGACTACAATGGCGTGACGTCATCCATTCGTAGCTTGTAGGCGAAGTTATGAATTTTGTTTGACAGCTATATGAAATATTGCGTTTACGAAAATAGTTTTATAAAAAAACTGGTTGGGTTATTTAAAAAAATAATTGTAATTTTAACTTTAAAAATGGACCTACCCATGAAACTTTGAATGATCATAAGATTGGTTTCACTTAAAGCATGGACTTAAAAAAAATGCATTTGGTTTCTTTTTACCTATATTCTGGTATAGTTTTCATTTTATTACCTTTGCGCACTCAGTCATCATCCCTATTTTCGTTCACATCACTAACAACAATCGAATAAAACTATGCGCATTTTTCATACAGCATAGTTTCAAAACATCCGTAAACGTATTCCACACAGGTTGGAACTATTTAATCGTATTCGCTTTGATATTTTGCAGAATAAAATCCAACTAGTGGAAAGCTTAGCGCTTGTTTGAAAATAGTTGCTGAACAAAAATTGTGTAACAAGTTTCTGTTGCAGAATAGTTGCATATGATAATGCGTTTCTTTGCAGCGGTTTGGGATTGTTTTAGTTCAGCATACTTGCTAAGGTTTAGATTCAAAGCGGGAATATTCTTGTGCGAATACTCTTTTATGTCACTATTTTATTTTTTGGTAGGATACTCTTTCTGTAAATAACTTTTGCGTATGAGACGGGCTTCTATTACACTGAGTTTTGTTTTTTGTTTGAGAACATTTGGTTTTATTTTGCCCATTCTTTTAAATAATAAATTTCTCAGACTTTAAAATAAGCTTGTATTGACAACGTGGACTCAAATAAAGATTGGCATATCCTGACACTGTTGTATGTATTGACAGTATCTTTTGAATCAATACATCAATTTAACGAGTATCCCAAATCATCATTGCTAAAATATCGTGAACAGGGCAATAAACGGAGCGTGCAAAGGCATTATTCCTGAACCGTACCAACTGGTTTCCGAACTGTTAATTTCTAATGCGGATAATGAGAACGATTAAAAGTTAAACAGTAGAATCAACGTTTTTAGTAGAATCAAAATTAAATATCAATCATGCAGTATTTAGTAGTTTTGAATTAGTAGAAAAAAAAACCATTTAATTTTGTCCTCTACAAAGGATTTTCTAAAACAATATCAGCTTATGAGCTTCCAATTGTAATATTTAAAAAGAACATCATTAGCTACAGCTACATCCGACAGTTAATATAAAATAATGATGTCCCACTGATTAGTTGTTTATAAAATTAGTTGCAGATAATAAAATATTTTATTCACTTATTTTAGAAGGTCGATACTCTCTTGAGTGTCCAAATTTGTTTTAAAACTATCCAATAAGCTTTCAACTGCTCAAAACAAAACGTGACTCGTAACTACGACCACTAACCACCAAGCAAGCAAGATCCAAAGATAACCATGTTTAGAAACAAAAAAATCCCGTCCCGCTTTCGCCGCAGCATCCAATCAACCAATTATAAACCTTCACAAAGAGGATTTAGCCCATTAGCTCATTCAAGGAAATTAACAATTGTGTCCAAATAAAGTTGTTGAGTAATTCCGTCATGTCAGTTATCGTTTGTCTTGGTTGTTAAGAGGACGGGTTGATTGACTTATTTATTGGACGTCGGACTAAATGATCGAGAATTAGCTTATATGAGGTTTTGATAGGCCGGAGTGGAATTACGATAGAGTATTTTATCGATGTTCGTGCCAATGGGTCGATGCTTTGTCAAACTGTCGGGTTTTAAGTACAGTGGAACTAGTACAATGGGACTTAAATTGGAATTAGTTTAATTCAAAACAGCAATAACATTCCAATTATAAATTTAGAAAAGAGTTGGATTGGAGACCTAGTAAGCTATTCAAGAGTTCTGAAAGTAAGTACAAAAATCTAATGAAAAATGCAAAGATTACAAGATGACAAGACTGTTGGTATGGTTGTTGGGGTAAGGATCAAAAATTTGGAAATAATTTATTTATAACTTAAAAAAAACTAGGATCGGGGTTTGATTACCAAGAAACATCGTACGCAAGCAGGCTCACGATTGGTAAAACATATCACGCACAAACCGGCCAAAAACGAATTGCACCCAAAAGCAAATAAAAGAAAACATTTCGCCATCAGTGATACGAAAATAATTTATCCCTTTGTACAAACGTAGCAATGAAAGTTGATACATACAAGGTACGTTCCACCTGCTCTTTGATCGTGATCTGAAACCAAACAGCTACGAACTTTGTTTACAATAAAAAAGCTTTATCAAATAAACGGCTTACTTACATATATTAATCGATAGCTACACAAAGATTTGTTAGTTCCTTATGATGAGGCGTTAAAACGGTAAAAGTAAATAATTCTATTAGTCCAACTATCGGTACTGAAAGAAACGATGTTTTATGATGTGATCGGCCAGAAGTTTTAACAGAATAATTTATTTATGACTGATGTTCGGATAGTTTATATGAAATGAAAATATAATATTTTATGAGAAACCTCAACCGGATAGTAAAGGAAAATATGGAAGTTTATCTAGCTTTAAAAGGTGCAGTCGTTAATCGCACTGTAAAGTCTTGAGTTTATAGAAGCTATTATTTTAATACTCAATACGTGTTTTAAACTTTTGATGACTTTAAAACCATTTGAAATTGCACAACTTGGACTAAATATAAATCATTCAGACAGAATTAAGTCAAAACTTCTATAAACTGGCAATTTTACAATTCAAGCTACCATTCGTTCAAAACAAACGGCAAGTCCTTAGTTTTGTCGCGACTTGTTCAAGTCATTAAACAGTTAAATTGTCAACTCGCCCTCATTGTGGAAACTTCGGAGACTAACTACACCGGAAAACTGTCAGCTGTAACTTAACGAACGAAAGTTTGCCAAGATAAGTGGGTCGTTACTTGTTATGAAACGTCTGACATATCGATCTGAACAACTTATTCGTTCGTCGCAATCATTTCTGGGGAAGCAATTTTGAATTGAACATTTGACTTCAAACGTAATCGTTTTCATGTTCTATGGAGACACACTTCAACTTCAACTCGATACCGAATAACAGCCTACGATTTTAAAACTTCGTTCAAGAATTTCGCTGTATCAGTATTTGGTCGAGGCATTGTTAGCGCATTATGAAGGCATGTAATACCTTCTAATGCCATAAATAGCAAACTGATTACAAAAGCACGTAAGCAGCTACTGGCCGGATTGAAAGATCACGATTCTGAAATACGTAATGAGGGTTCGCCAACCCATTTCCTTAAGAAACAGCTAAAGCTATATTTCTCACTGACTCATACATATTGAACTACATGATTTGCAGTTTTATTGTCTCCTGAATACGTTGTCTATAAAACCGAGACAATTTATTTTGCATCAAGTACTCACGTATGTACAAGTCTTTTCTTTTCTTTGTTCGTGTCAGCCATGAAATGAAGTAAGAAAACAGTATAACGAACAAAATCTCTGATAGCCAGCCTCGTTACTGGAGAAATCCTGCACTTTAGACAATGCTAGTTTGTTACACAGTTAAACGCAAAGGCGCCAAGGGAGGCACGTTAATCTGACAAGTAACAACACAACGCTGCGGCCACTGGCTGACTTAACGGCCCCTGTCACTCCGCCAAGTAACTTTCAATTAGGCCCTACCCCCGTATCGAAACCGCAGCGATTCCATCACAGACGTGAACCTCGTATTTTGGCCTTTACATCGCTTGTTTAACAGTGAGTTTATACTGAAGATGTTAATGTACTTGGCAATGGACTTGACACTATTTAGTTCTTGGAATGGGAAGGTATTGTCTAGTTTAATTGTAGTTATTCTTAGCAATTAGACAAAGCAGAAATTAGCAAATGGCAACAGTGTCGTGTGGGTGTTCAGAGAAATCTTGTTAAGGGTCGAGTGACTCAGTTGACTGAGATTACAATGCCTAAATGACTCGTCGCAATTTTGGGAATAGGGCACTTTGATTACAAAATGTTTGTTCTAGTATATGGAGCAGGAAGCGTGAAATACGGTTACAGCAATTTGTCTAATTAAAAAAAATGTACCAAAACTAGAGTAAGAACTGTATACCGTCCGCACGTGAGGGTAGTATAAAAGCAAAGGGGTAGGATAGTATAAAAAAAAGACATTTATTACAATTACAATACATTTTTCCTAGGGGTTTTTTTTAAATAAAAGAAATAGACGAAATTTATTAAAATAAATATAAACCGAATACTTCTTACAGCACTCAAGCTAATAGAATAATTACAGTTTGTTAGAGATGGTTTTTCCTTGAAACTGCCTAAACATCTTAAGTACGATACCAAGGCGAAAGCACTTAAAGTTCGCACCGTATAGCAATAACTCCATACATCAAATCAATGTTCGATCCATCCATTGAGATGGAGTGACAATTTTAACAAAAAATTAACACTCTAATAGACACAAAACGACCACCAAATTTCATCTCCAATATTTGTTGAACATCAAACACCATTCTAAGAAAGTAATCACTTCCGACCGAATCGAGTGGAGATCAAATAATCGCCTTTGACCAGAATCAATATTTGAGTTTGAAATGGTACGTTTGTAAAGGACGATGTGCCATCGATGTGATTTGAATAAACATAGGTCCTGTTACCGGGAATGCTCGATTCCTATCAATAAAATTTGAATCTACATGATTTGATTGTTGATATCCCCGTTTCGTCTAGTTTGAATTGCTAAGGTCCCGTCAGCACGAATAGCGGATCCCCGTCTACGAAATTCTAGGAATTCAGGTCTGGCTCAGAAAGTTTCTGTTTTCCGACTTAGTTGATATCACTTCGGAGCTATCAAAGTAATGTTTTAGTACCCATTAAACACTCAACTGATGCTGCAGCTATTAAGCATTTGACATAAACCAAACAATTTAGAGATGTCAAAGGCGCAATAAACGTATTTACAATTGTTTGTCCAACAGAAAATGGTGTGAAACTATTTATACAATTACAGTCTTTGTTTCCTACTTCTCTGTCAATGCTCACATAAATCAAAAAGCAATAATCGTTATGATTCTAATTTATCTACAGGCCGATCACATAATTAGCGAAGACGTAAGGCAACAAGAATTAACTGTGAATTATGGACTGTGCTATTAACACCTCTGATTACGTTGACTGCAAACTGAGAATAAGTTATTGTTATTTTGTAAGTACCTACTTATTTGGAAGTTATCTCTCGTATCGACGCAGAGTCGCATTAGTTTTGATGTTCCGTATTGATAAGAACGAAAATTTATGAACAGTATTGTATAGCCATTTACGGTATACAATTTCAAGATAAATTGGAGAGTTATAGCTTCAAGTGCGACCTTTGAGTTACAATTTTATGTGATTTGCTTGTCGAAGAAATTCTTTCAACAAACAAATCACTAGTTTTGTTTAATTCCTTTCGTTTGTTGTTACAAAAGTTATTCCCCCAACAATAGAGGTAATTACTGGGACTTAGACGTTTGACAAAGAATATAAATACACGGTGTTAACAGACGAATATAGAAATCTGTGTCGCTTAAGATATCTAGTGTTCTAAGCCATATAATAAATTTGACTATATTTCATGGAGTATTTCCAGACAAGCTGAAGATCACGCTAATCAAACCTCTCTTTAAGAAGGGAGATAAGTTTTCAATGACCTGTTATCGTCCTATAGCCTTAGTGCCCGTATTATCAAAGGTTTTTGAAAAAGTTATACATAGCAGATTGTACTCATTTTTTGATAAACAGAATCTGTTTGCCGAAGAGCAATCAGGATTTCGTCAAAATAAATCCATTAATTCGGCTATCTATACATTTTTACACAGAATTATGACTAACGTGGACAATAAAATACCAGTCTGTGCCCTCTATATGGATCTCAGCAAGGCATTTGACTGTGTTAACCATAAATTGTTACTGGAAAAAATGCAGAGATATGGGATTCGCGGCAACATCCTTAGGCTTATCGATTCATACCTGTGTAATAGAAAGCAATACACTGAAATAACTCGTATATGTCCTAGAGAACATAAAGAAGTTCACTATAAGTCAGAGTGTAGAAATACAAATCAAGGAATACCTCAAGGTAGTGTATTGGGCCCATTATTATTTAACATCTACATAAACGATCTGCCAAAAGTAATAGATCATCCCTCATATCTATTTGCTGATGATTGTACCATTGTGTTTGAGGGCAACAATAAATCACATCTTCTTAATGATATAAATAAAGCAATAAAACATATTGTAGAGTGGACTATGGCAAATAACTAAACATTGAATTTTTATAAAACTAACATCATGATATTTCGCAATAGAGTCGCACAAATTTCAGAAATTAACGTAAATTACACAGGTAACCAAATTAGTCCAGTAGAAACCACTAAGTTTTTGGGCCTGAATATTGACAGTAATTTAAATTGGAAATTGCATGTACAAAATATATGTACGAAACTTCACCAACAATCTTATGCCCTGTACATGCTAACTAAAACGGTGGATACATCTGCAGTCTTGGCTGCATATCACGGTTATGTAGGATCTGTCATACAGTACGGAATCCTGTTTTGGGGGCACAGTGTAGATAAAGAATCAGTTTTTAAGGCACAAAAACGGTGCATTAGATCTATCTGTCATCTAAAGCAAACGGATAGTTGCAAAATCCATTTCCAAAACTTAAAAATACTGACAGTTCCATGCGTTTACATTTTTGAGGTGATAAGTTTTGTGCGGGGAAATATAAACAATTTTGAGAAACATAAAAGTACCAGGCATAAAGATAGAATTTGCTTTCCAAAAAATAAAACAAGTCTATTTAACAATAGTATATTTTGCATGGCACCTCGCATTTACAATCATTTGCCAAACTCTGTGCTAGAAATACCATCGCCACATGTATTTAAAAAAACCATTAAAAAGTTTTTAATTGATAAGGCGTATTATAGCGTGTCAGAATACCTAGCAGATAAGCACCTGTCAAATTGTTAGACTATAGTTATATTAATTTTAATTGGAATTTATTTTATTTATTGATCAAATTGTTTTCTTTTTATAATATTATTATTTGACTTGACATTTTTATAATTGACAAACTTTAATGAATTGTTTTCTTTTTATAATATTATTATTTGACTTGACATTTTTATAATTGATAAACTTAAATGATTATAATAGAAAATTTGAATTAGGATTATTTTTAAATTCTTAACAAACACAAATACTATGTTTTTTAAACCTACTGAGTTGCATGCCTTATGGTGAAATGTGGTGATACTGTCTATCTATTGTAAACATCTTGTAATCTACCCATATTTGCAAATAAATGAATTATTATTATTATTATTATTATTATTAAATTGATAAAGTTATGTAACAAAACCTATCAAATAATAACAATAGCATTGGCCATCCAACAAAGCACAATGAAATTGTAAGAACGCCATTCACATTACATGACCAAGCAGTAATTGCGAATTCAAAAGATAAGAATGAACAACTGCTTGTATGACACTTTCTCAATGATAGCGATGTCAAATGTCAAATGTTTAAAGATAAAGGTGCAATATGTTTGTCCGGTGTCGTATCAATAGGAAAGCCTAAACATTAAGCAATGAACGATAAACGGGTGAAAATGATAGTTATTTGTTGTTTATAGTTTGAAATTTACGATGCCTGTTCGTGAATTGTGAGGTGTGAGTAATCTTAGTTTCATAATATTATCACGTTGTTGAAATGTTGTGTAAGGAACTAAGGACATTAATAATAATATTGGTTTTATATGACAAATATTAGATGTAGACCAAATTAATAGTAAGAACAAAAAACATTGTACTAAACTTCATTATATATGAATTTTGACTTGGTACAACCGGTACTAAGACGAAATGCATACAGTATAATATCTTTTTGATTTTTTTTTCATTATATTTTTTTCCACTTTGATGATTCATACGTTATATAGATAACTACGATTATTTTGTGCACAATGTAAAAATTTAACTGAATATACTTATTCTTACTTCCTTTCATGGCATTTAAAAAAAGTCTTTTGATCCTATAAAATATAGGTTAAAACATTTTATAGCGAGTGTACATTCATTTCGCATGTTGTTTACTCGTTCAAATATTAAAAGAATCAGTAATGCATGACTCAGTTGGTAGATAAATAGCTCTTAGTCTCCCCTCTCCCAGCGGGACCTAATATCGTCATTAGGGTACTGTGAGTGTACGATAGTGTGCCTGGGCCCCGCTGGGACCCTATCCAATGGATTAGGCGTAACAACTTTTATAACTTTGTATAAGTAATAAGAGATTCCAACATAATAATAATATAGATATCAAGAGATGAGTAAAATTATTATGATGGATTGGAGAGAAAAGAAAAAATAATAAACACTTGAAAGTCTAGTTAGCTATTTCAATCTAATATAGTGACAATATTGTTATAGTCATAATAACGTTGCTGCGGTTTGTGGTTCAGCATTATCTTTGACCTCATTAAAAAAATATATAAATTGACAAATACAATTGAAATATTTGTTGGTTTATTTGTATGATGGCTTTCACCAGTGGCTTTGTCTACATGTTATGATAAATATATATTATTATTATTAGGATTCATTCTTCTAAATTTTTATCCTTTTCATCCATTCTGCTCCATATTAATTTGGTCGGTTTGATCAGGTCAGTCAGTGGTTTATCTTTCGCATTTACGAGTACTTAAAGATTTGAAGTAAACTTTTTATGAATTTGGATCTTATTATTACTCCTTTTCAGATCAATTCGCATGTATGACCAAACACTAAAGTTCAAGAAATATAAAGCGTCTAGTGCTAACTATTTCATTATACGCATCTGTTCAAGTTCAAATAAGCATTTTCAAACGAAAATCCATTATGTCACGCTTCGACACATTTCAAAGTTATTTTGTTTCTGAGAACCGTCTCTTGCGCACAATCGTTATAAATTCACTACTACTACTATGTGTATTTCTAGTACCACTTTAATTTGAGCTTCCTCTTTCTTCATTACTTTAAATATTTGATGTTTTACTCATTAGAGGTGAGCTCTTGCTTCATTGGTCATGCTGACCGCTTCAATGATTTTATATTATATTGTAACTTATCATTATCATGCATAGTTATTTCTCTCACGTAGATATATCGGAAAGGGCATCGAACTTATATTGTTATTAGTACTGATATAGCAGTATTCATAATAGTTACAGCTATTTACATGATCTCATTTGCAAGTATGTTACTTGAGTCATGAATGAATCATGTTTCACAAGGATTTTTATGTTTGAATACTTTCAAAGAAGTGTTTATTTTGGGATTGAACAGTACTTGTTTTCATTCAAACAGCTCAGTGTCCAAATTTTTTGGGTAATTAAATGTGATGCTTGAGATTCTTTCAAAGACTTTGTGTCGGTCTGCTGAAATATGTTTACCAGCATAAATATTGATGCTGCAAAAGCTTATTTGATTTTTTATAGAGTGTTATGTTTAATAATAAAAATTGATTCAATTGCTTATAAATATGTTACTCAATACGAAATATTCAGCCAGAAAATTAAAGCATATTCAATAAAACATTGCCAATATGCCCAAATACGTAATTTGAAAGTTTCCAGGGCGTACAAATCTGAGAAAATTGATAGGTTATTGCCTATCAATTTGCAGATGAGAAAAATTAGGTTCCAATTCTCGTATCTGGAAGAATACGCGTATTGGTTTCTATTTCAGATATTTTCGATATCGAATACATGAATTGGGCAATTGGTGTGCTATTATTTCGAATGTATGTAAATGGCATACGAGTACAATGTAGCAAACAGTTACAAGACTAAAATAGCACGTATTGAAACTAGGTAACCGCAAAGTTAATTAAATTCCTATCGACCATTGATCATAAATTGTAAGTTACTTATGAATGCTTGCGTCTGGACAAGCAGACACATATTGGCAATACAAGCAAGAGTTCAATTATAAATTAGATTCAGTAGAACACAATTTACTAATAAACATTATAGAAAGCGGCGTCCGTGAATGGTCTATTCATTCAATACAATCATTAATAATCTTTTCTGTTTCAATGTATTCAGTTCCCGTTTGTCCATTTGTTAATTTGGCGTGACTGAAATTAGAAACATGATGACTTTGATGTACTTTATGTGTTTTGACTACAATTAGAAGATTTTGATTAATTGTATTTACTTTGTTCTGTTTATTAGTTTGACTAGGAACTTGGTATAACCTATGTATACATTATGTATGTAACGGATCCTAGATCTTAAGTTCCAACGTGTTTGCATGATTTGCCCCAAAATTAAGGTCTTGATGGTGGCAGTAACCAATAATAAAAATCTTCTTCTTCTTCTTCATTGTGTCGATGGCTGAGTCAAATTTTATTTTGACTTGCCATCGTGGTGAAATAAAAATAATAATGTCAATTGTGTCGTCAGCAGAGATATTATGGTGTAAAATAAATTCTGAGACATGGGTTCAAAATAGGATTATTGCAAAATATTTACCGAAAATATTACCTAATTATACAAAAAGAGCTAGGTTCCCACGAAAAACAAAATAAAACTTTCCCGTGCTATAATTAGTCGTATAGCGTTAATGTTAATTATCACCATGGGAAGGCAGCTACGTACTCGTTCTACTATATTGATTGGAGTTCGATGCCTGCGCGCGGCATGCATGTTAAGAAGCACTTTTTGTAGCCTTTTGTTTCTTACGCATTTTGTGATCAATGATAGATATTGTATTGAATTGCGTATCACTTTTATATTTTTTCTTCGAGTTTTGCGTGTTAACGTGATTTGCATTTGCGTTTGTTGAATATGAATTGTGGTTTTTGCAAGTGGTAGTGACTATTTGCTTTTTATGTTGTCTTGGTTCTATATCATTTGGTATTTATATATCATGAGACTAACATTTAATTTAAGTTGGTTTGTTATTAGAATTAACGTAAGTATGTTGTACTTGGTTGCATCTACTAATAACGAACTGTATTTTACTAGTACTATACTAGTAGTGCTTACTTGTTATTTGCAAACTCTAATTTCTAGTATTCTTGTAAACCGTCTCCACCTAAGTTTAGTTGGCTTGTGTTAGGAGAAGGTTCACGTCCGTGGTGTGATGGCCAGGATACGAAACCACGACCTCTCGATCGTAAGACCGTCGCCATATCCATTGCACCACTTGTCAGACAAACAACGTTACTATTCAATTTAATTACTTTCTTTTAAGCTTAAACTTTAGCAAACAAATCTATTGTTTTTTGATTATTTTAATAGCACTTAGCTAAAAACTAAGTAAAGTGTTAATTGTGTCCATTAACACTTTACTTAGTTCTTAGATTATATTATTAAGTAGCAATTTAGGTTAACATAATATTACTTATTAGTCTTGATAGGCTAGATTGTAATGTAAATAAGATATCATAATTTTAATAATTGATTTCTTAATTAAAAAAAAAAAAAAAAAAAAAAAAAAAAAAAAAAAACAGCTAATTAGTTTTGCAAATTATACTAAGAAACAGTTAAAAAAACAAAAATATCCTATGTACTTAAGATAGCTACAAATAGATGAATGTGACGTCATATATTATAATGACGTAACATACAGTTGAGAAATTTCAGCTCCTGGCAAGAGGAACCCTTAGTGGTTTCAACTGTATCTTACTATAAATCCAAGTATATCTGCAACTTTTACCACAGTTTCTAAGAATTTAAAATTTTTACGTTCTGAGAAAATAATTATGTCACATCTCAAAGTACACTTCAACTATTGAACTCAATTTCGTTAAACGTTTTAATACTATATAAGACAACAAATGTTTTTCAAATATATCGGGCAAAAAACCAGGTGCTACACAATCCTAAACATAACAATATAATTACAAAACTATAATAACACTGGCATTTGAATACATTGAATATCAGCAGCATCTTTCCGCCGCGCACATATAGGTCGGTGTAGTCACACATTAACACATAGCGCCCTTCGCTCACAATGCTTCATTGTCCTAACTATGGTAATTTGTTGATTCAGAGTTCGAACTTCGGAGCTCGGGGTCGTAAAATGAAGATCACGAATTGGAGCAGAGGTATTGTTTTTGTCCGTTCGTTTTTGTTTAAACTCTGACGGTATATTTGAATTGTTTAAGTAAGTGACTTATAACTTTAATTTTCAATTATACGTTTCAATTAAAATATACTTATCACCTATTAGGTATATACTGTAGCTAATGAAACTAAATAAATAATGATATTGATCCCGATAAACTATTCATTGATTTTCGTTAATAATTTTAGCATAATTTTATTGGGATCATTTTAAACTTTTACAATTTGTATAAATAATTATATATCGTTGACATGGTTCGTAATCGTGTAAATACTCAGCAAAAAAGGTATTTAATAAAAATAAAAAAAAATATAAATTCACGCGATCCAGTGTCTAAAATATAAAAATATAAAAGAAATCTTTATGATGCATTAGTGTGCATATAAAACCCGCTACGCACGTGACTATTATATATTGTAACGATTAATATCCGCAGATTGGTCTGTATTAATTGATCGCAATGATATTTTAAAGTAACGTGTGTACCGGGCTTTAAAATAAATTAAAAAATAATTGGAGTACGCATGGCCTGGCCTAAAACTCCAACTAGTTAAAAGCTCACAAACCCGCAAATACTAAAACGACAGCAGAATCGGATCGATAGCTCGTTAGCGACGTTTAACAACTAATTCTTCTAAACTTTCCCGCCGAAGCCGCGAAGTATTGAGCTATTCGTTAGAAGTTTCGTACAACGCAACGGTTAATTGTCAGAATTCTAAACTGCCACTAATGAAGGGAAATTAAATTTAACTCGTTCTGAGTTGTCGAAGTGGTTGGACGGTGAGTTACAGATTTGAAAATAATTGGTGGAGAAATGCGGAATTAATTACTTATTTATTAATTTTCGGAGAAACATAATGTTTTTGGTAAGGTAACTAAGATTTAATCCTATTGCAAGTTTATCAGTGCTGTTAAAGCCAAAGCACACATGCTACTTATAACTAAAACCGATACCGCGTTCGAACGCAGGAAATGGCAATCGAAATCCTAAATTAATAATAATATTATTTTGTTTAACTTTTTTATAGGTCGTGATTATATGAACAAGATAGTAGTAGCCTGCTGAGTCTTTTATATGCATAAATGCCCACCAAAATCTAATGATTACTAATTCAATGACTTATTGAACTTACTTTTTGCCTTCCATTTTTTTACTTGATGTACGGTACTTACTTGTATAGACTCGACCTAGAGACCTCAGGAAGTCTTTTGTTTTGCTCCCATCCATTCTATTCGTTATTCTGTTAACACCTCACAAGATATATGACTAAGTAAGCTCGTGCTAGTGGTTCACCTCAATATTTCAACTAGATACGACTTGAACCCACGACCTTTCGATCGTCAGTCAACGCCTTCCCGTTGGGCCATTGTCGCCTCGCTTTCGAATATGATAGCCATCTGCTTTTGGCATGCTTACATGGTCTGCCCTTTTGTTTGGAAAGTGCGGGTTTGATTACCATTTCAAGCAAAACAATAATATATTACTATGCTATTCTAATAGAATATGTGTCATCTAAAGAAACGATTTGGAATTTGCAATGATTTCTATGGGAATCTGTATTTAAGTCGTTACGAGTAGACAAAACTCCGAAAATCTGAAAACTAGTCCAACAAAGAGTATCCTATCGCTTTGTGGGTTGCGGTGGTCTAATGGCAGATACTCAGCTGAATCCGTTAAACTAAAAGCCAACCGCAATGGCCGCAAATGAAATGTCAATATTTTCCTATTACTTTCTGCCTAAACGACGCATTAACAATAGTAAATCTCAACAAAAAAGGTGAGCCATTAACATGGAAGATATTACGTCATACCGATCACCGATATAGGCCTATGGGACGGCAATCCAACCCGACTGAAGAACATATAGTACACAAAACCGGGATCCAAAGGCAAATAAAATAGAGTGTATGGAGATAGTCTAGAAGCATCTATAGAAGTGCGCATGCACTTCTGTAGATGCTTACGACCACAGATATAGATCTACATAGATAACGCAAGTATCACGATTTGTATTGAAACCAAGCGTGCCGACTTTTTAATACCTTTTGTAACGTCACAGCCGAAATTTAGTGACGGGAAATCCAAACCGATTCAAAGGCACCGATGCCGCCGATGCCAATCCGCCCAGTACGTTCAACTGGAGCCGTCCGCTATGATTTTCTCTGACAAAAGACGCGCGTGGACTGAAGTTAGAGGCGACCAACCTCGACGCTTGGTCGGGGTTGAGACACGCGAAGTACATGCATCTGCGTTATCTATGTAGATCTATATCTGTGCTTACGACCATACCTGAAGACAATTTTAAGAATAGGACGAGTAGTGACGTAAGAAGACAAAAAAGACTGAACCCTTCACTAATAGGCGAGGAATGAAAAGAGAGAGGGATATTTTATTTTTAATTTAAACAAAATAAATATAGAGCCCTGGTAAATATAAAATTAGCACCAGAATGACTAACGTAGTATTATTGTAAGAGAAACAAAAACTGGACAATTCGCGCAAAATGTTTTGAAGGAATGTAGTCTTCTTCTTCTTCTTCGTCGTGTCGATGGCTAAGTCAAATTTTATTGGTCCAATAAGTGGCCACTGTTATGGCGCTCTCGTCGACGTTCATTAGCGCCTCTCTTGTGCGGCAGGTGCAGGTTTTGACTTGCCATCGTGGAGAAAGAATTAGCCAATTCGCTTTTAAGAACTCGCGAATTGCCCAGGGTGCGCCGGACGTAGGACGGAATTGTTGTGTACGTCACTCGGGGAGGCTCCTTTCTTGCACCCCAAAAGAAATGTAGTGTACTCATCCTTCTCACAAACTGAACTATAAATTCGATTCAATCTCAACGAAGACGAGCCATCAACATGGGAGATATTACATCAAGCCGATCACTCACACATTCCGATGGGACGGCAATCCTACCCAACCTTAGAACATGCTCAGGACTAACAGACTTACGTGCTTTCAAAGACACAAGGGAATTATGCGGCCAACTTTCGATGTCTAGCTGCTACTATAAATTACTTAATGGTCAAAGCTAAATACTCAGTACTACCAGTAAAATCTTTAGCCGCTACTAGCTCATTTTATATATGCCATGAAACAAAGGAACTAGAGATAAATGGCAAACACATTCGAAATTGAGAATCGAGCCTTTGCAGAGGATATATAGATAGATAGATAAAACTTTATTTGTGCATTAAAACATAGGAAATAAATTTTGTACGAAAGTTTCAATAACAATATATGCACAAAGGGCGGCCTTATCGCTTAACGCGATTTCTTCCAGGCAACCTTTGGATGGACATTAGTGTAAAAGATTTACAAAAAAGGTAGTAGGATTTGGCGCTCAATAAATAATAGGTATAATACTAAAATAAGTTAATATTATGCTATTTTTATTACAATATATATAATATATAATAATATAAGCAATATAATATAATATTGCTATATATATTTTTATACTAATATTAATACAATATAATACATACAATTACAAGGTAATTTTTTTTGATAATGTTCGTACATCATTTTCTTTACGAGGCAGAGTTCAATAGAGTATTTTATGTTCATGAGGGGGTTGTGCAGAAAATATACAGGGTGTTTAGAACGTCAAGCCGAAATCTGGTTATAGGGTAAGTTATGGCAGTTATCACAAAATTAGTAAAAAAATCCAAGTTTTATTTTAAAATAATCTGAATATAAAAAACGATTTATTTCGACTCTGGGGTGCGCGTTGTGTGTGTAGTTTGTATGTTTGTGAACACCCCCACTATACAGGAATTATACTTAGTACGGTCATCGTTTTAAAAAAGCAAACTGCCTACATGACGAACGTTAGTGACCCACTCAGATTTCCGTAGGCTTGTAATCTTAACGTTTGTGTACAACACCCACATTGCAGGAAATCCTAATGCAGTCGGACTTAAGCTCTAAATATACGACTCGTAAGCTCTTCGAGACTCATTGGATGATTATGTTATGAATAAAATATAGTTTGTGGGTAGTTTGTTCCGCACACTGGCGCTGTTTTACACTGCCTAATCTTGCATACGTAAATAGAGGATAGTGTTATGATATTTGAGAAAAGTTGAATACACGAATAACACTTTTTTGAATCGGGCTGTAACTGATTGTAATGGACGGAAGACTGCGACAATTGCTTGTAATGCAACGTTGATAGAACTACCTTATAACATAACCTAGCATAACGCCTGTATCACCCAGAAGGGTGTGTCAGAGGTGTACAACACCCACATTTCACATGCTATATATAGGTACCATGGGATAGCGGGTAAGCCTCCACCGGGCACAGTCCCAACTCCGTGCTGCCATTGTGAATTTCCAGATGAAGAATTCACAAATAACACTTTGATAGACCCGGGAATCGAACCCAAGACCTCACGGTGAGAGGCACATACGCTAACCACTAGGCCATCGAGGCCGTTTACTACAAAAAGAACTACTTAATATTTGTAAAAATATTTTTTATACAGACGACTACACATCAACCTACATATTTATTATTATAGCTTTATTTTTCCATTATTATAGCTTTATTTTTCCATACAACTGTTTAATGTCCATTTTTCTGTTTTAATTTGTTTGTCCTTTGTATGGTCCCTGTAGGGTAGAAGCTCCTCCATCTCACTCCATATTTTTTTGGTTTTTGGGAAGCGCTAAGCCAGATCAACCTATACATAGCCAATATAAGATGGTCTCGCGTTGTACAGGCTTCCCGTGCAAAGCGAGACTAGCGTATACTGGAAATGTACAGGTTGATTGGAAGCAGTGTATAGTGTGTATGTACATAGATTATATTTTATTTGACCTCTGCTTATAATAAACTATGTGCTTACTCATATTATTATGCATCTGTGTTCTAATAATTTTATAACTTAACGCGCTTATCAGAGCAGTTATTGTAGATTTATTACAGTCATAAATATTATGCCTGCGACTTGATTTACCTACATACTGCTTTGACCTAGTACTGTCGCAGTTTGCAATATATTAATGTGTTTATGAGGAAGCGTGTACGCTGAAACACTGTAAAATATGGTTAAAGTTAGAATTCTTACATCTACAACTGACTGCGAAAGTGTTCTGGGTTCTTGTAATAGGTTTGCAATGTAAAAAATATCAATATCACACAAACATTATTAAAATATTTAACTAGCACCGCCATCTTATATCGCCGACGGACTAAGTTTTGCGTTCACAGTATGAAAAAGTGAACTCGGAACGCAGAACTTGGAATTCTGAACACAGACCACCCTGTGGTTCCAAGCTCTAAGGAGAGCGGCCATACGGGTTTCAGAGAAGCTATTGGAATTAATGCTTAAACCTAATAACTCCATAAATGCTCAAAAAATCATGACTGATTCATATAGGATAACAATGTAACATTTAGCAAGCCAAAACTTTGTAACCCAAACTGCCAGTAATAAAAAATTACCCATGCAAAATTATTCAGCAAGTCATACAATTTCATACACAGTAAACACTTATCCATAATCGTGTACATACTACATACAGATGAGTAATTAATCTCAGCTTACATCAGAACACAATGGCGAATGACTTGCATATTCATAAAAGAATTACTATAGATAGTAATTAACGATATGTACCCATGGATATGTTAGGGAGGTTGCGTACTTGGTCGGCACGGGTATTTGGTGCGTGGTAACTGACTGACCGTATGATTAGTACAATAATATTATACGTGACTATATAGCTTTCTCTCGCGGCTTCACCCACGTCAAACATCGACAAAAAGTAGCCTATATTACTGTCGGACTCTTGAACTATCTGCACAGCAATGTTTATTAAGATCGGTCCAGTAGATTCGAAAATTTTTGGGTACAAACAAACAAACAAATCTTGGATGTACCTACCAAATGATAAGTATTTAAAATAAAAACTTTATTAAGAAAAATACGACAAATGTATTTGCAGACTATTGTATGGGCAAATATGCAGAACTTAAAATTTTTATACTATAAGATCGTATTGTATTTTATTTCCTCTTTGTATTAGTGTAAATTAAGCTTGAAATGTTGTGACTGACCTCTTATAATTTTCAGTTTTGTAGGTCAATTAACATATTTTCAAATTACTAACTATAAATCAGCTAAGAATTTCCAGTATAAGATGGTTTTGCATTTCATGCAGCCTGATTATTGGGTTTAACTAATTACACGCATTATTATAATGTTAAACCAACCAGACGCATGCCTATTAGAATATAGCATGAATATTGAATAATATTAAAACCAGCTTATACTCGGCACATATAGCTGTAACTGCTGTCACTGCTGATACCCGAAACAGATTCATGGTCAAAGTTACTGGTGTTTTTATTTCATGGTATGTTTGGCAACAGTAAAAAAACACGCATAATTGACTGACTAAGATTAAGTATTGAAACCATTAAACCTCTTTGGATGGACCTTATTATATATTTACAATTAGAACTTTATGTAGATGGACGATGAAAAGTCGATGACGACGATGAATAAATTGTAGGAAATACAATAAAAAGCTCCAAATTAAATTAATCATTGCGTTACTGACATGAAACTTTCATACTACAAGCAGTCATAATTCTTGGTCAAATGCATGGTCAGCTTCTATTCTAGCCGAATATCAATATCTTATGTAGATTGTCTTCAAATCTGTACAACCCATCAGTACTTTCTATTGAAGTATACACAAGCAATACACAATCATTACTAGAGGAACACACAAAAGCTTTAAAAGAATATTGTAACCTGTAATATTTTAAAGCAAATTTTAGCTTTGCTATGCATTTATTTTATGTAATATTAAAGTTGAAAAATTAAGAATCCAGCAGGACTCGAACCTGCTCCTCTTGGGTATACGCCCCAAGTGCTTTCCAATTCAGCTATGGATTCGTATGCTGCCGGACTCGAAATTTCTCAACTCTTTTTGTGCCAGCTTTTAGCTAGACGAACCTTATTTGGTTTTAGCGCCATCTATGTGATGTAATAAGTGTACTATTCACATACTGTAAGTTTGAATTAAGATCAATACTGTTACAGTCAAGAGATGACGCATTTTTATCAAATACTTGTAATATTTTACTATATATAAAGCACTTGGGGCGTATACCCAAGAGGTGCAGGTTCGAGTCCTGCTGGATTCTTAATTTTTCAACTTTAATATTACATAAAATATTGTAACCACCTAAACCAAATAAAATCCATTTAAATAATTGTTAACAACCGCATTGTGTGCAAGACCCATAACATTCATACCTACATTTTAATTGCCGAACGTATTAAGTATATTTTGTGTGTAGATTGTTATCTCAATTGCTTTGATATGTTCCGGCGGTTGCAAGGGCTTTTGGCAGCTGGGTGTGTGCAATATTAGCCCTGGTGATTTGAAAATATTATTAGCAATAGCATTATTAATGGTTGTTCGATAATCAATCATGTTTTGATGGTAAAAATCTGCGTCGTTAGTCAAGTGGTTAGCGTAGCCGGTCTCTCACAGTTAGGTTTGGGTTCTATTCCTGGGTTGGACAAAAGTGTTATTAGGGATTTGGAAAGAAATTCTCAATAGCAGCACGAAGTTGGAAATCGTGCGCGGTGGATGGCGATAGGCTCACTCTCTATCACATGGCATAAATCCGTGGCTGGCGTGAATATGTTGACATGTAAAAAATGCCAATTTTACAGGGCGGCCATTTTAAAGTTTGACCTTCTCTGGTAAATCGGTTTTTTTTTTAAATAATGAGTATCTATGTCGTTTTCAAGATTATTTGATGCTATTTTTAAAATAATGACAAGAAATTACTGAATTTCTCTATAGTTTTCTAAATAATAGACTTGTCAAATCATTCACCAACGAGTTATCAACTTATTCACCGAGTTGTCAACTTGTTCACCAACAGTTATCAACTTATTACCCATTTGAAAAAGGATTATTATAAGAAGAAAATATTTAATTGTAATGGCAATAAACAACAATATCATTGTTAAATAGCACAAAAAAAAACTAGTAAACAGGCTATTTATTTTTTAATAACTTACATCATTACTTTAATCGTTGCAACTAAATGAAACACTACAATTTCTTTATGTGGTAATAAATAACAAGAACAAATTTAATTTATCAAATTGTTTTATTGGGACACAATCAGAAACATAACACAATCATGAATGATCAAAATGATTCAGAAATCTAAAAACTAATTACTAGATTTCTGAATCTTCTTCATCAGGGTTGTCTTCGTCCAAGTCTGGGTCTGTGTTTGGAGAGGTATCCCCGAGGGTTTTTAATTGGAGATAAAAATCCTTAAATGGTTCGTCAATCAGTTCAATGAGACCCATTAAGTCTTTCTTTTTTTCGTCACTGATTGGCAACGAGACTTTGGAGATTGGGTTCAATCTAAAGACATCAATTTGGCTTTTTCCTCTTTTCTTGTAAGTTATTGATTGGAATGGGGTATCACGATCCAGACTTTGCTTGAAGTATAACTTTCCTACACTTGTTTTGTTATATTGCAGCCATTTAATTGGTTGCCATAAAAACTTGTATCCAGCGTCGTCCAACTTTTTGATGGAAAATGGTCCTTTCTTGGCTTTTAACTCAGCAAAGTCCAAAAAATCTTTCAAAGTCATTACCACAACTTTGAATGGTTTCTGGACTTTGCACGTTCTTATCAATTGCACCCAGTCATTTAAATGATTGATTTTCATTTGCGTCCTTTTCTTAGTTTTTTCTATAATCGCATGGTCAGAATCACATTCCATGTGCGTGTGGCCACTAAGGAGAAATTTGTGGTTAATCGTTTGCAGTGTTGGATGACTGTTCAGTAGAAACATAAACATCATTGCCACAACACTATTTTTATTTTGTCCTCCACAGGTATCTGAATAAAAAGTAACTTCTTTTACTTCTGGTGGCAGACTTTGGCAAAACATCCACAAGCATGAAGCAATTTGATTTGCTCCTCGAGCTCCTATAGTCTCGTCCCACATGTAGCATGTTGCCTCATTACTTGCCAAATCGTGTATAGTTAAGTTAAAAGACCAAAGTTGTCTTTTATAAAAGGAGACGGACGTTTTTAAATATGGTGTTGGCAAGCACTGTTGCAGGTCAAATGCAAATGCCCTTACAGACGATTCTGCTCTAACATTTTCTTTATCTACACGTTTTTCAGCGTACGCTTTTTCAGCTTGATGTTGGTGTTCAGCTAATTCAGCAACAAGATTTGCTTTGCGGTCTACGTCAGCGACTTTAATTTTTGCGTTCAGAACATCGCATGTGTTGCATGTGTCTTTAGAGGGTTGCTTAAACGACAGATTAAGATCGTGAAAACATTTGGCATATAATTTTAACGAGACAGGATTCGAAGAAGTATTTTTGTATTCTCTATACATTTTGGCAATAGAAAGATCAGCAGCTAAGTATTTTTTACCTGTCGATTTTCGACAATAATGGCTCTCATAGCTAGGAAAACTTAAAATGTGGTGTTTAACCAGCGATAAATCTTCGTCAGTCTTTTTATTTTTAGGAGGTTGACGACCTCTTTGGTCCTCATTGATAATTCCAGTGGGAGATAGTTTTTTCTTTTGTATGACCACATTAACAAATCCCTTTGTCTCTCCTAGTATCCTACAAAAGCACTCTTTACACACAGGTTTCGTTACATTACAAATCTCTAGCTTGTAACTACAATAGCAATCACGATTTGTTGTTCTGTTGCCCGTAGTTTGAGTTTTCTTTGGAAAAATCAAACAAAAGACCTCGGCTGGCCATAACTTGATATCTCAATTTGTCACAATTTTAACAAAAATCCTAAGCTGGTCGTAACTGGACATCTCGATTTGTTAATTTAAAGCTAATACGCACACACAGTCCATAAATTGTTAATTTGAGATATCAAGTGATGGTTAAAATTTGGCTAATGTGTATTAAGTTGATAAATCCAAATATCAAAGTAAATTCTCTGAAACAAGTGACGTCAATAATTTGACGTCACGATTTGTCAAGTTATATTTGGTAAAATGCGAGTTGTCAAATTATTACCAACTAAGATTTCTCCAAAAATTGTGTATATTATGAGCTGTAAATTTTTGACATATAAATTTCATGTGCAAAGAATGCATTGAGCCAATAAAAAAAAAAAACGACAAGTCGAGATGTCAACTTGTTCACGCCAGCCACGGAAATATAACGGTTGAAGTGTGAGTGACAAACACCTCCACCACACCCCTCTGAGTAATATAGGTAGGCGTTATGTTATATTTACTGAAACATTGCAATAAGTCTTAAAATAATTAAAGGTTTCTGCTTGTACTTTCTTGCCTTTTCATTTTAATTTTATATATAATATAAGATTTAGTAAGAACGTATTAAATATGTACACTGCAAAATAATGTGTACCTACATGTATGACATTCGTAAGTTGATGAGATAAAATATAAAAAAGAGTAAAATTTTGTAAATGTCCTGTAAGAACGTATTAAATAAGTACACTGAAAATATAAAAAAAAGAGTCAAATTTTGTAGATGGTCTGATTCGACTTCGATCACGACTTTGAACTGTTCTTTCCTTTGTTAGGTATTTTAAAAAGCAAAATACCTTAAAAGTTACATATAAATTATTTTATTCATAACTTATAAGTAACTGAGTATAACAAGGTAATTATAGTGTAAGGCCACGAGACGGTGTTGTCAGGTTGAAGATATTGTTTTTCTTATCTAAGCAAAGCATCGAGAATAAACAAAACATAACTTAGGTCTGTTTATTCAATAAAATGCAAAACTCATTAAAAACAACAGCATAAAACATAAACCTTAAATCGAAAACCGATTCATAGAAATACTTTCAAACATTCAATAACAACAAACAACAGATAGAAAAAACTACTCACCACCATTCACAAATCCTACTTTTACAATCGACAAAAAATCACAACACAGCACAGTATTATAAACTTTTTGTCACTGACACTAGAAAAATAGAGAAAAAAATGTTTCTCGTGCGCGGTAAGTCGCCGCAAAAAATCGGTCGTGCGCGCTTGGCCGACAGAAGCCTGAATACGACTGTGAGTTCAACTGGATGGAGCGAGGCTCTATTGAAACACGGAACGCTGTGTTGGACACTGTGCTGGCTAAGTCGGGAGCTTTTGCTTGGCATTTGATGTATGAATGGTATGGTGTGTATATGTACCTATAGGTCAGGAGCGGTGGTGAATAATCAAGGTAAGTCAAATAAATTATAACAGTATCAAATTCAAAGAAGTTGACCTTGTAAAATATAATTTTGCAAATTTTGTGGAGTAGACAAATACTTCTTTTGGCAGACATAACAAACATGAATAATATAATCGTAAAACCATAAAAGGTTTTACTCCTTCATAAAAATGCAATAACATATTGATTGATTTTGAATAATGATTTAAATGCATGGCTGTCAATCAAGATTGATGATAAGATTTCAGTTTTGCCATCTCATACCCACATGTTGTTCTTTAAAATGTTGATCTGTAAAGCAAAAAACATCTAAATAACATCAATCATACAAATAATAGTCTAGACATTAAAAAAATAGACATTCCTAAAATATACACAAAAAACTTAACTATGCTAAAACTACAAATTATTTATCTACTTTAACTATGACTTAACCGTATCAATAATTTAAGTGAGAATATTTTCAGCAATTCAGAACACAAAACATCTTCAAATATTGTTGTTCTAAACGTATTTAAAAACGAATAACTAACCCGTAAATACATTCAGCCTTACCCAACACAACTAAAGAATTCAAAACACACGATTTCTTAAAATTAGCACACAACATTGTAATCAGTGCATACCTAAGCCAAATTCTTAGAAAATAAACTTAACAGACACAGCGTTGTTAGTTGGAAAACACCGTGTTCAACGCTTGTACCGGTGTTTGGCGCGTGCGTACTACATGCTTTGATTCGGAAGAAGGAACTGTTATTTTAAAGAGAGGTTATGTTTATGTTTAAGGGCTCGCTATGAGTTGTACTAATTTGAGTCAGGCAACATGAGAGGTGGTAAAGTTTTACGCGTGGTAAGGTGATACTCATTGTAAAGTATTGAAGTTTTCTGGTATTAAAGCGTTTTTGAACGAGGCATGAGTATACTCATATTTTCTAAAGGTCTGTTGAACTGTCATTTTCAGTAAAATGTTATCGGTAAAGACGTAAAAAGTCCTAATTACTCCTTTTTAAATAGAAATACAATAAATAAAATATAACCTATAAGGCATGATTCAAATATTATGGAGATTAAACATTTTAACAGATTTTCATCTTTTGCCTCTAGACGTGTGAAATTTTGAATTAAAATACCTATTTTTAGGCAAGCTTTCAGTAGAATATACGCAACGTTTACACAACGTTACATTTTACCAAACTACTTGTGTAGTTCAAAGTAACATCAACAAAATGGACACAAACGACCAATAAATTCATGTCAAATGACGCCCCGGTACCTAGTTTTCAAGTCTGTCTTGTACCCACTTTAGCGTACAACTAAATCTACCCAGTATTTCACGGAACCCAAGCGTTTCTAGCGAGACTATAAATACGGCCCGCGAAATGTGAGAACTGAATAAAACTAATAGTTGATGGTGTTTCAAAATTGTCCGGCTTCCCATTCACACTGCGGAAATGGCAAAGAATGAACGGGAAAAAATCTTTTTTGCACTTTTCTGTGAAATATATACAGCAGTTTTATTTTGTATTGTGCTTTTCTAGGCTTCTGTGTTGTGGCTTTATTTTATTCAACTGGCTTGTCAACAGAATCACTGATCTATTGTGTGCTGCACTAGCTTGCATGAAATGTGCAGATAGAATTCCATGTAAGAGAATAAATAGTTCGAGTTCATCCTTCAAGAACTGTATTAAACTGTGCAGTGGTGGATTTAAAAAAACAGGGTTGAGAGTAAAGATCTTGGATAGATAGTTATATTACCAAAATTTTGTTATTTTTGACAAGATTACCTTTTTGTCTAAGTTATAGGTCAGATAATGAATGTATCACATAGAACACTGATATTCAGCATAGCCATAACTTATAAGAAGAATATTTTTGTATAATATCACCATACCACTATCGAGTCTCTGAGCAACTTACAATCTGACAGCTGATTCAAATTTAGCTAATTATTTACACAATATGAATGATAAAGTGGCCTTCAGTGATTACTGACTTGCACACTGGCTTAGGAGTATGAAAAAATTATAGAACCCCTCGTACTTCAAAATATTCCAAATGCATCCCATACGCTTTCTGCGACTCTACAAAAGTCGCAACGTGAATGCGCGGCATTATACCAGTTATTTAATGCCCCGTCGCTTTCCAAAGAGGCGGGGTCTTGTACAGCCATTTATGTTACGAAAAGGGTTGCAGTTGATGGGTTTACTTCACAATATTTAAAAAAAAAATCGAACTGTAACATAATAATATTGACTAGTATTATATTGCCATACAATCTCTGAGCCATTGAATTAGAATTTAAATCTAACGGTTTATTTAAATTTAGCACATTTTCACTCAATGTAAATAGTAAGTTCAATGATTACAGCACCGCATACTGAACTTGAAGTATCAAAAAAGGGTTCAACTCCTCGTAGTTTGAAAATATGCCAAATGCATCCTATACAACTCGTCTTGCGACTCTGAGACTCTATAAAAGTCGCACCGTGAATGCGCGGGATTATACCAGTTATTTAATGCTCCATCGCTTTCCAAAGAGCCGGGGTCTTGTACAGCAATTTATGTTACGAAAAGGGTTGCAGTTGATGAGCTTACTTTACAGAAATGGTTTAAAAACATCGAACGGTATCATAATAATATTGACAATAGCGTATTGGCCATACGATCTCTGAGCCACTGAATTAGAATTTAAATCTAACGGTTCATCTACATTTAACACATTTTGACTCAATGTAAACAGTAAGTTCAATGATTACTTAGCACCGTATACCGAACTTGAAGTACCAAAAAGGTTTCAACCCCTCGTACTTTGAAAATATTCCTAAGCATTCTATACTTGTCTCGCGACTCTGCGACTCTACAAAAGTCGCAACGTGAATGCGCGGCATTATACCAGTTATTTAATGCTCTGTCGCTTTCCAAAGAGCCGGGGTCTCGTACAGCCATTTATGTTGCAGAAAGGGTCGCTGTTGATGAGCTTGCGATCACGGGATGGTAGAAAAAGGGCATTGAAGGCAGGTGTTTTGGGGACGATCGATAAGAAGAATAAATAAAGGAAACTAAAGAAGACACTTAAAATTTTCTTATTGTTTTATAAAATATCTGGAACTTATATTAAATTATTAGGAGCCTTGATAATTTTAATTTAGAGTTGTTCTTAAATCGCACAAACAATTTTTATTTTTTTTATCTTCACAAAGTGTCTATTTTATACTTTTATCCTCGATAAAATGAGCTTCAATTTCTTAACGAATTCTTAAAATCAGTCAAGTTATCTATATATCAGCAATTTAACTCAAAAACGAGTTAAATTGTAACAAACTAACAAAAAAACACATACGTGTATATTTTGTCAACTACATATTCGAACCGTTTTATTTTCCACGATTTGGTCTATTAATATGTTACACGTAAACATTCAGAAAATGAATAATACAGAATATATTATTCCGAAACAAATATAAGTATTTTCCTGTTGCAAAACACATAACATTTATTATATGACCTGGTAAACGAAACGGAATAATTATATTTGGGGAAATATTATTTTTATCATAAACCTGACGGACGGGAGTAATTTAAGTAAATACAGTAAGTTAAATGGGCCCAAAAGGTCGGAAAGGTAAAATGAAAATAATGAAGTTAAAATTACTCGTAAAGTTAAAATGTTTCCCTTTGAAATCTGACAAAATGTTTTATAATGTCGACATTGTATTAATGTTATAAACGAAAGTGAAGTTTCTATTTGTTTGTTTGGTAAATAGATTTAGGGGAGTTTGAACTGGACATTCATACTGTTTTTCAAATTGAAGCGACGTTTTTTTATTTAAGAACGTACAGTACAGTGTTAGATCTAAAGGATTTTCAAGGACTCGTGGAGTCTTAATCAAATAAATTGGCATAGAGATGTAGTAGTGACGTATAAGGCGATATATTTTGTAAAAGATAAAACATTTCCTAACTTACCGTTCACTGCAATTACCTACTGATATAAGCCCTTTATTACTATCATTTGTTTAAGTTACGGCAGATATTATCT
This sequence comes from Hypena proboscidalis, assembly GCA_905147285.1. Lineage (NCBI taxonomy): Eukaryota > Metazoa > Arthropoda > Insecta > Lepidoptera > Erebidae > Hypena > Hypena proboscidalis. The sequence goes on from LR990129.1 coordinate 22,169,610, forward strand.
AAAGTTAGCAACAGACATCTAACACAATCTGAAAACACGAACCATGCATTAACTGAATGCGCAACTTATCTAATAATACGTGCAAACTTATAGTAAGCTGTGTAAGTATGCTAGGATGCATATTTGTTGGCGGTAGAAATTACACAGTGTCGTTTAAAGGCGTATGATATTGCTATTCCTTAATTTTTTATATATAGATAGAGAAAATTTTATTGGCACATCAAATTTGTAACAAAGAAATAGGTACTTAAAACTTTAACGTACAAAGGGCGGCCTTATCGCTTGACGCGGTCTCTTCCAGGCAATCTTTGGATGGACATAATTTATTTATTTATTTATATACAACTACTCATTGCACTAACAGTTTCCTAATACGTGCAATGAGCCATTACAATGAACTTAATTACAGGACTTATAGTTAACTTAAATTGCTTATTAATATTAATTAAAAACAGCAGATATTTTTACAAAATTCGCAAATTTCAAATGGATATATGCGGTAGTTTAATGCATTGGATTAGTTGATTTAAAGATTTTTATTTTGAATTTTGTCATGGCTTGTCAAGATAAGTGACAAAAAAAAATAATAATTAATATACTAAATAGTAGATAAGATATTGATTGCATAGGCACTTAAATACACACTATACAATATAAAAATGTATTTTACAATTTTTTTTATTGTCCCCTCGAGGGTAAACTTGCCACGAGGAGTAGTTTATTATGACAAGTTGCTCTGCTATTTGATACAGAGTGGATATATGATTGACAATCTTAAAGATTATTTTTATTTGTTATTCGCTTATACCACAGTATAAATATGTAACAGTATGGAAACTAAGCCTATTTCATAAAATAATTACCTACGCTCTATTGAAGCTATAGGGTTGATACTTTCAAACTTTTTGATATTGACTTTTTATGAAAAAAAAAGTGTTTTTTAGTGATCATTCAATCGTATTGGAATAACTAGTTAACAAATAAAATTTAAATAGGTAATCTCAGAGCATCGGTTAATCTCAACAAAATACGATACACAGTTTAATATTGACACATAACAACTTGTAGATCTTTGTTTTTGTTTTGTAGATATTTATCTAAATATTACAGCACGCGGCGTACAAAATGTAATTTAACATAACATTACAAATTAAAATAAATTAAAATAGAGATGGCTAAAAGGGTAAAAGTTACAAATTATTAACTTAATTAAGTTAGGTACAAAATTCTTTATTATTAAATTTAATTGTTTAAAAAATTCTCATTCTTATAAACAGCTTTTTTAAATAAACAAGGACAGGGTACTATAAAAGTGATTTTGTCTAATTCTTTGTAAATGAATTTAGCTAGTTTGCAGTTTATGTGTTGTTTTTTAAAGCAATAACGAAAAATTTCATCCATTTTCTCGATATATTGAACAAAATCATTTGGTGGTCGGCGAAATTTTAAACGTGACCACTCGTTTCCACGCGGCACTCGCTACTTAGAGCACTGCGACAATCGCTTAGGGGTCTCGTGTGCATGTTTATGTGTGCGTGCCGTTCCGAACGTTTGTAGGCAGTTTCCGTACTGTTTGTACATATTTATACTGTGCTTATACTGTTATGCAATTTATTAGCCAAATTGAAAGTGAGATCCCGTTTTGAATGTCACTAACAACTATAACACTAAATTTCTCAACTGTATGATACGTCATTTCGTGACGTCACGTTTCGTTGTGACAGTTGAGAAATTTAGGGTGCTGGTAAGAGGCGACCGTAGCTGGATGTCTAAAGCGGCTGCCCTGTGTGCAGTAAGGTCGCGGGTTCAAATCCTGCCGGTCCCATATCTTTTTCAACTGTTTCTTAGTATAATTTGCTAAGCATAGCTAAATGCTATAAAAATAATCAATTAGAAGTTCAATCATTCTGTTTTTAAAATTGGATCTAAGATAACTATTTAGGGTACACTAGTTTACGCAAGCGGCTTTGGTCGCGTGACCTCTTGATAAAATCTACCCAATTTTACTCAAAAATAAATGAAGCATTATTTTTGCAAATTTTATTACAAATAGAAAACTGTATTTTTTATCTTTTTTGATACAACAAGTTACAACGTCTTTGGAAAGCAAGCTTATATTTGATATTTTTGGTCTTTTTAGCCTTGGGAAATTGCTTTTCATTACATAATAGTAAGTCGATTTCGTGTTATTTTCATGGTAGCGAGCACTGCACTTGACTGTTTTTATACCGTCCCTTTCCATAATAGCTAACTGTTAGTTTGGAAACTTTCTTCAAATCATCTAGTGATTTCTTATTCACAGCAAAAAATCCAATATGATATCGTCACGATTAACTTTTTTGGACCTTGGAAGAAAGGTAAAAAGTCGTTTTAACTCCAATACAGGGTATTGCGATGGACAAATAGTTATAAGGTTTTACTTTACGTTGATAAGGCCGTGCACGCTTCGTTCGGGTTCGTTTTTATGTTATTAATGTTTAAATTGTGATTGTAATGTTTGCTTGATAAACAAGTGTTTTGTTGGTTTAAATTGCTGACTGTCAATAAAAAAAAAACTAGTATCTCATTGTATGTCGAGGGTATATATTTTTTTTACTGCAATAAAAGTGATCATATTTTGTCATGAACACAATCGAGTCATGGATACTTCAACTTGAATTCATCCTTTTTTAATCAAAATAATAATATCGTGGCTAAATAAGTGATACCAAAAAAAACGGTTATTAGTGCCGTTTGGTAATGATTATACTTAATAAGCATAAAAAATAAAGGAAAACAAGTTTACAATTTTACTAATTAAAAAAACATTATATGTATCATTCATTATATATCATACAGATTATATGGACAAACTATTTTTTTTCTATCATCCCCTATCACTTCATTTATCAGCATGTCGTTTATGATTGTCGAGTTTTTATAAAGGACTGGGTCTTTTATAAAGTCCACACATAATCGATTACACAATCAATTTCATAAACCGATTTATTATCCTGGCATTGTCACAGCTCGTTTGACATCGATCAATCATATCACTCGGTAAGCGTGAGTCGATTGATAAAATTATAAAAAGCACCGATACTGTGACAGTAATTGAACGGTTGTTGGTAATCGAGTCGGTGGTAAATTGGCGTTTTATGGTTGATTATGATGTTGGTTAGCCCTTTCGTTTTGTGAGTGTGTCAGACTTTTTATTGAATTCATAAAAGATAGTGTTTAAGACCATGTGATGTATTTTAATCAATGTATTTTTGTCTCTTCCAGATTAAGGGTCCGTAGAGTATCAGTCGATACAAATGTAACATTCTTCCAATATAAGATAGTCCATTTTCAATGCTTTTATTGAAAACTCAAATTCAAACAATTTAAGAATCCTTACCATAATATTTATTACAACTTTAATTTATTTTGTTACGTTTGTTAAATATTTCCAATTGTTAAAAATTATTTAAGTTATTACATATTTATATTAATATTTGTGATTGAATTTTTAATTTTTTTTAATAATTTTTAATGTATGAAATTCAGTGTAATTTTATTCTTTGTAATTAAATTTTAAGGTATAAAATAGTGTCCCTATATTTAAGTTGTCTGAAACAATGTTACAATTAATCATTAATTTTGTTTGGCCGATGCTAGCTGCGCTACAATTTTTAACTTTTGCAGCTAGCATTGACACCTTTGCAAAACTGAACCTATTAATATACAATTAACTATAAATACTACTATAAAGTGATTTTTTTTTTTTTTTTTTTTGTTCTTGCTGCTTCATGGCAATCTGTCTTGTCCGACAATAAGCCACTCTGTTATCTGATAGACTCTGGTTTGAAATTAAGTCGCTTGGTGACCACTTCACTATGAAGTGTCTTCTCCCATTTTGCTGAATCTGTTCAGAAGAGTCGGAACACTATGTCTCCTTAGTCTTCTGTATTGTAGACCTCCTTCTCCACTCAGTCTAAGAGCAAGTTCATTTTGATGTTTTGAGAGTCTCTTTTGATATTTTATGCTGTATTGAGTTATCTCTTCTTTAACTGTTGGTATCTTTAAGTCATGATATATATATTTATTACTTATATGCTGAGGAATATTAAATATGGTTCTGAGCGTCTTTGTTTGGAACCTTTCTAATATTTCGATATTGCTTTGACTGGCCGTACCCCAGAGCTGGATACCGTAGGTCCAAATTGGCTTTATGATTGCCTTATAGACTGTCAGCTTACTATGCGTGCTCATTTGCGAGTGTCGTCCTATTAACCAGTACATGTTACGAAATACTGTATCAAGCTGCTTTCTCTTGGTCTAGATATGTTTACGCCATGTCAACCTTCTGTCTAGATGCATGCCAAGGTATTTGGCGTAGTCATCTTGAGGTATCTCTTCGTTGTTCAGAATTACTGGTGGGCAAGTATCTCGTCTAAGCGAGAAGGTTACATGTGTGGACTTGCTTTGGTTCGCTTTGATTTTCCACATGTTAAGCCATTTTTCGATTTTGTGTATGTGGTGTTGTAGATGTTCTGATGCCGTAACTGGATTTAAGTCAGTAGAAAGTAGGGCTGTGTCATCTGCGTAGGTTGCAATTGTAGTTCTATCTGATGTGGGTAGGTCAGCGGTGTAAATTGTATATAGCACTGGTCCCAGTATGCTACCTTGTGGTACGCCTGATTTCACTTCACACAGGTTTGACAGTTCGTTTTTGTATTTAATCTCAAAGCACCTCTTATCTAGGTATGAATGCAGTATGAGGAAGAATGAGTGTGGGAGAGTTTTCTTAATTTTATAAAGCAGGCCTTCATGCCAAACTTTATCAAAGGCTTGACTTATGTCTAAAAATACAGCAGAGCAATATTGTTTTTCCTCAAGGGCTCTGCTAATGACGTCCACAATACGGTGGACCTGTTCAACTGTGCCGTGATTCTCCCTAAAGCCAAATTGATGATTTGGTAGTATGTCCTGAAGGTGTTCTTTCATTCTGCTAAGCAGGATCTTCTCAAAAAGTTTACCTGTGATCGATAGGAGGCTTATTGGTCTGTAGGATTTGACTTCCTGTGGTGGTTTTCCCGGTTTAGGTAGCATTACTACTTGTGCAATCTTCCATTGCCCTGGGAAGTAAGAGAGTCGCAGACAAGCATTGAATATCCGTACTATAGCTACGATGCCCTTTATTGGTAAGTTTTTTAGTAGAGTGCTGTCGATACTGTCGTAACCGGTGGATTTGCCTTTAGTTAATTTCTGTGTTTCTTTTAGGATTTCACTAGGACTCGTGGGTTTCAGTGGCAGGCTCATCTGAAGTGTACTTTCTAGATAGGCTTGTACCTCTCTGTCATGATCAGGGTTTGATTCTGGAAACGGTTGAAATACAGTACTAAGGTGTTCCGCGAAAATACTCGCCTTTTCTTTGTCTGATCTTGCCCATTCTCCGGATGGTTTTCTTATTGGAGGAATCTGGTTATTAGGACGTTTTAACTTCTTCGTGGCTTTCCAAAGAAAGTAGTTTTTGTCTACAGATGGGGATAAACCGGTAAGATACATTTGTAGATTGGTGTCATTAAGGGTTTTAATTAGATTTTTTAATTCTTTTGATGACTTGTTGAATGCAGATTTATCCGTGGGGTATCGTGTTCTGTGCCATTCTCTTCGTAGATTGCGGCGTTCCATGATTTTCTCCTTAATAACTTTAGGGTATTCGTTATTCATCGGAGGCAACTTTTGCCGAATCCTAGTAGACTCCAAAGCAGCCCTATGAACAGTTGTGTTAAAGTGTTGTATTGCCTTTTCTATACTTTCATTGGTGTTTAGACTGTTATGAAGATCAATACTCGTCGTGATTTTTTCCTGATATAGCTCCCAGTTTGTTTTCTTGTTGTGTATTCTATTTGCAGGTTCAACTAATACAACTGATGAGTTTAAATTCAGTATGACTGGTGTATGGTCAGAAGATAGGTCTGCGCATGGTTCAACGGTCATGTAATTTCGACTAATGTTTCCAGTAATGAAAAAATCAAGAAGGTCGGGTATCTTATTTCTATCTGTTGGCCAATATGTTGGTTCACAGGTCGTCATACATTCAAGTCCACGCGCTTGGACTAATCTGTAGAGTTGCCTTCCTCGATGGGTGATTAGTCTGGATCCCCAGACCGTGTTCTTGGCATTCCAATCGCCGCCACATATGAATCTGGGGCCGATCAATGAAAAATAATTGTTGAAGTCATTTTCGGTGATTGTGTGTTTTGGTGGACAATACACTGCGGACATTGATGTTTCTATTTTGTCATTTACAATTATTCTAATAGTAGTTGCTTGTATTTTATCAGTACGGAATTCTTCGAGTGCGTAATGATTGATATTGTTTTTAACAATCACTGCAGTGCCGCCATGGCTGTTTCCTGAAGGATGATTTGTTGTGTAAATTGTGTAGTTTTTGAATGTAATATGTGATTTCGTAGTGAATCTGGTTTCTGAAATTAATGCTATGTCTATTTTTTCCATTTGTAAAAATGTTTGAAGTTCTTGACGGCGTTCCGTCAATCCGTTGGCGTTCCAAGTGACTACTCTGAGTGTATTTATCATTTTGTAACCAGGCTTGAAATTAGCTGGACCATTCGATCCATCATTTTGTCCATCATTTTTATCATGATATCTTGAACTTTAGCGAACATTAGTTCTAGTATGTCTGTAACGTCTTCCGAATACTCTTTTGATTTATTCTGTTTTTTTTCTTTAGTTATGTCAGCATATGAGCGATTTTGTGTCCCACCATTTTGAGACTGTCTAGTTGTATGGTTTATATTAATATCAACCTCTTTTGGTTTAGCCTGGGTCGTTTCTTTGTTTTTAGGTTTTATTTTAAGAATTCTTTCCTTATATTCCTTGTACTTAGCACAGCCTTTGTAGCTTGCAGGATGTTTGTCTTGGCAATTTGCACAAGTAGCATCTGTGTCAGGTGTTTTGGTACATATAGCGGTAGGGTGGTCATCACCGCATTTTACACATCTATGTGGTCGGAAGCACTGATTTTTAGAGTGACCAAACCTTTGACACCGTTTGCATTGTAGAATCTCCTTTTTTTTGTAAGGAGCTTCAAATGTCACTTTCATTTGTCCTAGGTACCTCAAATTGAAGATGTCTTTATTATTTTTTTTCGGTTCAAGGTCTACGAAGAATACAGGTAGTGGTTTCTTGGTTGTTCTGTGCAACACATTAACTATCTGCCTGACATCGTGTCCCAACTCTTTCAATTCTTCTTTGAGAAGAGACGTATTTTCCGAAAAGTGCAATCCTCTCAATGCAACTCTGTATGCTCTTTCACTTTTAAGTTTGTAAGTATAGTGTGCGATATTGTTTTTAATAAAATGCTCTCTAATGATTTTATATGTTGGTATGTCTTTGGGCATCAACTTTATGATGTGACCAGATCTTAAGGTGGTTATTATGTAGGATTTGCAGTCCACTATGTCGTTTAATGTTGTCTTAAGCGAGGTGATGTCTAAGACTCCCGTCACAAATATGGGTTCAGGTTTAGGTGTATATTCTTTTCCTGAATTGTCTGAATAAAGTGATTAAAAGATTAAAAGATATTAAAAGATTATTTATTTTGTTCCAACATGTGTAGGTTTTTGGTGTTACATTGTGGTTTATGTCTTAACATGCTCTGTCCTTTGTAAAGGACATACAAAATTAAAAATTCATAAAATTTTAAAATTCAAATTCAAATTCAAATCATTTATTTTCATAGGCCCCAGGAGGCGCTTGAACACGTCAAAATATTACAAACAAATGATATAAAAATAAATTATAAGTAAAACTAAATTATACTAATTACAATGATTTGAATAACCGGGGCTTAGATTAATTTTAATCCAACTGTTTAAAATCAGATTAAAATCAAATTAAGTATCAGCTCCGATGGGTATTGCATTATGAGAAGAGCTGGTGAGAAACTCATGTGCACCATCTTTTCAAATGAAATGAATAATATACAATTATATTAATATATAATAATATATAACAATTACAACACATAAAAAGAGCAGTTCATTTCCAAATACTATTATCATTTATGTAGTCTAAAATACAGTAATAAGCTTTTTGAGATAATCTGATTTTAATATATTTCTTAAATTTACCTATCGATAATTCTACTGCGTCTAATGGAAGTTTATTGTAGAAGCGTATACATTGACCTGGAAACGAGTTAGAGATTTTATGGAGCCTAGTAGTGGGCACAGCCAGTTTGTTTTTGTTCCTTAGATTTACTTTATGGAGATCACTATTTTTCTTAAATTTTGTTTGATTCTTGTGGACGTACAATAAATTTTCATAAATGTATTGAGAATGTAACGTCATAATATTTATCTCTTTAAATTTATTTCTTAGTGTCTCCTTGGGACTCATCATATAGATAGCTCGAACAGCTCGTTTCTGGAGCACAAAGATTGAATCTACATCCGTGGCACTACCCCAAAGCAATAAACCATATGACATTATACTATGAAAATAGCTAAAATCAATGATATTAATTTAGAATCTAATGTTATACCAAGAAAGACAACTTTATTGTAATAATATTTTATCATGCCTTAACTATAACATTCATTAGGATCCAAAATAATAGTCATTATACATAATAAATTCAATGCAAGAAAAAATAATAATAATTAAATTTGTATTTATTATGTCAAAATGGTAATGTCAAATAGTTTATGTCAAGAAGTTAATGTCAGGAAGTTAATGTCAAGAAGTTAATGTCAAGAAGTTAAGTATAATGTCAGTTAAATTAAATCCCAATAGAGTGATACAAATTCAATACATTCAGATTATATGTCTGTCATTAAAAAAATCAGATATAGTATAATAACATTTCGAAATAAGTTCGAATCGTTTTAACTTACGTTTAAATAAATTGACATTTAAGTCCTTATAAACATTGGGTAATTTATTATAGATTTTTGGAGCCATAGAAAAAATGATCTGTTGGTTATGTCATCGACGCTAAACTACGGGTAAAACCTAGCCTTAAATAATTAGTAGCTAAACTTGTTACTTCATCCAGAAACTAGATCAGAACTAAAAGGTACACCTTTAAAATCTGGTTATTCATCATTTGCCCACGTGGAACAGTTCCGCTCAATCAGAATTACAAAGTATAGTTAGTTGTTGATACCGAACTGGCCCCATATATTCTGAGTCAACGAAAACAAGATAACCGATTTCATATGCCTCGTAAATCGAAACGTGCTACTATTAAATGAGTATTCTGTTGAGGAGTGTTTATAGTAAACGTAGTTGAGCGATAACAAAAAAGACAAAAACGTAACATTTAATTATAATTTTACTTAATGATGTGTTTCTTTTGTTTTAGGTACCCAAAAGGTAAACACGACACACTATGACTGAGACTTCGATGCCCGTCTGGCCGTTAGTCACAAGGCTGTGCATGAACAGAATGATGTATTACTGTTGCTGCTGTAACAACAAATACTTAAAAACAAATACAATAAACATTTAGAGGAGAGGGCTACCATACAACAAACGCGTTTTCTTTGCTTGTTTAGGCTTGATATTGATAACGGTAACAGGTAGACGCTTAAAATATTCACAAAATATTAAACAATATAAAATTTAAATTAAAATAAAAAAAACATGGAGCGGGCTATGCTCGGGCTCGGAGTTTCTTTAAAGGATAAAATTCGTAATGAGGTCATCCGACAAAGAACTAAAGTAACCGACATAGCTCGCAAAATAAGCTCGCTGAAGTGGCAGTGGGCTGGTCACGTCTGCCGAAGGACCGAAAGCCGTTGAAGCAAACGAGTCCTGGAATGGAGACCGCGACTCGGCAACTGTAAGGTAGGACGCCCCCCTGCCAAGTGGATTGACGACCTGTAGAAGATCGCTGGAGGGGACTGGATGCGGAAGGAGAAGGACTACGAGAGGCTAAATGATGATGATGAAAAAAAATATTATTTTGCCGTTTAAAATAGATAATGAAACCCCGAGTCCGACACGTACTTGGCCAGTTTTTTATATAATTAGTGGTAATGTTAAATCTTAAAGAAATAAAAACAGGACTTGGAGGTACTGTAGCGCCCTCACAAACACGTGACAATGGAAGTCTTGACTTTTAGACTTATATTTGTTTAGATTTCCATAATATTATTTGATCTTACAGTCAAACTGTATATGTCCCAATTTGTGGAACATTGTATTTGTTCTTAAATTTGGATCACGTACCTTTAAAACTATTTAATTAATTTAAATAATAAAAGAAAGCTCTGATTCTAACCAACTATTCCACAAAGAGAAAAAAAAATATCAGCTACGTTCATTTCAATAGTTGATATATTTATTTACAGTATAATAATATTATTATTTATGAGTTCATATTATGAACTATTCAGTGCTGATACAAAGTTCAATCTTACTTACTTTGTCGTATAAATAACATTGAAACAGTTTAAAAATGCAGGACTTAACAGGCAAAACTTTGCGTTCATTTTATTAGCATTTTCCCTTTTCACATCTAAAATGGACAATCCCTATTCATTACGACTTTTTAAATATTCACAACAACAAACGAACTACTGCTACTTGGTTCTATTTAGTCCGTAGCAGCGATGCGGATTTTAAAGCTGGAATGCGTTTAATTCTGAAGGTGGTTGTAGTCTACTTGACACACTGTGTTACGATATGATAAAGTTATTTGTTTATTATTAAAAACGACAAGACGTGTTAATTCTGTACCTGTGGGTAGTTAATATTATAAGGGTAATAATTGAATTGATATTTGAAATGTTTAAATTTCATTAAATCAGATATTCTTTAATTTTAAGCTTGTTTTTATTACATCTGGCGGTTAGAACAGAACTCCGTCCATAGTACATTTTTTAGTAGGCACGGATTTAGTTTAACATAATAAATCTCGCTGGCCAATTTAAGATTAGAACGTTGTATAAGTTTAACACGTAACACGACCAGATTTGTCATACAGAATAAGACCATACCATACTGACTTTACAACTGGACCCAGTACAATGTAATTGGAACGTCAGTCGATATTGATCGAGATTTATCTCGATTGAAACGAGTGTTCCTATAGAATGTGAAATGCCAATTTATTCCTTGTTACAAATCCTCCAGATATGTCAGGTTTCAATTAATTTCTGACGGCTAAATAGTTCGAATCGAGTTATGTTTCATAAAATATTTTCTTGATAGTTTCCGTATAGAAGGTGGTTGAGAATAACAATCAGTAATAAAATTTATTGGATTCAGATCACCGATCACGCTTTTATAAGGGTTTTATCGTTTATATTGTTGTAGATTAGTTATATAAATAAGTTGGCCGTTTGAAAGTAATTAAATTACATTTTTAAAATCAGAAACCCAATATCAGCTAATCGATCTTTTAGACTAATAATGGTTTCTATTCTGTTTGAAAAAATAATTTTATTACGCCTCCAATGGAAGACTATTTCATTATATTATATTGACTTGATGAAAATATTTATCAAGTACACAGTAATGATTCGATGTTCTTCACATAAATGCCTAAAATAGCTTTAGCTATATTACATTTAATATTCATGTTATTCAGTTAGTAAAAGCACCCGCAAGTTAGTCTGAAATCCACGCTTCATTCCAAATAAATATCAATTTAGTATCATCTGCGAATGCTGGGTGTATGAGCATATCGTAACAATAAACCAAGAATCAACAATGTTCATATTTGCAAGCGTAACGAGGAATGGCCAGCCAACTGTAAAACCTATGTTGTGGTACGGGGTAAGTTTACTCACAGACTAACTCATACTAAAGTGAGTTCACAGATCACTATTACTTCTAAGAAAAGTAAAGTTAGGCTGAAGTTCATTACAAGTGAAAATTGAGTACGCCATCCATGAATATATTCACAAGGTAATGTAGTATGAGGCCAAGTGCGGGTAGTGGACAAAACCCTCGCTTCTCATAGACGACGCTGAGCCTTCACCAATCGGCTCGTGACCACGATCGGTGCGATTTGATCGAAACTGGCAAGCAAAAAAGGTATTTATGCCTTTATTAATATTTACGCGATTAAGACCCGGGTCTACAATATATATACTAGTGGTAGAGCTCTTGTGAATGAGCTCGAGGGCGGCAGCACCACCGTCTCACCTTTAACCTGCCGCCAAATAGTAGTGCTTCCATTACTGTGCTCCGGTTTGGTGGTGAGATCAGGCCCTGAAATTACTGGCACTTGAGGCATAACACCGTAGTCCTCAGCTGCAGCGACGAATCTATAATCTGCTTTTGTGGATTGTTGCTGTCCATGGGCTGTACTCCACTTACCATCAGATGGACTACACGTTCGTTCGCTGTGGGCGTAGTATATAAAAAAAAAATATATATATAATTAATTTTATTGTAGTATAAGTTTTAATTTCAATCGAAAATGATCTACGCATATAATAAAAATAAACATTAGCAATGTATGTAGGTATTTATGTTTGTTCTTATATGAAATAAAGTACACCACTCAAGAAGGAGCTTCCTCAATTTGGAACGCTGACAAAGTTGCGTGCAAAAGCTAGTATATAAACGAACTAAAAATGTCCGTATATATTTCCAACAGTAGACGTCTTTAGGTTAAAATTATGTTTAAATGATGATTAAACATAACAGATTTTATTCACAACATCAAGCCTGTTACACAGTATTGGATCAAACAACCATAGTATTGTTTGATCCAATACTGTGTAACAGATCTAAGCAAAATAATAAGGACACGCGGGTATCATGTAGTTTGTAAGATCAATGTTAATGAAAGTTTTTTGTGTCTCATTATTTTGGTGGTTTTATTTGAGTTGGAGTTATTGACATACATCGACTGCCCTATTAACTTATGAGCTAGCTAGAACCAGTATGCTTGCAACCACGGCCAGTGTAATCTCTCTGCCGAAACGTCAAACCTAAAAGGTAAGTAATGCATGATCGCGTTAATTTAAATTTTACTTAATTGGCTGCCTGTTTTAAATAGTAAGGCCCTTGTTACTGAATCAATGGAAAAACTCAAAACAGAGTAATCTTCTCATCTCATCATAATTTCTCATAAACACAAAAGACTTGTGAAATCATTTAGGCATCGCCCGCATGGGGGCGGGTGTCCTATTACAATTGTCATCGACTATTAACACCGTGTTTAACAATTAAATGGATTAAGTTGCCCAATTTATTTGTGTGGGGCAAGCTGTTTTGTATATTGGTGGGAACAAACAGACATAATCATGTAGTTTTTTCTTATGAAAATTAAAAAAATAAACTTGCTGTCTGTCCCTATGTATGTTTTATACTCAGTAGTTTTAGTAAAATTGGTATAAAATCATGTTTTTATAATCATTTGATAAAGTAATCTTATTTTCTACGTTAAGATAAGATTTTGGAATTTCTAATCTTGGGACAGTAAAAAACAATTATAAAATTGTATTTTCAAATGCACCGCAACTGCATTTAGTAGCTGTTCATGAGCTACTGTTATCTCTCATTCAAAACCAGATGGACTACAAGTAAGTTAATACCTAAAATGCCTTCGCACTACTTACATGATGTCTATACTCATTGGTGTCTATAGTGCCTTTTAAAGAAAAACAATAGGTACCTACTATCCTAGAAGCTATATGACACCCACTTTGTTCACTCATAAGGAAAAAAGGATAAAAAGCCAAAAACAATCCACGGTAATGAATTAACGAGTTCATTGTATTCGAATTTTCCAAAAACAAACATTTGAATTTGGAATTATCGTTAACATTTAGGTTTCCGTGCGCACGCGCCGTCACATCAAAAGAAGCGGCGTTCTGCATGGCGGCAATATGGCGACAAGGCCAAAGATTAACGTAATAATATACAGATATGATGTTTGATGCCTAAGCAATTTACATTTAAAACTACTTTTGTTGCAGGAATATCTATAAATAACAAGGGTTTATATCTGACGTGGTGAGGCGGTCAAAGGCACACTACCTTTTAATTTCCGGTAGAACGCGCTGTTACACTATGAAACGGTCAGTCAATGTAACAGCACGTTCTGTCGGAGTAAAACAGTGTAACCAATGTCGTTTTACGGTTTATTTGTTTTCACCTTTCGTAAGTATTATTATAAATATATTATATTATTTATATATTCTATATGTAGCCTAAAAGTTGTATCAGTCACAAAAACACTTAAAGGGAATCCTTTATATATATATAAGTATAGGCATGTGAACGTGCGTTAAAAAGAGTGATGAGTTTAAATGTGTCAGACTCAAGAAAGATTTGATGGATTGCGTGAAAGAATATATTATTTTTAAAAGATAGATAAACAACAGTGTAAAAACACATTATTGCTAAATAGGTACCAAACATATTTCAGGTTGTAGGCAAAAAGCTTTCCAATAATGATCATCTACATCTACAACATGTTTATTCTACCTCTGACCACCGCGAAGTCGTGATGAACGTGACGGAAGTCCGCTTGTCATTTTATTGAAATGTCGACGCTTTGTGGAAACTGTTAATAAAGTGTATTCTATACACCATTATAATATCTTTGGTTTGTGTCAACCGCACGCGGTGGTATTGAAGTGAATTTTATTGAAGCACTGTGAAAGAGCCGAAAATGCGGTGGTTATTGATAGTGTAAACATTGCTTGAAAAATGTGTGTAATTCTACTTTTTTCATTTGGTAGATTTGTTAACTATTAGCGTAGTTTAGTTATGTCTGTAGTTTAGACTTATGTTTACTTACGGACATGAAGTTTATTTTACCTGAATAGTGTGAATATCAACTATCTATAAAATATTGGAGATTCGTCGTTACATATAAAGACTGTACAATTTGGAATTGGCCTCCTTGATACCGAGTAATATAATAATAAGATCCGGCACTTCATAAGTTTCTATAGTTATTTAGATTTTTATATCTATATGATAGATCTTATCCAACCCATAAAATGTGAGTGTGCTTTGTGTGTGTGCAATGTATGTTTGTGAACACCCTTGCGACACAGGACTTACTCCTAGTGCGGGAATAGTTTAAAAAAAAATAAGCTGACCAAATTTATAAGTGACACAAGAAGAACACAGCTCTCGCTTTAATTTTTGAATGTTATATATATGCTTATCCAGCCTATAAGGTTTATCTAACACCTGTAACAAAACGTCTAACAATCGAGCATTTAATGTTGTTATAAGATACGTTTGCCCAAATTGATCGATAACACGCCCGAAATCTGTCCAATGTCCCAAATATATGATCTCACCATGAAATCAAATACTTCAAACCAAAATCGCCTAACGCGACCCAAATCGTGCAAATCTTAAGGATACCCCATGTCCCCTTAACGGTGTAGGAGTAAATTTAAATTTATTCGCAGTTTGCACAGGACTCTGTGCAAATAGGGCATTGTCCCAAACATTCACAATCCCGTCTTAATGTGTGTTTAATGTATTAATGAGTTACAACTTAGGTGGTGTTGCAAGGAGTAGTTGCTGTCTTTAAAATTGTAGGATATAATTTCCACGTCTTTTGGTTTTTTGTCTGCCAAAAGTACAAACTGCTTTATAATATTTAACTAAATAGAACCATTTTATTTGGATTGTAATTTTGGACATTTTCAGACATATAATACACATTGAATTGTCAAAAAGGTTTACTTCTAAGTTTACTAGTACAAATATTTGCCGATTAGTCAGTATAATTGTAGATGAAAATGAAAAATATTTGTATAAACAAAAGTTTTTAAGATTTTTTTTTTTAAGTTTTTAAGACAAAATCGAGCGAGTTTAGTTCCCGGTTAAGTAAAATGAGTAAGTATATTTTCAAAAATCTATGAATATATTTAAAATTGTTTTCAAATAAAAGTCTTTGTTCAGTAAAAATTCGCGAATCGCGCGCGTCTTTGAGAGTTAAAACTTGGCCGATCAGTCGGTATAACAGTTAGGCAACTACAGCCACAATAACATTGGCATAGCAACACTGAAGGGCCGTACCATCTGGTCCTTCAACTGTTTCGTTTAGTTAAGCAGAACCTGTTTGTTCTGTGTTTAATCGGTCCGACTCAATATTGACAAGATCCCAACTTGCCTGTTAATGTGGCATGGACTAAGATTATATCCTTTTGTTTGTTTGAATAAGAATGTTGTGTTTGTGGTTGGCGACGCACGTTTTGAATACCGTTATATTTTTGAAGGAGTTATGTTTGGATAAAAGATCAGTGTTCTTTTTTTTTATAAAGATGATAAGATGATAATCGTGACAATTTGACAAATTTGGCACTTTTTAGTCGTCATAAAGTAGAAAACACGTATTCTAAATTCTAAATTTGAAAAAGAAATACGAATTTATGTTTTAACCCTCGCAATTTGAGAACATTTAAAAAAAATAAACAAGTCTAAATCGCTTCACCAGTCGTCCCGTGGCCACAAATGATGAAAGTCATTTCGAAACGTCGAGCAAAGGTATTTATTTACCTTTATAACAATTACGCGATTTAGACCCGTTGTCTTATGTTTGAAAAAAATCGAATTGTCAGCTTTATTATAAAATAGGGCCCAGGTGGAATGTTTGAATATTTTTTGCTCTACACGTGCAAATCTAAAAACAAAATTAAAATAATGCAGGATGGCGTGCTAATTTGCCATCTTCTTCGAAGGAAATGCAATGAGAAGAAGGACTGAAAGCAGTGCGTGTGAATAAAGTAAAATTTTGTGCATCACACAAAAATATTTTTTTTTCAGCTGAGCTATCTAATACTTAAATAAAAATGCATAAAACAATCTGAACGTTTTGCCAACCATCGACAAATACAAACATTCAGACCTTTTGTCTCTAAAAGGCCCGACCACACTGTCTAATTACCGCAAGGTGGCCCAAATTCACTTTTGAGTCTTATCACTGTTGAAACAAAAGGTATTATCACACGGAACTTTTAAGCTTTTTCACATAAAACGAGTGTGGTCCTTCCGGCGATGACGACATGTGTGGTAAATAATGAGGACAAGATACCACAGAATACCAAGCTAAGGCAAGAATGTGGTAATAAATAGGCCCTAGTAATGAATCGTTTTAATTATTTAATCATAAAAATCTTTGATTGGAAATTACATCATCAATATTGGAGGCAATAAAGTTAGAATTTGAATTTGGATGTGTTCTTAATGAATGAAAAATTGTTAAAAACTAGTCGAAGGTTTGTGTGGTCGATGTTGACCACCCGGATTTGGAGAGACAATTTAAAGTTACCTATATGAAGACATCGATAGTTTTGACAAAATGTAGCCTTAGGTCACCTTTAAATTAATATTTTAACATTTGATAGTTCTGTTAAGTTAATGTCTTGCCGAAAAAATGTTAATTCCTAAGAATACGTACCTACAACAATCCGAGCTTAGTGGTAAAACCTTTCTCTATAAATTTATTATAACGTTTAGTTATTAAGTTATTTAACTGGTGTTAGAGCTCTTGTGAACGAGCTCAAAGGGGACAACACCGCCGTCTCACCTTTAACCTGCAATAGTAGTGCGAGCATTACTCGGTTCCGTTTTGGTAATGATATCAGGCCCTGAAATGGCTGCCTCGCTGCAGCTGAGGACTACGGTGTTATACCGCAGTCCTCAGCTGCAGCGACTTATCTACAATCTGCTTTCGTGGATTGTTGATGTCCATGGGCTCTACTCTACTTACCATCAGGTGGACTACACATTCGTTCGCTGCAATAGTAGTTTTAAAACAAAAATTATTATAATTAATTTTGATTTCTTTTACGTATAAAAAACAAGTGTTTTTTTACTGTGCAGTCACAGCCGTGTTTTATTATCAAAATGTTATTAATACAGGGAACTTATTTATCTATCCATAATTTCGAGCTAAACAAGATAATTACAGGCCAAAAATTCCGCCACCAAAAAAGCTAAAATTTGAAATAGGAAGCCGAACACACTGCGTGTCAGAAACTATTATTCTTTTTTTTACATTCGCCACGCGCAATAATGCCCATCCATCGCCTTGCAGAGCGGAACAAAGTGTTTCTTTTTTTAAACGGCCAGATCAAAGCAACCGAACACGGTGTAAGAAAAAAGGTTGCAAATGTGATTTAAATTTTAATTTGAGTTTTTTTTTAGTGGCCATTACTAGTGGCCAGTATGGGTGGGTACTAATAGTAATTTAAATGATTTAGGCAGATCGACGACTAATTTTAATTAGGTATATCGTTTTGTATTTTTTGTTGAGCATAATAAGCAAATGGTTTTGTCCAATTTTGAGTTCTCTTTTTTGTTGCCAAGTATTCTTATGTGTAAATTTTAATTATAATTTGCGATTACAATATTCAAATTCAAATGCGTTAATGAAATGCATCTGAACTTATCATTACGAATTTTCAGAAAGTGGACTTCTTCGAATTGATTCATATCTAGATAGAATTATTGCCAGACTGTTACTTATAAACATGCTGATTCAGTAAACAAAACATTAAAACATCGTGAGAGTCTAGACTAGTCTAGTCTTGTGGTAGAATTCACTTATTAATGTATTATTTAATAAGGAAGTCAAGAAATCTAATCATTTAGTATTGTCTCCTGCATAGGTAAACGTACCTACTATATTTGAACCAGTGAATTTACAACTTTTTGAATATTATATATATTCATACGCAGTTAAACACCATCTACCGTACCGTAAGGCAGACACCACCTATAAAATCCAATGTTTCATACATTGGAAAAATTAAAACATCTTTCTTCAATAAACAAGCAAACCTTAACCCCACGTAACACCCACGTAACTCCAAACTCCTACATATTCAGACTAAACTTAGTTAATGTCGAATAAACTACAAAAAATGACCTCCTATTAAACAGTGGGATTACTCACTTAAGCCCAACTTAGAAGTGCTTAGTAAGTAAAAGTTTTATTAACTTAAACCGTAGTTAGTAAAGTAAGTAAATTATGCGATACATTTTTTAAACGACGAATGTGGAACTCGTTTTCTACCCACGACACGACGCGGGGACGATTTTACGATTAACGAATTAAATTGTGGGTGAGAGTGTTATTGATTTTATTGAGACGATAGTTAATACTGGCAGCTTTTGAGCTCATTAAGCCCTGCATTCAAGTCGCTGTATTTTTTTTTTTAAATGATCACAAATGTCAAAATTTGTTGTTGACTTGTGATCAAAGTTAAAGTTAAAATAAGAAAATAAACGCACAAATGGAACGCTAGTACATAAATATAACATTTTAAAATTTTATTATCTGAATTGATATTGATTATAATAACTGTCCAGTATTTAATAAATTTAATGTATATTCTCCGAGTATATAAGTTCGACTATTTAAATTTGCTTTAATATCGCTTACCATTCTTCTTAATAAGGAACATGTTTAATTAAACCAATAACTTGTATCTCAGAAACTTTAAAACTCCTTGCATAAAGCACAATTTAATATTCTCGTATACGTTACGTTTATTCTTATTTCTTATTGGCACAAAAACACAAAAAAATCCGTCATTTACAAGACCGTAGGTATGTGTACATAACCATAAACTCACAGATGTACACAAAACAAATGTATACATTAAGTATATCAGAATCATTTTGTAAGCCGTTACATAATCCCAAGCCATTTAATCCAAGTCAACTCATTCGAAATATTACAGCTATTTCGAAGCAAGAATTACTAAATAAAAATAATTGTACGTGTAATTTGAATCATCAAGTGAATCGTGACCAGCGCGTTAGGGCGCACTAAATATGTATGAGAGAATTAAAATTTAAGGCTTTAATAGGAGAAGGGCCTTCAATTCTACAAGCCTGATATGATTGCTGCATGAACAAGAATATGTACACTCGCGTATGATAATAATATATGGTTAAAGATTTATCTATTTCTCATAGGAATTAAATTCAATTACATGAGAAGAACAGTAGGTACATTAAAATATTATTCGAGGCAGCTACAGTCCAACACTTACAATACACATTTCACATCAAAACACTTTATCAAAATATACAACATTAATCAATTATTAACAATATCACAAGATTCAATCGCTACTTAAAATTAATTTACGAGTATAAAATCACAACTTTGTACAAAACACAATTTACTTATTTTGTTATTGAGGGTATATTTTACTAAGCGCTTCGCAGCAATCACTAGCTTGCGCGCTAAACTACTACAGAATAATCGTAGCTAGAAGCGACAGGTAAACATGATTGTGTTTAGCACGTAATATGTACTTCTTTTTCCCTGCTATGAACGAACGTTTAGTCCAAGTGATGGTAAGTGGGGTACAGTCCATAGATATAAACAATAGAATAGAATAGAAAAAACTATATTTGCATTCATACCATTTTCATAAAAAATACAAGATAACACAATAAAGACAACAACAATATGCAAAGGGCGGCCTGTCACTTATCTTCCAGGCAACCTTTGGATGGACAGATAGGAAAAAGAAAATATGGTAGTTTAATAATCTATGGAAATACTTCTCTTTTTTTTTCAGATTGTAAATGCGTCGCTGTAGTTGAGGATTCTGGTGTTATGCCCCATATGGGCTTCAAACCAAAACACAGAAATGCAAGCACTACTATTTGGCAGCAGGTTAAGGGCGAGACGGTGGTGCTGCCGCCCTCAGCGTCATTCACAAGCGCTCTAACAGCACTTCTGAGTTATGAAAGGTATAGATCTGATAAGACAAGATATTACACACATGTAATATCTTGTCTCAGATATTACACATATGATGATACTTTTTGTGAGTCAGAAGTTTGTATTAATAATATTATTTGTGGTGTTAGGAAGTAATTGCAGCAATATTTTTAAGTAAATCACGACAGTGCTTTATCGCGTGCATTAACTATAATTATAAACACTTTTTTTGGGCTAACGTCATTTAAAACCGTAACCCGTTTTGAGCCTCTTCTATGCAACGACAAGATCTCTAGTATCATATTGGGTACTACATACATACATGTAAAAAAAATTATTCACATTGGGATTGACAATAGTCTATAGACATGACTACATTACCATAGAACACTGTAACATTCGTTTATGGACCGATTTTCTCGTGTACAGATTTGTCTTATTGTTCGAGTATGTATTTGAATGTAACTTATAGTATGTAAGGTGATTGTGTTTGAGATGATGGCAATACGGACATTACGGTGACAATTTAAATAAATTTTATTTTAGTTGTACTTTCTCGATTCGAGTGTTTTTTTTTAAACGATGTATCGTAAAGTGTTTGATCCTATGAGGTTCTAAGGTGATCTGTTTTATTTCTCTTGACACATAAACACTACTCTTTGTAATATAAAAAAGTTTTATGTCGTCCAGAATCATACATATGCCGAGTCTTTTTCCTTATTATTTTTGGGTTAGTTTCTAGTCTAGATAAATATCAGTAATCAGTAATTTACGTGGAGCAACTGCCATCAGACCTTCACAACCTAGAAAGAAGCGTTAGTGAAAATATTTTAAAATAACTTTTTTACTGTTCTGAAATAAAACGACATAACATCTAGTAGCAAACCACTTTAAAACTCCACATAATTAATTAAGTTAATTAAAAGAATATATCCCATTAAAATACAAAAGAATCACAAAGAACTCAACAGTTTATCTCATCCAAAACGTTCCGTTTCGCCGAAATCTGGTCTGACACGATCGATCACTCGCCGCCATTTAAAGAAATAACTTACATCGTACGCCCCTACAGATCTCGTTAATTAAATCTGTCAATCAAGTGTACTAACAACGATTTAGTGTCTTTCGGGTCAAAGATTAAGGTGAAGCAGAATCAAAAATAAAAACAAATGTTGCCTAATCCCTAAAACACTTTGTAAATTTAAAAAAAAATGGAAACACGGAGAGCAAAACTTAAAACGTAACTTAAAGAATTGCAAAGCATAATATTATTATAATTACCAAAAAAAAACAATTTTGAGGTTGTAAATCATTTTTTAATTCTGTGCTAATTTGGACGTATAATATACGTGCTAGTAGTCTTTGAAGAGAATAGTGTTTTACAAGGACAGTCAAGATTATAAGTAAAATCAAAGATCTTGGCGGATGATGAATGCACTGTCTTAGTCACTCGTGTAGGGTTCACGCTTTACGTATACCTCACTCTCGCTCTCGCGAGCCAGTAATAAGTTGGACGTTTGGTATAACAGAGTTATTAAAAAGCCGAAGCTAAGAATAGTTTCAAATTGCAGTCAGCCCTCTATACATCGACCACAGTAAGCATTTATCAATGATCAAAGTTTCTCTAATGTAGCCTCTACAACACATTTTTATTCCTTGACCCCAGTCTATTCTTTGACTCCCCAAATTGAAGCAAAGAAAACAAATACATCGTCAAATTAACGTATTTAAATCCTAAACTGATCGCTTCAACGGAGTCGAACTCGTTAATGAGGTAACTTTATAAGACTTATTGTTATTTAAACACTTAAGAATAAATATAAGATTTTATTGGATACCGGTTTTTACCCCCTCTCTACATATAAAAGGTGATTGCTCTGCATTCGTGTGTTTTAGCGTAATAATAGATAGCTTTTAACCTTTCATATTAATAAGGCTATCAAACAAAATAACAATTCATAAAATGAAATCACTAGTTTCAGAGATTAGTGTGCACAAACATACAAATATTTATTTCAGCTGATGTAAGTATAGATTTCTGCCGAGGCACAACTTTAATTACAAGTTTGAAGACAGAAAAGGAACGTAAAGCACGGTTTCTGAAGCATTTAAAGGTGGTTAGGAGATCTGTGCATGCGATAGACGAGCAGGTTTTGCTGCTGGGAATCCTTGAATTGCACTGATGATTATGTGATGATACACTGTGATTCCACTGCGTGGAATGTTAATTAATTTCATTGTTTTGTTTTGTGATTATTTCAAATAAAAGTAAGTTACATGTCAGCTTCAGAAATAAACACTAACATCAATTATAGCAATTATAGCTATAATATTGATGTCATAAAAAACGTGTCATATTCTTTTTATTTTATATTTTTTGTTTAAAATGGAATTTAAACACGTAAAACCAGATTCTCATTTGTTAAAAATAATTGACGGTAATTTGTGTCAATCTGTGTGCAAAAATGTCTAAATTGCAATAAGGATACTTTTTTTCTACCAAAATGACAAGATAATTTGAGTATTATCATTATAATACGTTTTTTGTGCCATCCGCTTTCAGAAATAACTTGACAAACACCTTTTAATTAATAATAAGACAAGTATCACGCAATATCATGCCATCATGCCCGTCTATAGCACCAGGGTGTAACATTACAGCAACATAGAAGACATTGGAAACATTATCTGAACATGCCAGGCACTTAAAGGACAACGACCAGTGTCCTGAATTCCTGATGTACTTTAGAGCCTATATAGACGTGTTCAAGGTAATCGTTAAATTCTATTGTCATTCTAACCTTTACAGCTGTTGCTGTGTGGTCAGGCATTTACTGTTTGTATCTTAAGATACTTTTCTTATTTAAAAAAAAAAACAGAAAAATAACATCACGGTTATATAACAAAGAAAGGTGTGGCAGAGGTGTACATCACCCACATTTCACCTATTATGTTTAGGTCCTATAGGGGGTGAGCATTTTGCCATCACAAATTACACTTTAACAAAGTTCACAAATAACACTTTGTCCGTAGACCAACGAGGCAGGTTCTGAAAAATATTTTCAATTTATTATAAAATTTTATGACTAATAGAATTAAACTTTAAAATATTATGCGTGGTGTGCAAAATTACCATTTACAATTACACTGTGATCGGCTTCCAATTTAATGGATTGCGTTGAAATTCAGTATTTTACGAAAAGTGTCTGACACCATCATCAGATTTCTGGGGTGGTGACGGATATAACGTATGATAGATGGCACAGGTGAAAACCTTCACAATCCTAGTGGCTAATGCGTTGAAAATACACTACTTTTGGTTGATCATAGCGACACATAATGCTTTATTTTAATGGCAATCAAGGCTTTACCAAAATTCAAACTTAGAATGTTACCAAATTATCAAGAAAAAAATAAATAAACCTACGTTAGGTGAAGACATTACTATTGAGAATACGAAAATACTCACGTTATTTTAGCCCAGTCGCCCAGTTGATGGATCTACGTAATAGAGTCGAAACTAGTTGGTATATCCCGCCTTAAATACTCTCAGTATTCTCAATAATAATTTCTTCACCCAACGTCTTTTTTAATGTTACCAAATTCTTTAATTAAAAGCAATTATGCAAATTTACAGAAATAGGTCACCAAAGAAGAAAAAAAATAAAGACGGATCCGAAAATTTCAGTTCTTAACGGTTTCCGCTTTCCAATTAACTAACGGTTATTCTTAAAATATTTTATATTTTGCCTAAAAATATAACTGCAAAGTAATAAATTGCAGATTTTTCATTCAGTAAAACCTTATTTTTCGTGACCCAAATTTCTCGCTTCTTGGCGAAAAGCGCAGTGTAGCTTTTGATTTATTTGCAAGTGTCAAATTTTACGGTCCTAACCCGTATTTATTTTTCCGTCATAGCGTGGAATTAGAGGAATTATAATTTTATAACAGCATTGGGACTCTATTAGTCACTCAAATCCTTTCCTAATTATACTGTAAATATGACAGCTTGTGAATATGTTTGAATGTTTGTTACACAATTACGCTCTTACCCATAAATAATGAAATTTGGCCACCAATAGTTTATAACCTAGGTAGACATAAAGATACTTTTAATTGACATAAATATGAGCGGCTGATGGAATTAAGTTTTGGAAAACTTGATACCTCTATGGCTACCTGGTCAAGTGGTTAGCGTATGCGCCGCTCACCGCGATGTCTATGGTTCGATATCCAGGTCGGGCAAAGTGTTATTTGTGAACTTGCCGTCCCGACGGATGGCGATAGGTTCACCATCCTAATGGACCTTAACATAACAGGTGAAATGTGGGTGTTTTACGCCTCTGCCACACCCTTCTGGGTAATATAGGTGTGATGTGATACCTCTATCTGCTCCTGATAAAATTTTTGACAGACAACTTTACAGTCAGATTTTTGCTTAAATTTCAAAACCCTAAGACAAATTGTAAAGGTCGAAAAGTAACATCTTTATATTCCAACAATATCCACAAAGCAGAGATTATTGGCTACAAAACCAATCCCATCACATTTTACGAAACAAGTGCATTTTGACGCGCCCTCCATGGTTACATCAGAACATTGCGTAATGTATTTCGTATTTCGTATACCACCTTCGTTTACAAAGTGTCCCTTTGTTATAAAAATTTATGAAGTTATAAACTCGTGATAATCTACGGTGGCCCGCGTAAATTGATACGAGCATATTTAACTGTTTAATTTATAGGCCGCTGTTAACTTTTCGGAAGGTTTTATTTACTTGTCTTTGAGTTTGGGTATTAAAGTTCGTTCTAGAGAAAAGAGGTTCAATGATAGTGTAAATTGCTTTGTTAATTTTCTGAGTTGTCGATTTTAATAATTTTGTTGCAAAATATAACTTAGCCGACCCCGATGATAATAAAGAAGAAGTAGTAACATAAACTATTGTACTTTTTTAATAGGTTAAAAATCATATTTTAATCATTATAAGGGACTAGCTGACCCGTGCCCACTTCGTTGGGCATAATGTTCAAAAATATATATCTTTCATAGTTAAGGCAGCGTTCGTAAGAAACGTTTTCATTCGAATGTTTTTTCGCCGATTCACTTTGCAAAACGGACTACCATGTAAAAGCCTTTTTATTTTTCGGTTTTTTATATGTATAACCTATGACACTCAGCAATAATGTGTCTTTCTATTCGTGAAAGAAGATTCCCGAGATTCCGATTAACGAATTCGGAGTTTCCGATTAACGAATTCCATGAGGACCAAGTCGCAGGATAATTTTAATTGTTCAAAACTTCTCTGTACACTATATTCGATGTAACAATGATTGTGCCGCAGTAGTGAGCCTTTGCGAACGTTCAGTGCTTGACTCCCTAGCACGAATTACCGCCATATTTTGACTATTGTTAGCAAGTCGCTGAGATCTTTCGGCGCTGGTCTCCCTAGCACGACTTTCGGAAGTACCTAATCGCTCGTTGGCTGGTAAGCCGCTGGAAACGCTCTATGCTCGACTCCCTATCACGTGTATCTGCCATATACTGTCTAGAGTAAGCCAGTCGCTGAGACCTTTCGGTGCTAGACTCTCCTCTATTACGCGCTCGCGATCTATATTCTGTCTCATTCGCAAGGCGCTGTTCATACTCAGAGGAAGTCTCTCCGAGTCTCTGTCTCTGTCTCGCTCGTGTCAGGGATGTATGTCGAGACAGTTGAGATTTTCTTTTAGGCATATTGACAGAAGTTATGATTTCAAAATAACAACCTAACCTAACCTAATTGCAAAAAACTAAATACCTATAACCTAAATTAATATCTACATGAAACTAACTTAATACCTATAACCTAATTGAATATCTAGGTACATGAAACAAACTTAATGCCTATCTATAACCTAAATTAAACGAAAACTATATAAACATAAAAGATTTTTTTTTTAATGTACCGAAAATAAAATTAATGAATGTCGAAAGTGTGTTACGAAAAATTCAATTTTGGGGACGTCCGCTGCGTAAAGAGCCGCGCGCGCGGGTACCTACCTCTCAGATGTAAAAGGAAGGTCACGCCTCCTTCTTCCGAAGTGAGCACGAACGCGAACCGAAATAAGCCGACACCATCGCGCGCCGCTGCCGCGCTGCTGTGGCCTTCACGTATAACGATGAGTTTTTCTCCGATTCTCTTTACAAAACGGACTACCACGTAAAAACCTTTTAATTTTTCGGTTTTTTATATAGCCTATGACACTCAGCGATAATGTGGCTTTCTATTAGTGAAAGAATTTTTAAAATCGGTGCAGTAGATACCGAGATTACCCCTGACAATTTAACAAACACACAAACTTTACCTCTTTATAATATTAGTATAGATGGGCCGACTATGGGTTTGACCGACTAGTTGGCAACAGCAAATGTGGCCGATTAGTTGGTGTGGTCGATCATTAGATTCAGTTAATTTTAAATGCATTTTAAGTCCTTATTATTTTTATTGTTGGTTGCACCACCACATGCAGTATATTTCAAAGCAGTACAAGTTATGTAGTACTAATTAAACTATATTATTAGCATTTATAGAAAAGCTAACTAGTCGGGTCTTCTCTCATCATTATCCTTAAAGGTTTTCACAGAAACTTGTTACATCAAAACACTTCCAAAACCAAAAAAGAAACACACCAAAGTAAAAACCTTTAACATCGCGAATAAAGATTGATGAAGAATCAATCGAGGCATGTTCCGCAGATAAAGGCAATGTCCAAGCAATCAATTTTAATCTGGCAGTTTTTGTCCTTGTCACACATCCCCCTAAAATCTAGAGTGAAAAAGAGATAGGCGTATATCTGTCAATGACGGTGCACCTTGAGCTATTACAGTGATGACGCCAGTCTACTTACAGAATTAAAGTCTGGTAAGGAAGATTGAGGAGCGCGTCTTATCGGCCAAGACAATGACGTAACGAAAACACTGATGGATATTGTAAAAAATGTTGCCTGTAATGGGCTGGTTATATGAAATATGTACCGCTTTGGTAGATTGACTTGAGGGCTAGAGCTCTTACGATCTATTTGCACGTTCTGTTCCGAATTGAACCATATTGACGCGATAACGCGATCATGGCTCATAGTAGCGTGGGATTATTGGTTTATTTTCCAATGGTAGTTTTTTTACCCTTCTTTGTCTATAAGAATGTTAATGCTTCAAGTGTGTGAGATGTATGTCTCTGTGTCCGTAACATAAAAAAAGGTATTTTTATTAAAACTGACGTGAGTTTGTAATATTATTCTCATTAATTGCAAGACTGGCTGCGACTCAGGCGCGACGTGTCGCACTCTCTTGAAAATGCCTAAAAGTATAGGCGAAACCGCGATCGACTAAATAGACCAACATTACGTGAGTAATACCCGTATTTCATAATTTTAATAAAAAATTGGTATAATAAACAAAATTTCTTATAAATACAATCGTTCTATTCTAACTATTAGTGTCAACATCTTTTGACAGCAGGTTGTTTTACGATTAGACGGTGACACTGCCTTTCTTGCTTACTTAAGCCTATTTCATACGTATTAAATAAAGTTTTAAATAGTTAACCACCTGATTAATCTATACAAATTTGAAATTTAATTTGTCATAAAACTGTTAAATATGCGTAACAAGGATTTATCAGGAACCTGTGAAACTGGCTCATAGACTGATAAATCATGATGCAATGTGTGTGTTATTAATACCAGTAGCTTGTCGCTTATCGGCACCGCATTAACCTACATTCCACCGTTGACATACAGCTTATGTACAGCGATAAGCTCACGCAGCTGTGTGCCTTCTTAAGCCTTTTAGATTTGAGCTGGGATGACAGGTTAGCGAAAGCATGTCATACGATTTAAACATTTGTATCGTTACTTAATATCACGCTTATGTTACCTAGAAGGGTGTAGCAAAGGTGATTTGACACCTACCTTTGACTAGTTATCTTTAGGTCCCTTGTGATGGGAGTGAGTTCAACGCCATAACATAACTTAACATAACATCACTCCTGTTTTACCCAGAAGAATGTGGCAGAGGACAAAACCCACACTTCACCTGTTATGTTTAGGTCCCATAGGATAGGGGTGAGCCCATCGCCATCCACCTACCAATACAATTCTCACCACAATTCTAACTCCGTGCTGCTATTGTGAATCTCCTGACGGAAAGTTCACAAATTTGCCCGACCCGGGAAGCGAATCTGGGACCTTTAAGTGAGAGGCACATTACGCTAACCACTAGACCATTATGGCAGTATTTGAAAATTCCTTGCAATAAATTCCAAATAACATTTCTGTTCAGTCTGGGACCTAGACACATTTAGAAGTTATTTCACTTTCAATAACAGTTATTACATTAGACCGAATGTTAAATTTTCGACGATATATCAGTCTATTTTAAAGAACTATCCACATCCAACTAACTGAAACATTAAACTAGTTGAAACATTGTAATGACAGAGGTCAGTTAAAAATAGGTGAGCTACAATGCGACAAAGTTACTTCGTAAGCGACAGATAGCTAGCTAAAGAATGTAGTGCAAATAAATGTAGCTTTATAAACGTTTTTTTAGTTACTAAAAATGGTTGAGATCAGTTTCGGTCTATTTAATAATAAACCACAGATTAAAAAAGAATATGCATTCAAATTCAAATTATTTTAATAATATAATAATATTTATTATATTTATTTGTGGATCATAGGTAACATAAAGGTCTTATAAAAGAATACCTCTATGGTAGGACATAGCGTACATTGGAGTACGCTATGTCCTACCATAGTGGTATACCACATTATTCGGAGTGTAATTGAACATGCAGAATGTCAAACAAGCAAAAGTAATATAAAAATAAAAATGGTGGATACTCGCGGTCTGGGAGCACTTTTACCCATGATACACCTAGTTAATCCAAGTAGGTGTGACACGATCAAACGGAATTAAGTGTAATTTATTGAAAATATACTTATTTAATACGTATATACGTCATATCACTTGCTAACGTTGACATACAGGACAGCCATAACTAGATAAATACCGTGAAAACGCATGATACGCGTTACGGGTAGGATAGCAAGACGCGTGAAAAATTGGACATACAACTTGAAGTCTGACAACTATGCCTAAATACACCACGAGCGTGTTATAAGTGAGGTTTTTGAATAGAATTATGTCTACTAATTATAAAATGTAAAGATTTTGTTGTTTGTTTGTTTGGACCCAAAAATATTTAAATCTACTGAAGCGATCTTGATGTAAATGTGTGCGTGGATAGTTCAAGGCCCCAGTAATAATAATATAGGCCAGGCTAATATTTTTATCGACCTACCACACGGGCGGAGCCGCAAACGTTTTCTAGAATTGAATAAAATTTATGGTTTTGGCTCTACCAAGAAACAATTAATAAACGATCTAAAAGTTAACTGGAATACATTGGACAAAAGCATCACGTCTATAATATAACTCAAAGAAAAAAATGCAAAAAAATGCTTAATAGGTCCCACGTGATACAAACTGTGCCTTTCGCCATCTATCGGGCACAAATTGAGACTCCATGCTTAATTTTTCCGATCCGGAAATTTAACCCGAAATTTTGCAGTCGCATACACTAACCACTAAAACAACGTGGTAACCTGCATACCAAATTTCATCAAAATCAGACCATCCGTTCGAGCATGAGGGAGTAACGAAGACACATACTCGCACATACTTATCATCTTTATACAGGCTGAATGCGACGTTATGACATTTTATTGATATTCACGTCTAAATAATTTTCACTTGAATGATCACAAAATTCAATATCGCGTAGAGAAAAATATTAAATTTTTTGTCGCGAAAAAAATTTAATCGTTGGAAATGAATACTGACCATGTATCGAAGCTGTGGTTTTAATAAATGTCGCTATGTCGCATCCACCCTGTATAAAAGAATAAATTCACACAGTATTTCTTTACAAAGATACATTGCACTAATCTCAAAAACATCGACTGCCACTATAAATTACATGCTCGCGAGTCAGCGGATTAAAGGTAAGTATTTCTTATTGGTAAGCAGTTACACCAAGTATTTGCCCACTGTATTGATGTGTCAAATCAAATGATTGATGATAACTCGCCTTACGATCGGTTAGATGAAACCAATGGCAAACCAGACCTGGCATTTCAACCATAAGTGCTAGTAACTGCACTGCTCTATTTTCTGTTTAAAATATTATTGCTCCGTTCCCGTGGGTGTTGGCATATTATCAAATTTCTTTAAGCCTTTCTTGAGAGTTAAACTATATAATAAAAATATTATTTACCAATTTTTAGCAGTGGTTTTACAATTTAGCCTATTCAAACATACAAACTCTCAAGTTTTATTTTCTAAATATAGGGTCAATTTTGAATGGTGGAAGCTCTACGTGTATTGGTCAGATTTTTTGCGTAATGTTTGGAATATGATTCGTGGTAGATACTGAGGTATTGCTTGCAACAATTTCAAGTATCGATGATTATGGTGCGAGAAGAATAGGAGGCAGATGAAGAAAAAATATTGAAATCGGACAATTAATGAAGATGCCTTATGTGATGTTCTGTTGCGTCATGGTTAGCCTAAATATAGATCAACATAAATATATTTACAACTTAGTTATTGCTTAGTGGTAATAGAAACATTATTTGAAGATCAAAGCATCATAAAAGATTTGGTATGGTCAGGGGTTACCTAGCTACACCCTCAGTCCATTTATTTCCATGGAAACGTATAGTAATATTCTTGTAAGCTGTACTAAGGTTGATATTTGCGAGTCCTTAAGACAAATAACACCAAAGGGACTGTAGGCAAAAGTCGTCTTAAAATACAAATATAATAAAGCAAATACTATACACATCTAGCTACAAACTACGACCTATATATTTTATTGAAAGCTAAGCTTTTGTGAGTAGGCCCGAACGAGAAATCACCGTTTTTTGACTTGCCACCGATGAGTAAATTCTTGCAATCCCGAATACCATATATTCGGGATTGGTGGCATACTTGAACCTGATACCTAGTCTAAATATGTTACTGACTTACGAGGCATCGCAATCATGTAGCATCAGTAACCTTCAGAGGTAGCGGTAGAGACTCATTCATCGTTTGTGGATTTTGACAGGCTTCAGTAAAGTTATCATTCAAATTTAGCCATGAGCTCTATACTTCCATGCAACACCAATAACAATAAAGTATCTTTAAGTATTTTTTTTACAAAGTACACAGTACTCGTATACAAAGACATCAATATTTCCATAAATGATGTATGATTCCGTACAAATTAAAGGCCTACGGCTATTCCTGGCTTACTGTTGCAATGTGGCGGGTTTTAACGTTTCGTTTGCAGACCCCTGAGAATGAACAGATGGTTCTTGTGACGAGTTTGTGATGTACGAATCAATGGAGAAGGTATCTTGGATTGAGTGACATTAAATGGTTAGATAGTCGCTCTCACAAGGTTGGTTTCCACTATATGGCACCGTGGTGACGAAGACAGGAAAGCGAAATTGCCAATGTTTGAAATTGCATAGCGCGTGACCAAAGCAACGGCCAATTTGCCGTCCCGCTGCAGTCATCGCGCTGTCTAGTGGAAAAACACCATTTAATTTTGTACCAACGTATGTAGAGGACGGGTGATAACTTGTTATAACTATAGTTAGGTAAGTCTTCTCATCCAATACCAGTGGCAACTGCATACTACTGCAATCATGTCTTTTGTATTTGTAATTTCAGAGCACAATTTGACGTCCAAACAGTACATAAAAGTACGCTTTTTGTATTTTTATACGTTTTAGCAAACAACGTACTTTAATTTTTTGCTAAGCCACATCCATATCACCTCTCCTTTATAAATCTCAATAGCAACGAACGTTTATTAGTCTTTTCCCTAGCAAGCCGGTGTTTTTCTAAGGGGCATGGCGCCCCACCGTATAAAAAATTCACGCCTCCACAAGTAGCCTTTGGTTAGCTATGGTTTTTCTTTACAGACCACCATTGTTCGGTTCCCAGTTGTGAATTTCCAAGTAGCTTTTTCGACATTTTAATGGTGTATTCAAAGTTGTTATAAGTGTTGGGTAGATTTATTTTTACTTGACTGGTTATTTACCACCCAAGTATGTGAAATCAAAGGTATGTTTCTCAATCGTCAAAAAAGATATATAGACAAATAATAATTTGCGAACACCGTTGTCACTTAATTTTTTTGTTTTACAGATTAATCCTACGAAATCCTAACGTTACTTGGTGATTCAAATAACTATTTGTTTCTGGAAATAGTCTTCTAGATCTTTAATTTAGAATGTATTTTTAGTAAAAAACATACATATTTTACAGAAAAACTTTTATGAAGTTAAAACAATCTTAAATTAATATTTACAACCTTAAATATTAAATAATACTAAAACAAAAACATACCTAACTAAACTATGAACAGCTGAAAGAAGAATATTATAAAAATGTAAAAAAATCTATTGACTTTGACGACCAACCGTCATAAATACCTTTAAATCTAGATGTCTATTTTTTGCACTACTATTTAAATTAAGTTTTAAATCAACCTCATTGGTGAGTTTGCAACAATTTTTTAGGCATTTTATTTTTCATACTACTTATGGTGCTCCCACATTGCCGTTAGAAAATGTTTGTAAACATTTTCTCACAAATGTTGTCAATTGTTACATTTTGTTAGGAACTGTTACATGTTATAAAGTGCTCCTACACTAAAAGAAAATGATTACTAATGTTTACTTACATTTGATGACATTTAAATCTGGTATTGGCTCGCAGTTTGGTTTGCGTTCTGAGAGCATCTACACGAAAATGGTAGAGGATTTTCTCATTAGAATAGCTTTCATTTTTTGTTTAAAAAAGAAGAAAAAAATTGGATGCGCCAAACGCTAAAAGAAAACACATGTTTTATTTTGTTATAATTTGTTAACTTAACGTTACTAAACATTTTCTAACATGAAAACATTTTTTAACATTTGTGATTAAATGTTTGCTAACAAATATTTACTGACGTTACTAAACATTTTCTAACGGCAATGTGGGAGCACCATTATAACGAAGTTTAACTTTTGAAATTCTAAAAGATTTCTAAACCCTGTCCACTCCAATCCCGTGTTGATTTCTTCCACACCGCCTCAGGCAGTTAGATTGATTATAACTACACCATTAAGCGACATAAAGATTGGTAACGTTGATGGGGCTTGCAAATTGTTACTAGTTATGAGTTGAATGAACCGATATTTTATGGTGATTTACTTTACTTATATGGCGAAATCGATCTGGATTGTTAACGGTAGCAGGCCGAGCTGTTTCATCTTGTTTCAAATAAATCAAAACAAGTCTTAATTGACCAGGCCTGGGCATGCTTCGAATTGAGTATTTGAAGCGATTGGTCTCGAGAGTTATAATGATAATAACGATGACACACTAGATTGAATAATTTATATTAATCTTTTTTTGTCTCAATCTGTCTATTTTTTATGGACACAAGTTAAGTACCTGAATTTTTCAATTCTTTCAATGTTTTTTTTATACATTTTTAGACAAGATAAAAAACAGTATTTGCATTTTTTGCAAATTTAGAGTAATTAACTGGCAGATTTATAAATATTATATATTTTTTTTTAATAATTCGTGTTCTTTCAAAATAAACACAGATATATATTAATATGATGCGATGTTGAATATAACTTATTAGCCCAAATAAAAAAATCGTCTGTATAAATGCAAAAGAACCAAGAAAGCTGATTTTTGGATGTTTGTAAACAAAGCTTATAAAAGCTTACACAATTTTTTTTGATCTCAAATTCCTTTTAGCTTTCGCGGCCATCTTGGAAAATAAAATATTTTTTTTGATTTTTTTAGGTTATCTGTGTCATGTGACATTTACCAAAAAATATTTCTAGGGACAAAATTGTTGCTTGTTTTTTCTCTACGATTAAATTGTACATTATTTACACCTATCGTTGATCGTTGCTGAGTTGTCGAACGGATCAGTTTGAGGTAGTCAGACAAACATTCTGGTATATAAACTTGTAAAGCATGTAAATATAATTAAATAAAATCAGGTTTAATTTTTTTTTCTAACCAGAACAGGTGAAATGTGGGCGTTGTGAACCTCAGCCACACTCTTCTAGGTAATAAAGGCGTGATGTTATGCCATGTCTCTTGTTTAAGACCTGACTTATTCTAGTATGTGCCATTTTGCATAGGCCATAAATTGTCCAATCTTGTATAGAGTTTACTTTCTATGTGCTATTCAATATTCGTTCGTATAATGAGGTACAGGTGAGGGGCGGGCCCGGTGTATTCAATTTAACCACGCTAGGCAGGTTTGATGCGATTTGAACCTGTGAGTGAGACCGAAATGTGTGTGAAAAAGATTTTTATTTTTGGAGTTTTCTGCATTATGAAATTATATTATGCACACTTCATGACAGTTTTAGGGCGAATTTAACTCTTACTTGATTTGGGTTTATATTTGTTAATCATTAAAACTTCACCCTTTTTTGGCGGTAATATAGTACTTACGTACGTAGCCTTGAAAGTTTATTTACTTAATATTCCTGTCCAAGTATGTAAAAATATCTAGTGAAAAATCAACCAACGATGATAAAAAAAAATAAAACTATATACGGGGTGGATGCGACATAGCGACATTTATTGAAACCACAGCTTCTATACATGGTAAGTATCAATTTCCACCGGATAAAAATTCTCTGGCGAAAAAAAAAATCACGTTCGCCGAACAATTTGAACATTGCGATCGTGCAATTTGTTCGGAAGACGTGGACTTTTTTTTCGCCAGAGAATTTTTTATCCGGTGGAAATGCATACTGGCCATGTATAGAAGCTGTGGTTTCAATAAATGTCGCTATGTCGCATCCACCCTGTATAGCAAATTGACAATATTATTTTTAATCATTACTAATAACTTCTCGTATAAGGAATCGTCAGTCAATACTAAAACTCTTTACATATTCACAAGCAAACACTGCCAGTTTCCTCTTAAATTTATCTAGTACCTAGTAACTGCATCATATTTATAGGTATAAAGAATCATGAGGTACAAACCACCAGTCCTCATAAGAACAAACTACACATATTCACCGCGCACGCCCGCCGACAGACGGATGGACAAGCCAAACAGTAATATTAATGCTATCACTACAAGCAAACACTGTCATGTTTTCTCTATTATATTAGGTACTTACCACCTATAATATTTATAGGGACAAACAAGCAATTTAAGGCAGAAGATTTCTATTTATTGAAATACTGTTTGAGCTTTTGTGGAATGGCGTGGTAGTGTTTAAGTTAACGAAGTCTAGAGACGAAGCACCCTAGGGTAAACTTTAATATGTCTTTAAATAGGAGTACTTTTACTAATATGTTTCGGTTTGATGGTAAGTTATTTATTTATTTATTGGTACACAAAAAAAATAATGCAGTATAACAAAGTAGGAAACTTAATATAGATACAAAAGAAATCAAAATATAATGTTCGGTAAGATTAACACTTAGAGTCAACAGTGAGTAAAATACATGCAATCGTACATACATAAAATATAGTTGATAATAAATGATAATAGTATTTGGAAATGAACTGCTCTTTTTATGTGACTTTCAATATGTATGATAATTGTTATATATTATTCATTTCATTTGAAAAGATGGTGCACATGAGTTTCTCACCAGCTCTTCTCATAGTGCAATACCCATCGGAGCTGGTACTTAGTTTCATTTTAATCTGATTCTAAACAGTTGGATTAAAATTAATCTAAGCCCCGGTTATTCAAATCATTGTAATTAGTATAATTTAGTTTTACTTATAATTTATTTTGAAATCATTTTTTGTAATATTTTGACGTGTTCAAGCGCCTCCTGGGGCCTATGAAAATAAATGATTTGAATTTGAATTTGAATTAGCCTTTATCCCACGGGGGTAGGCAGAGATGATGAAACGCCATGTGCTTCGTCTCTTACATACTTCTTTCGCTTTCTCACCATTCATACATGCTTGCCGGTTTCGTGTACAACGTACATATTCTTTCTGAGGGACGCCTTTTATCTGGTTCCTATATGTTTTTTTTTATGCTACGCTCACAGCGAACGAACGTGTAGTTGACCTGATGGCAAATGGAGTACAGCCTATGGACATCAACAATCCACAAAAGCAGATTATTGATGCGTCGCTGCAGCTGAGGACTACGGGGTTATGCCTCATGTGCCAGTAATTTCAGGGCCTGATCTCACCACCAAACCGGAACACAGTAATGGAAGCACTACTATTTGGCGGCCGGTTAAAGGTGAGACGGTGGAGCTGCTCATTCACAAGAGCTCTTCCACCAATATATATGTCTTTTGTGGACGACCTCTGCCAGTACTTCCAGCCACATCTGCGTTGTATATCTCTTTTACTAATCTACTATCATTGATTCTTCCAACGTGACCAAACCACCAAAGCACACCTTTCTTCTCATACTTAAATAAAACACAAAACAAGTGTAGGTACTGTACACTTCTGCCACACCCTTCTGGGTAATAAGGGCGTGATGTTATGTTATGTTATGTTATGTTATGTTATGTTATGTTATGTTATGTTATGTTATGTTATGTTATGTTACTAAAACCAATAAATTTGGTTCCACCAAATGCTTACTACTACTTACTAATATAACAAGTTCAGAAGTAGCTCTGTATGTCACATCTTCACCACCCAGAGGCAACCACTGATTCAATTTTGATAAAAATTGGTATAGAAATCTATAGTTAGTTCAAAACATCGGGCAGGTTACTTTTTGTTGACGTATTGCGTTGGCGGAGCCTCTGTTAAGAGTAAGTATTTCAAAATGTGTTAAAAAATGAGTATGTAGATCGAAATGAAATCCGCAATTTTCATTCATAAAAGCACCAATAGCCCGTTTTACTTCTTTACTTCCAATAGACATGTCACAGCACCTTTCCCGCGTTACATAAAGCCACCTACATAGAATCAGATATCGTAAGTGAGCCACTTAGCTTAGATTACTGGTTAAGCGATTAATCTCGCGACAAAACAGGATGCCGTCTTATCGCTGATGTGAGACGACAGGTGGTATTATGCGGAGCGATTGAAGTAACGCCGTGGGTGACAGAAGTTATGCTAGCTGGATAACTGTAAATAGTAATAGAAAAATGATTTTAGAATGCACAAAAAATGCCATTTTTAAAGAATTAGGATGGAAATTGATATTCAATAAAAATATGAAGTAACTTTTTTAATGAC
The DNA here is from genome assembly GCA_905147285.1 of Hypena proboscidalis. Classification (NCBI taxonomy): domain Eukaryota; kingdom Metazoa; phylum Arthropoda; class Insecta; order Lepidoptera; family Erebidae; genus Hypena; species Hypena proboscidalis. The sequence continues at coordinate 22,207,586 of LR990129.1, forward strand.
AAAAAGGGAAACTATGTAAGTACAATAAAAGTAAATAAAAATAAAATATTAAAAACGAATACCTATTTACTAATAGGTAAGGTTTCATCGACCTCAACTGCAGGGAATTTAGTCAGAAGGCTGACGGCATTATGATTCTTATTTCAAGGATTGATTTAACGAATAGTTCCTTTCTTATACGATTTTTCTTGATTTGTACAACGCATGTGGCATATGACCTGGGTATGCCACTTGATAGGAAGTGGCCACTACAGCCCATGAACTTCCACAACACACTAAAGATGATGGAGATATACCTCTACGTCAACGAAAAATGGTGATCTTCTTATCCTTTGAGCTTGCTTACGAATGCTCTTTCAGAATTAAAAATAATACACATAATGATATACATAATTTTATGATAATAATATATTGTTTGCTTTCTTGTTGTTTCGGTATTCATAAATAATCGCCTATATAACTTAAAATTTGCGAGTACATGCAGACAAAGGTTTACTACTACAAAAGGTACCAGTGCCAGCAGAAAAATGTCTCATTAATTTTGGGGTCTAAATTTCTCCCGTGGTAACTAATTTCATCATTCACTCACTCAAAAATCAATGCAAACAACAAAACGTAAAGTGTAAATTAAATTCCATTAATCTTTTCATTGCAAACCATTACAGAATATACCGTTAAATTAATTACAAGTGCATCAGATATCAATAGGAAATCTGGTTCAATAAAATGTGGAATTCCAATTGCAATATCGTGAATAAACTGATTTAATTATGAATAAATTCGTTTAATAGTCAGTAAACACTAATACAGTTTATTCAATTAAAATTGATGTTAACTTGTGAATCGGTTTATTATCGAGCGTCTGAATAGCTCTGCTCTGAATAGAGTTAGTAGGCTGATAGTGCAGAATGGATCGAAACAGAAACTACTAAGTGTGGGCCTTGAGTTAAGTACTTGATTTTTTCAATACTATTGTTCAAAAGTTTTCATAAATTTTTAAAAAATATATAAAACAGTATTTAATTTTGCATCATTTATATGTCATTAACTAGCAGTTTTTTCAATATATTTTTTTAATAATCATTATTAATTTATTTATTGTTGAATAATTTGTGTATTCTTTCAGATACACGATATACAAATATACCCAGATGAGGCGAGATGTTGAATATAACTTATTAGCCCAAAATAAATGTGGGAAAATAGCCTGTAAAAATGCAAATGAACCTATTAAGAAGCTTATAAAAGCCTTTAAAAGCTCTCGAGCACCTAAATAGCTAATAGTAGGGTGATAGTGCAGAAAGGATCAATATAGAAAATACTGAGTCGATTTAATTTGAAAACAATCTTTTTTTGCAACATAATTATCAAAAACTACGAAATCTCGGGTTCGATTCCTGGTGTTATACACATCGGCCATATCCTTCTGGGTAATATAGGCATAATGTAATGTTATTTAATGCCCTATTGAGTTTTTTAGTATACACATAAAAATTGTCGGTAAGTTTTTGGTTGCAGTTTAAATCAATTACGTATTCTAGAGATGACGCTGGTATAATCAATAATTTAATTTTCATTTTTTTTTATTTTTTTTTATTTTTAATCGAATCATTGCATTGTTATCTGTCTTTGACAGGTGTGCAAAATTTTAATGAAAAGTTTAAAGTAGGTCGTAATCGAGTCCATAGGAGTCGGTTACATACATACATACATACAGGTGAAGCTAATATAAGCGTGTTAAAAATACAACATTTTTATTATTTATGGATTAATCTCTCTGATGACATTCGATACAATCTTATACTTTATATATCTTACAAAACTTTCGTCAATCATTATAAAATTACTTACAATTTATTTATGAATCAATAATTCACTTTTATGATGCCATACGTAACAATTACACATTATAATATACTTATTGCTGCGTCGTTTACGCCTCCATGCATTACGGGCGCCTGGTAATAATATCTTAATGGGTGTAATTAAAGCATTTAAATCACGTCCAGTGTCTAGTTGCAGTTAATGGTAATTTGTTTTGGCGCCGTCATAATAATTGTACCGACATTAATATGTAAGTGCTATGAATCAAATGGTTGTAAAGGAAGTTGTTCTATATGGTGCGATTGAATGTTTATGGAAAGAAGTCTATGTAGGTATGAGATGACGCGACAATGGATGTTGGTTAAGTTATTCACGTCTCCAGCTTAGGTAGCAGTAGGCTGAGTAGCAACATTGTTTTCAAGTTCTACAATAAATGACATAAATTATTTTTTTAAAAAAATCTAACGATTTTTATCAGCGTGGTCAGAGGTCTATGTTTTCTGCGTCAATTTTATCTAGACAGAAGCGTCTGCCTGATCTTAAGATAAATAAACTATCTTGTTTAGACAATCGTGCAAACAAAGGAGTGTTATTGAGTCTAGATCTCAAGTCTATTGCTATTTATTGGTACAATTCCAATCCAGAGCTCTAATTGAAAATTATTATAACACTGAATCTAAGCAAGAGAATCGTAACAATGGTTTTGTTGTGTGAGATCGTTGAACCAGGAACTCATAAACAAAAGTAAATGATTCCTAATACACCATATTACGTATTTGAATACGATTGATTTTTTGTAGATGATACCTAATTCTAGCTGCAACTATGTAAATCATGAGCTTTTAATAAACTTTGATAGATTTCTTTTAGGCATACTAATATATATATTTGAGTATGCTACTTTAAATCAAGTGGTTGAGTGAAACTTAAAAGGTCCGGCGTCTGAATTTAATAAGATTATTTTGGTTTGTCTAATCTAATATAAACTTTAGATTCTTCGTTCTGTCGATGGCAGGAACATATGACTTAGATGCCTTAAATCTGTCAATATGTATGGAAACCAAGCGTGCCATACTTTACCAACAAGTTATTAGGCAATTTTAGAGATAGGAACGTTCATCTATCTATACCAAACCGATTGCAATAACGATTATAGTATATCGATTTTTAACCGTTTCGGGTTTGGGTGCATGAAAGGAGCCTACCCGAGTGACGACATCGAGTGATACAACGATTCCTTACGTCCGGCGCACCCTGGGCAATTTCGCGAATTGGCTAATCCTTTCACCACGAGGGCCAGTCAAAATAAAATTTGACTCAGTCAACGACACGACGAAGAGAAGTGACCGATTCGGGTTCATAAAAAATAAATAAAAATAAAGTGATGATAGACTAATGATTATAATACACAAATTAACTTGGTTGGTGTTATTTTAATTCAATAGTTTTACGTTACGAGTATAGGTTTACTACAACATGCCCAAATATATAATTATTAATAATTTTATGTTTTCTTATTATAGAAATGACGCACACAGTTATACAAAAGAGACAACTTTGTTGTGCAATGTGCATGTCATTTCTTTAATTTTTATTGGCCTAATGTGTGACCTCTATTATGACTATGTCACCTGCTTTGTTTAGCGCCTTTTTATGTAGATACATTAGTGGTAGGACACCTGGAACCTTTGATAATCAATTTTTAAATGTAGGCAAATGAATTTCGGATATATCCAACGATAAAAGCATAACAAGCGTCAGTATATCTAAAATCGTGAATTCTTAATCGATTCTATTCATTGGCTTAAATATGCCTCTCACCTTTACCTTTAAGTTGTCCTTGTATTTATATCGTATCAGTCAAGTTATCTAGGTTAATAATTATATCATTGGCTTGGTCAAGCAATTCACACGGCTTGATTAGCTTTGCTGATTTGATTGATACATATAATTTTGTTGTGAACGGATTTTGCACTTTAACGCTTTTGCCAATTATCTACTTGTTGATTTATATTACTTGGTTGGTTAATAGCCAAAGAAGTCCTTAAATTAGATTTTTTACTTCACACAGCATTTATAAATAGTTTGTATGAATGATCATTATTAATCAGCCTTTATTAATGACCGGTTCATTAAGTGCCCGAAAGTGACCTTTTTTAGGTTGTCGTGATACCATTTTTGTCGTACAAATATCGTTAAGCCACAAACATTATTTTAGAGATAATTGAGAATTTGCGCGTTGCTAGAAATCTATTATGCTTAGATTTAGATTTATTATGCTTTGGTTGGTCGTAGAATATTTAGATTGGAGTTTCTTTGCGTTATTATTGATGTTTCTATAAGTTCAAAGACTAAATAAAATGGTTATACAGAAAATCAAGATTAAATTATGTGGTAAAGGCATATTAAAATAAGGGGTAAAAAGATAAGGCAAATGTCAACGGCTAAAATCTTAGCGGCAAATCTTAAATATCTCAGGATACTAATAATAATTGAAAATAATTCTTAGACAGAAAGGTAGGGAAATTTATTTTGAATAATTTTCTTTAAAAAAAGGAATATGCGCAGAATGAGAGTTAACGACTTTAAAGGACGGCTGATTTATTCTTAATTTCAGGACTTTTGAAATGAATTGGAACGAAAATTTACCATGCAATTAAAAAAATTAAACTCAAATAATCAGACCAAAAATTAAAACAACTTGTGCCGTAAAGAAGACTAACGATAATATCTTTCGAAGCCATAAAATAGCAAATTGTGATTGATTAATCGTTATGAATTTCCTCGCTTATTATCGTCAAAAGTTCTTTGATCGATAATCCTGTTATGCCAATTTGACTCTCATAAATCCTATATCATTACAGCTTCCACACCTTGCTAACAGATTCCACTGAACTCGTAAAAATAAACGATCTCAATAATAACCAAGGCAATTTAGGGCCATAAATATCGCTCTAGATACCGTAGTAATGTAATACTGAAATTGATTAACCAATACCTTAGTGGCTTCTGTTTTCTAAAAGGATTAGGCAGATTATAATGTGTGATCAAACCACATTTTGTACCTTATAGGTCCGCAGTCATAAGAGTAAGAAATATTTGCCTACACACAATTAAAATCTCTGTGCTAATGAAATGTAGTAATTTTATTCCTAAGTTCATAAGCCATTAACATAGTATCACCCTTATGTTTTCTAGAACATTTAGGTTCAGTTCAAGCGCCTACAGTTTTGATTTCATGTTCATTCAGGCGGCTGGCGTCCTTATCATGATTGATTGATTGATGACACCTAGATTTGGTTATCTTGTAAAATTAATACAGTTTTTTAAGGAGAAGAATATGCTGATAAAGCCGGCCATAGTTCGGCTTTTTGATTGCGTGTCTGAAAAAAAAAATATTAGAAATATATTTAATTGAGTCCGGTTTGTCTGTTGTTTATACATTTAACCTACCTTAATATTTTTTTACATTTAATAAGACTATGATACCCAAGTTCCCATTAATCTTTATAATGGGATAAAACATTATGCCAAAAAACATTATGCGAAATGCTATATACTAAGTGAAGTAGTATACTAAAAGACACCTATACCAAATGACTATAGGCAAACGTTATGTATGTGGAAATATATTATATAATATATATAGAAAGGGATCCAGATTTTTCGACGTGACAGAACCAGAACTCAATGTATTATTTTATATATAAGTATATATTCGTGCAACTCAACTCGTATACCAGATCGCATAACTGATGCATATTGTTATGTGTCACCTGAATACCTTTTCATTTTTTTTATACTGGGAAATGCTCTGGAGTCAAACCTGAACCTCAAGGTGACCGGTCGCACAACCACTAGACCAACGAAACAATTAACGATCTCGATAATAACCAAAGCAATCTAACATAATAAATCTCGCTGTAGTAATGTAATTCTGAAATTGATTAGCCATTTATATTAAATTTTATCACGGTCGGTAGCAAGAATTCGGTCGTAGTCTTGCATTTTCTTTGATAACGCTTTGGCAACTTTATGTTGATGCCTTAATAATCATAAGACTGAGTGAATAGTTGAAAACTTTGGGTTGTTCAACAAAACAATACCAAAAAAGAAAAATCCTATATGATGCTGCATTCGAAGGAGTTTAAATCTTAATAAACATTCCGTCCAAAATGTTTCAATACAACTTCTTTCAGTTTTGTTGCTTATTGAACTACAATTTGAAATACTTAAATTTTTCACCATAATCTGTATTCTTGCAAAATACAAAAATATTTATTGGAAACAAAAAAACACGTTTCAAAGTGTTACATAGATATACGAAGATAGCCGCTTAAGTTAAAAACTGTGGCGCAGCTATCATTGCCCATCTCTGTAATTTTCAAATCATGACTAAGCTCCAATAAAAATCTAATCTAAGTAAAATATAATAGATGACAGGTGGCTCAATAGATATATCATCTATCGGAGAGTGATTACGACACGATGATACTTGATAAGTGATATTCTTTTGTAAATAAGACTTTTCTAAATACGTTTCCAATATCCTACAATCATGTTGCTTTCAAAGAACCACGTTTCTCTCACGATTTGAAATAAATGCAACAAGTAAAGGAATTCGGCCTTGTGAATGTTGCACCGCCTCAAGACAAAGCGCCTGGTTTGACTGATACTGCTAATGGTTCGTGATTGATTGTTCAAAGAATAGCTTAAATTACTCCTGCTACTGTTGATTTGAATTGTAATTATTGTTGTGTAAGTACTCGTTATCTTAGTTGTTTATGGTTTTGGTGTTCTGCGTTGTTTAACGGGTTAGGTTGTTATGGTCAGTAATAGTTGGGCAATTAGTATGAATCCTTCAACCTGGTCCTGGATCTGTATAGCGTTTCATTGTTACATTAACAAAGAAAAGAAGTTTATTCAACAATTATAATATAGTATGAATAGAAATAAAGTCGCATTTTCTGTGTTGGCGTAGTGGTTAAAGCGGTCGCCTGGCCCCTTTCAAATGCGCTGGTGTAGGTTCGATCCCCACACGGGACATGATATATTACAAGTCTTTGAGTGATCCGCAAAAAAACTTCTGCCCCTAGGTGTGCTTTGTGTGTATGAAATGTATGTTTGTGAATACCCTCGCGACACAGGAGTAATTCCCAATGCGGGCGTCTTTTCTTTTTTAAAAGAAAACATTTGAATAGTTTAATATTTGTTTTGTTTAATTTTTTTTTTCCTTTAAAAAAATGTGGTTTGAAGCTTTAGAAAACAATCACGAGTACCACAAACCACTTTTTATTAAAGTTCGTAAAAGCCCTCAAGCATTTTTTTTTCAAAGCATTATTAATTATTGATCAAAATACAGTAAATAAATACAATTGACCGCCAAAAAGTATTATTTTTCTCTCTATTACCAAATGCTGCAACAGCGGCATCAGTCTCGTGATCCAGTTATGGCAATATAGAAGTCAATTGTTAAATTACGAAGTTACGACGTTACACAATTCCATATTATTCAGACTACGGACATAAACACTGATATTTGTTATGATTGGATTATCGAAGTAGTGATGGCCGTATAAATGTTATTAAAATGGTTATTTTCTGTGAATACTTTCTCAGTTAGTGGTTATTGATGTTATTTTTTTCATTTTTGTTTTAATGGGTACAAAATATTTAGTCAAGCACTTAGATGATTGAAAATGGATTTTCAGATTACGTCTTGATAGCGTTAATACAAAGGCCAAATAATTGATAAAATTTCTTGATTTGAGAAAATTCGGCAAATTTATTGTCTTTATTAGGGTCTCGGGTTCGATGCCCGGGTCGGCAAAGTGTTATTTGTGAACTTTTCGTCAGGAAATTCACAATAGCAGCACGGAGTCGGAATTGTTCTCGGTGAATGGCGATAGCCTCACTTCATATCCCATGGGACCTAAACATAACAGGTGAAATGTGGGTGATACCTAACAAGTTTGTGCTTAAATTATTACAAATATTATTATGATTTCGTAAAAACAAATAACAACCACAAACCACAAACTAGGCTTCGAACTCATATTGAGTTGATCGTGATCCCAATGCTTACCAGATACCTTTTTTTTTTTTTTTTTTTTTTTTTTTTTTCGCGGGGAAATGCATTTACGCATACCACCTTACCCGTGGGGGGACGGGCAGAGTGGCTATGTGGGACTCCCGTGCCTACGATGTTAAACGGCACAGAATACCCACTAAAACCCCGCGGTGTGCCCTCGTCGCCGAAAGATGGTGGGTCGGCGAGCCCTGGATTGATCTTACATCCACAGGGCTCGCCGCGGCGACCGTGCCCAGTCCGAACACTGACCGGGCACCCGACTCTACTCAGTCCTACTCTCGTAGCGACGCCCCGGGCACACCCAGGGCGTCACTCCGTCGCGGAAGGCATCAGCGGGCGGCGGAAAACCCCCTCCACCGCCCGCGGCTTACCAGATACCTGCTCATATTAGATAGTTGCGAATTTTAAGAACAGGTCGCCACTGTGACGCGTTTAGTGCGAATGCGACAACATTTTATTAGTGTGTGTTATCTTATACACCGTTATACACGCGTGCGACTTCGTTAGTGTGTGTACTGGCTGTATCGGGCTCGTACAGTTCATAGCAATGAAATCCTTAGCATGCCTATGGAGTTTTAAGCGTTTGTTTGTGTCAAGTCAAAAAGAAAAAGTATCATATTTTGGTGTTTGCCAAATTATGTACTGTAATGCCCAGCACTACATCACCTCGTATTTATGACTTATGCAGTTAATTTCCGTCATCATAATAAAGATATCGTGAAATATTGCAGTACTAAAAGTTACAGCTGCAGTAAATAATAATGAAAGTGAATTCACTGATAACTTTGTTGTTCTTGTATTGTGTAACTGTTCAACACCTATTTTGTAGTCTGATTAGTATTTGCGATTAATACTTCTACTGTTATTATTGGAAATTGGTATTGTTTGTAGCCACAATTTATAAGCTACTGCTTTTGTTAAGATTAATTCATAATGATAAAACTTGTTATTGCTATCTTATACAGTTAACTATTGGTACTGTCGTAGGAATATAAACTATATATAATAATATCAGCCCAACACACTGACCAAGTGCGGATTGGTACCCACACTTCACGCACCCTTGAGCACTTTTTAGGCACTCTCAGGCATGTAGGTTTCCTCACAATGTTTTCCTTCACAGTTAGCGAGTGATAATTTATATGATAAATACACACATATCTTCGAAAAGATCAAACTTTACAATTTATTGAGAGAGGTGTGTGCCGTGGGTTCGAACCCTAGACCTTTGACTTCGCAGTCCTACAGTCTCCCACTCGGCAATCGCTGCTGCTAAAGTTACGCTACGCACTTTGTAGTCAGTTAGCTGCATCTAAAATATTATTAAATTTTGATCCGAGACAAACAGACAGACGGACAAAAGATTTAAAAGGTATAGTTATATATTTTTATTTTGACATTAAACACAGACACTTCAATTTTATTTATTTGTATTGATGATGATAAAATATCTCAACCAGTTCACGACATGTAAATACATTCAATACAGCATATAAATTAGACGTCGACAAATCCATTATTAAGACAGATAGGATATCAATAAGAGCAGAAAGAAGCTATTGCTGGTTAGCGACTGTGTAGACTCTACTGTGGAGCATGCCGATTAGTGATTGCGTATAGAAGGAGCGTTTACATCGGCGAGTTATTTGGAAAATAATCAACATCAGTGGAACTAAGGCAGTGTGATGGCCTCGATAACATTTTAACTAAATATCTCTACTTCTTTTTAAGTACATTATCATAAAATGACATCACGCCGAGGAGACTGTGGCAGAGGTGGATAACACCACTATTTGATATTTTTATTAAAACTGACGTGAGTTTGTAACATTATTTAAAGCCTGCAAGACTGGCTGTGACTCAGGCGCGACGTATCGCACTCTTGAAAATGCCTAAAAGTATAGGTGAAACTGCGGTCGACTAAATAGACCAACATTACGTAACACCCGTATTTCATTATTTGAATAATACCACTATTTGGCCTGCTATGTTCAGGTTCCATGTGATAGGGGGTGAGCCTATTACTATACATAATTCTAATTTTGTGCTGGTATTGAGAATTTCCTGACGGCAAATCTCAAATACTACTTTTGCCTGCCCCAGGAATTGAGCTCGCAGTAAGGCCACATACGCTAACAAGACAGTCTTAGCAGTTTTTAAATACAGTATTACTTGAAATATTTTATGGTTCAATGAACGTTCAATGTTTCTTCCTAAAAGTAGTTGTCACATACAACACATCATCTTTGTTCAATTAACGTTGTGAGTGGCAGATGTCATCCCAATTTGAGCACAGATGAATAACTCGGACAAGTTTTGTTTCGAAGAATAGTTACTAAATTACTTCATAATTACACAATACAAAAATATTAAATTGATTTGGAATTAATGTTATTATATTTCGGATGTGGCAATGGTTAACAAATGTATTTGTTAATATAAATATCACAAAGTATTAGAGTAAAAAAAAACAATTAGTCCAGGTTGTCCTGCGGAGTTATGACAATATTGTGTTGTTATTCCGAGATAAATAATTAATGGAACCATAGACCGACCTCAGCGTTAGAGGGGGACAACCGAGAGTGTTTTGACTCTAGCAAGTTACCAGGACGTCTCTTATGTGTCTAAATAGCTATTTAAATCAAGAATTGAAATAACAGTTTTAGATTAAACTATTCGAGATTGAAAATACCAAAAAATTATCAAAAAAATCAATGAAGTGTTAAAAAAGTTGGATAGTATATATACGACCCTACTAGTAAAGTATTATTAATTTATATGAGTAAGTCTAAATATTATATTTTATTGCAACTGCAAATTTTACGATTCCGGCCAGTTTGACTGGAATTACGAAACCAGTACAATATGATTCTAATTGGCTATTCGAGTGGACAATCTGAACGAGGCTCAGCACAGCGTACACTTTGTAGCAGGTTTTAAAGTCAAAGCAATAAACGTCACTGTTGCATTGCGATTGTAAAGTGGCGCTTTTAAAACTGAACAAATCGCATTAAGGCGGTGCAAGTTTGAAACGTAAGCGAGAAATTATTAATTATTAAAATCGTAATTGCATGTAAAAAAAAGATTTTTTGAATAATATTTTAAACAATTTGGTAACTGTTTCGAGCGAGTCAATTTGTCTAATGTCAAATAATCTGACCGAATATAAAACCGACACAAGTAACACTTAAATAAAGAACACAATTGTAATTTTCAATTATGTGTATTATTATTATTATTATGTCAATTACTAACACCTGTGAAATTGGGGCTAACAATTAAAACAGACCAGTAACTTTATTCATAAAAGGGTTATTCATAAAATTTCTATATAAATATTAATTTCATTTTGGTATGCATAACCTGTCATAGGGTGCCTAAACATGGTCTTTGACAGAGGTTTAATAGTCCAAACTCAAAGTTTGTCATAGAGCAATAGCAAATAATAATAATATTTTAATAGTTTTAAAATGCCAACACGCTAGTCTCTTATGCCTTGAAGTTTCGTGTTTTCCCTTTATCTGTCGACTTAATAAGGCAAGTATTTGCATTGCAATTTTATTGTTTTTACTGCTTGTTTTTAATTGGCCGATGCAAATTGATTAAATAAAAGTATAATTTACATACCAACTTTTGTTTTTATTTTGCTGCAAAGATTATCGCTATCTTGTTAGTTTTTACTAGCGTTAGTCGATAACATCTTTTTCTTTGTTTTGGTTTTGTGGAGTTATTTATTAGGTGCTAAGTTTGTTTTTATGTTTTGGTTTTATTTTACCTGTTATTGTAGTTAAAATGATTTTGTAATAATAATATTATCCAAAAATATTTGATGCACTGTGAATATTAAAGATATTTATAATAAATACATAAATAACCCAGAAAAATGTGGCAAGGGTGTACAACACCCCCAATTCATCCGTTATGTTTAGGTCCTGACCCGGGAATCAATCCCAAGACCTCGTGGTAAGAGGCGCATAGGCCTACCACTAGACAAACGCATCAAGGCAGTAAAAGATATTTGCATTTCAGTTTTAACTTATCATTTACTTTAATTTGTATTACTCGATCTTCTTCTTTCGTATCGATGGCTGCAGTCATATTCTCATGGTGTTGACTTATTACTCGATGCTAAATTGTTATTCGTTGTAGAAATCATTTTTTTACTAACCCCTGTAAAACGGAAACGTACTTACGTACGTCTATTCTAATAATGAAAGCATACAAAGCTACGACAGAGATCAACACATTGGAATTTATAGACAAGTTTTCTTCACACAAGTTAAGTAAAATGTTAAAATACACAAGTTCTATCGTTTATTAGTATTATGAACAATCAGGTTCTTTGCATCTTCGGGTCAACATGGACGTAAAAATGCTATATCAATGTTACGATTGGGCTCAGCGCGATCTTACAACTTAATCGAAGGACGAAAACAAACTGCAAGATATAAACGCAAAGCGATTGGAAAAAAAAATCGAAAACATAACATCACGCCTATTTTACCCAGAAGGGTGTGACAGAGGTGTACAACATCCACATTTTACCTGTTATGTTTCTTAGGTCCCATGGGATAGGGGGTAAGCCTATCGCTATCCACTGAGCAGCTCTGTGCTGCTTTTGTAAATTTCCTGACGAGAAGTTCACAATTAATACTTTGCCCGACCCGGAAATTGAACCTGAGACATTGAGGTGAGAGGTATAGTGGACAAGAGATGGAAACTAGCTAGAGACAAACAAAAATATCCGCCAATGTAGAAGTATTTTTTTACAATGAATCTTTCATAACTTTACTTACATAATATTATCTAAGTACAAAAGTAAGAGTATGAGTTTAATTTTAATAATAAACTCATATTACTTATTAAGTTTTTATCAATTTACATTGACAAATCATATCTAAAGCACTTTAATGCATGTTTGTTGGTGCCTATTTTTTCATTTTTTTTTTTTAGTTTTATGTAACTCAGATAATGATTAAAACTATTTTGAAAAATAGCCTTTTCTATAAAAAATACGGCACTAACCCGTACTTCGCGTATCTTTTTGCGAAGGATGCTACCTTCGCAAAAATATACCCGAAGTACGTGTAGATAATAAAAAATATTTGGTATTGAAAGCGGACACGAGAACCTTTATCAAACCCTTAAGCTTTGAAGAAATTAGAATATGTCCTGAAACCATGTTTCTATTTTTCTAGAAACCCACCAAATCATCAATCGTCTTCACTTTGACACATTTGAATAGTCTTAGTACTATCAAAGAATCGTTTCACTTATATATTTTCGTAATCTAGTACCATACAACTTGGCTCATTACACACGCCCACACGAGTGAGAGGTTTTACTTAATGTCACTAGACACGTCGGGTTTATCGGTCTACTTCTTCTTGTACTTGTCTGGGCCAATTCACGTCTTATTGAAATCCAAAGCTTTGTCTTAAATAATAATATATACAGCTAGTTTCATCAATGCTGGATGAGTTCCTGGTTGCCTATTTTTACAGATGATAATGTTTAATTGTATTGATATTTATTGAATCAACTGAAATTTAACTGTATGTAACTTTATTAGGAATTTGTGGAATTGGGTAGCAATCACAAAAACTTGGGAAGTTATAGGTGATTGCTATAGAGTAGTAGCGCGTCATGTTTTCATGCTGCAGGCAGATTTCAGATACTCAAAATAGCAAAAAAAAATAATAATTTACTACTAGATGTTGTTTATTTGCTTGTTTCAAACAAAATTATTTTTAATATCCGACTTAGGATTCCTATACGTGCATAAAATTCTTTAATTCAAAAATATCGCATCAAATTACTTTAACTATTCTTCGCTAGTGCCTGCTTCTATTTAATGTTAGTTAGCTAAGTAATAAATTGTGATGTTGTTTTTACTAACTTGCACTTAAGGCAAACAACGCAAGCCCCATTCCGTACACCCACGCGGGTCCTGCGCGGCCAACAGCGAAATGTCTCACTTAACGATACAGGACACCTCGATCTTTATCGAGTACATTTCACGCAGTATTGTAATGTAAAATGTAACTGATCTGGATTGGTTGAGTCTTTAAACATGCAAGTTAACGGCCTAATAACAAAAGTATTCTGAAAGAAATGCAATGACTGTTCTGCAATTAAAGTTTACACACATTGAAGAAAATTGTAAAGTTAACGGCCAAGAAAAAATAATTTTAAAAAAATGCAATGATAATTCTGAAATTAAAGGTTACTCATATTGAAGACTGGTCGTTCAGGGAAAAGTGGAAGGAATCAGAGCGCGCGGCAGGTCACCGATGCGCTGGACTGACCAAGCAATACCTACACTAGGAATCCGCGTATCTGACTGCGGCAGAAAGTCTGCCAACACGGAGAGATGATAAAAATCGTGCAGAAAGCTGTGTCTACCACTGGCCTCCGACGTGGACGCCACAACGTGACCGCAACCGCTCTGCTAAGAGCGAAACGACAGAGACAAGAAAATAATAAGAACATTTTTTTAATCCTCCTTAGCTTATTTACTAGCGAAGATCTAACTATAATATAATGAACTGTAATTACGTGTTAATATTTGGGTTACTTGCTTTATTCTATCCCGGAAACAGTTAAGTTATTTCTCACAAAACAGAACACTAATAACAATCCTACATTATGACCATAGAATCCTAGCTCGAGAATATGCCTACCAATTCTATCAATAAATATTACATGCAATATCTATTCAATATGCCTTCAACTATTGAATATGCCTGCTAGGTACGGGCATTATGCTACAATACTGCCTTTAATCCTTTACCATTTAAAGGCAAGTTGTACTACAATAAACTCCACATATTATTTCATTTGCATGGAAACAACCGGCTATTTAATGCACGCGTCTGTGATTTGTAATGATGAATTTTAGAATATTGTATATTTATTCTTGTCTCAATCGGGGCTAGCATGATGTGCGCGAGATAGGTCTTGTCGCGTTTTTGTCCTTTTTTTCCATACAATATAGGACAAAGCCGCGACAAAATCTATCTCTCTGTTGTTATGCTAGCCCTTAAGGTTTATCTTAGGAATGGATAGGTTCTTCTGTGTATAGTGAACATTTAAATACCTTTTTATTTTTTTTATACTACGCCTGCAGCGAACGAACGCGTAGTCCACCTGATGTTAAGTGGAGTACAGCCCACGGATATCAACAATACACAAAAGCAGATTGTAGATGCTTCGCTGCAACTGAGGACGATGTTGCTTGCTTTTCTTTATTAAAGTTGTAATGTTGGATTTGTAATATCACTATTTTTGGTATTCAATTAAAAAAAAGTAGAAGATTTAAGAAAGTTTTGGTATTGCTAACTGCATAGTATTTGAGTGGTGATTAGAAGTGGTGGTATATTTAGGCTCGGAATAGCATTGTGTCTGGTTATTCTGTAGTTTAGGATTTTTGAGTACATATACCACATTGATGACATCAGAAACGTATATACTCGTATATAGCTTCCGATCACACGTGCGTCGGATTGATTTTTTTGTTAAATATAATGTAGTAAATTCTTTAGGACGTGCACACAACAATAAATAACTTCAATGTTAGATACAGGACCATGACTAACTCAATATAGATGTCTAAGTAGCTGACTTAGACATCTATGTCATCATTTTATGTAACTTTATTAGCTTATGTGCTACCTATTGGCCTCGTTTTCAATCGAAAACTATTGTAAATTCTATTGGTCATATTTTAGGATTATTACTATTTGAAGTGCCAATACGTGGTTGCTGCTGCGCGTAAATTATCTTCGAGGACAATTTTGAATGCAATTTTGTATACACAATTTGTAGTTACTCGAAAATTGGGTAATACACTGTAGGGTATGACAATCTTGTTAATCAAGTTATGGTAAGCAACTGCTGATCAGAAGATCTCGAGTTTGATCTCCGGATAGGAAAAAAATGTAGTCAGCGATTTGTTTTGTTGCGATATTTTAGCAGCACATAGTTTTGCTAAATTGCCGTTAATTGGAAATAGGAGCCCGTCACTATAGTATAAATAAATAAATAAATATACATATTATATCGCTATAGTTTTATAAGGTGGCTTTAAAATGCTTTTTATAAAAAAATAATTATTTTTATTTAATAAATTATAGATAGAGAATTCTTTATAGATAAAGAATTCTTTATTGTACACAAAGAAGAAGTACATAATTGTGATACACAGTCTAAATTGAAACATGCACAATGGGCGGCCTTATTATAGGAGTTTACTGAAAAATATTCTAACTAAAAATAAATAATGACTAATAATAAAACTATTATAACACACACATACAATTAATAAATTAATAAAATGAAATAAAATAATAAATTACATTATGCGTAAAACTTTATATAAATAAATAAATTAAACAAAATCACTTGACAATCACACAACGCCATCTAGTCAAAAACTTAGCAGAGCTTATACTTTTCTTTTGTAAATACGTTCATACTTATTGTACATAGCAACACTCGAACCTAAACTGCATTTTCATGTCTACTAAGAGTCAGTTTCAGAGGTTTCAGATAGATTTTACCTGACCCCTAATATATATAACCTGGCCGAATATAAAAGTGATATTTACGTGTGTTACATACTTATCCTGTCAGTAAGGTTTATCTAACACCTCTAAAACTGGGGCTGTGTTTGTCTAGAGCCAAAATTGCACTATCAATAAGTAAACATTTAAAGAAAAATGCATAGAAATACGAGTTAAATAAACTTAAATACGTATTGGGGATACCAGAAACTGAACCCAATATAAATATTCTTAACATAACATAACATCACGCCTATATTACTCGGGTTTGACAGAAGTGTACAACACTCACACTTCACCTGTTATGTTTAGGTCCCATTGGATAGGGGTAAGCATATTGCCATCCACCAGGCACAATTCCAACTCTGTGCTGCTATTGTGAATTTCCTGACAGAAAGTTCACAAATATCAGTTTGCCTGACCCGGGAATGGAACTCGAAACCCTCGCGGTAAAAGGCGCATACGCTAACCACCAGACCATCGAGGTTATTGTAATATATGTGTCGAAGAAATTAACGACGAAAAAACTGTTAAGACCAAACATAATTCACTACAACAATGCCTTTTTAGTACCCAAAATTCCCATTTATTCCCATTTAACCCACCAAAAAGACACAGGATGTCAATACATCTTCCTCCTTAACACTATTAGCTATTGTTGAATGTGACCGGTGGCCGTGAACATGTCACAGCTTGTCTCATTACTGGCTACAACAGGTTCAGTACACTAATTTGTGGCAATGTGTGCTAGGAATAGGGTTGTCAGTGACTAGTTTTTTACATAAATAGAACAAGTAGCACCACACGGTTATACCCGCGGCAAAAAGTTGGTTATGTCCTAAGGTCCTATATGCCTACATACCAACCTCTATCTACATTTCATGAAAATCGAACCTAACTTACTTACAGAATTATAATATTGGAATAGGAAGGATAGTTTGGATAACGATGACGTACGCCCGTGTGTAAAAATGAGCCAATAGCCCACTTGGAAGGTACTACTGTCAATAAAAAGAAGTGCATTTTTTTTTAAGAAAACGTCGATAACTTATGATTGATGTGTATTCCTCCTGCCTTGAAGAATTCGGACTTGACCACCTAGCCTGAAAACAGTTAACACCACTCTTTTATATATTAGCTGTAATATAATCTAATACGTTAAAAATAATATATTATTATATCCTGAACAGATTGGAAACTATACTGTACGTGATGGTGATTCAGTACTTGTTAGTTAGTTTGAGTGCACATTTGGCGTAGCGGTTAAAGTGGTCGCCTCGCCGCTTTCAACTACGCTGGTGTTGTGGGTTCGATCCCCACACGGGACAAATCTTTGTGTGATTCGCAATGATTTGTTCTGACTCTGGGTGTGCTTTGTGTGTGTGAGGAGGAGATTCCTATTGCGGGTGTCGTTTAAAAAAAAAAAGTACTTAATTTTGAAACCCTGTGTACAAAATTTGTAGATCATCCACTAGTAAGATAGACAGAATCCTGTTTAAATAATTAGAAATCCTCATGATTCAGAATGTCTATAAATAATAAATTATTATTTCACAATCAAAAAACTTAAAATGAGTATATAGTGAAGATAGCCGATATTTATAAATTTCATTAAATAAACCATAAATAACATGAAAACAGAATAAAAAGAAAACGAAATGGTCAACCCTATATAGCTGTCAACACGGAAACAGCGGCTATTGTTTTGAGTTCTAACACGTTCACAAATAAAGCATTCGTTACTCTGTGGCCTTATATTTATGGTGCAAACACCATCGTTTCATTAAATTTAGTTACCGGAACTTTATGTTATCGTCCTAATTGACCAGATTAAAATAGGAATACTTACATACATGAAAGACGGTAGTAGAAGAGCCTTTGTGAACGAGTTTGTAGCTCGATCTCCTCCTTGTCACATTTAACCTGTAGCCAAATAGTAGTTCTTGCACAAGTGTGTTCCGGTTTAGTAGCCCCTAAACTTACAGGGACATTCAGTATAGTACGTGACGACGTCCTATACTAAATGTCCCTGTATCTTATTTTAGACGATATAAAAATCAAACAAGTGCATGTCGGGCCATGCGCAATGTAGTATTCCGTAGTCAGCCGTTACAATATATGTGCAGACTTAAAAGGTCTAATCATTATGGTCGAAGGTTTTTGGTTTTTTACGAAATATTTAAATTGCATTTTACAATTTGGACCCCTTTGCTCTTGAACTAACAAAGTAAACTTAGTCAGTTATGTTTTTCTGTATAGTTCATTATATTATTACGTTTTACTTTCAATTTTTTTTAAGATGTTTGTAGCGGTTTAGGTTTTTTTAGTGGGGGAACCCGCCATACTTGAACAAAAATTTGCTTATAAAAGCGTGCGTAATTATCGAAAAAAAATTGTAGCTATCCCTATCTAAGGATACTATCGGGTAGAATTGTGTAGAATAGGGTAAATGTATTTCACATGAAAAAAAAAAGTTATTTTTACATTTTGTTGCCATAGTTTACACACATAACCATGCAAAATTTAAGCTTACTAGCAATTTGAATACTTTGCCTCAGACAGATGAATAGACGGACAGACGGACGTGGTGAAACTATAAAAGTTCATTGTAGGTACTACGGAACCCTAAAAAAACTAAACTATGTCGTTCAAACAAACAATAAAAACACAAAGCGGTCTACAATCAAGTCTTCAAAGTGTAAAGACAATATCGATTGCTCGAGACCATTGAATATTGTATGAATGTACGTACAGCATGGGACAAGACTTAGATTTAAATAAAATTTTATTATTTTGATTATTTTTATAGCATTTAGCTATGCTTATAGTTCGTAAAATATAGCTTGATCTCTGTGACAGCTGTCAGTAAAATCACGCCTATGAAGTTCTGAATTTAGTAGTATAGATAGACAACACTTGTCAATGTCATACTTTAAGGGCGTGCCGAGCTAATTAGTGATGGGCGGTGAATCATCGACTAAAAACTATCGATATTTTATTTAAAAACTTAATTTTAAATTAATTTTATAATTAAATCTAGTTTTATATTTTAATATCATAAAATCATAACATTACATGTTTACATACTTAATATAACATAATTGTGAGTAAATGAAATCCAATTTCTCAACTTCTCTTCGAAAAATATTTATATATTATCTTTCATAAGCATCGAAAATAGAAAAAACATCGATAATTACTATCGTCATTTTTAATATCATGACAACCCTAGGAATGTCAGTTTGACAAATGTCGCAGAGATCAAGCTATATTTTACGAACTATAGCAAATTATACTAAGAAACAGTTGAAAAAGATATGGGACCGGCAGGATTTGAACCTGCGACCTTACTGCACACCGGGCAGCCACTCTTAGCCATCCAGCTACGGTCGCCTCTTACCGGCACCCTAAATTTCTCAACTGTACAGTTGAGAAATTTAGGGTTCAAGTGTGCAGTAAGGTCGCAGGTTCAAATCCTGCCGGTCCCATATCTTTTTCAACTGTTTCTTAGTAAAATTTTATTATGTTGGTAAAGTTTGGCATTCATTGGTTTTTAGGATTCTACTTAGAATATTATATGGTAACTCGCTCACAACCACTTGGTATTATTTTAGACTAAATCTATACTTATATAATTGTTCGCCCTACTGACTGATTCATCAACGCGGAGCCTAAACCACTAGGGCTACGAACTTGAAATTTTCTATGAAGGTTCCTTACATGGCGTAGGGACGCACTAAGAAGGGATTTTTGGATAATTCACCCCGAAGAGGGTAAAATAAGGGTTGAACGGTTGTATAAAAGTCCGTTATTTTTGTAGTTAGACGAAATAAATTTTGAATTGTTATACGTAAATGGAAATAAAAGAATTACTGTACCGAGCCTTTTTAATTTTTTATTTTTTCCCAAAAAAGTTAACTTAGGGGTTTAAGTAAGAAGTAAGTTTACGCAAAAAACACTAAATGGCGACATGCATATTTTCTAACTGCGAGGGTCATCTAGTCAGTAATCAAAATTTAGGCTTCCAAGATCCTTTTTAACACGCTTATATTAGCTTCACCTGTATGTATGTATGTATGTATGTAACCGACTCCTTTGGACTCGATTTTGACCCACTTTAAACGGACAGACAGATTAAAAGAACTTTCCAACCAGCTTAAATTTGTAACAGTTTTTTAGTAAATGTTATATTTAAAAAGGAAACGAAAATTGTTAAGTGACTGAAGTGGTCTGAAGACAATGATTGAGGAATAATGTCAAGTGCTTATTGAGTCAACTTGCTGAGATCAATTCATATTATGCATCCTGGGTTATGTATGAACGCACACTTTGAGCAATTTATTGATAATGATGAGGTTTCATTATCTTTAAATTGCTGCATTAAGTTTCTAATATCATTAATATAATTTCAACTCCAAAACCCCTTAAATGAAAATAGCTATGTCTTATAGACATATTTACACATCTGACAATAAAAACTATCGCAGCTAGACCGGCTAAGGTAGATGTATATTTATGGAAAGTCCAGTGACCAGAATTAAGACCAAAACAAGCAAAGTATGGTTTTTTTTTTTTAGCATACCATAACATAAAATCACGCCTATATTACTCAGAAGATTGTGGTAAAGGAGTACAACACCCACACTTCACCTTTATGTTTAGGTCCCATGGGATCGGGGGTGAAACCTATCGCCATCCACCGGGCGCAATTCCAACTCCGTGCTGCTATTGTGAACTTTCCGTCAATAAATTCACAAATAATATTTTGCCCGACCCGGGCGAACCAGGGACCTCGCGATGAGAGGCTACATACGTTACTTACGCTAACCACTAGGACATTTAGAATGTGATAATCCAAAATAGATTTTTTAGCTTTCAGGTGTATAGTAAAAAAAAATTCCACATTTATAATGTCTTTTCGCAGTTCATGATCTTAAAAAATTACTATACTTTGTTTTTCTATCTCCGCTTTTTTTTTTTTAATTTAATTTTTCACAAAATCCAAACAAAAAATATTGCCACAGAAATAATATCCCATAATCAAAGCTCTATTTCCAGCCATGGTAGTTCCAGTAAGCCATATAACTTGCAAATTGCACACAACACGTGTTTCTTCACACGATTTCTTATTCAAAACGGTGGTTGTATCTATTACTGATTGCTCCCTGTGGTTTTGTCGGCGTTAAACGTTCCTTCTCTCCCTTTTTAGCGTGATGTTAAGTAATCTTAGAGCCTTTATTAAAAGTTGGTTTATTAAATCCAAAAATAATTATCTAAATCTATTTACCGGATCCAGATATTAGCGCATTTGAACAAACAAACTCTTCAGCTTGCTTATAGTTGTGTAAATTGCCTTCCTTGGTCTAAATTTAGCCTTTTCTGAAACAATTATTAGTTCCTTTGATATGTTGTTTCTTTGTGTAAAATGAACGTTTATTGTAAAAGCTGAAATTATAGTATTATTCAGTGGAACAGATAAATGAAAACCATTTGTTTGAGGAATTGAAATAGGTTAAATCAAAATACGCATCAATTACATCATTTTAACAATAAATTGTCGTCTTGTAGGTTACATGTAGATAAGATACTTTAACAAGTTAATCCAATTACGACACATTGGATATTCTAAATAGTATCGTTTTGGCTTTAAATGAGGCTAAAGTGTACAATCCGTCGTGATTACAATATGCACGCATCGTTCAATAAAGAAAAAAAAACATTATTATTAATTTCAATGGCTGACATAGACTTTAAGGACTTTATCTCCCGATTTGCAAGCGAGTTCAAAGCGAGGCGATTGCATATTTGAGATATACAAATGCTTGCCAGTGTAATAAGGCCCCAAGAGAAAATGAAACACACACAAATTACGCTAAGTCAATAGGTCGTATCTCAAGACGTTAAAAGCCTTACATATTGTTGTTCGATCGAAGGAACAATAACACAACCGTTTGCGAGATCTCTCGTACATAATATAGTAGGTACTTGAACGCTTGCAAACAATTTGCAAATATCTTACAAACGCAGTCGTGTATGAGATTCTGAATAATAGAGTTGTAGCGACTGTAGTCCACGTACCTATTTTAACTCATAATATTAATAATAAAAATAAATCGTTTATTTCAGGTAAAGAACCCAAATAAATTACATTTCCTTTTTTAATAGAAACAATATAAATAACAAAACTCGGATAAAAATAAATATAAAATTGATGTCAAATAAATCTAATTAAAATTAAAATAAATTACAAAAAAAAACAATATATAATGGTGTAAAAAATATAATTAAATAAAATAAGTTAAAATCACAAATGAAAAACAAAATTCAAATTAATAAAATCATAAAAAAAATATTAATGAGCTGATTAAATCAAAGAAAACCGCTTTTGTATCTTTGAATAGTTTTAACACTTTTATATAATAAACGAGATGTTTAAGGTTTTTAAAGAAATAGCATTAGATAAAAATTTTAAAAACAGAGCAACGTAACAAAGAGAGTGATTAAAATGTGTATAGAAGTGTTTGTTTACAAAATCCTGAAACCATATGCATCTAATGACATGTTATTATTAATATTATTATTATTTACACCTGGCACATTGACAACATAATCTTCTTCTTTGGGTGTCAATCGAAAACACATGTAATGTATAAATATTAAATTTTATTTTACCAGCAATTTGCGACAAGAACTACATTATTACCAATACTAAATAATACAATTATATTTAAAGCAATTTATCACCGAACAATATTCTTATAGGTATAAATCAGATAATAGGGTAGTGTACCGAGAGTTTGCTCAGTACTCGAGACTTCGATGTTTGCTTGCAAGCTTGTGACGTCATCGGTAATCGCTGTTTGCTGAACAACTTGCAGCTTTCAGTTTTTGAATTTCAATTTCTTGGCATAAGTGGCGTTAATGGTGAGTAGCGGACCAAACTTCGGAGTGAAAGTTACAAATGGTACTTTAAGAAAAAATATGATATCCTACCTATACTATTATTATATATTACCCAGAAGGGTGTGGCTCATGGGATAGGGGTTGAGCCTATCGCCATCCACCGGGCACAATTCTAACTCCGTGCGTTTGTGAATTTCCAGGCGGAAAGTTCACAAATAACACTTCACTGGACCCGGAAATTGACCTCGTGGTGAGAAGCGCATACGCTTACCACTAGACTATCGAGGCAGTTAAAATTATATTTTAATATAAAAATTCTGAAATAACAGCCATACTGCACCGAACTTCAGTTTTAAAATTGGTGTTAAATATAGGCAAAAGCTAAAGGATATAGGCTACTTTATATCGACTTTAGTTCATAAGTACCAAGCGGGCAGAAACTAATCTTAAAATTATAAAGTGAGATAAGTACGACGGCAAAGTTGTCATATTGTTTTGTCAAAAAGTCCAAGTCAATATTTCAACTTGCCACCACTTTATTGTTGATTCAACCGTAAGAAATCCTAATTCTAAAGCTTAAATAGGATAAAATAACTGTTTAGAAATTAATTTTCAACTCGAAGAATGTTGGCATCATATTTGATCCTCCGTCGACATTTCAATGTACAACAATTTCGAAGAGAATCAACATTTTAAAAGTTTACAAACTGAAAACGAAAGTAATTTTGCGAATCGTTGATCCCAAAACATTGCTGGTAGCCAAACTCTAAAACAATAAACAGATTCCCGAACCTTTTCAACAAAAATTCCAAGATAATTTTCCTGCCGGTAAAGCATTAAGTCGAAGGCCGCCAGTTTTCATAAGGGTTGATACCAATTATACCACTTGCAATTTAATCTTTCCAATCACTTACACGTGCATTTTTTTGTTGTCTAGTGTCTGAAGTCGGTACAAATGCAATTTGAATTTTATGAAGTATAAAATAAAATGCAAATCTTCTTTTCATCTTTTTAAAACGATGGCCGTTCTACGAATAGCGGTTGTGTCGTGGGAGTGTTCACCAATATACATTTCACACACAAACTATTAGAACTAATTTTTTGGTAAAACTAGATGAAACTCCTTGAATGCCTCGTAATTGATGTTAGCTATTTATATGAACAAAAGCATACAAAGACACGGAATAATAAACAGTTTTTAAAATAAACAATTAAACCCTCAGGGTCACTGATGTATGCCACCTATGATGCGCCTCGTTAATTTATTCAAAGGACGCGCCTGTTACACTTAAATTACTTTGATTAAGATGTATCACTTCATACGACATGGGTATCTATACTATCTACATATCACCACCTACATTGTGTTCAATCAAGTCTTTGTTAATACACTTTGATTGCTGCAGGATATGTATTGTTTTAATTTATTAAGAATTTTGTAAAAAATTGGGTAGGTATTTATTATTACTGCTTTTTGAGACATTGATTGAGTGGATATAAACGTATTTAATAAATTTAATGTATTTTTCAGTTTGGTAGAAAATACACTATTTGCTATGAGAAGCTATGAGTAAGAACTACTGTTTTTTTTTATTTTTCTACTGACATTTCATAAAAATTTGAATATTATGATGATATGAAATTGCTTATACAAACCTACCGCGCCCTGTGCGAGTGTTTAATTCGCTACTGCATCTGTGCTTGGGGTAACGTTGGTAAAACACTTCTCATAGCTGTTGAACGAGCCCAGCGCGCAGTACTGAAGGTATTAATGCGGCTACCTTATCGATATCCTACAAGTAATCTATACGATAGGACAGAAGTACTGTCGGTCCGGAAGCTATTCGTCCACCAGATATTGCTACGATATCATCTTAGGATTGTACCTACTCTACCCACTGCATCCAAACGTGTTGACCGCTGTCCTGTACCACCTGTTAAAACTACATTTGCCCAGCGTCACTTTAATGTATTAGCACCTACACTATACAACAAAATTTTAAAAACCCAAATGAACTGTAAAAATCTGACCAAATATAAATTTCGAACAACTGTACTACAATGGCTTAGCGCGAAAAGTTATGATGATGTTGAGAACATTTTAATGAAAAAAGATAATTATGTATGAATATGTATGTAATTTATGTCACATGCACGCACTAACACACACACACAAACCCGCACGCACGTACACTCACACACACACACACACACATACACACACACACACTTACACACACTCACACACACTCACACACACACACGCACACGCACACACGCACTCATGCAAACCCACACTTTTGAATTTTTGTTACATTAATAATATTATTATGATACTGTATAACATGACATATTTAAGTACCTAATCATAAGGCGAAGACACTAGCTCCTGAAATACAGTTTTTACTAGTTCAGGGGTTAGGGAATTCAAACCACCTGTAAAAAGTTTATGTCAATAAATCATATTTTATTTTATTTTATTTTATATCCTTAATAAATTTCAGATTGAACTAATACAAAGAATAAATAAATAATCTAATACAACAAATGCATTTGAGAAATTAACCATGACGGATTAATACATTTCAACTTAAAATAAATACCAACAAACTTTCCAAACATGAATACAATTGGTTACAGTCCAGTCGATGACCACCCCAAATATTTCTTATAAATATGCCCGCTGTGTATACAGATTTAATCTTCAAAAGGATTGTTTACAATAAATATTTTGATTCCAAGCTAACTGCCGGGATCGGTGGGACTGACGACGACGGCGACGCGGCCGGTTGGATCATTTACAATTATAATTAATCTGTAGGCCTCAAGATGAACGTCTTAACATTTTGTCGTAACTTAGAGTGAACGCACACTATGCAACATGTAGCGGCCATATCTAAGTTGCTGGTGGACGCCACAAATTATGAAAGATAGTTTTCAGCGGGCTGGCCTCTGACTATCCGTAAAGACAGTCATAAATTTTCAAATAGTAACTGTGAACAACAGTTTAACGTACTCGTCGAGGCACGAACAAAAACTCGTTATGTTTAGATGAGCATCTCATCTCATTCCCACGATATGACAATATTAGTTACAAGCTCCTCTCGGAGATAGATTTGCATTATATTATTTTGTATCGACGCTCTCTGAGCATTTAGTAAGTGGCCACTAGTAGCTCGGCGAACAGCAGCGGTCCAAGTTCCAACCACTAGTGAATGAGTTTAGTGGCCACCACCGGTGTTCCAGCGTGTAAGCGCTCTTAGGGCGCAAGACGAACGTCTTAGCATTTTGTTTTAACTAAATTGGGTGGACAGAATTGTCCGAGCTTTGCATTTTGATGTACGTGAACCAATTTCGACGGTGGAATACTAATTTTGATTTAAGGTCATCTGTTTTTATTAAGTTTGGTACTTGGTCGCATAAATTAGGATTTTGGTTAGGTGGGTTATTTTGGGCGTGCAAAATTTGTTAATGTTAATTTATAAAAATGTCATGGCAGATTCTCGTCTCGTTCTCGTCATTTGATATTCTTTTCCGTCTGTTTTATTTTTCTTTGACCAACAAATCAGTTTTATTAACTAAACGAATAAATTCTGAATTTAAAATAAAAAAACCAAGAATCACCAAAAAATATCTACCAAGGAATGCTTAAAGTAATTTCTATTAAAATAAATCAATGGCAAGTATACAAACTGAAAAACAAATAAGAGAAATCCAGAAGTCACAATTCTTTAAATAAAGGCATAATCCGCACGGCCCAGCACGCTTCGCTAATTGGCGTTCATTGTCCCAGCAGAGCGGTTTCATAGTAAAGTGTGACCATCGTACACCACGATTCAAGTGCATCGCTGCGGTAACACAGTTTACGCACACAGTTCCATTATTGAAACAGTTTTGATTGTATTCCTTTTTTTTATAAATGAGTTTTTGACAAAATTAATTCCAGAGATAAAAAACTTTAACTAAGATTTTGATCTACTTGGGCGCGGCACGCTTTGCCAATTGACGTTCATTGTCCAAGCGTTGCATAGTATTATGTTCATGACCGACGTACAACATGATTCCAGTGCATCGCTGCGGTAACACGGTTTATGCACACCATTGGAATATTGGAAGAGCAGAAGAGATTCACTTGCATATTTGTAAGTGTATTTGCTGCATTTTCAGTTTTGAGAACTAGCTGAGTATGAAGAGATGTAATTAATTGTTCTACATATACAGGAAGACCATTACAAGCATTAACTTTTTACTGACTTGCTAAACCATTACTTGTCTTTTAAATATTGTTAAATTCATGTGACAAAAAATCAGACGAATAAAAATACTAATTCACTTTTAACAGCGTCGTATATTAGTACAATATATTTTATATAACAGAAGTTGGCAATGTAGAACTAAAGCCTTTTCAATAACCAAACCGTGTGCGTAAACCGTATGACTGGTATGACCGCAGCGTTGCACTGGAATCTGTGGTGTATGTCGGTCACGAACACTTTACCATGCAACCGCTGGGACAATAGACGCCAATTAGCGAAGCGTGTGGCGTCCGATTGGATTATGCTCCTCTTCGACGGATTTGTGATATTCACATAGAAATGCAATTACTACTAAAAAGCTAGTAAAAAGACACTTATACACTCGTACAACAAGAAGTCTTTCAATAATCCAATCAAGTGCATAAAGCATAATTCCCTTACCATTTCACTGGAGCTAGCGGTTTATGTCTATCACGAACATTTTACTATGCAACCGTTGGGATAATGGACGCCAATTAGCGAAGCGTGCCATGTCCGAACGGATTATGCAGCAAAGTATAAAAGTCACTTTTTCAGACAAAACCGGAAATCTTCCAGTAATACAATTTTGTGCGTAACATAGCACAGAAGGCATAGGTGTTATGTCCGTCACAAACAATTTACTAAGCAAGCACTAGGACAATGAATGCGAATCAGCGAAGTGTGCCACGTCCGACTGGATTATTTCTATGAGTTGATGAATTTTTCGACTACTGGGAATCAACAGTATTTTTATAAGTATCGGATTAAGCACTATATGTATGTCTATCTCTACTATTGCTACTAACAGCACACTTTTAAGCAACTTAACATTTTCTGGAACTCTTTTATATTCAATTTTATTTCAACATTCATATCTACTCAAACACGTTCCTGCGCCTTTTCGTCGTAACTTATATTTATTTTCCCTTGCACCTTCACTTAGCATAAAATAACTTACATTTGCTCTTACCTGTAAAAGGTTCACTCAAATCATACACGTATTTATTATTGACCTGCATTTGAAGTAATCATTTCCCATACATAAGCGCCCGTACCATCGGTACAGGCAATATTAATCTGGCGAAGTATTCAGGCCTGGATTCCAATTACCTAAAAACGCAGGGCCATTCAATTTGGGCCCCTAGGCGTACGCTTGTAGGCATAAACTCACTATGAAGTATGTATGGAAGGTAGCTTCGGAACGATAGGTTTGTATTCTTTGTATAACCGTGGGATTAGACGCCTGGGAAATTTAGTTGCGTTGAAGCGTGGTATATGTACTAAAAACTTTAGCTATTTTTTTTACCCGTTTAACCGTTTAAACCGTAAAAAATGTAAAAAAAATATGTTTTTATGTTCCTTAATTATATTGTTTAATCTGTACGCTTAATGTTATTATGTTCATCTGTCTTTAACTATTATAATTGGTATTACAACCGTTGTAATTAAAGTAAAATAAATATATCCGATACTAAATGAGATGGTTAATGAGGTAATTGACTGTGCTTTGACAGTTATAATAGTTAATACTGTTCACGTAATGTTTTTATATTAATTACAATAGTATAAGTAATTGAAATTCTAGTAGATAATACCAAAATAATGAAAAGCTACAATCACACCTCAAAAATATTGCATAAAGACAGAAGAAGAAAAAACACAAGTTATATAATAGTAAACCATTTATTCAAAGTTATTTTAAGACATCTATGAGTTCACTTGTAAGGTCTATTAAAGAATCAAAAGAAACAATCTAATAAGGTTTCAAAAGATATTGTGTATGCACAAAACTAATTGTAGTCATGATTGCAAATAAATTGACTATTGTTGTAAGGTTCAAATTGATTGTATGCTGATAAAATCCATTAGATGCCCGTTAACGGTTAGGCCTGTTGGCATACTAAGATAACCATAGTTGGGGCAATGAATATTCAAAATACCTACGGTGTGAGCACTAGAACTGTAAGACCACCAAGAAAATTGTGCCAACATGACATCAATGTAGATAACTAGATCCTTATGGGGATACATAATAATTATTAGCAAGGAAGGGAAAGTTAGTTGTTTGTTTAGTTTAATCGAGATCATTAACTTAAGATTGGTGAGAATAGAATGTTTTAGTACTTTAGTTGGTCATGGTATTTAAATCGGAATTTTTATAGTGTAGGTAAACAAAGTTATTTAGTTTGTAAATAATAAATTTATTAGTCTAAAAAAAAACAAAATAGCACATGACTTAAATCAAAATATTACAGTACAGCTTAGTTAAGCACAAACAAATTGAAGCACCTGCAGCCGATCTAGGCGGTAACCTGTATCTTTATATTATAAAGTACAGACTAAATGTTAGTTTGGTACACGGTAGCTACGAAAAACAGTCAACAAAAAGACTGAGACAGTGCATTTTTGCAGCTAACTCTAAACCACAAACAAAGATTGCTACTATATTTATGGGTTGAATAGCACGACATTAACAAGAATGATGGTCATATTCTGTGCTCCTACGTTTCATATCGAAAAGTGACTTATCAAGGTCCGAGCTCTATCTAATTCGTCATTTCATATTCGTACCTCGTTACAATATTAGGATGTGTGCTTTCTTATCACAATGTTGTTTGACAATTTCTCGAAAAAATAGTTCACACATTTTCTACTGGTTTTTAGGTAATGACAAATAGTAAATTCGCCCTCCTAAGGCGAAACCTAAAGTCTTATTGCAACGCAATTTTGGTGGAATGAATCTTGATGGTCTTCGCAAGGATGTCAACAACATTGACTGGAGTTCACTTTACGAAGCGGAAACAGTAGATGAAAAGGCAAATTTATTAAATGCTTTTTTGATTCGCCTTTATGACACACATGCGCCAGTCAGACCCGTCAAAATTAAACACCCGCCTAGCCCATGGTTGACGGATGAAATACAGTGTTTAGTGAATAGGAAAGCAAGAGCGAAGGTGAAATACGAAAGTTCTCCGAACCCTATTAATAGAGAGAAATACGTCAGCATACGTAATACTTGCAAAAAGATGTGTAGGGACGCACAACGCCAAAATATCCATAAGTCCGTTCAAAATGGAGATCCAGCTAAAGTCTGGAAATTTCTAAAATCACTTGGAGTTGGAAAATCACAACGTGATAAGATCCCGAAAGACTTAAATTTAGATTTGCTTAATCAACATTTCACGACTTCTTCCAATTTTAATGGAAAATCTAAAGCCAAGACATTACAATATCTTTCATCTCTTCCAACTCCTTATTATTCACCTTTCGTCTTTACTCAATTCTCTGCTAGTGATGTTAAGAAGAGTATTATGTCAATAACATCTAATGCCATCGGCAGCGACTGTATCAGCCGTAATATGATCCTTCCTATCCTAGATGACATCCTTCCCATCCTCTGCCATATTTTAAACTCCTCTATATCCAGTAGCATCTTTCCTATGGCATGGAAAGATGCTAATATTATTCCATTGCCAAAAAAGGCTAATCCCTCGTCCTTTTCCGAATACCGTCCAATTTCAATCCTACCATTCCTCTCTAAAGTTCTCGAACGCCTCTCCCATGACCAACTATATTCATTCATATCCAAAAACAATCTCCTGAATCCTTTCCAATCCGGTTTTCGTCCTGGTCATAGTACCGTCACTTCCTTGGTAAATATTACGGATGATATCAGGCTCGGCATGGAAAATGGTCAACTAACTGCACTTTGCTTACTTGACTTCAGCAATGCTTTTAATGCTGTAGATTTTGATATTCTACTAGGCATACTCAGCTCTCTTAACATATCTCCTACGGTAATTGAGTGGTTTCATAGTTATCTGTCTGGTCGCCGGCAACGTATTCAAATTGAAGATAGTTTTTCTTCTTGGTGTAATACTTCTGCTGGTGTACCGCAGGGTGGCGTTTTATCTCCGTTACTTTTCGCACTATTTATTAATTCCATTTCCTGTAAGCTTCTTTCATCCTACCATCTTTATGCTGACGATTTACAAATTTATGCCCAAGCTTCATTAAATGACTTCCCAAACGCAATCAACAAAATCAATGATGATCTAGTAAAAATGTGTCAGTGGAGTTCAGAATACGGACTAACGGTCAACCCCATCAAGACCCAAGCTATAGTTGTAGGTAGCCCTAAACTAATTTCAAAAATTGAATGGTCACTACTACCTGATGTAATCTTTGACGGTACCCGCATATCAATAAGCAATAAAGTCAAAAACCTTGGAGTGATCATCGACAAAACTTTATCTTGGGAAGCGCAGTTACAGGAAGTCAGTCGAAAGCTGTTTGCAGCTGCAGGATCACTGCGAAGGTTACGCAATTTTCTACCAATCTCCACCAAAACTGCGCTTGTTCACTCTCTTCTATTTCCTATTCTCGATTACGCTGATGCCAGCTATCTGGATGTCACCGAGGAACAATTAAACAAACTTGAGCGACTTCAAAACTTCTGTATAAGGTTTATATTTGGTTTACGCAAGTATGACCACGTTTCCGAATTTCGCACTAAGCTCAAGTGGTTGCCGATCCGCTTTCGCCGGAATACTCATTTTCTAACTCTGCTATACAATGTTCTATTCAATCCCAGAACTCCTAACTATCTAAAAAAACGATCTCAGTTCGTCAATGACACACATAACAGGTTCCTGAGATCATCGGAAAATTACAAGCTAAGTACGCCTATGCATTCCTCCACATTCTATGACAAGTCGTTCACTGTCCAAGCAGTTCGTTTATGGAATGCATTGCCAATACAAGTGAGACAATCTAAAACACTGCCCACTTTTAAAAAAATGGTAAAAGAGCACTATCTATCGCAAGCTCACTAATTTATCTTTATTGTTACAGTCTTTGTACTATCCTACTTATCATATAAGTATTTATGTATATGTATTATAATATTTATAGTATATGTAGGTTTTTAGGTATATAATAATATATATGTAGTTATATGTATTCTAATATTATAATATAAGTATGTGTATATATTCATATTTGTACAACGCAGTACAAGTAATTAGATGTAAGTAAACTATTATGTAATTTCTTTTCTTCTCTCAATTTTTATGTATACCATGGCTATAAATTATCTCCTATGTTTTTTGTCCATCCAGGTTGTCTGGAAGAGATTGCTTAAGCGATAAGACCGCCGATTGTGCAACATATTTTATGTACGTTTCCAATTTGATTGTTCTAGTGGTGTACAATAAAGATTATTATTATTATTATTATTATAAACACGTTAATATTATTGAGTAGCTGTAGCCAACAGCTGGCTACAGCTACTCACGCCCGCGTGGTACGTCGATAAAAAGTAGCCCATGGGAGTCTGTGCTTTGCTTAGGTACTTTAAAAGAAATAGGGGATGGAAACCAGTACACAATTAATTTTGCCGACAAATTATTAATACTCACATTGAGACCCTTTTACGTTGCCACATAGCATTCATCAAATTAAGAATATATTTTTGATCGCCCATGATTAAAATAAATAATAGTTTAAAAAAACTAAAAAACACGCTTTTAAAGTACTTCTAACTAAAAAGTGAAAAATAATTCATATAAGCTGAAAATGGTAATGAACAAAAAATACTAGTATTATTGTGAAAAAGCTCTGTGCCATATTTTTCGTCGATCGAGCAACCCACGCTTTTTCACAATTATACTAGTATTTTTTATTCATTACCATTTTTAGCATTAGGGATTATTTTTCACTTTTTAGTTAGAAATTAAACTATTATTTATTTTCTACTTTTTAGTTTGGTTTATTTATAAGAGCGTTTTATTATTGCTATTTTTTTTTTTTTTTTTTATCGAATCATTGCATTGTCATCGATCTTTGACAAGTGTGCAAAATTTGAATGAAATCTGTCCGTTTAAAGTGGGTCAAAATCGAGTCCAAGGTTACATACATACATACATACAGGTGAAGCTAATAATATAAGCGTGTTAAATAAGCCTAAATTAAAATGTATTCATAAAAAATAACATAAGATCAAAAGGATACGTTTAACACCTTCTTTAAATATCATTAGAAGTAAATTGAACGCATAAAAAATCGAACGTGCCAGCTATTTCGATGCGGGAAACTCTTTTGTAAATTTCAAAATGGCGCTAATTTCAATAAATTTTAATAACGCGAAACCCTTACGGATGAAAAAGGTAATATCGCTGATAGCTTTGAAGGGAGTCAAAGGGCCGCAGCTGCCGAGTTCCGTACGTTGCAATTACCTTGCTTTGAATAAAAGTGTTTTTCTTGAAAGCTTTGTGGAACCCTACAAACGTGTTGTTGACGCTAAATGGCTTGGAGACGAGAGTTATTAAAGAAAAGGATTTACTTTTATTTTATGGCGTTCAAAAACAAAAGAAGAGTAAAAGACCGTAACGTCATCATAACGTAACACGCATTCAATGCTCACTTTTATATTTTTGTTAGTGGGTATCTCTAAAATTTTTATTCCTAAGTTCATTTTTATTTCTAAGTACATAGTAAAAACGGTGTAAATTATAGAACAATATTGGGTTTTTGTGTATAAAATACATAAAATAAGTTGTTCATAGGACGAGGAGGACGTTTCCACCCTAATACATTGATCTCACTAGTACGCGCGGAATAGTGCTCAATCAAAAATCAGTAAATCTCTTGCATTCTTCTTGAAAAAACTTAAACATTTTTATACAGTGCATTATATTTTTTCTAGTTTTTTATAAATTGTGTCTTAGTTTTATTATTTCTTATAATATTTGCGAGTGCCGAGTTGACCACGGTCCTTTCGGACCGACCTTCCGGATCGGTGACTTTTGACCCATAGGCGCAACATTACAATTATAACATTCGTGTGCTGAGATTATGCTTACTGCATTAGTGATAATTGATAAGTGTTATAAGTGTTAAAAGTGTACACACATTGAACCGTGATGCTGCCTGCCTGCAATTATTCCATTGGATCACTGAACTGGGGACACGCGTAACTTATTGTAAGTATTATATAATTTTTAGCTTAGTTAACGGTTGTATTTTATACTTAATAAAGATTTATAAAATCACACCTATTTTACCTAGAAGAGTGTGGCATGTTTAGGTCCCATGGGATAGAGGGTGAGCCCATCGTCATCCACAGGGCAAAATTCCAACTCCGTGCTGCTATTGTGAATTTCCTGACGAAAAGTTTACAAAAAGGACTTTGACTAACACGGGAATCGAACACGAAACCTCGCGATAAGAAGCGCATACGCTAACCGCTTGACCATCGAGGCATAATCATAATAATAAAATAAACCAAAATTAAAGACTTGATAAGTTTAGTAGTCAAAACAATGCATTGTAGTGAATGTGCTGAACCATATACTGTCAAACTTTGTGCATTTATGTCGTAGTATTTGTTTAATTATTTTTAATGTTTTTTTTGGCCACAAAAATGCATTTCTTAACGCATATATGCCGATATTTTTGACAAAAAAAAAGGTGTCTTATTTTTTTTTACTTTAAATATAATTAATATTTTGCCTTTATCAATAGTAATAATGATCTTTGAATCCACTTACCTAATAAAGTCACTTAAATGAATATAAACACATTAATAACACAGGTAGTTTAATCTTTAATTATCCTTACGACCAATAAATTATAACCAATATATTTACCTGAAATTGAATATCACCCAACGTTCACTCCATTTATTTTAACGAACACAATTTATAACATCTAATTCATCTCAAAGCTATTTTTTAAAGAGACATTACCAAGATTTATTTGAGCCGCCATTTAGCGAGTAATTAAAAGTTTTACCGTTACTATTAGAATGATAGATGTTTAAGGTTACAGCAGTATTAGGGAGAGTGTACATGAATGTGTACTAAATCACAAGTACTATGGAAAATTATTTTTCTTTTTCTTTTCTTACAACCCCCGCCCCCCCGGAAGAGGGATAACGCAAACCCAGAGTCAGAACAAATCTTTGCGGATCGCACAATGATTTGTCCTATGTGGGGATTGTACCCACAACATCAGCGCAGTTGAAATAGACAAGGCTTTAACTACTGCGCCAACCGTGCAATCAGTAAAAGCTTAGTTGCTGTTTATTTTAACAAATTCAAAGGATTGTGACAAGTGAGTTCTTACTAAGTATCTTAACGCCTTGTTAATTTATTAGGCATCAGGTTTTAAATACAACATAACATCACGCCTATATTACCCAGAAGGGTGTGGTAGAAGTGTACAACACCCACACTTCACCTGTTATGGTCCCATGGGATAGGGGGTAAGCCTATCGCTTGCCACTGGCCAGAATTCCAACAACGTGTTGCTATTGTGAATTTCCTGACCGAAAAATCGCAAGTAACACTTTGCCTGACCCGGGAATCGAACCCGAGACCTTGCAGTGAGACGAGTGGTTAGCGTAGCACTAGACCTACGAGGCATCAAAATAATATTTAAAAAAACTTAGAGTTAGTAATGTTGTTTTATTATGTAAATAAAACTATTAAAAGATAATTTTATTATGTTGCTGATTGGTATACAATTTTGGTTACCATCTAAGTACTAGTTATTCATAAATCACACACAGACGTATAGCGACAGTCAGGTTCCTATCAAATTTTTTGCCTGTCGCGTCGGTATGTTTCTGTGACTAGTGTATTTATATTAAACTCAATACCGCTATGTTTCTATGTTACCACACATCAACTTTTGAAGCCCGTGTAAATTTTCCCTTACTAGTTTAAGGAATGTCTGAGAGTATTCCGAGCAGTAATAGATTATGGTATAATGATTTAGTACAGTGGAATAGAATTTAGGGACGCATAAAATTGAAGGATCGTGGTACTCGCATACTTGCTCTGGTATTTGAAAATGTTATTGCCGGTTCAAATTTTGAACTAGTGCGTTCGTTTTAGTTATTAATGGTTTTAATATTATTTGATTGCCAATTGAAGTTTATTTTTCAGACTCAAAATTTTGGTGTTTTATTTAATTGGTAGTACTTGTACTTTAACTTATACGGTAATACTGAACAGTTAAGAGTCTCGTCTTCTTTAAGAGCGACTAGGTGCGTATCGGGCTACGCACAAAGTTCTGTTGTCAATCGTTACAACATACGGACTCTTAAAGGGTTTATTACCTGTATACCACAAGTAAAAGCAAGTCAAAGGTCTCGGGTTCTAAACCCCGGCACACACCTCTGTCAATAAATCGTTAATAATCGTTTTTTCGAAGATATGTGTGTATTTATCATATAAATTATCAGTCGCTAACGGTAAAGGAATATATAGTGAGAAAACCTGCATGCCTGAGAGTGCCTAAAAAGTACTC
This sequence comes from Hypena proboscidalis, assembly GCA_905147285.1. Taxonomy (NCBI): domain Eukaryota; kingdom Metazoa; phylum Arthropoda; class Insecta; order Lepidoptera; family Erebidae; genus Hypena; species Hypena proboscidalis. The sequence continues at coordinate 22,244,560 of LR990129.1, forward strand.
GAATTCAAGTGAAGTATATTGTGTCTAGCACTCGGCCAGCGTGGTGTACTATGGCCTAACCCTTCTCATCAAGAGATGAGGCCCGAGCCCAGCAGTTGGACATATATTAGATACAGGGTTGCTTTTATAATACCACAAGTAGCAACTTCATACAAGTTAATAATTATTTTCTTAAAAAAACACTATAAACAAGCGAATGGGATACTATGATAAAATATTCAGGTTTACAAAAGAGTTAAACACAAAAAATGTAAAAAAAATATGTTGTTTGCGTAGTTATTTCGGGTGTAAAAGTGCAGTGTAGAACTTTATTTTCTAACTAAAAAAAATATAAATAACATTTGGCGGGTTTTAGTTTTAACAGACTCAAAAAATACAAACCATCATGGATACTGGCAAAAGTACCAAAACACTTAAACTTGAGCGAGTCCAAATATAAAATCCAATTAAACGGGCACAATATTTACTTTAGCCGACACACGTATAACTATAACACGTAAAGGTCTGCGCCCACTTGACAGGTGTGACAACTGAGTTTGTGTGTTCGTGACATAATTTATTTGTTGCCTGAATTACTTTAACGTAATTTTTACTTTATAAAATAACAATATCAAGTATATTTTATAGTTTTCACAATAAGCTCGAGAGCTCTCTCTTACCAACGTTGTGTGGTCAGTAGAAATGAGAAGTATAGTTTAGCAGCTCATTTATATAATTATACTTTATACATTATACTTATGTGGGTTATTTAAGCAGAGATAAATTAAAGATGGTAGAAAAGTTAGGCGATCGCTCAGCCGCTGCACGTAACGGTACTTAACCGACTGTTTAGGAAAGGGAGTGGTGTGTTTACAATTGCCGCCACACTTACTTATTTAAATGTATAAAATACTGCATCTAAATAAATTAATGTTACATTAATAATTGTGTATACACAATTAAGACCAGAAACTGAAGACTATTACTAGTAAACAGTCTTACATTGATTTCTGAAGGTTTTTCTTTCACTGTACATAAAAGCGAATTAGTTTAAGATTACACGTTAAGTCAATAAACCTTATCGACAAAATGCAATGCGTTCGCGTTCGCACCAAGCACCGTTCGCACCGTTCGCACCGCTCTGTCTAGTCACCAGCCACCTTAACGTTTTCATACCGTAGTCATTAGGCATTCAATTAAGTAAAACGCATGGCTGTTTGTCGAACACTCCGCGTCGATATTTGCACATGAATGGTATGACTGAGCGGAGAGATTAGAACACTGTTGTGGCAAGCAGTAAGAAGTTTATGTTATGATTGGTGTTTGAAATTATACAATAAAATTACTGTGTATGGCTATAAATATCACGATTAACATATATATATATTAACATATATTAACATAATATATATATTAACATATATTCACGTTTCAAAACTGTCGGTTTGCGTTCGTTTTCTTGCTTTTTTAGACAGTAAAGTATTGAAATACGCTCGTTTTATATAGCAATTGTGTGGCATAAGACGTCGTTGTACGGTTTTTGATTAGGAACAAAATATAAAACAGACTACATGGTGGCATTGGTGTGCAAGCCTTTTCAATAATAATCATCTTAAATAATCAGATGATCCTTATCAATTATTGTTTAAAACAATTATGTTTTTTTTTTTTTTAATTAGTTATGGTCTAAATGATAATATTTCTATTTCAATAGTGATTCAGTGTAAAATAAAAGTGTTAGTATTACATTTTGGTATGCCTTTGCACATTATTTAGCAATGAGCTGCTCGATTTATCTCATGTTAGTGCTATTAAACACAATATCACCAATCCGCACTTGGCCAGCGTGGTGGACTATGGCTTAACACTTCTCATCATAAGAAGGGGCCCTAGCCCAGCAGTGGGACATGTATTGGATACAGGGCTGCTATTATAACACAATACCTATCGCGTATGTACCATACACTATTACAGACGTGCTCCCAAGAGGATCCTCATTCTAATAGCTATTATTTTGGTATCTGCTCTAAGTTCCCAGTCACGCTTAAGCCATTCGACTGCAATAACGCCAAACTGCTGCATATTATTGTATTGTTGCTGCAATTCCAATATTCAATTGCATATTATGTGAATACGGGAATGCGAAAATATTCAAGAGGTTGTATACCTACTTACCACGATTAACTTGGATCATGAAATAAATTTAGTCATTATTATATAGTAATTATTTCAAATAGAAATGTGTTTTTTTTTATTGGTAATAGGTCATTTGGTTAGGCAAGTATTTCATAGTTTTTTTTAATTATTCTTTTAAGGTTGTTACCAACAGCACGGAGTTCCATGTTTGTACAATATTTTTGGCTGCAGCTTGCTGCAGCAAATAATTCTATTTACAGAGATTTGATAAAAAAACTGTTCGGACCTTTATTTTTTTAATCTGTGTTTTATCCATTTAACCATTTTATTTAGTCTCGGTGTACAATCTACTTTACGTTGAGCGTCATTATTCTGAATTGATACACGCAGTGAAACATGCGAATGTCTGAATCGGACTGTGCGAAACAAGATGCTGGATAATATAGCCCCTTAAGGTAATATGCCGGTATGATGGCAGACTGCAAGAAATATTGTGTACGGTTGGCGTAGTAGCTAAAACGGTCGCCTCGTGTGTAATATATGTTTGTAACCACCTCCACAACACAACAGTAATTCCTAGTGCGGGAGTCGTTAAAAAAAAGGACAAATCCTTGACTAAATTTTTTACAGATTACATTATTGTTTTTATTTACTTCAGAGATCAACATCCACAGAATCGCAATCATATCGTTACTAAGAACAGCACCAAAGTTATACATCTAAGAAGACACAAGTGGCAAATATTATTTAATGTCATATTTTATTTTTCAAAATAAACTAACTACTAGGCAAAGTTTTTTTGTATTTTTTATGGATTGGAAAGATGATGGAAGCCAATGCCTTAATTTATAAGTGAAACAGAAAAAAATAGTTTACAAAGCTGTTAATGTCAGAATCGTACCTTAAACGTAAGCAGCCACTTTTTTGTTTATTTCAGGAATAAGAATAGCATGTAGGCTAGAAATAGTTCGTATTTGTTACTTACTTATCTGATCCTAAATGCAAGGCTCTTCTTAAGGGATGTATCGGATGATAGACCATTTTCTGCAGTTGTAGATTCACATTGGAATGTGAGGATATGAAGGTATTTTTAGAGCACGTTGAGTAATAGAAACTCGGACAAAATTGTTGTTGTATATTGGAAGTTAATAAAGCTTAAAAATCTTTTTTTTTTTACACTTCAACACAAAATGGTTTAATTTCAAGCGTTCAAAATTAAATAAGAATAATAACACTTGATTCTTATAAAATATTAATTTAATGTCCATAACAAAAACATGTAAAAAAAAGATAATAATATGTCATTAAAATTAATTAAACTGAATTAGAAACTTGCTATTGTTGTAAAAATTAGCTTACTTAATCCAATTAGTGTTATAAAGAAAGCAAAATGACGTATTTATCACTCAAAATTTTGTAGCTCCATATTTTACAGACGTATTTTAACACATTCCCAAGTAAAATACCACCATACTCGAACTCATGTGGCATCCCTAAGAGCTTGTTAATGTGACATGACATATAGCAGATCATATCGTCAGATCGCGGTAGATTGTTTTGAGATAGCTGCTCGGAATTAATTTAGCCGCACATGTGACATCCCAAGTATTTTTAAAGTAATGACAGTTGTAACTTCTGGGTATCATGAAGTAGGCACCGATTTCACCAATGTAACTAAACTCAAGATTAACTTTAAGCTTTCGATCTCTCTGTCCCGTACAAATATTGAAAGAGAGACAGAGATGCAAACACGGGTGTAATAATAAGAAGTTTTGTAAAATTGGGGCTAAATCGACTAAAAGGAATTACGTAAGGTGGGTGGTATTTACAGTGCGACTTTGATTAAAGTTCGAAATAAAGATGAAAAATGTTAGTTATTTGTGAACTAATTCCAGTTAATTTTATTTACGTCCTTTATGTTTAAGTTAAGTTTTGCCACAAACATAATAATCTAGCTAATAATATTTAACCATTAAATAATGTAGCTATGCATGACAAAGCAGTACTAAGTTGATAATATTACAATTAATTGAAGAAACATCTGTTATAAAACCGAACAATTCTAGTAAATCAACAAAGTTCTCATCAAAACATTGAACTGCACCACAATTTAGCGTCACAAAAATTTTATCAGCAACTTGTTGACAAAAAGATTTCCAAAACAGAGGAAATCCTGCGCACTGACAGCTGCCATGTCCGCTCCACTGTCACTTGGCACTTGGCCAGAATTCGCGACAATTGCCCCGTTTTATTATTAGGAGCACTCGAGTTTTGTTGCTGAAATTTTAGAGCAAACTTAATAATCTCAGATTGCTGTTTGCTAAATTTTGGAATACCAATTAAATTGAAAGATGTTATGAAAAATTAGGTGTGATTCAGTTGTAAGTACTAATTTTAAAGTGTTCAGAAATTAAAAAAAAGAAAATTTACTATTAAGCAAAATAAATAACCTAAAATTAAGAATTAATAACTATGAATGTTAATTCATTGATCTGTATGTAAAATATTTTGACAAACTCAAACGCAAGTGAAAATTTAGAATGCCGTTTATTAGTTAAAATTATGTTTTTTTGTTGTTAACAATTTAATCCATTAAACGTTTTAAGGTTCTTCAGTTTACATTTAAGTTTAATATATTATGTAAAAATGAATTGCAACGAACATTGCCTTTAAAAAAATATTAAACATAAACAAACTAAACACGTATTCCAAATAATTTTAACAACCTTTACCAACTAATGCATTTATTATTTGAACCAGCTTTCTCCGTCACCTAACCGAGATGAGAGAGATAGCGATTTAATTAACTATGCGCAGATAAGCGGCCATATTGATGAGTACCAATTTGCGGCTGTCGCGGGCTTAATTACAAATCGTACTGTTGTGACTTTAATCTGTTACCTCGGGCTTTTTCTTTAAATGTTAACTTGAATTTCAAAGCTGGTTACGAAATTAATTCAAAGTTGTTTGGGATTCATTAAAGTAATAGATATGTTATCTTCCAATTAAAGCATCGTAAATTTTAAGTCGTGAAGTGAAAAGTTGACCGACTGATCACTGAATTAGTTATGCTATACTTAAGAATCAAGTAAATTAAAAAAAACCAATGACTCGTAAGAACAAAGGGAAGAAAATTAATGCTAATAAAATAGTTTAAACATAGATGCTACGAGTATAATAATTGATATAAACGTTGTCCTTAGAAACAGATCACTTCAGTGTTTACTCCTATTTAAACTAAACAAGTAAAGGGTAAATAAATTAAAACGCCTTTTAGTTTATCTACTCACTATCTCGCTCGCTTTGACAAATTTAAAGCCATCAAGAAAATTTCTCAACGTACAGACAATGGCAGTATTGTCGACAATTTAGGTTAGGTAAGTTCACTCAACTCACGCCTGTGCTCCCGCAGGATATACAATCCCTTCACTATCTACCAATTTATCCTTTGCACGCCGAATTTAATCTTCTGCATCTATTTCTTCCCTATCCATTGCTCTTTCTATATCAGCATCTACTTGGTTGATTGCTTTAAAGAGCCGTATTGGATTACTCTAAGCTAACTTCAACCGTATTAATGTTAGACCGCTGGTGCATCAGTAACGTTATACCACGGAACCTCATGTGGTTTACACAGTAAACACAATATGAAGTGACTATTGACTATTCCTGTTCTCAAGCGTCGTTCGTCTTTTTAATTTTGCATTTTCTATATACAGGATAGGTTTCGGATTTCAAAAGCTTCTTTGAACTGTCAAGTTCAACCTTTTATTATGAAATAATGAGAGCCCACGGGATCGCATTACCGCTCTTTATAATTTTGATTGACGTCTTATCGATATTCGCTTTTGGATTTTCTTGTTATTGAATATTTTTGAGTCACTCTCAGGTTTTTTAAGACGTTGGGATTATAAGGTTTGGAAGAGTTTAGCCGTTACTGGATTTTATGACATTTGTCATATCTGAGACACACTGGCTTATTAATTACTTGTTTTGATTGATTAACATTAGGTTCTTTTTTGAATTTTATATTATTTATCATATTTAAACCAAACGGGCTCATTAAATATTTGATTTGATTGATTAACGTTATTATTAGGTGGATGTATTGGGAAAGTTTTAATATTTCCTTTTTACTGTTATTATATTGATTAAACATATAATTAGGAATCTTTAAATCTTATAATATTTGTAAGTTATATCTCATCTTGATATTGTATAATAATTTCTCAGCAAAGCTAAAATTTGCTTTAACCAGTAATACCTTATTTTGTCCAAATTGATAAATAATTAGCTTTTGTTTTGATATCCAAGGAAATGTTTGTATGTCGGCTAAAATCAATATCAAATATATTATAATCATAAACAAAATGCCAATACAAGACCGCCTTTCAAAGCTTGACCAAACACAAATATACACTACACCTCACACTTTCAAAAACCACTTAACATCCGATTACATTAAGTTTATCAATGTTTACCATAAAATTGAAATCAGTCGTTTATCTCTGTTTATCTGTTAGATAAGCAAATAGCTGAGGTGTCGATGCCGGCTATGCTTTCAGATAACATATCTGATGAGGAAGTAGCGATCAGATAGCCATTGCATGGTATATGGAAAACTAGCCGCTCATCACGGGTTTAAACCTGCAAGAAATGCTACTGCTCCACTCCTGTGGCTAGTTGCGTGAATTTAAATAATGAATAACCCTTTCTAAAAACTATACTATCCAATGTCAAAAGTATTAATTAATTTGACATGTAACTCTAGAGATTAGCACGTTCAAACAAACACACTTAGCGGCATTATTATATAAGAATAAATTATTAACTTGCCTAACTCGGACTTTGATTTGCGTTCCAATGTGAGCACCGTTAGTTTTTATTGAAAGTTTTCTTAACACATTCTAACTTATTGATAAAAGGGCAATATAGGAATGGGACCATGTAAAAATAATTTAGATAACAATCTACATTTAATTCATATGACTACACCTGTTGACGTAAAAAACCAACATTGGTAAAAATGTTGATGATCCTAAATGACATATAATCAAAATCATTAAACTTGAAGAAAACAACATTTTAGATAGGTGATTACATAAAAAAGAATATAAAAATGTTGAGGTCATTATGGAAACTGCATGTAAATATTCTACTATATAGTTCATTCATTTCAAATATGTAAAATGGTCCCAAGCTGACACTGATTTCGTAGAACCACATTAATTTAATTAGCATAGTTGCCCCATTTTATGGCAGAATATATCCAGAAAGATAACAACGGTACCACCGCAACAGAAATTGGACGTTTCCAAAAATCAACCCTTTCCGTATCTGGGTCGGTGCGGGTAGAATTTATTTATTCATGTGCTTGGCTATGTTAGACTGGATTGTGCATGTATTTTAAATGGATTAATTTGTGTCGCGCCCGTGACCCGCATCACGGAAGGGTTACGGAAAAATTAGGGGCAAAATTGTTGACGTGGGTCATTTTGGCCCCATTATATTATTTTTTTGTCACCTCGTCACCCTGCTGAAAAAATAATGATTTGGGGTACGATGATGGGGTATTTTCGGTAAATTGGTGGCGCCCTAAATGTAATTTTATCACGAAATAATTTTTGGGTGAAGTGACGTGTTTGCAATATGTCAGACCTTTGCTGAATGTGATGCATTTATTATACGGTAGCCTTACTTTTTTTAAAAGTACCTACTGTAGATTTGAATTAAAAAAAATACACGACGACGCCTACTACCTATTTGCCAAATCGGAAGAGGGTAAACAAAATAAGAACAATAGAAAGATCTATCTATATAAAGATAAAGATAAGATAAAGATATAGATACTTTATTTCGCAAATAGGTATGGGTGTACAGTATGATGTTACATAATATACAATATTAGTTGCACCAAATTTTACCAATAGGCATGTGAAAGGTTACATAACCGTTAAAATACAAGTAAGTAACAAAGACAGCATAAAATATTACAAAACTAACAAAGACAAATAAAAATAAATTTAAACAATAATATAAAACAATTAACTGAAAACTAATATTAACTACAAAAATGCACTATCTTTTTCATTCATAAATTCACTTAATCTTTAATAAGCTTTATCAGCCAGAAAGTTTCGAAGTCTTTTTTTAAATAAAGTAATCTAAAGAGTATCTAGGTATAGATTGATCAACCTACAGAAAAATGCAAAAAAATGTTTTTACAGACTTCGCAAACGACTTCACAAGTCAATTTTGAACAACATTCAAACAAACACATTCAACCAAGTTTAAATTTACGACAGAACCTGTAAAATAAAGCCGTAACGATATATTACAAAAAACCATTATATTTTGTTAAAGAGCAGACCTTACCGTAAATCATAATTATACCCATAGTTTTACACGTGCGTTCTATATATTAATTAAGTTGTTCCCCGGGGCATATTTCTAGAGTAATTAGGAGCCCTCGGATGTAGCTGCATGTGTCTCCAATTACTCGTCATATTTAAGTTCTGAGAATTTGACACGTATATTTCATACATTAAGGAAACGATAGCTTTGAATAAAAACTGATTCCTTTTGAAAAAAACGTACAGTTTTGAGATGATTTATTTTAGACAGTTTTAATTTTATTTATCTATTAGAGATGTAGCAATGACACACATAGAATACAGAGAACCATTTATTAATTATAGTTAAGGATGTCGACGTTCCCTTGGCATTTAGTAAGGCAGTAAGTATATACAACTCTGGTTTTAAATTACTGTTACGTATTATTTGTACACAAAAGTTTACAAATAAATAAATATATTACAGGTATACAAAAGGCGAGCTTAACTCAGCTTGAGTTCTCTTGCAGCTAACCCAGGGCAATAGACGATGATACCATAGAGAGCAAGAGAAGTGTGCAACTTAAGAGGAAAATACAAAAGATAAATATAACTAAATTCGTATACATATTTACACCCTAGTACAATTATTTTATTACTTTAAAACATTTATTATTGCCAATCTAAATATAATGCATTTTTGTTTTTAACTTGCTCCAGGAACATAACCGTTTTGAATATTTCTAAACGAAAACCTCTTTACAGTTATATTATAAAACAAAGTACTCCATTCAAACTTACTTGCCTATCTAAATCTGTTTATTCGAGCACAGTTTTCCTCTTTGCTTTGAAAAAATCGGGCAATCCAATTTTGGGTATATCTGATAGCTGTCTATTTCCAACACCTTTCTCCTCTTGCGATTTCAAATACGTTTTGTTTGAATTCGTGATATGCAGAGACTTTCGTTTGTTTTGTAGCAGTGAATGGAATTCAATTGAGAAAAGCTAACTAATGGTCTTCAGTTTCGAATTTACCTATTTGATAGAACAAATAACATTGCACGTCTTTTTCAAATCTGATGTTTCAAATCGGTCCAGGCGTCTCCGAGTAATCGGCGAACAAACATAACAAAAAATACAATCGAATTGAAAACCTCCTCCTTTTTTTGAAGTTGGTTAAAACTTATATTGTACATATTATAGGATTACTGACAATGAAATTGGTTTAAAAACTCATCAAACAAAAAGACTTCAGCCAATCAGTCAACACTGGCTTCCCTTTTGCAAATCGTCATATCCATGTCACGTATAAAATGCACACCGACCATTCCATTTCAGTTATTTCATAAGCATCATGCGACGCCAAACCTGCTAATATGAGTGCTCAGTAAAGTTCTGAAATACAGCGCAGCACGTTATTTTTTCATTTTCGTCCAAAAATTGACTTTTCGTGTTACTTCGAAATTCTGCTTTATATTGCCCAAAATGTTGGTCGGTGTTGACTAGTTGATGAAACTTGATAAGTGATACTTTTTGTCTATTTAATATTGTTGGTCTCCATTTTCGTTATTTGGATTGTGATTTTGTTATTGGGATTGCTATCCAAGGTATCATAAAACATAACATCATTCCGATATCACCTAGGAAGGCGTGGCCGAGGTGTACAACTCCCATTTCAACTGATATGTTAAAGTCCCATGGGATTGAGCGTGAGCCTATCGCTATCCACCGGGCACAATTCCAACTCCGTGCTGCTATTGCGAATTGCCTAACGAAAAGTTCACAAATCACACTTTGCCAGACCCGGGAATTGAACCCAATACCTCGCGGTGAGAGGCGCTATCCATTAAACCATCGTGGCAGTTAGTCGAAGGTATCAATCACTATTTAATTAAATTATATAATTTCATTGCCATATTTTTTTCGAATTTTTTATTATTTTTTTTAGCCTGCGTTGTCCCACTGCTGGGCAAAGGCCTCCCCCAAACGTTTCCAATCCTCTCTATCTCCTGCAGTTTCTCACCAGTTATGGTTGTAGGCATCTAGGTCTAATAACGTTATTTAATTATACCGTTGATTTTATTAACAGATTTCTGTGATTACAAAAGATTACAGCTCTGTAGCAACGTTTCACTCACTGCAGGAGACTGCACCACGTGCGTAAAGAATGACCTTAGGATAGTCTTTTTGTTGTTTTACTTCTATTATTATTACCTTTGTACGAATGAAATTCTTTTACCGGATAAAGCTTTAATTATTTGTACATTCCTTAACTATTTTTGAACATAAGCAATAACATTATTAAGTTGCTTTGACCATAACAATCGCAGTCGCATAAAGCGTCATTGCAATATTAGTACTTCATCATTGCGACCGCAGCGTTTGCGGTTTCGACATTAAGTCCGTTTGGAGTAAAAAATGAAAACGGCGAGTAATCGACACTGTCCCCAGTAAATCTTCGGACCAATAAATGGTCGGCACCGGCGGCGAATCGAAAGGTGCTGCAATTAAATCCCACGAGATTAAATGGACTCCATCCATTTGTGGTCTTGGATTTACGAAGGAGTAAAGAACGAGCGGTCGCGATTAAATTGTACCATATTCTTATACCTGTGATGATTGCGATGATATTTGAATAAATGAGTCGCTTCCACAACGTCAATAGAATGCCATTGTAAAGTTTAAATCGGATCTCAATACGCTAAAAAAATGCTGTATGATTGTGGCAATAATCGTTGATGTTCAGTTTTTTAAGAATTATTAAAACAACATCATTCTAAAGAGTCCAAAACAATAACGAGCAGCAATATGGATGATAAAATATGAATACATGATTTAAAGAAGCAGATAGTAAGATTATAAAATGTTTTATAAACTTATAAAAACATACAGAGACAGCAAATTAAACTATTAACAAAAAGACGAAGTAAATAAATAAATAAAAAAATATAAATATCACACAATATACCCACAACGCCATCTAGTCCTAAACTAAGCAGAGCTTTTACAATAGGTTCTAGAATAACTGATATTAATACATAGATAATATATATATATACTTTTCTTTTGTAAATACATACGTCTTGTTATACATAGAAACAACCAGACCAAGACAAACCTCCATGTCTTAAGCGAGAATCAAAACCGCGACCTCAGGGTGCAGGCAGGTACACTACCAACTCCGCCATCCGGTCGTAAGTAGCAAGTAAGTGTCCACCTTCTCTTACAACTTAAGCCACACACCACAATAATATCCAATGGCTAAGTAATTAATGCTTTCATGTACCTTTCTTATGTGTAACGCTACCGGAGGACACAGGACGATTGCTCGCCGATAAAAGATGCCTTCAGTGACCTGACTCTTACCTTTTTCAATTAAATTAAGTTACAAAAAAGAAACTTCAAGATTGGAACCTAAGTTTTCAGTGTTGATCGATAGAGGGCGTTAGTGGTTTTTAATTTCTGTGTGATTTTTTTTTTTTTTTTTTTTATATTTATAAGAAATCAATTATTAAAAGTATGATATCTTATTTACATTACAATCTAGCCTATCAAGACTAATAAGTAATATTATGTTAACCTAAATTGCTACGTAATAATATAATCTAAGAATGTGTCCATTAACACTTCACTTAGTTTTTGTTAAGGGGAAGACACTTTGTTCATGTGTTCTTTATAACGACACTTATCGCACTAATTTATTTGTCACTTATCACTACACTAACTCGAAAGGTTTGGTTCGTTTTAGTCTTTTCACTAGTTCCGTGTTATCAAGGAGCCGGATTGCCTCGATGTTGACGTGATGATGAAGTCTTCGTTCGTGAGCTTCTGCATGTTTTTGTATGACCCTGTCCACAACGTCTATTTTGAGGTCCCGGTGAAGATCGCTGTTTCTTATGTACCACGGGGCATTGACAATGTCCCTCAGTACCTTGTTCTGGAAACGTTGAATAATTTGACGGTTACTCTGACTGGTACAGCCCCACAGCTGGATACCATAAGTCCAGACAGGCATCAGTACCTGTTTGTATAAAAGGACTTTGTTATGTACTGATAGGTGTGATTGTCTACCTAGTAACCAGTACATTTTTCTGTAGCGTATGTCTAATTCTTCACGTTTCTTCTTGACATGTGCCTTCCAGCGCAGTTTGGCGTCAAGCGTCATGCCGAGGTACTTTGCCGTGTTGGCGTACGGCACCACTTCGTTGTTTATAATCACCGGCAGGTACTGGGTTTTTTTATTCGTAAAGTCTACGTGTGTTGACTTGGATTCATTAAGTTTGATCCGCCATTTTTTAGTCCAGTCTATAACTGAGTTTAGGACTATTTGAACTTGTTCTACAGCTTCCTCGTGTGTGTTTCCAGTCGCCATTATTGCTGTATCATCAGCAAAGGTAGCGATGAAGTTGTTTTCTGGTACTGGAATGTCGCAGGTATACAATAGGTACAGGACCGGACCTAATACGCTGCCTTGCGGGACTCCAGCTTTTATTTGCCTTAAAGTTGAATATGCATTTTCTTGGCGAACTCGAAATGTCCTATTGCTTATATAAGATTCTAACAACTCAGCATATGGTGTGGGCAACATTATTTGTAATTTGTGCACTAAGCCTTCGTGCCAGACTTTATCGAAAGCTTGTGCTACGTCAAGAAATACAGTCGAGCAGATTTGCTTTTTTTCTAGGGCTTGTTCAATTACATTACTTATTCTATGTACTTGATCTATGGTACAATGTTTTTCTCTGAAACCAAACTGATGGTCTGGGATTAAGTTTTTCTCTTCAATCACTGGTTTTAGCCTCTTGAGCTTTTCAAATAATTTTGAGACTACAGGTAATAGAGAAATTGGTCGATAAGATGCTGGTTCTTGGGGTGGTTTCCCAGGTTTTGCTATCATTATTACCTCTGCAACTTTCCAAAGATCAGGTACATACTTTAGTCGAAATGCTGCATTTATGAGAGTTGTCAGTTTTACAATAGCTTTACGAGGAAGCCTCTGTAGAATGTCACCTGTAATTAGGTCGAATCCTGGAGACTTTTTTGTTTTGATGTGGTACTTAATCTCTATCGCGACCTCTCTAGGTGTCACTAGCTTGATACTATTACTTTCTTTTTGCAGCTCTACAGCAGTAATATTTTGTAAGTTGTTGTCTTCACAGGGCATAAAAATCTTTTCTAAGTGGTAGGCAAATCTTGCTGCTTTTTGTTCATTGTTTACGGCCCACGTTCCATTTTCTTCCCTTATCGGCGGAATGGATGTGATGGGTCGTTTCATGTTTCTAGTTGCCTTCCACAAAGAATAATTTGATTTGTTGTCATGTGTAATCTGGCTTAGGTAAGAGTTTCTAAGAGAATCATTGTGTTCCAATATTTTTCTTTTTAACTTCCTTGCTAAATTGTTTAGAAGATTTTTGTCAAAAGGTGATCTAGTTTGGTGCCAGATTCTCCTCTGTCTACGTTTTTCTAAGATTAGGTTTCTTATATATATAGGGTAGATGGGGCCCTTAGATCTCATGTGGATATTTGGGGTATTTGTCCATGCCGCTTGCTGGACATTTATAATAAATTTTTTTACTTCTAAGTCTAGTTGCTCCGGTGATTTCAGCGGGGCTCTTAATTCTATGATATTTTCTAAGTCTATTCTAAAACTTTCCCAGTCCGTTTGTTTGTTAATTAAGGTAGGGTTATTCTCCTTGTACAATATTTGGTCACTCAGTGTTAATAATATGGGAGAGTGATCCGAGTTCATGTCATTGGAGTCTTCGATAGTTAAGTACGTTTGCGATATATTTTTGCATATAAAGAAATCAATTAAATCTGGCACCTTGTGAGGATCTGTCGGCCAATAGGTTGGTTTCCCAGTTGACACTGCGTCACATTTCAGGAACTGTATGGCACTTAGTAGCTCCTTTCCTTTAGTTGTGGCCAGCCTAGAGCCCCAGCTCGTATGCTTGGCATTAAAATCACCACCTAGAATAAATCTATGTCCTAGATTTTTTAAGAAACTTACATAGGTGTCCTTTTTGATATTGTGTCTTGGAGGTGAATACAAAGCTGCTATGGTGACAGGATATCGGTAGCCTTGCACGCATATTGATACTGCTTGTATTTCACATTCCTCGTGTTTGTATTCTTCATAGTGTGCGAGGTTCTCCTTAATTATAACTGCACTCCCACCTCTTGCACAGTTGTCGGGGTGTAGTGCATGGTACACCTTGTATCCCTGCATATTGATATAAGACTGCTTGGTAAAGTGAGTTTCTGACACTAAGCACACATCAATTTTTTCTATATTAAGGACGACTTGAAGTTCTTGTTGATGTTTAAGTAGTCCATTGGCATTCCATGTCATTATTTTGTTTGTCTGTGTGATTAGTTATTATTACAATAAGATTTTTCTTTTAAATTGTATTTTATATTCTAATATGTTTTTATTTGATTGCCTCGATGGCCTAGTGTATGTGCCTCTCACCGCAAGGTCTCGGGTTTGAATCCCGGGTTAGGCAAAGTGTTATTTATGAACTTTCCGTCAGGAAATTCATAACAGCACGGACTTGGAATTGTGCCTGGTGGATGGTGACAGGCTCACCCCGTATCACATGGGACCTAAACATAGCAGGTGAAGTGTGGGTGTTGGGTGTTTAAAAAATGAGTTGAATTTATTAAACTCTTACTTTAAAGTTTAATTTGATAAATCTTAGCATGTGGTCAGTAAGGCGACAGGCAGTATCAATCACTTTAAATACTAATTGTAGTGGCTTTGCCCTCAAGGTTTCGTGTCCCGTACTCTTTAACGACTTACGATTTTGAAATGACACCGTGTGTGAAAAATGCGAAGTTGTAAATGTGAGTAACAATTATTTTGATGTGAGAATGACAAGTGCCAGAGGCACCATCCTCTATACTGTATTAAAAGAGGTTTTTGCATTTTGTTAAGTGTTGCTCAAATAAAATTACTGGCGTGATAATTTAATTATAATAGGGACTATATAATTTAGTTAATTGGACTTAATTGAACAGGACTTAAGTCCTGTCAAACAAAAGAAAATCATCTAACCCGTTCTTATTTATTTATTTAAAAACGTTATGCACAAAAATGGTACATGAGCGGACTTAATGCTGTAGGCTTTATCTACCAGTCTACCTTTTCTTATAAGCTAGAAAGAGAGATACGTACTGATCTTAAATTTAGTTAGTCTATAACCGAATTAGGCTCATTCTTGTAATAGGTTACAGTGATAAATAAAAAAAATAATATTGTTTAGGGGTAAAACAGAAAAGAGTTATTAATATGTTAAATGTTTTGAAGATTATATCAAACTGGTAACCAATCCATAGAGCGATTTAAATAAACAGTACAACGCCATCTATTGAAAAAAATGAGAAGCCAACTAAAATGTGAATAAATTGTAAAGACACAATTTATTCCCATTTGACCAGACGTAAATTATATGGGAACATTACCATTTATGTATGACCGACTTATTTTATGTATTGAAAATTTTAATAATGTTTGGTTATCCATACAATTTATTAACATTTTAGGACCTTGAATTGGTTCAAGTCTCAAAACCACTGTGTCATACGCTTAAATATTTTAAAAATATTTTTCCGCCAGCAAATATTGTTTTTATTTTTTTAGCAAGATATCTTATTAACTTTTTATTCCTAAAAAAATCTTAAGTCAAACGATTCGTAACAAATTTCACGCAAATATTAATAGCAGACGGCTTCATTCAATTGCCAGTCAAAATTGCGCTTACACCAAATTCTCAATTTATCATTCTTTCTTTTCTTTCTTTTTTTAAAACGACGCCCGCACTAGGAATAACTCCTGTGTCGCGGGGGTGTTCACAAACATACATTTCACACACACAAAGCACACCCAGAGTCAGAACAAATCATTGCGAATCACACAAAGATTTGTCTTATGTGGGGATCGAACCCACAACACCAGCGTAGTTGAAAGCGGCGAGAACGTTGGTATAATTAGTATGAAAATAGTAAGTATTATATTAGTATAAATGATTTGATAGTGATCAAGTAATGTCAGCCACACAGTCTCTGCACATAATATTAGTGCAATTTAGCAACGATTCAATGTGAAAGCTAATAAGTAAAAGTAAGATATCTTTGTACTAATAGTATCTACATCATAGATAATAATATCTTATACCATAGTTAGGATTTACATTTTATGTTTTTAAATTAATTTATTGTTTTACTCTCTCTGCACTATGTTATGACTTCGCCTACCATGTTTTCTCTGCACCACCTGAAGGTAGACTGGTAGAGAATGCCCTAGGCATTAAGTCCGCCAATATACACGTGTGTATGAAGTTTTATAAATAAATAAATAAATAAATATCTTTATATTCATATAGACTTGCTGCGTTCCGTTTCATAGTATACAAGTTATATTATGTAATTTAAAAAAATGTAATGGTATATTATTATATAATATGTATTGTTTTGAAATTTTGGCTGTTTATTATTTATGTATTTGATATTTTATGTAGTTGGTTTTAGTTTTTAGCTTATAAACTTAATTAAGTAAAATTAATTTTGTTCATTTAGTTAATACTGTCGTAAACCCGTCCAGTTCTATCAAAATATCAGCGTTGCACTGGGCTTAAAAGCAGAGTAACATATGGCTGAGCTAGAGTCCATTTCAGGTAAAAGTATCTTACCTTTTATATTTATAAAATAATATTCTTTGATTGTTACCTTGTACACGCCACCCGCTGTATTAAGTAAGTTTATTTTTACTTGAATAAATACGTTTATTTCTTACTTTCTTTCTGTAGGTATATATACTTAACATAACATAGCATGTCACCCATACTTAACTGGAGGTGGTTTTATCGCCTTGCACCGAGCAAAATTTCAAACTATAGATATACTGTTCGAGCTAAACGCTAAATCACACTTTTAGCGTATCCACGGGGTCGAACTCGAGACAGTGTTTTTGCAAGAGTTATGAAAGATAAACCTGCGCTTAGAAGAAAGTTGTTCCTATTACAGTAGGAAGTGCTCCATCTAGTTGTGAAAGGAACGCTCCAAAACAAATAACCTAATTAGGTCTTTATCTCAGTAGAATGTGCTTTGTTATCAGTATTTATTATCTCGAAAGCGTGGGACAGATTCTTTTGTGAGTGGCCTAATCTTATTTATGGCGTGTTTAACAACAGATGTTTATCATTGTTCTTAGGTTGCATCACAGAAATATTTTGATCGTTTTTGACTGATGCTAATGGATGAAAGGTGAATGTTTTGGAAATGGAGAATGGGAGCTATTTGGCTATTATGTTGCTTTTATCTTTGAACATCTCTTGTTTGATGACATGACTATGTTTGGAGATTTAAATAATGTGGGTAAATTCTGATTTAGAGTAGTTTGATAGCAACATAGTTTTGTTAAATATGCTGTATCATATTATACGTATTTTTGATAAACTCATACTTAATTTTAGACATGACTTTAAACTTTTCCGAAAGGCAATTCATAACGTGGACCTATAAAATTGTATACAAATTAATAATATTTTTGTTCCATGAACGTCATTTATTATTTTTTTGATTTTATTTTGATTTGATTGAGCTTGCAAATATAGAATCAAATTTTAATCTTCCTATGAACCTGACAAAACGTCGTATTTCTACATCGTAGTTTCTCATCGAAGACGTCGAGATTCGAGATTTAGATGAACAGAAGCGTCATGGTGCTAGCACGTCATAAGTGGTGGGATTCGGTTGCAGGCTTCGAGCGTAAGAATACTCGAACGTTAGATCGCTGCTGTTTGAGAAGCAGGACTTGTCAGCCATGTCCGACACTTAGAACTGTTTAGAGATGGGTTTTATAGCTGCCATTAGGATTTGTCGATAAATAATATTAGCATTGTATTTTTTTATTCTATTGTATGTTATCTTATTGAAAGGTTAAGTGAACATTGAGAACTCTAAGGCTCTATATAAAAGAATCATAATACAAACTTAATTAAAAATAGGTACATTTGGAAATAATTCAGTTGAAATGCAGAATGCCATCAGGCTGCACGGTTGGTGGGCAGTTAATTGACTGCAATTGCAGTCACGTTAGCTGCAATGAAACTGCATTGCATCTGCAAAAAGTGCAGTTTGAATACTTATTTTGTAGTTAGTCAGTTCATTGAAATTTGCCCGTTGGATTATTTTAAAATCATGAAACATTATTAGATTCTGATAAGACAAATATTTTTTACCCAAATAAATCACCAACATACTGAATTTTGAGCAAAGGTCTCCTCCAAACTTTTCCACTCCTGACGGTCTTGGGCCACAATCATCCATTACATCCTGGCTGTCTTGAACCGGTCGTCAGTCACCAACATCGGCAAACTCAAATTAATTTGACCATTCACTAATTTGTAGCTAGAGAGTGAAGCTAAACAGGCGAGTACAGCAATTAATATGTCGCCCTTATCATTACGCTTGGCTTGTGTATTCACTGCCCATACCATTATCATTATTAGCTCTAACCTAAACTAGCTCATAATGGATGAATGAAGATGTTATGGTGCAACACTAGTAGATATAGCCGTTGCTAGTGCAGAGCTTATCCATTAAACGTAAATGCTATTAGATACAAGTAACAATCGTTTTTTTTGGCAGTCGATGGTCTAATGGTTAGCGTATGTGCCTCTCATCGTGAGGTCTCGAGTTTGATTCCCGGGTCAGGCACAGTGTTATTTGTAATCTTTTCGTCAGGAAAGCAGCACGAAACTGGAATTGTGCCCGGTGGATGGCGAAAGACTCACCCCCTATTCCATGGGATTTAAACATAACAGGTGAAATGTGGGTGTTGTACACCTCGGCCACACCCTTCTGAGTAATATGCGCGTGGTGAGCGTTATGTGTTATTTGCAGTTATTGATACTTGACTGCGCCAAAAGAAGGGTTATATATTTTTTAAACCTTTTTGAACTTTTACATGTGGAATATTAAAGAAAAATAATCTAGTTGTCTGCATACTATGAAAAATTACATATTCACAAATTCGTTATCGACAACTATTAGAGCTTACGTTACGTAACTACAGCAGTAGCTGGACGTGTGACACGGAGTTGTTGAGGTAATTGCTGCATGCACGTTGCACCTCAATTCCTTATTTCGTGCAGATTCACATACTGACAAAAAATAATGAAAAATATTTTTTGAAGTGTTTTTAATCGTCGTTGTAAACCACGTTCAAATAGTGTAGTATGTTGAAATAACCTTAAGAAAGAAAATAAGTTTCTTTATGTTGTAAGCATTATTATTTTTTGTCACTATAAGAAAATTACAGTTACTATAAGAACATAACAGTTTTTTTTAAACGACGCCCGCGCGATGAATAACTTCTGTGTCGCGGGGATGTTCAAAAGCATACATTTCACACACATATCACACAAACCGTGTGGGGATCGAACCCACAACACCAGCGCAGTTGAAAGCTGCGAGGCGACCACTCTAACCACTACGCCAACCGTGCACTTAAATTATTGAAATATAATCAAATTATTCTATGATTAATTTTAATAATTATTTAATTCAATGGTGATCAATGTAATATTAATATAACATATATTATTCTTGAGTTAGGTCCCGATAGTGTGAGGCAGAGTTTAAAATATAAACAACATCAACGAAAATCATAAATAAGTGGAGGTTTATGTAGTAGTTAGCTATGCAGGGCAAAAACTTGAAGTCATAGTAAAGACTTACTACACCAGTTATGGAAAAGTGAATTACATATCTAAATAGTGGATATATTACATTTATTAAATATTTTATTCCTACATGCATATCTATTGCATTCAGTTTTCATTATGGCGTTGAAGTTTTTGCCCTGCATATCGAATTGCTTGGCCCACTGTACATTACATTGCGAGATCTCGATTCCCAAATCTTACACTCATGCTTAAGCAAATACTGAATATACGGTGATCTCAAATCTATTCAGAATAGGGCTGCATCTAAGTTTCTCGAATTTCTCGCGTGGCCGAACCTAAAGAATTAGGAGTTTGAGGTAACGACTCGTGGCAAATTGTGGTGGCAATTACATGTGTTAATTAAACATGTTTGCGAGTCCATTTCCGGTGTTTGACGGTTGTATTTTTGGATTGCGGCGTCTTATTTGTTTGGTATGAATAGTTGTGATAGACGGTTCTAAGTTTGTGGTTTGTGGTTTATCGCGTTAACGCCTTTTGTAAAGTTGTTAGCGTGAAATGATAACTTAAACTTTTTTCAAAAGCTTACAACGACAACAGGTGGACTGCTTATTTAACGAGTCATTTTTGTATGTGGAAGGTACGTCAAGGCCTCTAAAGTGAGAATAGAGAATATTGTGGTGGCAATTACATGTGTTAATTAAACATAATTTGCGACACCATTTCCTGTTTTTGACGGTTGTATTTTTGGATTGCGGAGTTTCATCTGTTTTCATATCACGGTTCATGGAGTTACAGCTTGGTGACAGACGGACAGACGCACAGAGAGCGTAGCCTTACTGAGAGGGTTCCGTTTTTATCCTTAGGGTACAAAACCTTAAAAAAGAGTACCTAATTAATATCTGTTTCTTAACTTTTCTATCAGATAAGTACATTAAATATTTATTTGAACTGAAATCATTACGCCAACTAACAATACTTATTTGTCAATTGCTCTTCAATATAATTTTAAAATAAAACGAAATAATATCGAAGAACTGTCTGCATTGCTATTCTTACCTGAACGTTGCTATTTAATTTACGTTCAAAATATTGGGTTAATATTTGAATCAGGGCACCTGCTAAGCATTTCAAATTGAAACAAACACAATCCTTTTGCAAAACATTTCATTACGTAATCGACTGTAAATCATGTTTTTTATCTTAATCCAATATTTCTTATTGGCTTACGAAAGCGCAGGTTTTCCTCAAAACCAAGGGAGAATACATCTCGGAGACTTTGTATCGAATTTCTTAAGAGATTACAAATTTATTAGCATTGTTTTGCAAACGAAATTATTCTTTATGTCCATGAGCAAAAGGTGGTATCAAACTGAAATATTAATTTAGTTTTTCAGTAGGGTGCCAGAAATATGCCGTTCGATGAATAGGAAATTAGATCGTGCAATGGGAATGAGATATTATAAAAGATGGGATTTTCCTTTCGCGACGGTAGAGTTTTCTGTTTTTATCAATTTCGTTTTGTTTTCACCGACGAACGCAGATTGGCACTTGTGTATTACAGCGGTGAATTCAATAGGAAGAGATTTAGATGCTGGGTTAGTGGATATCTGAGTTATTTTTATTGGTTTATAAGACGTGTGTGAGTAATGTAGTGGTACGGATTTACTTTTCAAAATTTTTATTTGATACGTTAATTTCTAGTCTATTATTTTCATTCATGGAGTTAAAATTTAGTTAAAACTCTAAATGACCAGTATAAAAGCACACATATTAAGTCTTTATCGAAGGGTCCTATGTAGACTAGTGCTAATGCAAAAACACTTTGGTTTTTGATCTCCCTGTCTTGTTCAATATTGAATGAAAGATAGAGGTCAAAAACCTGGTTCAGCGATGAACTCATCCCGGTGAAACTGTTCTGCCTTAAAATGTATTTTTGCACTTGCAGTAGTCTACGTAGGACCCGTCATAATAATTGTAGTCATGCTGCTAAAATCTCTTGTATATGTAGATGGGTAGGTGTGCTTTGGCTGTGAGAAATTAATGTTTGTAAATACCCCTGCTTTACAGGCATTATTCCAAGAGAGGGCGACTTAAAAAAAAAGATAACTGTATAGATGGTTCTGGCCTGTAAGTGAATTTAATTACTACCAAAATTTCAAAATCAAAGAATTCACTTGTGGTTTAAAGATATCTAAAATATCCAAATCGCTCCACAATTCCTTTTTCAAGGTATAGAAACAAACACCTTAAATCTTCAAAAGTGTATCTTTATATCACAAAAACAATTTCGCCAAATAAAAAAGAAAAAATACAATATCTAAGCGTTGTTTTTCAATTCTTTCCAGCTTCAATGCGGGTATTCTAATATTCCTGCTTGCCCAGTGAACCGTGCCTCCCCCCTCCCCCAACGGCTAAGGAATATATTTTTATGTCTACTCCTAAGCAATAAAGGAAGATTAATATTTCGTATTAAGATTACGAAGGTTTTCTTATTTTGTTTGTATTTTATATATTTCCTATGAGATGTGTGTTGGAGGGCGTAACTTTTTTTGCAAGGTAAAGAGGTGGCTTTGATATAGATATGTTTATTATAAAAAAGGTTGTCAATGAAAATATTGCTGTTTCTAAGTAACTCTTTCAAAAACGTATAAGTTTAAGTAGTACCTAATGTTTTAGTAAATAATAAACGATGGTAAGAAGATTTCATAATAAATTGAAGCAAATTATTATGTTTAAAAATTAATAAGCATAATTATTTAATTGATTTATTCAACTTCAGCACATAAGCATTTTTAAGGCGAACTTAATGCCTGAGGCATTGTCTGTTAGTCAACCTAGGGCCTAGGGTGATGCAGAGATTAAAAGTGGTAGTTCAGACCAATATCGGTGCTACCTACGTTTAGTAAAATTTTTGAAAAAATAATTCTCGCGCAGTTACTTAAATATTTTAATGAAAACAACCTGTTGCACACTAAACAATTCGGTTTCACTCGCGGACGGTCAACATGTGATGCTGGGGTTAGATTACTTGAATGTATATTCGAGGCTTGGGAGGAGTCGCGGGACGCCTATGGGGTGTTCTGTGACTTATCTAAGGCTTTTGATTGTGTGCAGCATGAAACTCTAGTCAGAAAATTACACCACTACGGTATAAGAGGCATCGCTCTGGAACTTCTTACTTCTTAGGTGATAGGATTCAGAGAGTTGATGTCAATGGAAAGCGATCGCATGGATCAGCTGTAGCAATGGGGGTGCCGCAAGGCTCTATTTTGGGCCCTTTCCTGTTCCTCTTGTACATTAATGATTTACCTCATCTCGTTAAGGACAATCATGAGATAGTATTGTTTGCGGATGACACTTCTTTAGTTTTTAAGGTAAATAGACAACAAACAGTAATTGACGATGTAAACAATGCTCTGTCAAAAATAGTAAACTGGTTTAGTGTTAACAACTTGCTTTTAAATGGTAATAAAACAAAATATGTTAGATTTTTTACAAAAAATGTTAAACAAGTCAAAACTAGTGTGTTGATGGACAATGAGGAATTGGAAATGGTCAATACAGTTGTCTTTCTTGGTATAACATTAGATTCTAAATAACAATGGGGCTCACATATAGAAACGTTATCTGGTAGACTCAGCTCAGCAGCTTACGCGGTAAAAACAATCCGTCAACTGACCGATGTTGACACTGCGCGTTTAGTTTATTTTAGCTATTTTCATAGCATAATGTCATATGGTTTATTGCTTTGGGGTAGTGCCACGGATGTAGATTCAATCTTTGTGCTCCAGAAACGAGCTGTTCGAGCTATCTATATGATGAGTCTCAAGGAGACACTAAGAAATAAATTTAAAGAGATAAATATTATGACGTTACATTCTCAATACATTTATGAAAATTTATTGTACGTCCACAAGAATCAAACAAAATTTAAGAAAAATAGTGATCTCCATAAAGTAAATCTAAGGAACAAAAACAAACTGGCTGTGCCCACTACTAGGCTCCATAAAATCTCTAACTCGTTTCCAGGTCAATGTATACGCTTCTACAATAAACTTCCATTAGACGCAGTAGAATTATCGATAGGTAAATTTAAGAAATATATTAAAATCAGATTATCTCAAAAAGCTTATTACTGTATTTTAGACTACATAAATGATAATAGTATTTGGAAATGAACTGCTCTTTTTATGTGTTGTAATTGTTATATATTATTATATATTAATATAATTGTATATTATTCATTTCATTTGAAAAGATGGTGCACATGAGTTTCTCACCAGCTCTTCTCATAATGCAATACCCATCGGAGCTGGTACTTGGTTTGATTTTAATCTGATTTTAAACAGTTGGATTAAAATTAATCTAAGCCCCGGTTATTCAAATCATTGTAATTAGTATAATTTAGTTTTACTTATAATTTATTTTTATATCATTTGTTTGTAATATTTTGACGTGTTCAAGCGCCTCCTGGGGCCTATGAAAATAAATGATTTGAATTTGAATTTGAATTTGTGTAAAAAGTTAATCATGGTAAGACATGTATATATTTTGTTTAACAATAGATTTAAAAAAATACACATATTATTATATTATATATATTTACAAATTATATATTATATTATATATCATTCTATTGACACAAGACGTATATTTTTAATTTCATAAAGAATAAAGCTTAATAATAAATTAATAAGTTCCATTTCTATATGATAAAATGATTTAAAAGCCTCAAAATGTAAAATAAAAACAGTGAAACTTTTAACTAGCAACGAGATATTCTAAAACTCCTACACAAAAGACGGTACAAAAACAAACAAAATCACTTTTAATTAAACAGTCAAGTCTACTAAACTGGGCAGTTCACAAAAAAGGTGCAGTCAGGGACAAAAGTGGCGTAACTCCAAAGCCGGGTACAATCAGGCACAGTCGAGTAATCATTTAATTAGGTGGCACAGGAGTTGAGGAGTTTGCAAGGATCAGACGAGCTTACAGTTTGTCGTGGCATCAGGAACTTTATTTATTAGGCTACTGTTGCCCTCAGATTTTGGGTAGACGTGCACTGGGGGTTGAATTATGTAAACTTAATTCCTCTTTGCTTGTCGATAGAGAGAATTATGGTCAAGTGAATTTGCTGAATGAAGACTAAACGTAGTTATGCAGAATAATTTGGATTTAATATAACAATTAGCTAATATTAAAGCTTGAATCCAGTACTGTTAGCTTCTAAGCACCTCGCTTGAGCAAACAGATTATAACATAACATACAAAGACATTACGTCTCTATAACCTAGAAGGGTATGGTTATGTCTTAATGTTAAATTATGTTCTATTATGTGTCTTATTTTTGGTGTGCAATGAAGTGTATTCTATCTATCTATCTAAGGGTCCTATGGGATCGCTTGTGGAAATTAAAATTTGTGCAATGTGATTAAGTGGGTAGTCGGACCAAATTTGAGCCAGTTTGTAACAAATAGTTAGAGCTTATTTTGTTCTTTGAGTTGGCACTTTTAATAAGTCGTCCTATCCTCGTTACTAAATACAACGAGCACTTTTTTACCTTACCAACGACCCACCCTGGTTTCGCTCCGGATACCATGTAGTACTATATATATATAATAAGCATTTTTATACATATAAAGCTTCGTTACGAATTATTCTATGTACTAATAAAAACCGCATCAAATCCGTGACGTAGTTTAAAAGATCTAAGCATACATTTTTTTTTTACTACAATACAATTGATATTACTACAATACAATTCTTTCTTACCTACTAATAACTCTCTTTCCGACATCTATCACACAGTAATTGAATACAGTCGATAGAATTTCCCACAATTCTATCCCGGGGGAAATAGTTTTACCCGTCCTCCCTTGTCAAGGGTGACGTCACAAAGAAACTGCGAGTATTGTTAATTGGAGCCTTTTATATGTATTTAGAAATGTAGCAACATACTAGACTTTTTGCTATTTTGTTTATAAATGAGATATTACAATATAAAGGTTGTGAATTCAGTACAAGATTCTGAGACCCAAGTTGCATATAAAATGCTCAGAGATTGCCAGATATTTCCACGTCTCTGTATATTTTTACCCGTCATGTATGAGAATAAGCTTGCGGTAACTCTTCTTAGAGATAAATAGATATCAACACTCTTATGCCGATATTAAACGATGATGCTGTCGTACCCTTCAGTTCAGTGCTAAAAAATCTTGGTCTACACATCGATAGCAACCTTCACTGGCAAGCTTAAAAGACTAGCGTTAGTCAGAAGGTTACAACTACTCTTCTAACTAAGATAACGCTTGTGTGGTGTCCGAATCCTGTACTTTTATCTCTCAAGCTTGACCATTAGAGATATGAGATCATATTCATATCAGTCGTTAAACTATATTTGATTCATAGTGTTTTACACGCTAGTAAATATAATATCTAAGAAAAAACTGTATTCCATTCCGTCTCCAGGGACATAAATGCCTGCGCAAAATATATATCAAAAACAATGATATACATTTTGGCAAAAAAATCAGTCTGCGGGTTACAAACGATACCCGAACTTGTTTGAACTAATTCAATCACGTTAGTGGCTGATATCCCTACGGATTGAAAGTTTGTAAGCCGCTTTATTTCTTTATACTTTCTTAGTTTATGTGCGATTGATACAAATTGCTTTAGGGGATTGCGGCCTAATTGTGTTGTTTGCTGGTTT
Source organism: Hypena proboscidalis (assembly GCA_905147285.1). Taxonomy (NCBI): domain Eukaryota; kingdom Metazoa; phylum Arthropoda; class Insecta; order Lepidoptera; family Erebidae; genus Hypena; species Hypena proboscidalis. The sequence continues at coordinate 22,271,409 of LR990129.1, forward strand.
TCCTTATGAAGTAAGTGTAACTCCTAGTTTGGAGGTATTCACCTCTGTTTGAAGGTACCCACACTCTAGCTTATTTTGAAGTATAGTGGCAAAGGCCTCTACTGTAAAGAAGGTAAATTGAGACGAATAGACAGAATTTTGACTAAAAACATATGAAAATAAGAAGATATAGAAAACAGCTGCTTCGATGTTCTAGTGGTTAGCGCATGCGCATCTCATCCGGTCTTGAGTTCGAATCCCGGGTCGGACAAAGTATTATTTGTGAATTGTGCCCGGTGGGTGGCGATAGGCTCACTATCGCATGGGACCCACACCACATAACATATCAGGTGAAATGTGGATGTTCTACACCTCTGCCTCACCCTTCTGGGTAAAATAGATATGATGTAATTTATGTATATATGTCAAAAATCAAATAAATAAATTAGGTTGCTAGTGACAGTGTATTTATTATGATGAAATAATAAATGATTTGCAGCAAGTGTGTAAGTGCTGATATTACGTCTAATTACGTAAAAAAAATTGGTAACTGACCATTAAATTGATCGGATATGAGTTCTTCAAAAGCAACAAGTTCCTTAGAACCCAACAATCAATTCAGCACTTTTTATATCAAAGGAACCTTGTTATATCCGATAGAAAAAGGCCGGAAACATCCGGGTCGATTGCACCAAGTAAATAAATTAACTGCTATCGAATATCCGTACTTTTGCTTTAACCGAGGGATACGGAATCCCAGTATAGGGAAAGGCCTTTTGGGTAAAGATGAAGATATGAGGAATATATTTCTGTTTTACTGAAAGAGATGATGGAAACACTTCTCGATGTTTCGTACCTACGAACATACTAAAGGTGTTAGATACACCTTTAGTATGTTCGTAGGTATGAAAAATTGTTTTTTTAGATTCAGAGATTCAAGATTCAACACGTCAAAACATTACAAACAGTAATATAAAAATAAATTACAAGTAATAAAAATAAAATTGACGCCTAAATTATAATTATTATTTTTACTTTTTCCTTCTCTTTTTTGTAATATAGGTATTTCTCTAATTTAGTTCAAGAATTATAAAAAGATCAATAAAAACTAACAGTAAAACTAAATTATACTAATTACAATAATTTGAATAACCTATATTAATTTTAATCCAACTGTTTAGAATCAGATTAAAATCTGTAATTATAGGTTGTCAGCTCAAGTGAAAGAGCATCATCCTATCATGCCATCAAAAAGCTTGCTTTGCCTTGTATGCTATAGAAAACGGTAGGTGTGCGGTGCAAAAACAAAAATAGCCAAAAGGTAAATAACTTGCATATTTCGCGTTAATTCCCGTTCAAAATTACTATAATAATCATGCAACGCGATGCTGGGCAAATCTATAGATAATATAGTCGGGTATACATTTATTGACAGAAAAATATACACGTTGGATCTTTAAATTAAACTAATCTATCTGTTTATGATATACATGATAATAATTAAATTATAAAGTTAGGTTTCCAACTACCTAACTTGGAATTGAAATAAAACTTTTGAGAATAAAATTTACGCTTTCTTTACGATAAAAATCCCGTTTCGACTTTTACACCAATAAATCAAAAACATAAAAACATAACATCACACCTATAATACCCAAAAGGGTGTGGCAGAGGTGTACAACACCCACACTTCACCTGTTATCTTCAGGTCCCATAATAGGCAATTCTTAATAGCATAAGTTCACAAATAACACTTTCCCCGACCCGGAAATCGAACCCGAGACTTCGCGGTGAGAGGTGCATACACTAACCACTAAACCCAATACCAAATCAAACTCATACAATAAAAACTAATTAACCCTACAGCTAATACGATGATCCGACGCTGACTATAAATAAACAACAACAACAAAACTCTGACGAAAATCGAACTTTGATTAACAGTTTCTCAAAAAAGAATATTACCAAGAATCATGAATTTCGTTTGCGTAAATATCAGGTGCTAATTTAATGACTAAAAGTTATCTCGTTGTAGAATTTATAGAGATTCCTTAAATAAGGAAGACGTAAACTGACGAGGTACGACCACAAAGACTACAAAAGCTTTAGTAGGGCTAGTCCTTACTTTGGACAAAAGGTAGCTACAGCTTTAAACCTACTTAGTGGAAAGTATTTTTATGATATAAATATATTAGCAATTTAGTTAGTTTTGTTACTGACAGGAAGCATGCAATATAAAGACATTCAAAATCATAAATTCTAGACTTGGTCTGTGTATAAATTTAATAGCATGCACAATGCTTTTTTGCCATCGTACTCTAAACTTTTCTGAAATAGCGCATGCATTTTCTGCTAATAACTGCTTTTTTTTCACATCAAAACATATAAAAATACATTTTTATTTACAGAAAATATACTAATTATTATAACTTAATCTGAACTTAATAAGTCACTGTCAGAAAGCCTCGTACCCAAAATGTTGGCAGCATTACCACGTTGCATTGTTAAAAACTGCTTATAAAGTGGGTATACAATCTCTTTTAATTAGTAAACACCACGAACCTGCAAGTGGTGCGACTGGCTAGCAAAATCCTTCACGACACGTATGAGTGAGCCACCATGTTGTCATACCTCCAAACTGTAGGTGTGGACGTAGCTTTACCGGTGCTCGCTTCGTGACCTGAATGTAATAATCGCTTCATTTTGTTTTCATTGGCCGTTCCGCCCTGGTTTTCAGGCTTCATGAAAGATTTTGTTTTTATATCGACGCCAACAAGCCGATAGGCTTTCGTGTTTTTTCATGAAAGGCTTACGCACTCAAGCGTCGGTTTTGAATTGAAGCCTTTAAAAATAAGTCATATTGATGCGGATTCTGCTTTATCATTTAAATTTTAAATGAGAATGATTTTGTTCATGGCTCATATGGGTCAAATAAAAGAGGATAAGTACACACACATATCAATCTATACATTTCCAGTTTAAGATAGTCTCGCATTGCGCAGGATATCTTCCTATTTATATTTTTTTACCTAACTTGTTAACACACATAGTGCGTATCTGGAATTCATCTGGAAGTCGTGTGTTCGATTCCAACGGGTGTAGGTATGCGAGCGAACATGTATTCGTTTGAAAACATTTCAGTTTGTTCCCAATAGTTTTGAGCAACAAACAAATGAGGATTTTTATTTAACTACAATTAACAAAACAAATGTATCGCGTGCGTGCGATCCGTGCGACGAGCGAATAGCCCTCTGCCGTAAACTACCCGAAGTGGATCGGCCGGCAGTCATACGTATTCTTATTCTGTGGTCATACCTAAACTGCGGAGTGAAACCGCCCGCGCCCTGGTATCTGACTATAAATTGAAGTCTTGTTTGTTGTCATTAAAGTATAACATACCATCACGTCCTTATTAACCAGAAGGGAGTGGCAGAGGTGTACAGCACCCACATTTCACCTGTTATGTTTAAGTTCAATGGGATAGGGGGTGAGCCTATCGCCATTTACCGGGCACAATTTCAATTCGTGGTGCTTTTGCTTAGCTTACCACTAACACTTTGCCCGACCCGGGAATCTAACTCAAGACATCGCGGTGAGAGGCGCATACACTAATTACTAGACCAACGAGATATTAAAGTATTGCTCTTAAATTTATGTCATTCCTCATATACATAAAACTACTACTGGTGGTGGAGCTCTTGTGAATGAGTTCGAGGGCGGTAGCACCACCGTCTCTCACCTTTAACCTGCCGCCAAATAGTAGTGCTTCCATTACTGTGTTCCGGTTTGGTGGTGAGAACAGGCCCTGAAATTACAGGCACATGAGTCATAACACCATAGTCCTCAGCTGCATATATAATCTGCTTTTGTGGATTGTTTATGTCCATGGGCTGTACTCCACTTACCATCAGGTGGACTACACGCTCGTTCGCTGTTTAAAAAAAAAAATATTTTTAATATTAAACGGCGAGTCATCGAGTTGGCCAAATTATCAGGCCGAGTAACTCCACTTTGAATCAAAATGCGAACAATAATAACGATATCCCATCCACTTAGTCATTTACCGGGTTATTCCGCTATTTCCACTACCCAAGACCGTCACTTGAATCAAATATTAACATGAGAATACGATTCTCTATGACATGTGTTTCCACTTCTTCATTCAGGCACTCCTTTTCAAATGATAGTGTACGTGACAGGAACGTACAAAGACTTTATTTGTTCTGTCTTTAACGTATCATTAAATGGTAGGACAAATTGTGTGGCTATTTTGAGTGGTTGATATTGATTACATAAATATAGGGGATTATACTGTGGCGTTTATTGTTTCGTTTGTAAAAGCTGTCTTATTTGTGTATTTTTAAACACAATTCCATACACCCTCGATCACTTTTTTAGGCATGAAGATTTCCTCACGATGTTTTTCTTTACCGTTAGTGGGCGTTAATTTATATTTATATGATATATACACATCTTTGAAAAGACGAATCTTAACGATTTATTGATAGAGGTGTGTGCTGTGGGTTCGAACCCGAGACCCTTGACTTCGCAGTCCTACGTTCTCCTACTTAGCTATCACTGCTTCCGTCTTGTCTTGTCTTTATAGTTTACTAAATATACATTTTTTTATTTAGTAACAGATGAGAAATTTCTAATGTGCGAAGGGGTTTTTAACCAGCTTGTGAACAGTAAAGGCAATTAAGTAAAAATGATGGCGCTTCAGGTACCATAACAATAATTCAGTTTAAATCCTTCTGAGAATAACCTCGATAAAATTAAACTTCAGCTCTTCATTCCAATATACACCTAATATATCTCACACTTGTTCTTACGTTTTTACACATACTAAAATAATACTTATTTCTTTTCACACAATGACATTATTTCATCACAATATAACTTCTGAACTTTACGCGTTGGTTTCCTCTAAATCGTAATGTTGTCGTCAAATTAACGAACGGACTGACTTTAATGGGATGTGATGGTCCGAGACTGCAACACTCACTTCTATATTTGGTGAGCATTGTGGTGACATCAAAGAGTGTATTTTTGTAAATTGAACTCCTTATTCGGGTTTCCAAGATTGTTGGATAGAGTGGGCCTGTGGCAAAAAAGAAAACCGACTTCAATTCCAAAGTAAGAAATACGTGAGCAATATTCAACGTCTCGCGTCCACTATACTATAACTTGAAATAATACAATAAACGGCCTATATTTAAAGAAGTATTACCGTACTCCTAACCGTTGAGGAGTTGTACTACGTTTTAGCATCAGCTCATCAACATGAAATGACTGCTAGATGCAAATTTCCAAGTAGCTTTCGGTAATATACGAAAAAAATATAGAAAAAAAAAAACAATTACATAATTGAGAACCTGTTCTTTATTTTGAAGTTGGTTAATTAAAGTTATACAATAAATATTTTGCGTTGAAAGTATGTATACTTTCAACGCAAAATATTCAGTACAATAAATATAACTCATTAGTACGCGTTGATACGGGTACTAATCAATTTAATTGACTAAATACTCTTTCTAATCTACTGTTTGTGTGATGATGATTTATAGCCCTTTTTTTACAAGCTTTTATTTACTTTTACCTATCTCAGTAGAAATTATTTTAATAGCTTCTGTAATTCAAATCTGGCAAGACGCATTTGACAGATTTTTCATGCAAATACCGAGGTCAGTTTGGCGTGACCCACATAAGCCTGACAAACGAAAGGGTGACTTTAATACAACCAAATGCATATTTGATGAGCCCATAAGCTGAGGGTGTCGTAAAGCCACGTAAACTAAGATAAGCATGGTGTTAGTTGGTGCACAAGAATACACTTAAAGCTTTACAATTCCAGTGTAAGCTGGTCTTGCAATGCACGGGAAGCCTCAACAATGCGAGATCATCTATACTGGAAGCGCATAGCTTTATGTGTACCCTGAGTACATAGAATATTACCAAACTTGTATAAGTAGGTTGTACGTATGGATGGGAGCAGCAACCAAAGGGGAAAATAGACGTTATTACCGGATTGATTGTAATATAATTTTATTGAAATTTCTGAAGGGGTTTGTTTTGCAATGATTACTGTCTAGTTGTTCAGCAGTTATCAATATTATGTTGAAAGACTCACTATAAATACTGTAGATCAAATGAATACTTTATCAATTTACATATTACGGATATGCTTACAAGTCAAGTGTCAAGTGGGCAACATTGTTTTCTATAGAAATGATACGTAGAATCCCTAAGTATACATCAGTCAAAATAAATAACTAAAGACTACGGACTACGGTGGTTCACAGATCAGTCAGTATATGCAAAATAGTCTTACATTATTTAATGTTTTCTACATATTATTATAAAAGAGATAAAAGAGACTATTTTCAACAGTCCTAATCCAAAAAATGTTATTTTCATCAATATCAATGTTGTTATTCAACATTTATAAGTAAAACTTTTCCATTATGAACGGACAACCGGATAGATTTCTTTCGCAGTTATTATTAATGATAAAATTTAAATTTTAACGCTTTCAGGCGGGTGGAGCAAACCAAGCCAAAGAGTTCCTGCGAACTTTTCAAAGTACAGCGATATCTTAAGGCTTGGTGCAAGCGACAGCCGATATGGTTCTACAACTAACAAATATAAAAAGGCTTATAGTATATTTTAGCTTTCTTAGAAGTAGAAATAAGATGATTATGATTTCACAATACATGATCTTAATAAATAAGTTTTTTTAATAACCTACGGGTGTTTTCGGCTGCTGGGCAAACGCACAAAGACTTCCAAGTCTTTCTGTAATTTTCTATCTCTGGCCAATCGTTCTGAAATGCGTCCCCCTCCAGCTAATTTTCATTTGCTTATGTTAGGAGGAAGTTTACGTCCTCTCGATCGTAAGATTGATGCCTTATACATTGCGCCACGGCCGCTTCAAAATATATACTATTATTAAAATTTAAAGGTTACAGTTAATCACAAAAATCTAACTTAAATTACTGAAATCGCAGGAATAAAAGTATCGTTGCTTAGGAGCCGGCGGGTGCAGGTTCGAATCTTTCAATTGAATTTTAATCTTTCAATTTCAATTCTTAATTTTCAAACTTAATATTTTATTTATTGTTTTGCTAAAATTTGAAGTTGTTAGTACTCTACTCGTTGGGTACACAGCAACTTCAGTCAATTACCGTCTTTACTTCTAGCATTAATAAATCAGCACTCCCGCTCACACTTTGCACCAGAACTTTAAAGACAATACAAAATTTAATTAAACTTTAGTCTGGATAGTTTATTGGTTCGCTGAGGTTTTGTTTTATAAGGTCTGTCTTCTGCTCACTTGGATTTTTGTTCACTTACCGGCTTTGAGATAGACAATAATGGACGACGGAATTTTGCCAAGATATAAATAAGTAGGAGATCTTTGTTTGGGTTTATTTAAACTAGTTCTATCAGCAGCTTTCATACATCCAGCAAACGAGAGAAAATAGTGTTTTATTTTAATTCATTTCATACTTTTAAATGAACGTAATCCATTTAACAATCAGCCATGTAAAGATGATGTAATATAACATTTCATCTAATATTGAAATTTTTAACTATCAGTTCTATATTATTCCGTATATTCCAGATACTAAATATAATGAATTTGCGGTAAAATAAAATAAAAATAAATATCATTATTAATATCGCAGTATCGTCCACAAATATTATCAAGCCCCAAAAAGAATAACAGGTGACTTAACGTTTTATTGCATGATTCCACGAAAATAAAACATCCAAATTCAATTTAAGTGAAGTAAAACAAACTTGGAGTACATTAAACGCATCGTACTTTGATAGCCGTTTCCTCAAGAGTCAGTCTTAAGTTTCACAAAGAGAAAGCAAGTGAAGGCATCCGATAGAAACCTCTCGTTATACTCCTCCCCACAAAGGCACTATTGTGTTCCTCAGACTCCGAATGAAAAATATAACTTGTTACCGGAGTATTTGAGAAATGTTGCCAGACATTGTCATGGATACCAAACACTTTTAGAGGATGGAATCATTGTTATTGTTAATTTTGTTATGATCTGCAACAATTTTATGTGATTCGTTTTTTTCGCTATCGCTATAAATAACATCATTGGTGGCGCTATTCGGTAAGGGAAACTGTCAGTTGCACCAATTTAGTCCATCCTTACTTCTACAGAAATACGGTTGATATTCGGTTCAAACAGAAATTCAAATTTCGTGTGATTACATTTATGGAATACCCATGCAGGCTTTTGAGGTTGAGTTTTGGATTAAAATAAGTGTTTTGTCTAATGGCTAGATTTCAACATTCAACTTTTCTTTTAAAGAAAATAGTAGTCCTTAAGTAATAAAGCAAAGCAATTGCATAGATTAATCAAATATACTGCGAAACGGATTCGAGTAAACGGGCAGTTAAAATATTGTGACACAATTATTAAACTTTGTCAAACAAAACTCCGGATACACAAAACCAAAAGTACTCGCAAAATAATAAGTACGAAGTGAAAATAAAATTCAAGAAAAATATTTGAAACATCTGTCGCCGACGTGGCACGTGGACGCAAAATTTTGCCAGAGTACAAATTTATTCTGTCCCTAAAAGAGTAAATTACATGAAATATTGTCAGAGCCAAATGCTCACGGAAAGTTCCGGAGGAAACAAATTGGTATTTTCTTGAGAAAGCAAGGATAGGGACAACTTTGGTCGAGTTCTCTAACTTGAGTCATGGATTTTGATTGTCTGTCTTGGTGTTTTGATTGCTAACCCTTTTCTCTTTTCTGGTTGTGACATCTTGTCTTTCTTTGTTTGATTGATTCATTTTACTTTATGTTTTATGTGTTAAGGATAACAAATGAGCCTAGCAGATTCATACATACATGTTTTGATTTTTACCACCTACGAAAAGATTGCAGATGTTATGAATTAGCATATTCAATAAAAAAAGATGATAATAATCGGTATTCTCTTGAGAGAGCATGGGTAGACAGTTGGGGTAATACTGACCAGAATGAAATTAGTTACAGGCTTTGAAAATATTTAGATCAGATGTGTGCGAATAATTTAAATTTAAAATTCCTCAAACATATACCAACACGTTTCATATTCACAGTACCAAAGTTGACAAAAACACTTGATTACTCCGGATGTGAGTTCATAAACAAAACACGAAAACACCCGTACAGTTCGTACGGAGCCGTACGGAGCTCGTGAAACCGCAATCAGAATCTAGTTGTCCATATCAAATTAAATTTCACTTCCCGCTGACTGCCTGTAAATATTTGAAGAGGACAGTGTTATTTCAAAGCACCGTATTACGGTAATTATGGGGAATCCCACAGTCGTGCTTCCCTTTTCGAGAAATAATGAGGGTGTATTACTCGTAAACTTACCTGATGTTTTGTATGAATATAAATTTGGTAATAAATGAAATAATATATGGGGTTTGAAAAGTTTATCGTCATTTTGTTATGTTTCTTTGAATAATAAGGTTATAGAAAATACGTATAAAATAATCAATCTCAAATTTACAAGCAGACAGGTAAAATATTGTGTACTGTGTGTATTGAGGTTAATGATTATTATAAATACGGTCAACAATTTTAAATTACTACTTGCTGACAATTAATCAGCTCATCTATCAATGAGACAGTTTCGTGACAATGCTTTATTTTTTTTTTTAGTCTGTAAACGAGCGTTAGAAAAAGCTATGCTTGGTGTTTCCTTGCGTGATAGAATAAGAAATGAAGAGATCCAAAAGCGAATTTAAGCTACCGACATAGTTCGCCGGATTGCAGATCTAAAGAGGCAACGGGCAGGGTACAGATGACAGAACAGATGGCCGTTGGGGCAGAAAGGTTTTCGAGTGGCGGCCACGAACTGACAAGTGCGGAGCGGGTCGCTCCCAAACCGTCCATCTGGTTAAGATCGCAAATGACCATTGTTATCAGGCGGCCTAAAACCACGCGTTGTGGTGGACATTAGGTGAAACAGAGGTCGTGTCATTAGGCTAAGATACAAACGCATTTTCTGTTTTAAATTATATCATTTAACTAAACAAAATTTAATAAAAATGAACAAATCATGCACATATTTTAATAGGAACCGATTTCAGTGCCACTCAATTTCCTTTACAATTTTCACTCTAGCAAAGTGAAATTGTCAATATTCATAGAAATCATATTGCTTTAGACATTTTCTTGGCACAACTAACAATTCTGTATAAATGCGTCACTGAAATGGATCGTCTATTCTGAACAGTAAGGCACATCACTTTGTTTCAAAAGTAACTACCTAACAAAGACTGTCTTGGCCAAGATGATACTGCAACTAACTTTAGAAAATTCAACTCTACTGCAAGTAAGTAGAGTCAATGTTACTGCAGATTTAAGTTGGTCTGCTACCAGTCTTCGTCATCTCAAAGGAAACTGAACAAGCTATTAAAGCTTTGCTTATGTTCTAGATGGCGTATTTAGACAAAATTTTAGTACATTATTATTTAACAAAACGCAGTAAAGTGGAAAATTAATGTGAATTTAACATGGGGAATGAAAAAAATTTTTTTGTTCTATTTTTAGGGTTCCGTAGCCAAATGGCAAAAAACGGAACCCTTATAAATTCGTCATGTCTGTCTGTCTGTCTGTCTGTCCGTCCGTCCGTATGTCACAGCCACTTTATTCCGAAACTATTAGGACTACACAATTGAAACTATGTAGGTAGATGTATTCTGTTAACCGCTTTACGATTTTTACACAAAAATAAAAAAATATTAATATTAGAGGGGGCATACATTGAACTGAAACAATTTTATTTTTTTTTTCATTCTACCTATACGTGTGGGTGTCTATAGATAGGTTTTTAAAAATTACATTGAGGTTACTAGAATCATTTTTTTTCAATGTCAATCGTTCCAAAGATAGACACTTTCAAAGTGCTAAAATGAGTGTCCCCCCCCCCCCCCCTTCTAACTTTTAAACCACAGGAGTGAAAAATCTAAAAAAAAAATCTAATAAAAACTTTCAACCAAAATTGTTTTGAATGTGATACAGTCGGCAGTTTTTGAGATATAGCACTTTTTCAGCAACCGCAAATTATAACTTTGTTATTGATACAAATTGCATAAAACACTATGAAAAACAAAGTTATTTTTGCTGGCGAAAAAACGTTGGTATTTTGGCTATTTGTCGGTAATCGCCATCGGTAGGTTTGATGTTGTTACGACTAGCTACGGAACCCTATTGCGCGTGGCCCGACACGCACTTGGCCGGTTTTTTTGGTAAGCTGAGCCGTTTCAAAACATAACAGGTTATCGAGTAATTTTAAAATTAGATCCAGTTATTGCTTCTAAACTTTTAGCAGTGCATTTGGCACTAAATAATATTGGTATTTCTACGATGTTTTACATAAATATGCAAGTGATATATTATTATAATACTTTAAGTAATGCAATTCACAAACAATTCAATTGAAAATACTTTAATGTAGCATTAAGGTTTTTCAGTAGAAATTAGTTAACACTTTCTTGTTTATGGAATGTAATTTTTTATATTGTACCTGAATAAAAAGAGACATGAAATCAAATCACGTTTGTATGAATGTTATATAAATCTGGTATCGACAAGAAATAAAAGTAGATACAACTTTTAACTAAATTTCTATCGTCACTTCTACCTGCCCATAATATTATTTTGCCGACGTTTTGTTTTCTGAAAAATCTAAATGAAATTTTTCGCGATCTCTTTTAAATTTGTTTTAGTGGTACTGAACATTGACATTACATTTCAGATCCATTATATTGTAAGCTAGACTGCAACATGAAACAGATTCAAAAGACGAAGAAATTCTCTTTGACGATATGAAGCGCTCTCTAAACTTTGTTAAGGAATCTCAGTGGAACTGTTAAAAGTGTCCGCTCCGGTGCTCTGTAACAGTAGTTTTGTCGATAGTAGGAATGAATAATGACATTATAATAGACGGATTTTTTTCTCGTCAGAACTAGTAAAATGGTTGTGAATTATGATTATTAAAATGTTCATGTAACCAAAACTTTAGCAATTTTCTAAATAAACATTTTTAACGAAAATCTGGACACATTTTGAGTAAAACATAACCCTACGCTTTCTTTTTTTAAATTTTCGTGGCATGTCTTTGTAACCCCACAAAAGTGACGTTATGATTATGTACAATTTCGTCCTCAAAAATCAACCCGTTACCAGAAAGCAATTTCGCCATCACGAAAATTAAAACGCCTTACGCATTACAAAAGGCTATACTTGTTCAAAGGTAATATGTTTCGCTGTAAAGGGTACATTTTAATCATAGAGGGATTCTTTAACAATGACAGGAGTGAGATATTAAAGTAAAACATAACCCTCCGACTGGCGCAGTCGGGTAAAACAAAACACTTTTGTTCAACCTCCCTACGCGTCCTCCCTTCTGCGTCGCGTGTGTAATTACTTGTTATTTTTTTCGCGTTCGCCATTTTGGAAGACATGATAGTCTTTTTATGCATGCCGTATTATTTGTTCATTGTATTTTTCGGCGAAGGGTGTCATGTCGCCGGGATGTAGCGCGAACATTGTATTATAGCATGGGCTGTTACAGCAGTGCTATTTTTAAAATAGCATAATATTTTTGTATTTTTCTTAAGTATCAACCTATCAACTCATTGAACGCAACTAAAATAAACAAGTGAGGTTGCAAGGGCGCTAAACTAATTTTGATTTTCATATATATTTTTAAGACACTACTATGTACCGATTTAGTAAATGGCCTGGAACGGTTTGTTAATCGAATTATCGTTTACTTCCCATTAGTAAGTATCAGTCTGGTAAATTAAGCGTAATTTATAGTACACTTAATTAAACCTTAATATTGTTAATAAACTTGGTAATAGTAAGATGCAATCGCGATTGCATATAGCACTGGGTTTGATTACTGGATGTTGTGTTTGATAATTTTAAATCCACTGAGAATTACTTTTAATTTCAAGTAGTTTGTTTTTTTTTAATTTCTCATAAAATGTATGTATTTTGGAATTTTATTTTTATAGCATATACATTCATCACATGGCAACTCCTCGCTCCTTCTTAAATACAAAAGGGACACAAATAGTAATTTATAAATTTTAAAGGACAGCCAAAACAAATTTTTAAAAGTGTTTTTTTTTTATATTTAGATTTTTTAAATATAAGATGTTAATATAAATATTATTAGATGCGTATTTATAATAAGTGTTATTATAAAAGCTGCTACTCATTATGATAAAAATGCACAAAAGTCCCTTTTGCATTCAACATTTAATTTTGAATCAATATCATGAAAATGATGACAAAAATAAACACATTTTAATAAAAATAAATGATAACTTTTTGTTGTATTTAAACTTGTGTTTTTGTATTTAAACTTTAATCTTATTACTAGCCAAAAACATAAATGAATAAACAAGTAATTTAATCACTGTTTTAAAAATTTAGACTACAAAATCTTTACTTATTGTTAAAAACTTTAGATCAACTTGGTACGTGATTATTATTCAGTATAACAAAACACATCCCTAAAACTTTTCTAGTAAAAAAATGTGGAATTCTATTAAAAAAAGAAATAAAACTATAATCATATTATTATCAAAATCAAATTATTTATTAAATACGCTAAAAAATCAACAGTCGACACATCACTTCTGTCTCTGAAACTTTAATATTAATAACATTTACCAACAACATATGAAATCAAAAAACAGTTTTTTCGTCAACAAAGAGATCGCAACATCTCTAATTAATATCGTATAACTCGCTACAACAAATATACATGGTAAATAGCCCGTTATATCTAATTTAAAAAATATAATTACCATGTTTAGTCTCAAATTTAAATTACAACTTATAATAATATTACACAATAACAATATGAAGTCTTATTTATAAGTCAGTTTTAATCGCCGCTCTCCCGACACGGGACAAAGTTTTGTGTGATTTACAAAGATTTGTTCTGAGACTGGGTGTTCTTCTGTGAGTGAATGACAAGAAAATTTGCTGTCATAATCTCGATGAACTTAAATAATTTTGATATCAGTTTATCAAACTTTATACCCACCTTCTGTAGTTAGTGTAATTGCCAACAGCCAGACATTTTACCAACATAAAACTGATGCTTGAATGGAGGTTGCCATAGTAAAAAAAGTTCGTGCTAAAAATTCATTGTGTAAGTAATCTTTAATAAAAACAACTTTAAAATTATTTATTTAAAAAACAGTTATAACATCGCATATATCACTTGCGCTCTAAGTAAGATTCTAATAATAATTTAATATTAATCTACTTAAATATTTTAATCACAAAATAAATATTTTTGACATTTGTTCAATGCTTTTAGATAACAAGCAAATACATTTGTATGGTTTTATCATAAAATACACTAAATGAGTAACAAGTGTAACAGTAATTCTGTTATCAAAATAGCAATTTTTATTTCAAAATATGTAATAAATATAAAAAAAAAAAAATTTGCAATATTTCTAAACTGCCCATTCTAGTACGCTTAAAATAATAATTTATTCCATGATATCCATTGCAAAAAGGATATAACACTGTTGTATTATATAAATGATTACCATTACTTAATAGGTTGCAAAACTGACGTTTTCCACTTTTGTATTATACAATTTGATAATAACTATTTGTGTTTGCATAATGTATAACGGACGTGTTCAAAAATATGGCACTTTTGATTATATAATATGATTAGAATTGCTTATGTTAGAATGCAAAACACAAAATATGGCACTTTTGTACAATCAAATATACACTTACGTGTAGTTTTGAATGCAACACAGAAGTATTTGTATTGTGGCACTTTTTCACATAGCCGACTTGCGTTCGCGTTGAATTTCGGGGCGCAACTAACAAAATGGTGGTTTTAACACTGACGTTACCTGTCAAAATCCTCCAATGCAAAAAAGCAGTAAGTAATTTTGTTTTTTTTTACTATATTATTATAAAACTTTTTGCAGCAAAACAAAATATTACAAAAATTAATAGAAGCACCAATAAAATTTAAGAAATCTGTTTCATCAATTTAGATACATAAATAAATTTAAATCTAATAACGTATAAGTCCAGTCTACTTTCATAAACACCTTTTCCAGCCAAACTTCCACCCTTCATTATCAAGTTACCGTAAAACGATAAACACAGACATTTCACAAATAGTCCATTTATGAAATTGTGCTGTTAATCAGCAATATTTGATCCCACTGTTTGTAAGAGACGAATGCTAATTATTGATTCGATTAAGTGATATCGGAATGAATTGGTACCCCGAAATTGAACGAAGCGGGACGTTGCAAACTTTATGCGTTTTAATGATAGTGTACATAGCTGATGATTTGCTGGTGTACTGGTTAGTATAAATAAAATGTTAATCGCGAATGTAGGATTCTATTTCCAGTTCAAATAAAAATGTTGTTGATGTTTTTGCTATAGCAGCTTTACGGAGACAGTTGTTTGGTGAATGGCAATCGGCTCATCTTCTTTCACATAAAACTTAAACATAACTGGTGTAATGTGCAACACTGCCATGGCCTTCTGGGTAACACAGGCGAGGTATTATATTACAAATATGAATAACGATCAGAGTATTGTACGTTTACCAAAGATTTGAGGTTAATAATTTCGATAAAAATATGCTTATAAAATGTCACGTCTGAAGTATCGCCATATGAATGAAATTTGGTTCTGTATATTCAATTTCGATAGCTTTGGAATATTTGGATATTTTCGGGTGTGTAATAAAGGTTTATACGAATGTGTAATAAAGGTGTTTTAAAGAGCTGAGTTGTTTTAGGACTGGTTATGTGTGTTTAATCTGAATTTGGGTTAAAAAGTGACTATATAAAAATTAAATACAATTTTTGGCTTTCTGATTTTTTTGTGTAAATAAAAATCTAATCCTAGCTAATCCAAAACTAAGTTAGTTTAAGTTCGCTCTATAGATCTCAGCCATGGTTTAAGGCTTTATTTTTAGTAAAATATTTATAATAATGGTCCCCTTTATAAAAACAGTCTTTCATGAAGTCTTTCGTAAAGAAATGAAAAAAGTTGTTCCTTGTTCTCTTTTTCTTTTAATGTGAAAACTCACAAAGTCACTATGTAACAAAAGAAATAATCATGTAAACGCGTCAACCGATCAATCTATACATTTCCAGCATAAGCTGGTCTTGCATTGCACTAAAAGCCTATACAACGCGAGACCATGTAATACTGAAAATGTACAGCTAAATGTGCAGCCGCGTCTTCATAATAATATTGTACTACATCCCACGTAAATAGCCTGGAGGCTATTAGTTAATTCCAGAAGAACAATTTCCTGTAATTTAACGTGCGCAATTATGTCTTGTTTTATTTTTATTCACTTTTCCTTTACGACCCTATAATGTAGGAACATAGTTTTATGTGCATCTAACGTCGGCCAAGAACAAAGTGAACTTAAGTTCTTAAATAATTAATTAAAAATACGGGTATTGTCGCACATTGCTTTGGTATTTGCTTGATTAGTTTACCTGCAAAATGTATGTAAAAACTATCTTTCGTCCGTTGCTCCACTCGCATCGTAGGTACGTTGATAAAATAGAGCCTATCATCGGTGAAGTCCGTACAATTGCCTTCTTGTCATACCAGTTTTTTACTCTCTTGAAAAGTAGCCATATTCGACAAAGACTGGTTTATTTATTTATTTATTTATAGTTATCTAGTCTATTTTTTATAAATGGGAGAGTAGTCTCTAGATTTAATTTTCCTTCGTTCCGTCTATGTCATACAATTTCAATCATGCAACCATTTTTAAAACTGGTTGTATCCAAAATAATTTTCCTTCTTTCTTCACATTATCTTATCATTTCCATTATAATAAGCTTATCCGTGCTAATCTCATCCTTATCTTTATCATCACATACAAATATGTCTTTTTTTTTAAATACACACTAAAGGCCCATTTACACTAGGCGTGTTTCGCAAGGCAATTTTTTTTCTTCCAACTTAATCTAATGTTTGCTTTGTTTTTCGCGATTAAAAGACAGAGATGGCAAAAGAATTGCTTTGCAAAACTTGCAACGTGTAAATAGGCTTTTACGCATATTATTCTCGAAGTATTTTCGGTACATTTTGTCGACGCACATGCGAGATGTTTGCCAAATATATTAAGCGGTTGGCTAACTCAATTTTATGGGTGAAACGAGTTTCTGGGGGGAACCCTTGTGAAATTGGCTTTTCAAATTATCAGGATATAAGGATTGTAAGAAGAATTGTCATTGTTAACGTCCCCGTATGCTTTTATATTATGTAGGCATGGTTCACTTGTTTTATGCGTATTACAAATATTTGCATGTCATTTGGCCCCCTTCAATAATAAAATATCGTTTAGACACTACTTACTTACCTTTTGGTTTTAGAAATAAGACAAGCTCGATATTTAGTTATCTATTTTATTTTTATTCTGTGAAACCATACGTCCTTCAAATATAAAGATATGTTCAAAATTTGCAAGGTGAATTTTCAGTTTCAGAATTGGGATAAGTTCAGTATGCAGTCTCTAAGGATTTCTAAGGCTCTCGTCTTCGTCAATAAACTAACGTTAGAACATCAGGAGCTAAAACAACAGTCCTGTTGTTACAGACATTCCTGTTTGCGACAATGTTTGTATAAAGTCAGTACGAGCCTTGGTATTTCATCAAGTAATGTTACCTTATCCGAGTCTGTTTGTATTGGTGACTAAAAAGGATGTGCGTTAAGAATTCCAAGTTATGTATATTTAATTGAAACATGATAAATAAATATCTCAAATATCTCACAACTTACAACGTCATCTAGTCCCAAACTAAGCAGAGCTTGTACTATGGGTACTAGAATAACTGATACTAATACATATATACTTTTCTTTTGTAAATACATACTTATTATACATAAAAACACCCAGACTAAGACAAACCTCCATGTTCATGCACACAAAGATTTGTCTTAAGCGAATCGAACCTGCGACCTCGGCGTCGCAGGCAGGTACACTACGCTTTCGCCATCCGGTCGTCGTGATTTAAGCTTCTTTTATAGTAACAACTATCACTTAGTGTGTACATTTTTTAATTTTTATATTTTTGTAGTATAAATAGTTTTTGTTATTAGTACCTATTATAAATATTTTTTTGTTTGTTCTGAAACCCTTATACAGTAGTATACACACATTGTTTTTACTCCTTTATTTTCTGCTTGAAGTGTAAGATATTGCAACCCTATATACTATGGATTTATTTATAATAATTTAATTGCATTTTCTCTTTATAACCATATTTAGCTATAATGTTGTTTTGGTTGCTATAACTTACACATAGAATTATTGTCAAAAAACAAACAAATATTGTATGAATTATTTGAAAAGATGGTGCACATGAGTTTCTCACCAGCTCTTCTCATGATGCAATACCCATCGGAGCTGGTACTTGGATTGATTTTAATTCAATTCTCTAAGTTGAATTAAAGTCAATCTAAGCTCCGGTGTCAAATCATTTTATTACAATAAGTATTATAATTTAGTTAGCTAAGTTTTATTTTAATTTTATATTTTTTGTGTTTTGATGTTTGTTTTGACGTGTTCAAGCGCCCCTTGGGGCCCATGGAAATAAATGATTTGATTTGATTTGATTTGATTTGATTAGTCAGAACATTAGAAACGATAGAGTATTTCGTAATGAAAACTTTGCTCGGCCCGGTGACGCATCTTTAGCAATATAAATTAAACTGCCTCGATGGTCTAGTGGTAAGCGCATGCACCACTCACCGCGAGGTCTCGGGTTTGATTTCCGGTTCGGGCAAAGTGTTATTTGTTAACTTTTCGTCAAGAAATTGGATGAATGGCGATAAGCTCACCTCCTATCCCATGGGACTTAAACATAACAGGTGAAGTTTGGGTGTTGTACACCTCTGCCACACTCTTCCGTGTAAAATAGGCGAGATGTTATGTAGTGTTTTAATTGATCGGTACTCCAATTTCCATTAACCAATGAAATCTCGGTCATGACAATGTCATGACCGAGATTTAATATACAGGGTGTATTTTTGAAACGGGGCAGTAAGGGCAAGTACCTTAACCGTTGCAGTTACAGCAAAACGTTCTTAAAAGACCTTCCCTAACTTTTTGGGACATTTTGAACTGCATTCACAGATTTTGTAAAAAACTTACAGTTAGCAAAAAAAATGCAAAAAGTTCAAAATTTTTTTTTTTATGCCAATCGATTCTATTTCATGTGGGGATCAAAAAACTCTATGGGGACCATTTTAGCTTTCAGTACTAGAAAAGACAGAAATCGCCAAAAACGTTTCCCATACATTTCGGCAACAGAAACGAATTTCTACGATGGTCTAACTTTTTGTCATGGCCTGGAAGTGGGTAGAATTGACTGTAAAGTAAATAAAAAGAATTTTTACCCTCAAATTTCGAATTTGATTCGAAAATCTGTGTGTTATACTTAGTTTCAGCTGAGAAACTTCGTATGAGTTATTAATTAAGGATTTTCGCTAAAATGTCTTCTAATCGTGAAAAAATTGACTTATTAGAAGCGTATTTTGTCAATAATCGAAATGCGGGAGCTGCATTAGTGTGGTACCGCAATAAGTATCCGTTGCGGCATGTGCCAACAAGAAAGGTTATTACAAATCTTTTGAAAAACCTGGAATTGCAGGGTTCTTTCAAAATACGCTTCTTATAAAAAAAAATTTGAACTTTTTGTATTTTTTTTTCTAACTGTAAGTTTTTTACAAAATCTGTGAATGCAGTTCAAAATGTCCCAAAAAGTTAGGGAAGGTCTTTTAAGAACGTTTTGCTGTAACTGCAACGGTTAAGGTACTTGCCCTTACTGCCCCGTTTCAAAAATACACCCTGTATATATAATTTCCTTAATGCACTATAATTTCCTTAATGTCACTAAACAAAAAATACACATTTTCAGTACAATCGTTTAATGTTTTGATTTTTTTGGAAAGGGTATAAATAAAAGAAGAGTATTTATGTCGATCAAATCTTTTGTTTTTATTATGGGATAAAACTAACAGTATTTATTAAAAATATCTGAAAACCCAAAAAACCCTTTCATGGTTAAAAAAACATAAAAAAACTAATGTAGTGTCACTATTCTGCGCAATGTACAGGGCCTTTTATAAGTTTTTATAAAACAATAATGACTTAAATAGCAACAATTTTACCTTAATTCTAATAAAAATAGTATTTAAAAATCAGTTCTTTCATATAATTATTATGTAGGTACTATACTTAGCATTAGAATAACACTTTGGTAGGCAATGAGTATCTATCAACTGAAATACACAATGTTTGAGATCAAAAATTTACTTAAGTATGAATAAATTCTCTAAAACACATAAAATATAAATGAAATATAAACTAAATTCTCGTTTCTAATAAACTATTCAAATATTTTTTTTGTTGTTTTAGTTTTAACTTTATTAATATAATGAAAATACTAACTTACTAAGAAAGAATATGGTCAAAATAACATGAGGCGTAGTATTTAGGAATATGATTATGATCAACAAGAGACTTCAAATCATTTTTTTTCCTTTCAGCTAATGGTAATTTTGCCGTGTATAGTGGTTTCAGATCAGATATTGTAGTAGTTGTCCCTTGTCTGCGTGTTGTGACTTTAGTGGTTTCTAACTTAATCTCCTTAAAATCAGTGTTAGCATAAGAAGTTTTATAAAAAAACTGTATTTTATCTGCTTCATCTTCATTTTTAATTATTTTGATTATCTTTATATCTGCAAGTTTCACCTTTTCTCCATCCATATTTTTCGTTATAGTTTTGTCAGTTACTGCTTTAATATCATAAAATTCCGTGTGACTCATTTCATTTACTATAGGGTTGTCCTCGTTTTTTGGCACTTCTGATGGCAGCTATGTACTGAGCTGGTACATAGATTGGTCCCGATTTAAAAATTTTCTTTACTTCTCTTTCTATTGTGGAGTGAACCGCGTCTCCTTCATTTTGTGTGTGTCCCTTTATCAGGAATTTATGGGTAATTGATTGAATTGGTAGCATTTTTAAAGCAAACGCATACATGAAAAACATAAAGTTATTTTTTTGCTGACCACAGCAGTTATCTGAATAAAATATGAATTCGGCGTCAGGGTTGGAAGACGACATCTTCTGTAGATATTTGTACACGCATGATGCAATTTCGTTCACTCCTCTATTTCCTTCTACTTCAGTCCAAAAGTAACATTCTGTGTGATCCTTGCCAAGCTCTGAAATTGTGAAATTCAAACAGTTTAATTTTGATTTATAATAAAAAACTGACACGTCGTCTTTAGGAACAGTCATCACTGCTTGCAAATCGTAGCATGAAACAACACGCGTTGGCCCTATAGCTTTTTTGTCTTGTTCTTTCTCATTGCGACACAGTTGCTTTTCTTTTAAATAATTTTCGTGGTGATCCTTCATTACTTCTTTACCAGCAGCATCAGCATTCATAAAGGCCACGCAGTCATCACATTGATCCTTTTTAGGTACGAAAAAACCAATATTGTATTCTGATTTAAATATTTTGCGGAAAGTATGAATTTTAACATGAGGTACGTTTCTTGATATGCAATTATTTTTGTAGTCATTAAATAAATCGGTCAAGGTTTTTCCACCATCGATGTATTGTTTTGTTGTTTGTTTCCGAAGGTAATGGCTTTCGATTCTTGGTATTGATTCGATATGTTCTTTACTGTGTGTACTTCGGTGTTACTGTGCTTTCCCCTTTTCTCAATGATCTCCGCAGTTCCTTGTTGATTTTTATGATCTAAAACAGTTCTTATAGGTCGATCGGTTATACCAAGAGTATTCTTAAAAAAAGTTTTACAGACCCTCTGTTTCTTGTCATCTATATGAAAGTAAAATGCATTTTTAAGTTTTCTGTTGCTGTCCACTTTTTTATATTGGTACTTTGGGATAATAACGGTCATATGCATAGCAATATAATCTCGCTGTCGCATCAGCGAGCCCATCTTCCAATAATTATCAAACAGACCTTGGCGAATCTCCTCTGAAATAAGCTCACGACACTTAATTCGACATTTTTCGCTACACGGCGGTCCTATTTTTCTTTCAGGCACGATTTTTGAAGAAGCCGAGACGTACGTTTGACCCTTATTTCGTAATGTCTTCGCCAGCTTTTTTTTGTTTTGAACACGTGCTCTCTTTTGTGCACGGACAGCAGGAACAAGCTCATTATTGCCAATGTTTGGTACAATATTATTTGCGTTTGGTGGAGTATTGTGCAAATGTGTGTCGGTTACGGCATCTTCAGGCTCTATAACTGGCATCAAATTATTGCCTTGGTCATTGAGTGCTTTCCTGGTAACAGAGGAATTTGTTAATGAAGAGTCTGACGATGAGGAACTTGACGTCGACGAAGAGGATGATGATGATATGGATGAAGCCGAGGAACTTGATGAACACTTGCGATGACGTCGTTTTCGTGCAGGTAAAAATGTACGATCGTCATCAGAAGCTGGTGAGAAATCGACGTTTGGTCCATTACTTAGGCTTGCATTCATTGCATATTATATTGTCACCTGAATACTTGGGCACAGTAGACACTGATGGTGCACAGTTTTGTTCAAGGCTCTTTTGTTCTTCAATAAATGTACATTGTTCATCTATATAATTTACCTCCATGGGTTCATTTTCTACATTGTAATTTGTATTAAAATTAGAGTCATCTTGCATATTTGTAAATAATCGTCTTTTAACACGTCTTAGCCGTTCTACACTTTCATTAGTTACACGTCGTCTTAAATCTAAGTAACTCAATGGATTGGGTGAAATCTTATACTCCAATTGTTCAATCTGCGGAATATCTTGAGATCTTTGTTCATTGGTACTTTCGTTGTGATTTTCAAGACACCTTTTAGTGATGACTCGTAGCTTTTGAATTCGCTCAGAAGGTAATGGCATCGTTTACTGAAAAAAGTTAAGTTATATTTAAAATCTAATTGCCAAGATTTATTCTTA
Organism: Hypena proboscidalis; assembly: GCA_905147285.1. Classification (NCBI taxonomy): domain Eukaryota; kingdom Metazoa; phylum Arthropoda; class Insecta; order Lepidoptera; family Erebidae; genus Hypena; species Hypena proboscidalis. The sequence continues at coordinate 22,294,454 of LR990129.1, forward strand.
AAACTACTACATACTCGTCACTGGTTTAACGACACAAACGAAATTGGTTAAATTGTTTACCAAGATCACAAGATTGTGATTGTTATTAGTGCCTTTATAGCAAATTATGTCATACTTAGATGCAGTTTCATTTTATATGTTTGGGTACCAAATGGCACTAAACAAAAAATATACAATAATTCAGTAAAACGAGAACTAAAATTATCGAAAGTATAATGTCACTATGCGTGTAATGTCGATATTACGCACGTAAATTCTATACTGACTACGAGGTATAACGTCACTAAACTTAATATGTCAATATGTATTAAAAAAGAAGCTAATTTGCAAAAGCCTTAACGACATTATCATTATAGTGCCATTATGTTGTTAACTTTTTTTTAAAATATCAGCTTACTGTTATAAAATTAAAGACACTAAACAAAAAATGACGTTATGGCATCATTATAAATCTAAAACTTACCGATCTTTTAACTGCTTTAATGTCTCAATGCGTAAAGTGTCACTATTCCTTGCACTGAATAATCATTTACTGATGAGAACCCGTTGCGTAATGGCGAATGTGTCGGTCTGCAGTCACAACTCATGCGTTTCACACAAAACAACGTAACGTCATTATGCCATCTAGCCGATGTTACGTAAACTATTAAAGCCAGTGTTTTTGAAAAAAATAGTGAACAGTTCATAGTGTAGATGGAGTTACTTATCTCAAAATTGATAATTTTTGTTTAGTGACATTAAGGAAATTAATGTGCGAATTTTATTTTATGTCCCTGACATATTCAATAGTTCACAAGTTAATTAACGAGCGAACACAAATATTTGCTTCAATGTCACCGGTTCATGCTATCATGTTCCAACTAGGTCGGAATCAATTACGTATGAATAACAAAAGTTTTACTCCATCGTGTTACGTGATTAAGGGCCGGTTTCATCAGATCTGGACAGGTTGCTGGAAGCTTATTCGGAATAAAATAAACTGACACTTAACTATTCGAAACTTTATCAGTAGCTGGTAAGTTTCGGCCTTAATAGTGAAAATAAATAATTAATAATTCCCCAAAATACCACTAAGTATAAAACTTAGATAGCGGGGATATCGGCAGGTAAAATGTAGTCGCTGAAAGAAGTTATATCTTTTTCTTGTTATCGACATTATTAGTTATAATAATAATATGGTAAATGCTAATAATGTAGTACTACTTCGAGCACCTACATCAAGCAAAGGTAAAAGCTACTTGAATCGTAAAAAGATTTCATGCAAGTATATTGCCCAGGATCCGGTAGGACCTGGTGGGGCGACTCGAAGCTTTTACACGTTGTAATTCTATTTAAATTTAATCATGTGGGATAATAATATGCATTCTCTTCTAAGAATTATTTAAGAAATGACTCATTTGGGAAGAAGTATTTTTAAAGCATCCACGTGCTACCGACAAATAAGCAACCAAAATTACATTCGGACCCTGTAACTCCTCGAAGTAGTCCAACATCAAAAGGGGTTACTCGAAACGTGGATCCCTTTAACTGAGCAAAACAGTGCGTAAGGAGAGGCGACCTAAATAAATTTGAGGCCGGAAAAATACATTGAGAACATCTTATATGATTACTGAGCCTCCGAAACGCGGCCTCTATTTGTTGAAGAGGTGGGAGACATTCTTGATACAAAGTGGGGTCTAGGACTTTTTATCAAGTGGTTTGGACGAAAAATTTCGTGGTCTCAAGAAATTATTACTATACCAGCATAAAATAAAGATTGTCAATTGTGACTTTCATTCGCTAATAATACTGAAACTTTTTGTTTTAAATGAATCATGATGTAAAAGAGAATGTACAAAAATTACACAGTATATTTTTTATCTTTACGAAACAAAATAAACCTTTACATCCTATTAGTCAAAGTAAACATGTCGGTAGTTTTCAAACAAAAACATTTTCTCTGGAATACTATTTTAGTGTATGACCCCATGTACCAGAGCAGCATAAATGTAGAGGACATAGCTATTCGCATGACTCAAATGCACATCGAAACAGTCACAGCCCATCTCGCGACACGCGCTAACTGCAGCGCTAATGAAGTGAAAAATTATTTGAAACGGACGACAGTCGCAAAGCATTCCTTTGTTCCGATGTTTGCGTTGAGAGATGTTCTTTGAAATTTGTATTTTCTTGGGATTTTTACGGATACATGGCTGGCTGGAAAGAGTTTGTCAATTGTCATGCTTGCGTTTATTGCGAAAGATCTAAGAGAAAAGAAGAACTCATAACATTTGAATAACATAACGTGACATCTATAATACCCAAAAGGTTATGACAGAGGTGTATATTACCCACATTCCACGTGGTTAGGTTAGCCAAGCGCCATCCACCGCACATAATTCCAGACTCCATGCAAAGACAAAGAATTTCCTGACTGAAAAATAACACTTTTGTCTGACCCGGGAATCAAACCCGAGACCTTGCTGTGAGAGGTCGCATACGGTAACTACAACTTACGTGACAGATGGACAGGCCGGCAAAATTGTAAGTGCAAATTAGGCAGTTTCATTAATTTGCATAGAACAATGGCTTTTGATGGTCAAATTTAAAAAAGGAAAATTTAATAATTGCTTGATATAGAATAAATGAATTTGTGGAAACAAATAAACAAGTCAACGTCCAAGAAGCAAGGTCAGCTTGATATATCCGGAATGCCAATCTAAATAAATATTGTGATCTGTAAATTCAAATTATGTAACCAAATCGTGTATAATTTATTGCATTTAATTTTATGTATTTTTTCGAGAAGGTATGTTTTATGTGTTAATTTTTTCGACCAACATTGAAAAAGTAAAGGTTCAAATGAAATAATTTACAAAAGTTATTATAACCACACTAGTTTTGACGTAACCAATTATATGAGTATGAATTATTTAAATTCATTTATGTAATCTATCAGAGGTAGTTTTTACAAATATGCAACACGTGAGTGTTTTAAGTCTTATAGTTTGACAGAAAAATATTCAAAATCTATTTTTACTTCAAAAGACTTAAGAAAAATCTTTACATTATACATACGTTATGTAAAACTTGCTTTATAATCTGTCAGTCGACTAGCATAGCCCCAGCTCGTTTATCAGATGGAGACATCCTAAAATCAATAACACAGTATCTATTACCCTCAATAATGATTAATGGTTAGCCAATATGATGACTTGCTAACGGCATCGTACCGCGTGTCATTTTTCATGGATTATTACATTTTATTGAACAACTTTTTCCTTCCAAGTTCGATGCTTAATCACTGGAAGTACGAATTTAGACGTCAAAAGTTGGAGATTTATCCGTTAGAGGAAAATCAATCTGTTTTGTTTGAGATTGACTTAATAAAGGAGGTTGTTGACAGAAGGCAAGACATATTAGTAAAAGATATGATACTTCTATAATATTAAAAAATACCTAATAAAAAAAAATCGCTTTATTCATATAAAGTATTTCTAGTAGCTGGTAAAACAATTTGGTGATCGTATATATATCTTGAGCTTCTCAGTATCTCGCTGACTTTGAAACTGAATTTCGGCTTACACATTGGGTCGGTTTAAAGCTCAGATAGCCGCAAAAAAGCTGGACAACCTTAATAAGTTAGGATAGTATTTTACACCCTAGACAGCTGCACACCTATGGGATAGTTTAGCAAAATACTAGCTTGAGGCGCTTGAGTCAGTCCAAAGGAGGTCCAAAAGAAAGTTCAACTACAACGATCTGACAAACGCTCGACAACGCTCGACTTCGAAGTCCGTGTAGCATCGTCGCAAGGTTGCCAGCCTATCAGTCTTTAATAGGATACATTTCGGAGAGTGTGCCAAGAAATTTCGCAAACTTTATTCCTCCGTCCCCATTTCACCATCGGACTACCAGACAAACGGCGCTCCGGCATCGCTTTATGATAGATATGCCACAAATACGCACAAAGCGTTTCGCTTCAACATTCCATATGCCAAAGAATGGAATGTCCTGCCCGAGTCTGTGTTTCCGCATGAGTACAATCTGGGTGTCTTGAAAGCAAGAGTAAATAGGTATATCATAGGTAAGAATGCGTCTACCGATAACCGCATCATCACTTACAATCAGGTGAGATCGTTGTCAAACGCCGCAAGCGCGTGCCTATCCACCAAAAACAAAAAAAAAACGTATAAAAACCTCATCGCCTGGCAATCAAAAACACAATCATCACATTTTGCCGATCACCGTTCACATACGACCCAATATCGGCCGACCTTAAAGATTTTCCACACAAATAAGCAATATCGTAGTTTGTCCAAACACTTGTGTGCCAATAACCGGCACGTGTGAGCTCATATCTCAATTTGATCGGGCACTTATTGCCCTCAAAAACCCTCATCATCAAAGAAAATAGTACTTTATGTGATTACAAATAGGGTTTATTTTGATTGTGTGGTGCTTATCAGATTTTTTGCAGCTCAGTTTATGAATTAATATCGGATGAAAATGACATGAAAGATTTCGCTGATAAACACTTATGAATATTTATTGCTGGTAAACAATGCTTTGTATTTAGGGTTGTCAGTGATTTATGTATTTCATTAGTTTGGAATATTGCAACTTATACTCGTAGGTTCGATAGCTAAACCTTAAAAAATTAAGCAAGCGTCAAGAATAAATAATTATAGGATTATGAATTAAATAAAGACTGTGTATACTTACTTTAGTTCAACTCAATTTGCAACGAACTATTATTTTTTTTTATTTACATGGTAATGATCAAAGTATTTATTCATATTTATATCTTGAGGCACTTGTATTTTCTGTCTTTAGGCACTTGACCATCAAAATTATCTGATGACATAAGTTTTTTTTTATATTATACCTACTTGATGTAAGGTAGGTACTTGTCACGCTTTTCAATATATTATTGATTTTTGAGTACAAAAAGTACTTTTACATACCGTACTACTTACGATTCAAATGAATTGAAGTTTAAGCCACAGTTTTAGAGGTGGTACATACAAGTTATAGGTAAATGAAATGTCACGGGTCGGTATTGGCCACGCTCGAGGGCGGTGCTCGTCGATTGGTCAAACCGCCATCTGCATCTAACTTCAAAAGCGTCAAGATTCATGCTTTTACCTATACATAACTTGTCACTTTTATTTTCGGTTAGGTTACATTTTATGGGCCGTATAAGATTTATCCGGAACCCCTAAAACTAATGTCTTAACTAACCGATAAAGTAATTTTAACTGAGAACTCCAACTGAACTGTGTAATTCTCGTTACAGTTACAATTTCATTAAATCAACATCTTCAATTCCACAATTACAATATCTGCATAAATAAGGCTTCTGTCATATATATGTCACACATATACGAGGGAAAGCCGACAAATTAATATGCTGGCTGTAATTGATGACAATTAGTGAAGCGACGTGGAACGGTAGTGCGTTGATTGTACCATGAATGCGAGATTCACACTATACAATTATGTCGTGTAATATGGAATCGTATATTAGAAACTAGTTTCTGTCCTAGGTTCTACTTGCGTGGTACAACGCTTAACATAACATCACTCCCTATTATCCGGATAGGAGTGGCAGAGGTTAAGATAAAGATAAAGATCATTTATTTTGCTTCTCCTTCTTACGTGTCGTGTCAATGGCGTTATGGTTTCTCATTTTTTATTTATATTGTTTTTGCCCAGTAGGTAGTAACTTCTACTCCCTTGCTTGTGGCTTGCATTAGGCATTTATTTTGCTAAAACATAGTTTAATAAGGTCATACAATAAATTAATGTTCAACATGTTTTTATCACGTTTAGATGACATGCAAAATTATTTATAATTTTCAAAGATAATTTATAAACTCAGCATAATAAATATAAATAGCAAAATAATGCTAATGTCATAAAATTAGGAATAGTAAATTCAATATTTGATATTACTAAAGTCCACAGTTAAAAATGTTCAATAACATGGTAAAATAAAACAAAAATACTGTCTTTATAGGTTGAAATAGGACATTGAATAATTCACAGTAATATTATTGTTGTCAAAGAAGAAGAAGAAGAAGTAATATTATTAATCTTTAATAATCAAAACACATCATTCAAATAATTACTGGTGGTAGAGTTCTTGTGAATAAGCTCGAGGGCGGCAGCACCACCGTCTCACCTTTAACCTGCCGCCAAATAGTAGTGCTTCCATTACTGTGTTCCGGTTTGGTGGTGAGATCAGGCCCTGAAATTACTGGCACATGAGGCATAACACCGTAGTCCTCAGCTGCAGCGACGCATCTATAATCTGCTTTTGTGGATTGTAGATGTTCATGGGCTGTACTCCACTTACCATCAGGTGGACTACACGTTCGTTCGCTGTGGGCGTAGTATACAAAAAAAAAACATTTATATTGTATTGGCATTTTTGCAGTAACATATTTTTCAAAGACCTCTTAAATGTAATTTATAGGCAATATCTTATTCTCATTTGTGATTTTATTAAAAATTACTGGATCCATGCATACTATGTTTTTATGTATTAGCGCTGTCTAAGCAGGATGCAAACGAAGCCTTTTATTCCCTTCGATTTCTTACAACATTGTATCTGTATGTGTAACAATGGAGGTGTGATACACCTACATTGCACCTGTTATGTTTAGGTCCCATGTGATATAGGTTGAGCCTATCGTCATCAACCGGACACAATTCCGTGCTGCGATGAAGAATTTCCTGCAGGAAAAATCGCAGTGAGATGACACATTATACGATTACTACTAAATCAAAATCTATCCAGTAGGTACTACTAGCGTAAAAGAATAAAAAACGTCAGTATCACATGTGTGTTACTTTCAATACATTTTTGTTTGTAAAATAATACCCGTTTATTGGTTAAACTTTAAACATACAAAACTGTTAAAGCAGTATTTCATTTTAATTATTTTAATTACTTATTCTTATATATTTATTTTAAACTGAATGCCTAAAATGTAATGTAATGTTTTTTTAATAATAATATATGTTAGTAAGTTCCAATCACAAATCCACAACAAAGCGAAAACGCTCCAAATTTTGTAATTAATATAACTCATAAATTATTTGTGTCGTCGGAGGCTTAGAGCTCAGCAGTATTGTAAGGCATTCTCAGTAATAAATTACAAGATGACAAAATTAAAATACCTTCCGAGCGTTAATAACTGATATTAAAATTTCTGAATTGTGCGAGCCTACAATAAGATTTATATTTGATGTTTATTGAGGATATTTTTAGATTTATATAATAGTAAATAATATTTTGATTGTGTCAGTGAGTTCAAAAGCGTTGTAACTTAAGCTTAACTACTAGATCATACATAACATCACGCCTATATTACCCAGAAGGGTGTGGCAGACGTGTACAACACCCACACCTCATAAATATAAATATAAATATATTCCACAACTCACACACAACGCCATCTAGTCCTAAACTAAGCAGAGCTTGTACTATGGGTACTAGAATAACTGATACTAATACATATATACTTTTCTTTTGTAAATACATACTTATTATACATAGAAACACCCAGACTAAGACAAACCCCCATGTTCATGCAAACAAAGATTTGTCTTAAGTGGGAATCGAACCCACGACCTCGGCGACGCAGGCAGGTACACTACCCACTCCGCCATCCGGTCGTCATCTGTTATGTTTGGGTGTCATGGGACAGGGCTTGAGCATGAGGCTTTCGCCGTTCACCTGACACAATTCCAACTCTGTGCTGCTATTATGAATTTCCTGACGGAAAGTTCACAAATAGCTCTTTGCTCGATCCAGGAATCGAACCCGAGACCCCGCGGTGAGAGGCGCATACGCTTACCAATAGACCATCGAGGAAGTCACTGCCACTTCTATAGCTAACAAAATGTAAGCTATTAAAGCGCCTTCGTACATTACGGTACATCTCTGTCCAAACACTGTTACGACACAATTTACTAAAAAATTGCCGGGTAGTGGACTTTGGTAGCGTAATGTCAGAAAGAGGCTCAATATACTTAAATTTTGTTAGCTACAAAAAGCTAACTATACCCTTTATTATTAAAAAATAATAGTTTAAAAAACTTACTGGTGGTAGAGCTCTTGTGCATGAGCTCGAGGGCGGCAGCACCACCGTCTCACCTTAAACCTGCCGCCAAATAGTAGTGCTTCCATTACTGTGTTCCGGTTTGGTGGTGAGATCAGGCCCTGAAATTACTGGCACTTGAGGCATAACACCGTAGTCCTCAGCTGCAGCGACGTATCTATAATCTGTTTTTGTGGATTGTCGATGTCCATGGGCTGTACTCCACTTACCATCAGATGGACTACACGTTCGTTCGCTGTGGGCGTAGTATAAAAAAAAACTAAAATACACGCTTTATATAGAAAACCAAACTAAAAAATAGAAAATAAATTTTAATAATTTTAAATTAAGAATAGTGTAAGAATTCTATTAAATATAAATGAATAATAGTGTAAATAAGAAAAAAAAATATTTAAAAAAAAGCGTGGTGTGCGTGGGTCAATAATAGAATTTAAACTTTTATTTATTTTTTACTTTTTAGTTTGATTTATTTATAAGAGCGGTTTGCAATAAAAAAAAATAAAAAAAAAATCTTTAAAAAAGGAAAGAATTGTAATAATACATTGTCATCGGTCTTTGACATTTGTGAAAAATTTGAATGAAATCTGTACGTTTAAAGTAGGTCAAAATAGCATCCAAAGGAGTCGGTTACATAAAAACATACAAACAAACATACAAGTGAAGCTAATATAAAGCGTGTAAAAACATTAATACACTGATATTGTTATTTGATTAAATCATGCTTCTAATATTTTGAATGAAAAACAAAAATAAAATTACTGCAACCTTCAAACTTTTTAAAAAGTATTTAAAACTTTGATCTCCAACTTGTACTGACACATGTAAGCAAAATTTACGAGTAATTAATTTATTATAATTTAACCTTCATTTTTATATTTGCTTATTGTTTAATTTTTTATTTTTTTTGGAGTCACGTATGACGCATTTCAAATTAATTTATTATACTTTATTACCTTAAGTATTAATTAACATAATGCAAATAATATCTTTTTCACTAATTACCTCACGCTCACTTGATTTAAACTAAAATTCCGCTTTGATATAAATAATAAAGCCTTTTTAAATCTAAAATTAGCTTGTTTGTGCTAATAAGAGTTTTATTTTCACAAACAAGCTAATTTTAGATTTAATTTATATCGTTAATTATATGTTTAATTATTTTATTTGTTTATGTAGTGCGTCACGGTCAGCTTATACTGGAAATGTTAAGCTTGATGTGTGTTCATGTACAAACAAACCATTCAAATGTCTCCAAATGAAGGTAAGAAAACAAACAGAGACAAATGGTCACAAAACATTGAAATAAATCCTGTTACTCCAGGAAGTCGAATGCTAGTTTAGTTACAAAGCAAATTGAGACGTTCGAAGCAATGGTCTGTATCGACAAATGTACCGGCTACAGATTTCCAATCTATGCTTGTGTACTGCTTATTTATGATGCTCTTCGAAGTTTCTACATGACTCCAATATCTTATATTGAATTATATTGAGTCCTATTATAATTATCTTTGTTCACAACTATAGAACAAGCCAGAGTTGCCAATGAAAACTAAGTCACGCAAAAATTACAATGTTCTGTTCTGTAATTTATTTTATATACTTAGAATAACGCTGTATTATTTTTAAACTATAATTATAATTTAATAGGACAAACAACTTAAAAAATGTCTCTAAATAACGCACAGAGACAAAGGGTCAAGGTTCATTGAATTAAATGCTTTTACTTTAGGAAGTCAAGTTTGTTTAGTTAGGTACAAAGCAAATTAAGACGTTCGAAGCAATGCAATGGTCTAACGACAAATGCACCGACTTTAGATGCCCGTTCCATGCTTTTGTACTGCTTATTTATGGTGCTATCTGGACGTTTGTACATGAGTCAGATATCATGACATTTCTAAAATAAAAAAAAGAAACGTTTTGCTTTACAGAAACAGGCACACATATATATAGAAGATACACTTTCTTACACTTTTTATTAAAATTAATCCTATGTCACACACAATTTACAAAATTAAGTCGCGGTATTTAAACCTAAGCATTATATTATATTTTTAACTTATTACAGAAAGTCTTTAATATTAATTTTTCACACCATTATTTAATTTAATCTGTGTTGGTAAGTTTATGACCGCTACCGGTAGGTACCCTAGTTAAACAATAAACACTAAAATGCAAATAATACAATGCTGCATTAATTTTTGAATAAAATTAAAACGTTATCTCAAAACATTTATTTCTATACATAATGTAGTTATCGGAAACTGTAGCAATACAATAATTTATTGCAAGGATTTCTAACTAAATTTGTAAAATAAGCAACATTTGTTTAAATATATTAAAAGCAACATTGTTGCACTACATCAACAAACAAAATCACAAGCAAATGATTATTGACTAAACTATAATTATTTAAAATAAACAATAATTTATGTTTGCTGCCATACATTTTCAAATCAAACAACAATTTTGTTTCTTGTCAAAAATAAATTTTAATTTATGCAAAATTGAGTTCATTAATTTTCCCACAGTCAAAACTTGATGGCATTTCATAGTAAAACAGTCTATTACACGATCTATATAGCTCCTTAACTGTACCACAAAATTGGCATTAATCTACATAACTTGCCCATACAACTGTCATTAAGCAGTGCACAGAGGTAGGCGCCTGAAGACAACTTATTGCCTATTCATAAGCTTTTAACCACATCCACAATATCCTCAACACTCCAGAATTATAATTCAAGAGTCCTTATAACAATGGCATTATAGTTTAATTTCCCATCATCAAGAATTTACGATCGCAAATTGAATTTGCCCTGAGGTGCCAAATGTTTTGCTGCTGCACATGTATTGATCACCAATTTTGAACCTTAGACGCTTGGAATAAGGAACGAAAAGAAAGATTTTTTGCTTGTATTTTTTAAAGAATGCACTTATAGTAAAGTCGGCTCTTCGGCTTGTCATTAAGAGATATTTGCAATGGTGTTCACTTGCTATTTATGCTTTCATGAATATTTTATATTAAATCGCTTGGTTTGTCGGGCACTCATCACGGGTCGTTATGAGACGTGCTCAGTTTTTTTCTGTAATAAAAGTGATAAAACACCTTGAGCATTTTACAACATCAATCTTAGGCGAGAGGATAACAATTTTGTAATTAATATTTTTCATATTCATATACATGGCGTCTCATTCCTTACATGACAAATGATGCCGTTACCAGCCTTGTTACGTTAATTTGTTTGTATCTAAGTTATAAAATTTGCCGCCAATTTAAAAAATGTGTCATTTTTCTTTATGTTTTGGCAATATGAACAATAAATTGTTAATGCAATGCTATTTACAAAACCATTACTAATAAAATAGACTCTGAAAGGTCATTATTAAAGTAAAACCTACTGAAACAAATAATTTATTTTTAATGACTTCCACAAAGTAAACTGTCTAAACTTTCGCCAGCCACTTCGCCTAAAAACCATTATATTTTCACATAAACCAGGTGAGATTTGCATATTTCACTATTGGTTCCGCACCACGAATTAATTCGCACAGTACAGATACTTGTACAGAAATATTAATTAAAAACCACCAAAGGAGACATAGAATAGAGAGTATTTTGTAAAAACATTTAAATGTGGATTTTTTTTATTTGTTTTTACGGATGATTTGGAATCACTAAAAAAAATTTTCATGCGGCGATTAAAGTTTTAATTATTACATTATTTTTTATAAGTTACATTGTTATTAATACAACCTAATTGTTTTACAAAATTGCGATCGATTAATGTTTTAAGTTAAAGTTAAGTAAAATTGTGTGTATCAAAACATAATTATGAAAAGAAACTCACAGTGTCAGCAGTTGGCAATGTTTGTTTTATTAGACTTCTATGGTCACATTTGACGGCAAATTCGTTTTATCCTGATGCTACATGCTTTAAAATGCAAGTGTCTTCATCCTTGACTCAAAAACTCATAAAAAACTAAAAAAAATATAATTTGGGCACAATATCACCTCGTAGGCACGAAACGCGTATATAAACATCATTCTAATTCCATTCACCGTATCTCTGTAATTTAATCTTTGCGTCGAGGGATTTGCAGGCGATTTGCATAATATTTCTAAATTGTGCGCTAACTCTGTGGAAGTGTTTATGCTATCGTCGACGATCGTTTATCAGCGCTATGACATTGCGTTTTGATGCTAAATCGTTCTAATGGATGCTTAACTTTAGCGTGTAAATCAATGGAGGAGAAAATTATTGTTTGTTGAGCAATGCTGTGAAGTACTATAGTACTTTGTTTATGAGGGGATTTCACTTTTCTATAGAATATAAATTAACTTGGCAAGATATACGTAGTTACTAGTTACTATTACATTATTAAGCAGATAGATGTATTTATATTAATATAAATACACATAGATAATTAAATTGGTGAAAAAGAAACACCAATAGCTTTATATGTAGGTAAAGTTAATCAAAATGACTTCACTTTTACTCAATAAAGGCACGTAGCTCACATTTTACGTACTCTTTTAATCTAATTAATTATTTTTATATAGAAGCGGCCGTGGCGCAATGGATACGGCATGAGCCTTACGCTCAAGAGGTCGTGGGTTAAAATCCTGGCCATAACACCATGAACGAGAACTTCCTTCCAACACAAGCGAATTAAGCTTAGCTGGAGGAGCAAGAATACTAAAATTTGTGTTTGCAAATTACTAGTAAGTTAAAAAAAAACTGTATATTTTAGCGTAATGTATCAAAAAAAAACAGTCGGAAATTTGCTATGATAATTTTAACATCTTTATTTAACACTGCGATTCCTTATTCCTTGACTGTTGATAAATGATGACAATAAGCTGTGACCATGAAGTCCCGCTGGCTCTCTGCTGGACGTCCGTGAGATTGTAATGTTCGCGTCAAAAAGGGTTTCGTCCTTTGATAATAGTGAACTATGGGTGTACGTGGTTTTGAGATTACTTCAAAGAACTGACGAGTTTTGTGCTAGTTTAACTGTTTCTAAGTTATTTCACAATTACCTGATTAATTTTAGATAGTTAACCGCCTGATAACTCTATAATCTATAACTATCTAAATGATTTTTTTTGTGAACGTGAACGTTGTTAAGAATTCAAACGTTGGAAAACAAGATTAAATAAAAGTCGCAAAAGAATCCTTGTATGTTTTGAATGTGTGTTTGTTTAGAACCTTCATTAATATTTTATCGATTTTATTCAACAAAGCCTCAAATTAATGAACTAAAAAGCACCCCAATGGTTCCATAATGCAAATTCAGGCTATACATACAATGGTCAGTATTTGTTCTACTCGTGCAACACTGTCACGTACGGACAAGCAATGTTCCCCAAATGTGTATCGATTTCCATACGCCGCGCGCTGAATTTTAAAGGAACCAAACATAGCCCCGTATTTCGGTTTTTGTTGCTAATGTATTATGGAAGTGCTTTTATTAACGCCGTCTGGCCTATTTTTTGTGGTTCTACTGTAATCGTTGATCATGATAATGCGGAGTTTTGTTTCGTCGGTAGCTCGATTGAATCTTCTTTCTATCTGGCTCTCAATTTCATAGAAAACATATTATTTATGCGACGTATTTAGTGGACTGCCTCGTTTGTCTAGTGGTTAGTGTATACGCCTCTCACCACGAGGTCTCGAGTTTGATTCCCGGGTCGGGTAAAAGTGTTATTTGGGATATTTCCATCTGGAATTCTCAGTAGCAGCACGGAGTTAAATATGTGCCCGGTGCATGTGTGGTGTGATGTTATCCATTTAGCGAATTGGAGAGTATTTATTTCTCCTGATATGTGTATTTGTCATATAAATTATCGCTCGCTAACAGTGAAGGAAAACATCATGAGGAAACCTGCTTGTCTGAGAGTGCCTAAAACGTGTTCGATGGCATGTGAAGTCTATCAATCCACACTTGGCCAGCGTGTTGGACTATGGCCTAACCCTTCTCATCAAGAGAAGAGACCCGAGCCCAGCAGTGCGACATGTATTAGACTGTATCTAATGCTGCTATTATTATTTCTGCTGATGATAAATGGTAATTACAGGCTATAAACAATCACGACTCACAAGTATGCAGATTCATATACTTTAAAAACCCTGATTGCCAATAATTTAAGGACCTAATTCTACCCGCAAACTCAGGGTAATCATTACTATTTAACGGCAGGCTAGAGATAAGACTGTTGTATTGCCTACCTCGAACACGTTCAATAAAACTCTGCACTGCCTCAGCAATTCCGTTAAATCAAAGTATTCTACAAGTATGATGTATTAAGTTTGCGTTCATTATTTCTGTGACAAGTAATTAGTTCTTGAATCCAAAAACAACCCGAGACAACGTGTGGCAATATTGAGTCTATTCAAATGATGGGTGACCAGACCACTCAATGAGCAATATTTATACATTAACAGCTATTTATTCAGCTTCTTAAACTGACAACGCCAAGTGCAGGTAATTATGAGGCCTGTTAGTTGACATTCCAGGTTAAGAGAACTTATGAGAGACGGACTTAAGCACAGTTTATGGATGACAACGAAAAGTGAAGTGTGTGATGGCTACCAGCAAGTTCTCAGGTTGATGATATTACACCTGTATTACCTAGGAGGGCTAGGTAGAATCAAAGGATACTCGTATGTATTTATTACGCTTAGGTCTCATAATAGACTTTTTTTTCAAACTTCAAACATTTTTATTGCAAATATGGTTAATACATTGATTGATGTTACAAAATAGTAAAGTTTACTATATTTTACCCTTAGGTATGCAATTCAGATCATACTTAAATCTATAAGTATTATACATACTTAGTACACTTTTTAAATACATTTGCTTCGGAACTATTTATTACCAAATTATCATCAATTTATACAAGAATAACAAAATTTAAATTTTGCATGTTTTCGGTCGTTAAACACAGTAACATTAAGTAAACATTTTAAAATATTTTATGAAATAATTACAAATTGAAACTATCTTCTACTATAATATACATAACTGTGATAGGAGGCAAGCCTATGGCCATCTATGAATCAAAATTTTTGCTTAGAATAATACCAATATCTTTAGCTATAAATGTATTTCAATTGTTAATTATCTACACCTAAAAATACCAGAAAAGCAAACAATAACGGCATATTAAAAAAAGTCACGTATCTTGTTCCTTGTTCTTATTACTCATATCCTGCAAGAATAAAACCTTGATCTTTTCAAGCCCAAGCCGTAGAATGAAAAACAAAATCTTCCAACATACCTCACTTCAATAGTACCAATGAAATAGCGATTTGCAACATAAATCCTTCTGCAAACGCACGGTTATTAATTTCGGAGTTTGCTGACGGATCAGCGGGGCAAAACCCAAATATTAAAGTTGGACCAAAGAAATATATTGCTCGGAAACCGCGGATTAACTCGGTGTCAACACTGTCGCTTACTGCGTACACTGCCGTGCAAGAGTAGTGATCACTCATAGTAATATATTATTCTAGCAATTTGGCTTAAGTCTTATTAAGAATACGAAACTAGAGGCATGAATATAAAAGCATATATTTAACACAATATAATAAAAAAAAAACGGACTTTAATTACAAAAATGTACTAAACAGTAACAAATACTTCAGAAATATTCAAACTCTCGCCTCATCTATGTATAACTTGAAAGAATACAGTAAACGACCTTATCTTCATACTCCTAACCGTTGAGGAGTTGTACCTTCCAGCATCCGCTCAGC
The DNA here is from genome assembly GCA_905147285.1 of Hypena proboscidalis. Taxonomy (NCBI): domain Eukaryota; kingdom Metazoa; phylum Arthropoda; class Insecta; order Lepidoptera; family Erebidae; genus Hypena; species Hypena proboscidalis. The sequence continues at coordinate 22,310,328 of LR990129.1, forward strand.
AACATAAAATGCTGACTGCTAGATGCAAATATCCGAGTAGCTTTAGGTAATATACGAAAACCAATATGGAAGCCTTTAAAAATGTAAGGTTACCCTCGATTTCTGTAGGATCCCATCATCAGATAGTGACTTGATGAAAATTGGTCGAGGCGTCTTCGAGTAATATTTTTTTATTCCGATTCCTCGACGTAAACTCGAAAAAGTAGGTAAACTAAAAAGCATAAAATAAATTTACTTCGCACAAATAATACGTTTTTTCATTTAGTTAAATAGAAATTATTAAATAATTATTTTATAATTCTGAAGTCGGTGCCAAGTAAATCGGATAATTAAGAACTAATATTCAGTCAGAAAATAGTTGTTAGAAAGATTTATACTTATTATCTAGTTATTGGTTACTTGGCACCGACTTCAGAATTATAAAATAATTATTTAATAATTTCTATTTAACTAAATGAAAAAACGTATTATTTGTGCGAAGTATATTTTATGCTTTTTAGTTTATCTACCTACTTTTTGAAGTCGGTTTTTTTTTTGTTAAAAATTATTTTATTTTACGATTTTAAGTGATGGGTAGACCGAGCAAGAATGTTTCTCGAATGAGAAGACGACGGTTACTTGAGACAAAAAACTTATTAATAATAATCCCCGTACTCCTAACCGTTGAGGAGTTGACCCTTCCAGCATCAGCTCTGCAACTTAAAATGCAAATATCCAAGTAGTTTTAGGTAATATACGAAACACAATATAGAAGCTTGATTGACCCATGATTTCTCTAGGATCCCATCATTAAATCATGACCTCATATTATGAATATACATAAGTAATATTCAACGTCTCGCCTCATCTGTGTATAACTTGAAAGAATACAGTAAACGGCCTCAAGGAGCCTATATTTAAAGAATTATCCCCGTACTCCTAACCGTTGAGGAGTTGTACCTTCCAACATCAGCTCAGCAACATAAAATGCTGGCTACTAGATGCAAATATCCAAGTAGCTTTAGATAATATACAAAAAACAATAAAGAAGCCTTTTAAATTTGAGGGTTGCCCTCGATTTCTCTAGGATCCCATCATCAGAACGTGACTGGAAAAAAATGGGACCACATGACAAGTATATCCTATCAAACAAAAAATAATTTCTCAAATCGGTTCAGGCGTCTTCGAGTAATCGATGAACAAACACAAAAAACCTCCTTTTTTTGAAGTCGGTTAAAAATACAATAGAATTGAGAACCTTCTCCTTTTTTTGAAGTTAGTTAAAATTAGACTCAGAAGTTTTGTAGTAAAAGTAACTATCGCGTCTCAAAATAAATAACAACAAATAATATCTTGGACTTATTTTTACTCTAGAAACTGACGTTTTGACATTTATGATAAATCTTATAAATTAATTCAATAGTGCATGATAGCAATGAGGTAGTTTTTTTTCTTTTTAGTGTGTATAATTATATGAACACATAAACTAAAGGACAGTACACAGGGTTAAATTATCTAGATTTATATCTTTTTTATACGTTCACGTTCACGTAAGTGATTGTATGACCTTTTTATTAATTAATCATGTCTTTGTCAAGATTGTTGCGGTTTTAAGACATGACAATACGTCATGTATTTTATGTATAACTTATACATTTTTGATACCCGTGAAGGTCGATATAGCACCCGAGTGGAGTTGCGGGCAACAACTAGTAAAAAAATATTTAATTTTATTTTATTTTATTTTACAATATTAGGAAAACTTATCGCTAACATTATATATTAGACAGAGATTATGTGAAAATGAAGGCCAACTAAAAGTTTTCCACAGATAATAAAGTAGGCATACCTATAGAAACTACATAAATATTCAAATATTTCAAGTATTCATGTCTTTATTCACTCCACAATGTAAAAATGGTCTTATAAAAAGGTACAGTATCAATCATGGACCCTGAAAGCAGGAGAGAGAAAGAAAGAGTTTTTTGTGTTTATAACAAAACAAAATATATTAGTATCGTATCTTATGAGAAGTTATACAATTTTATTTTATATATTTTTTTGGCTTTAAATACATCATAATTATAATTAATCGAACACATACATTAAATAATAAACAATTAAAATTAATACAACTAGCCACATTGTTGAGGGTTAATAATTTAAAGATGGTGTATATTTATTTCTATTATTTTAATGTTAAATGTAATATAAAATGTAGTGTAATTGTTTAATTCTAGTTTCACATGTCAATAAAAAGTGAACCTAATTCACATAATTAGAATAAAACATATTAAATAATTGAGCCCACACTGTTTATGGCTCATTGTTAAACCAAGTCTAATCTCGTTTATCTTGGTAGAAAATCGTAGTAATAATGACGCTTTAAAAGATTTCCTGTTGATTGACATGATCTTACTTCCCATTACGTGACTTAGCGTGGTAACTTGTAATCCATATTTTAATAATAGGTAATTAGTTCTCATGACACGCAGTATAAATAACAAAAAAATAAGATGGACAACCATTTTCAATACATATAACCTACCGCTTATCAATGCGTATTTAATATCTCTTTAATTTATTTATTAAAAAGAGTAATAAAATAAACATAATATGTTTATTAATTCATAGTTCTCGGCTATTTATAGCCTCAATGACGTTAGATTGTATATTTCCTACGTGTTGCTCTTGTAAATTTGTAAACTTTCCATCAGGAAATTTACAAACTTACAAGTAAGTAATAATATAATAATTACTATTACTAGACCGGATCAGGTACTGTTTGTTGTATAACAGTATTATAATTACATAAAAAGCCCCACTTGGGGAGCCACCTACACTCCGATTTCATAAATATTATTAATAAATTTCCAACCAGTAATACAATTAATTGGACTGTTATCCAATTAATGTATTAGATTTCTTGTTTTCAGCGCATTCATTGTTAATGAGCTGCCTTCAGTAACTAATTAATAATTGCTATACAAAACTTTTAAAATGTGTCTGGTAGTCTTATAAATACAACTATTAAAAAACGTGTCAGTTTTTAAGGTTTTCAAGACTTTTATTTTTGTAATTAGTTAATAAAAAAATATTAATAACTGGGCCAAGCCTATAGTTAACTTTTATTATTAAAAAATCGATTGTTCTAGAATCATAATCCAATGAGCAAAGTAATAAAAATATATTACATTAAAAAAGCCGGTGAAGTGCGTGTCAGGCAACGCGCAATAGGGTTCCGTAGCTAGTTGAGTGAAAATGTTAGAACTTGGACGGGGTTTGCATGAGTATTAAACAATTAGGTAAAATAGTAGTCCAAATAACTGCATTTTACAATTGGTTTAAGCTGTTTAAGGTTTTGTAAATATCTTTTTATATTTTCTATGTATATTATTGTATATAAATATTATTATTTTTTTTTTAATTCTCAGTGTATAGTTGTAAATATTTAAGTTATATATTTTTCAGTTTGTATGTAACTCAATTTATTCAATATTTTCTAAATGTAAATAACATAACAGTATTTAGAAATTAAAATAAATACTTAATTTTACAATTTAATTTAATTTATTTACATTAAACGTACAACATACATATTATTATCCATACAATATTTCAGCTTTCTAGCAACAACGGATCTGACGCTATGCCTCGGACAGACGGTCATGGCGAATCTATAAGGGTTTCTAGAAGGTACTACGGAACCCTTCTAAATCGAACGTGTACTGCATAATACAAATTCTTTGCAACAATATTAGCAATTAATTGCATGTTTAGGCCAATGATTCATACAATGTTTGAACAAACAGGGCCAACGGAACCACGCTTGGTGGAACATCAAATCAAAGTGCAAGGCAATCAGGAACTTGATACCGTGTTTGGGTTAGTATCTAAAGACGTTTCATAACCTAACATTATCATTATGGAGATACCCAGAATAAATGTCACACAACATTCACATAACGTTATCTAGCCCCAAACTAAGCAAAGTACCCATAGTACAAGTTCTGCTTAGTTTGGGACTAGATGGCGTTGTGCATAAGTTGTGAAATATTTATATTTATTTATAAAGCTTGTAATATTATGTATACTAGAATAACTGATACTAATACATGTATACTTTTCTTTTGTATAAGTATACATACTAATTATTTATAGAAACACCCAGATCAAGCCAAACCTCCATGGTCATGCACACAAAGATTGACATGCACAAGCACTCTAGCAGCGTAGCTAGCAGCTGCAGAACCGCTATCCAGTATAATATATAGATGTTAGCTCACAGTTCAGTAAGGCTTGTTATGCTTGAATTGTCCAAAACCGTATTTTTCGGCGTGATGGGTATTTTTTTTTAAACTACGATATAATTAACAGTCAGATATTTAACTAAAAATCAATGAATTGCGTGAATAATATAATTTTACATTAAACAACGCCTGTAACAGAATAAGGGCAAATCGATTATCGGTTATCAAACGATTATTAAACAAAGGAAATGCCAATAAAATGATACAAAACATAACATTACGCGAGTACCCGTATTTCATAATTTAAATAATGTTTTATACTCAAGTTAGATTTAATAAAACCTTGTGCGATTGTGTTTTCAACAAAGCAGACAAAAGAAGAGATGTATTGTGATTAAATTTAATAAGCAATCAGGTTTTATTTCCAACCTCACTGCTTAGGCTAACGAAATCTGATTGTTTATTTAAACACATCTCCTCTCCTCTTCGTTTTGGTGGAAACCAGGTCTCAGGCAGCTTGTTCAAGGGTCGGAGCCAGAAGGTCCTATCTCTGAACTCTGACCACCGGCACTTTAGTCCCTGCACCTAATGTCGATGGCACAGAACACATCTACGCTATTTTTTTTTATGTAACCTTGTTTATGTACGTGTCAACCTTAGTTTCATAATTACATTATGACCGATAGTTAACACTTAATAAGTAACTGCAATTATAATAACAAACACTTAGCTTATTGGGTTATGAACTTTTATATTACGATCGCTCGCGGCTTCGTGGATATGACGGTAAGAAATACTGCACTTCTACTACTCCTAGGTAAAAGTCAATTTTTCTGTTGCAACTATTGCTCTCGGCAGCGAATTATAGCAACAAGAAAATATGGCTTCACACAATCAAGAACAAAAATCAACACAAATGAGTGTACAGTTGTTCGGGTTCGATACCCACACGCACAGGACAAATCTTTATGTGATCCGCAAAGATTTGGTCTGACTCTTGTATGTGTATGTGGAATGTATATTTGTGAACTACCCCGCGGTAAATTACTTTTATTGAGGGTGCCGTTTAAAACAAGCAGTCAGTATTTACCAGCCCACTGCTAGACTTAGGCCTATCCAAATTCACGCCACAGCATCCAGTCCTTCGCCTTTCACATCCAGTCCCTTTCCGATCGTCAGTCCACCTGCTGGCTTCATACACTGGCCTTATTATTCTTAAGAGGCGTGATGTTGTATTTTCATAATCTTGTAAAGCTGCCTCCTAGGTCTACTGGTCAGGCAAACGTGTTATTCTGGATTTTTTCGAGGGTAATTCTCAAAAGCAGCACAGAGTTACTGTGCTCGGTGGATAGTGATATAAACATAACTGGTGAAAAATGGTTTCTATACACCTCGGCTGTTAACGGAGATAATAATAGCGGCCGCGGACGAAGATAATAATATCAGAAAGGGTGCAATTTGTGGAAAGGGCGGAAGTGAATGTTGTCCGTGTGGACGGTCATAAAATTGTGGTCTTGATTCTTATTATAAATCTTAGCTAAAATTAATAATACTCATCTAAAAATATTTTAATACAGATCTAATCAATGACTTCTTTCATCCTGCTGACTATTCTGTTGTGCAAATTCCAAATAAATACTTTTGCTTAATCGAAAATCGAATCTCGACTTCTCTATCGAATCGAATCAGCAATTGCTATTGTTTTAACGATTTGTAGACCGCCTTTTTGGTCAAGTGGTTAAGAAATATATACAATGACGTACGTTCCTAATGACGTACGATAAAGTTGTGGAATGAGCTTCCTGCCAAGGTTCTCCCAAAAGACTACAGCATGAGGTTCTTTAAAGAGAGTGCAACTAGGTTTTTAAGGGGTCAGCAACGCACGAGTGATAACCCTAGTGTTGCAAGTGTCCATACGCTACGGTAACTGCTTACCACCAAGTGCTTGATTGTTTGCCACCGTAGTGGAATAGAAAAAAATAAAAAAAGTGATCTAGTTTTTTCATGCGTATTTCCCAGTACATGACTTGGCTTCCGTGCAATCCCCACCATCGTCCTTGCGCACGGGCATACGCTTAAACTTTCGTGCACATAGTATTAATTCAACCAGTTCGCTACTTATTGTGCTTTGTGTATTTTTGTTTCTTGTTTCAATGAGTTCACACGTAGGATGTTAGTGCCAGTATATTTGTTGGCGGTTCTGTGCGGGGTGAATGGGGTTTTCTATGATTCGTATTCTGGGACCACGATTACTTCGGCAGATGTGAAGAGACATGATAAGGCTAATACGACGTTGTAAGTTTTTTTTTTTTTAAAGTATTTTAATTAAAATTGATTTCAGTGTAACTTTTTAACATTAGGATAAAGTAAAGCAAGAGCTAAGTTTTTCCCATAAATATAGACGTGATATCCTAACGCACATTAATTTTAGGATAAGCAAATATTTTTTTTATATCTTCTATAGAAATTAAGCATGATAATAGAAGATATAATATAATATAGTTAATGTCTATAGTCAACTTAATCGTTACCTTGTAAAAGTTGCTTTAGTTTAATTTAGCCATCATTAAATTTACAAATTAGGTATCTATAAGAATTTAAAGTTTTAAGACATAAGTTACAGGATATTTAGGCATTATATACAATTCATACTTCAATTAATAGAATAGAATATATTTTATTTCTTTCGCGTCATCTTTGTCAGGCGCAGAAACTAAGCAGCTTTACAAACTTTCCGATCACGGGCGTGTTAACACCGACAACTTCCTGACTCCGAGCTCTTTTCTATGAGATAAGAATCAACTGCCTCACCTGCCTCGAGCTAAAGTGTTATTTAAAATACCATTAGAATATTCTCAGTAGCAGCTTGGAGTTGGCATTGTACCCGGTGGATGGCGATAGGCTCGAATCATATCACCTAAATATAATGAAGTGTGGCTATTATACACACCTGTCACACCCTTCTGGTCAATATTGACGACCGGATGGCGGAGTGGGTAGTGTACCTGCCTGCGACGCCGAGGTCGTGGGTTCGATTCCCACTTAAGACAAATCTTTGTGTGCATGAACATGGCGGTTTGTCTTAGTCTGGGTGTTTCTATGTATAATATGTATGTATTTACGTATGTGTTAGTACCAGTTATTCTAGTACCCATAGTACAAGCTCTGCTTAGTTTGGGACTAGATGGCGTTGTGTGTGAGTTGTGAAATATTAAAAAAAAATATTTTATTTAATATATGCGTGATTTTATGTAATGTTATAGGAATTTACTTATGTTCCATGTATTTGTAGATCCGGTATAACCAAGTGACAAGCAATAAGCTCGTGTAGGCTAGCCCCCGCTTGCTTTCAAAGTTAATGCCAATTTCACCAACGTGTTAAACTCAAGTTTAATTATATCTCACAACTTACACACAACGCCATCTAGTCCCAAACTAAGCAGAGATTGTACTATGGGTACTAGAATCATTGATACTAATACATTTATACTTCCTTTTGTAAATACATACTTATTATACATAGACCATTCACACCAAGATTTGTCTTAAGCGGGAATCGAACCCGCGACCTCGGCGTCGTAGGCAGGTATCCGGTCGTCAATTAGTCACAGCTTCAATTTCTCTGTCCCGTACAAACATTCAATGATAGACAAAGATACAAATATAGGTTTAATAGAACCGTAGATAAAGTTTGGTGATATCCAGGCTTAAGGTTATTCCCATTTCAAACGTAATCGTGATTTAATAATGCAAATATTTTATTAGCAATTAACATATTAGTTTATATTCTGCTCATATATTTATAAGTGGCCTTGCCAAGGTTTACTCTATTATTAAAGTTCAATGAAATTCAACGATTAATAAGTGGGCTATGTTGTGTCCGGGAAACTTCTAGTAAATATATACCAAGTCCTATTTTAGATAAAAATAGTGATCTTATTAGGTCGGGATTTCTTTACTGGTGGTAGAGCTTTTGTGAATGATCTCGAGGGCGGCAGCACCACCGTCTCACCTTTAACCTGCCGCCAAATAGTAGTGCTTCCATTACTGTGTTCCGGTTTGGTGGTGAGATCAGGCCATGAAATTACTGGCACATGAGGCATAACACCGTAGTCCTCAGCTGCAGCGACGCATCAATAATCTGCTTTTGTGGATTGTTGATGTCCATGGGCTGTACTTCACTTACCATCAGGTGGACTACACGTTCGTTCGCTGTGGGCGTAGAATAAAAAAGCAAAAAAAAATATTGGTCTAGTAGCTTTATTGTTCTCTAGTGGTTTCCATAGAACGACTTATGAATTGGCAAGTTCAGTTACAGGGGAGGGCAAATAAGATACTTTCTAATGATATTTTCTCAGTGGCAGTAAAGAGAAGCCCAATATGCCAGGGAAATGGCAATCACCCTCTATCACATGGGATTTAAACAAGACCTATGAAGTATAGGTTTTTATAACACCTGTGCCATAACATTCATAATTATTAATACAGGGGTAATTTATTATATTATAATAATAGATTTTTTTCAGCTGGTGTGTAAACGAGATAGAACCATGTGATCCTCAGGAAGGAAGGCGGGTGGACGGGAGCTGCAACAACCTTCAAAACCCTCAAAGAGGAGCTACGCATACCCCTTTCGCCAGAGTTTTACCACCTATATATGACAAAAGTAAGTTTTGTACCCATGAAAAGGAAATGAGATTCCCTCGATGGTCTAGTGGTTAGCGTATGCGCGTCTCACCGCGAGTCTCTGGTTTGATTTCCGGGTCGGGTAAAGTATTATTTGTGAACAATTTGTCAGGAATATCTTAATAGCAGCACGGAGCTGGAATTGTGCCCGCTGGATGGCGAAAAGTTCATCCCCTATCCCATGGGACCTAAACATAACAGGTGAAGTATGGGTGCTGTACACCTCTGCCACACCTTTCTGGGTAATATAGGCGTGAAGTAAAATTCCCTTTAAAATTGTCAATTTGTAGGTCAACATCATTATAACAGCTATACTTTTAATTATTTTTTAATCAGTAAAATCCTTCCATTCCAAAAGGTCTATTTATACGATGCAAGTTTTGCAAGGCACTTCGAATGATAGATAGATAGATAGATAGATAAAATGCTTTATTCATAAATAAAAACATACATTTTTAAACAGGCTCCACAAAACCGAATGATCGGTTTGTCTGTGGAAATACATTGCATTTTTGCTTTGTTTACCGCGATTAAAAGACAGAGTAAGAGAATTGCCTTGCAAATTTTGCATCGTAAAATATTAGAACAACACTATTATGATGTTAGTTTTATAAACATGATATTTTCCGAAACTATCAAGTAACTAATTATTATATGGGTTATATCTAAAACTAAACTTAAATCCCTTGGAAAGCATTTATGTTCAAACACTACTGTCCAGTATCCACATGCCGAAACTTTATGCTATAAATCGTACTTCTTTTACAGACTTTGAACCAAGAAAGTCATCATCAGGCAGTGATCTACCACTAGCTAGAGTGTTAAGGACGAGCTTAATATCAGTGGGTAAGGTACCTAGCCAGCTCTTCACCATGCTCGCTGTGCATTACTTCGTGTTCATGTCTGCTGATATCGTCTCGCTACATGATACTGGTATGTATATCAAAAATATTAGGTAGAATAATTGTGGTTTAAGTACGTTGTTGTTGGTAAGGTTCATGATAAGACAACTTTTGATTGGATCTCTTTTAAATTTTCTTACACTTGTGAACGTATACGTATAATTAATATTATTTTCCAATATTACGCTTAAAAAAAATAGGATTCTAGAGGGGCTCGAAGCCTCACCTCAGGGTTTTACGTACCCAGCGCCCTATCCACTTCGGCCATGGAATCGAGTCCTAGAGGAATCGAATTTGTCAACCTATAGGTATTATGAATGACAGGCTTCGCCTAATTGCATGGCCAGAGTGGGTAAGGCGCTGAGAACGTAAAACTCAGAGGTGTGGGTTCGAGTCCCAATGGAATGCCAAAGCTAAAATTTCCTTTAATAATACAAGTATTCTTATATTTGTTTGTCAACAAAATTTTCTAATAGGTACCAGAGCAAATACCATACCGATTTGATGTTTAACAAAATCGAACGAATAGTTTTCTGAACAGTTACTTTTTCAACAGTGAACTACATTCAATGGAAGCCATATTGTTGCGCTGAGAAAGGTAAGACGGATAACATGTGCGTCCCGAACAAAATACCTGAGGACGATCCCGTGCACAGATTCTCTGGCCACCGCTGCTTGAACATGACCAGACCTGAAACCTTCCAGACTATTGGATGTACCAAGAATGACACTATTCCTGATAGGGTAAGTCATTAGTAGCCTTAAGAATAGCAATTAAAAAAAAAAAAAATACTATTAATTTATTTGATTCAGACCGCGGCCTAACCCGGGTGTGATGTTGACATCATGCAGCCAATATATTTTTCCTGGCCTTTAATTATCTTCTTAGTTTCAATTTCATCAATAACGGTTCAGTGGTTTAATCATGAACGAATAACAGACTTTCGCTATTATGATGTAAGTATGTAAACTACGGTAACAGCAAAATTCGAATCCTACTTATTATGACTAGACCAAGGTTTATTATAAATATATTTAATAATTGATTTATTACATTAAATGGTACATGCGTAGAGTCCAAGCATAATAATAATTATTAGTCATATTTCACTTTAAATTATCGACGTGCCAGAAGTGGAAAAAGGGGTATACCTATCCGTATAACGAAAACTAAAACTTGAATATTATACTTGTTTAAAGTCTGGATTTCCTAAATAATTCAAACTTAAACTAATAAATATTTACAATATTGTGCAACTATTATTAAAATATATTAATGAAGTAAAAAAGCAGATTATGACCTCAAAATCATTGTGTTTGTAATATACATACAATGTTATAAAAAAATAAAATAAGATAATTATAAAAAGCAGTAATCAGGTTAACACTTTTACAAAATTTAAATCAGTTTCAAGGAAGTAGAAAACACAATAGGATGAGAATAAAAAGAACAGTAAAACTATCTAATAAAATAAATTGAGATGCATCATAACAATCATAATCACAAAATGTTCACATCGTTAAATAAAATAATAATGAGAACTGTAGTCAAATAAAATATAAATTCAATCGTGTGGTTGTCCATTATGCGGCGTTAACACACTTCCTCTGTCTCCTATATTATGAACTCCACAAACCTTATTGTTCTAGTAATATTTTATAGCAAATTATAGCTTTGCTATGCGTAATATAAAATTTGTGTTATATTAAATATATATTAACTTATTTTCCTATTTACCTATGGTAAAGTTTCAAGTTTATTGTGCCTTGTCTTTCTTTACCATCTCTTCTCTTTTTGTTTGAGCTGTTACGATAGCTAATTTTCTTTTCGTTTCATACTTTCTTGTTAACCATCTACCTATCATTTACTTCTTTCTTTGAATTTCCCAATATATTTCTATATCAATGTACTTTCCACAGATTGTTTCATCAACTCCTCTGTTAGATTTGTCAGTGATTTATGGCAATCAGCTGCAGAGTCTGACGCAGAGAGGTAGGCTGTTCAAAGGAGGGTTGTTGAAGTTTGAGATTGAAAGTGGAAGAATATGGCCACCCAGCTATAAGACGCAAGCCAATGTTTGCTATCTGAACCAGAGACCCAAAGAGACTAGATGTCATCAAATGCGTAAGATAGTTTGTTTTTTCGTGATAATTTTGTAGTTAGTATTAGTCTTCTGTATCTTGTTTGTTCAGTGTTCATTATTTTTTATCTTAGACTGGATTGAGCGGTGGTTTTACAAATGAGGATAAATATCCAGATGTCTATTTATTTTATTATATTTATAAGACACCGTACCACGTACCAACTGAATTGCTTTTCAAAAAAGAATTAATTCAGGTTTGAATAGCAAATGAGTTGCATAAGAGGTCATGAAACGATTGAATGATTTCAAAGATAGACATGAATATACATACAGACGCATGACAATTTTTTTCTAATCAAACGCACTTCAAAATTACAATATTTTTGGTGCAAATGCCGAAAATTTTCAAAAGAATCACGACACAGCTCATCAAGTCTTATTGGATGCCATGCAAAATTTCATCTTTTTTTATAAATCACTGATACTACTATGTAGGTATGATACTGATTTGGTAAACTTTATTGGTTCTAGCGGAAGATGGTGGAAACACCCTAGCAGGTATTAACCTGATGGCGGTATGGTTCTGGAGGTACCATAACTTCATTGCTGTAGAGTTGGCCAAGGTCAACCCTTGCTGGGATGATGACAAGCTATTTGAGGTAGCAAGGGATATCAACATTGCTGTCTCACTGCAGCTGTATTATTACGAACTGTTGCCCATATTCTTTGGTGAGTCTGTTTGTGATTGATCCATTTTAAAAGACTGTAAATTCTTCTGTTATTCGAAACTATTAGACTAGACTTTTAGTCTAGTCTCCGTAAAAGCAAGGAGTCTTGTCTTTTAAATGGCAATGGGCCCACTCCCTTGTGAATAATAATATCACCACCACCTCTTGGTGGACCTTCTGGCAAACACGTAACTGATGTTAAACAATTTTTTTAGGATTTGATAACATGGTTCAAGATCAAGTGCTCAATCCATCTGGTGGCTTCAGAGACGAGTATAACGAACATATCCTACCACAAGTGTCGCTCGAATATCCGTTTGTGTTGAGATGGGTGCACAATCTACAGGATGGTGCTTTGAAGTGAGTGTTCTTATAGTTTTTATTATACGACGCGGTAACATATGTAGCGAATGGGTGTATAGTCCACCTAAATCTAAGTAGTAGATATGTACAGACCATGAACATAAACAATCCACAAAAGCAAATTGAAGATGCGTCGCTTCATCAAAGGATTGCTATATTATGGCGCAGCATATGCGCAGTAATTCACACAAACATCGCTTCCGGATGCCTGCAGCAGTCCTCGGAGGCTGCTTTCCTTCTGGACCGATAAAGGCTGGCTGGAGTAAGCGGGCAACCTCTCACGTACAACGGTCCTATAGGAGGACTAAGTGCGGATACCGCCCAGGCAAACTAAACTAAACTAACTAATGCGCAGTAATTTATTTGTTATGTTAACTTTAATAAAACAATTTTATTAATGTGTAATTAAACAAATTAAAATCTATTTGAAGGCGATGGGAACCCAAATAACACAAAAGTTGCTAAGTAATACAAAAAACTATATTTATGAAACAAAAATTGTTTTGTTTTTTGATGGTAGGCCTTGAATTTTCATTGTTTTTTTTTAACAAATTAGAATAATGGAACATTAAGGAAACACAAATTATTGATAAGGTGCGATTTGTGAGACTAGTTATAATAGTACTCGCTTCCGGCCGAGCCAGGTTTTAATGTTCATCTCTTTCTAGGCTGTATGACAAAGATGGTTATTACCTAAGGCAACATCCTGTGGTCAACCTGACCCTAAGGACTGGTTTCTTCGGCGTTGATGACAATATGGACTACGCGACACAAGGAAGTTTCAGGCAGGGTAGTGCTAAACCCGATTATATTGCTGATCCCGATGTAAGTATATAAGTCTACTACTACATAGAGCTTGACAAAATCGCTTAAGTACGGCAACTAATTTATGTCTCTTAGCAGTATAATGACAAAGTTGTCGAAGAAATGACATTTCATGAAAGCATAGTTAACGATTGGTTAAGCATTTTGCGCCATTTTGTACATTTTACATTGGGTTGGGCCAAAAGGTAGCTTTGTAATTGGGATGCCATATGAAGAGCGCAATATGAGGAGCTCGTGGCTAAATTAAAGCCGTGCGTATCAATTGATCTTACAAGTTCAGCAATGCTTACTCGAATTATTGCACTGCAACACTAGTTGAAAGCCTCCTTTAGTGCAGAAAGTTTCAGATGAAAGTAAAATTAATATATATTTTTTTAAGAATTCCATGTTGTTAGTATTTAGTGGATGCGACCGCTGATCTTGAGATGTCAGGTTTCCGATTTCCAGTTAAGTCACTGTCACTGCTATGAATTCCTTCGCTAAGTCTTATGCCTTAACTTACTTTAAAGAACCTAAACATAAAAGAAACAACGTGAGAGTTAATATTCCTCTTTCATCTCCTTGGAGGCAATATCGAAAAGCGTGACATTAAGTTTTTTTCTTGCAGATCACCGAACAAGGCATGGGACCTCACCAAGCAGTATCAGATTTGGTGACAAACGATATATCCAAAAACCGGTACTTTGGTTTCCAGCCCTACATCAAATACCGAGAGTTCTGCTTTGGCAAGCCTATTCGAAGCTTTGATGATCTGCGTGGTAGTATTGATGAGGAGGTAATTAGTTTATTACTTTTATTTATGAATTAACATTTTTATTATTATTATTCTTATTTACCAACTCAGAAAGGATCCCATTTCTGTTTTTTAATACGGGGAATATCTACCAAAGAAAGCTAGTGTTTTCATACTAGTTCAATGTGATTGACATAACCAGGTGGAAAACAAAATCTTCTTAGTGATTAGTTTTAACCGACGATTATGACGACCGGATGGCGGAGTGGGTAGTGGTCCTGCCTGTGACGCCGAGGTCGCGGGTTCGATTGCTGCTTAAGACAAATCTTTGTGTGCATGAACATGGGGGTTTGTCTTAGTCTGGGTGTTTCTATGTATAATAAGTATGTATCTACAAAAAAAGTGAATATGTATTAGTATCAGTTAAGATAAGATAGATAGCGTTGTGTGTAAGTTGTAAGATATTTATTTTATTTTATTGTTTTTTTTTTCAACCCTAGGGACTTATTGATTTTTTTCCTCTTAGTTGGATTTTTGCATGTTTACATGTTGTCTGATGTTTTATTTATTATTATTGTTTATATCTTCAAAATTCTTTAATTTTTTTCGGAATTTTCAGGTTTTTCCATGTTTTTTCAGGTTTTTCAATTTTAGCACATTCTATTATTTTCTCACAAGTAGAAGTAGTAAAGAAGAAATAAATTAGTAGTAAAGGGTCGTTAGTAGAATTTAAGTTATACTTCATTTTACTAAAATAGCCTGTTTTCCTTCAGAGAATAGAGATCCTGAGAGAAAAATACGAGAAAGTCGAAGACATGGATCTGTTAGCTGGTATTTGGGTGGAAAAGCATATACGTGGAGGTTTTGTCCCCCCCACTTTCTACTGTTTGGTGGTAGAACAGCTAAAACGTAACATGTACAGTGACAGGCATTGGTATGAAAGACCTAATCGACCAAATGCTTTTACTTACCGTAAGTATATTTTTTTTGTATTTTCACTATGTATTTTTACACGATTTACATATTTTGCGTATTAACTGGTTCTGATGAAGCTTAGTCAATACGCGAAATTTCGCGTGTGTGCGGCTAGCTTAACACTGTCACGATTATAAGGATTGCTTTGTTGGTCTATGGTATATTTTATACTATAATAGGTGTGATGTAGGTATGTAGGTATGTCCACTTTTGAAAATATACTTACTCAATTGGGAATCGAACTAACTGAAAAACAAATAATAGCATTCTGATTTTAAGGCAGCAATCAGTAGCGTATTAACAATCACTGGAAACTATCGTCTAAAAACAATAAATTTGGGTGATCCAATTTATAGTTGGATACTTGTGGCTTTCAATTTAATAACCGTGATTGTTAAAGATATTTCATTCGTATGATTGATGCTATCTACTGACACTATAAAAGTGCTAGATGTTATTTTTTTAAGATTTGAGCTGGTTCAATCTTTAAATGCAGATTTAATTGTTTTAAAAAATAAATAAAGCAACCTTTAGTAAAATTTTCTGTCTACCATAATTATTTAGAATACTCCATGTGGCATGTCTGTGAGACACCCTGTATAGATTATGAAATAAGTCGGTTAGTAAATAAAAGTAAGTTTTGTTATTGCGTTTAACAATCAGTTATACAAATAGCACGTGGATAGATACGAACTGATTTAAAATCACATTATAGGTAGAATGACTTTTAAATGAGTGGTCATTGATCTTAATTTTGTATCTAAAACTGGTTTTATCTATTATAATTTGTATTTTATATTAGTTTTTTATTTTAGTTTGATATTCATGATAATAACTTTAAACTTGTTTTGATTTTTTAGTAAGCACTGTATCAAATTAGTACGTAAAATGCAACATGAAGAGATTCTTCATGTTTGTAATTTTATGTTTAAAATGATAGGAAAAGATTTTAATTTAGAGCGAATTTTGTCACTTTAATTTGTGTCTTGTATCTAACACTTCTAAAAGAAAAGATTGGATTGGATTTAGATGAACTTACATCTTTTACTTTTAGCATTTTAGTTAACCTAAGCTGCGCGACTCTAGTCTACTAAATTTAAAATATTATTTTTACGTTTTGACGTTTCTATGTGCTATATTAATGGAAATAAATTTTCTTCTTCTTCGTCGTGTCGATGCCTGAGTAAAATTTTGTTTTCCCAATAAGTAGCCACTGATATGGCCATAAAAAATATAAATTATAAGTATTTACAATCTTAAATATTAAATTATACAAATCAAAATCATACCTCACTATGTACCTACAGCTAAAAGAGAAATAGAAATAAAAAAATTAAAAAGTTATGCGTCAGAAATGATAGAAGATAGAAAATGATATTTGATTTGATTTGAAACTGGACGTTTTTACTTCCAAACTTTTTGATTTATCTTACAATGTTATTGTTTAATTTACTCACGCAATGATTCGAATGTTTACAGCTCAACTAGCCGAGATCAGAAAAATGAACATCGCAAGATTGTTATGTGACGTCGGAGATACCGTAAAGAGGATTCAACCCCGTGCCTTTTTGAAAGCCGGATACGAGTAAGTGTCATACTTTTTCAGGAGTGTAATTCTTACTTAAGGTATCAATCGACGTGGATCGTCATCGATCGTAAAGGATCTTTTGTAAAGGTCTTAATATGCATTCTTTTGCCACTTACATTAAAATACAAAATGGGACTGTATCCTTGATTTTTATTGAATCGTGAAAACTGACTTAAAAACCGCTTGTTTAATAGCAATTGAGTGGTAAGTACTATCAGCTCAATAGGCTGATGAGTCATAAAGTCATAACCCATTTGACAAATGTTTCGTTAGAATTTCGAAATAATTTTTTTATTGATTCATACTTCACTGTTTTGGAAAAACTTCGCAAAATTACTTGTAGACATTATGTAGCCACACAAAATTTGTTTCGGGGTTATCTTGATAAATCTGATAATGGAGGTCTAACTGCTGTCTAAAGGCTGAATATGCTAGAATTATAATACCATTGCACAATCTCAATGTACCATATTCTTGGCAAATAAATATTTATCATTTCATAAAATAGCAGATGTATTTTCAAATTGAAGGATTACAATCTTATGTATTTGAGACTTCTGACAATATCTTCCAAAATATCAGAAATATTTAGAAGATATTTTATGTCTTAACGTGAAATTTTCCTGACAGCCAAATATCGTAATAATCCTCCTTGTGAAATACTCCTTGTCCCAGAATATTTATCTTTATTTCAATAGCAGCTGTGCTCGCAATTTTCTACACGAGGCAGAATATTCTCTACAACATTATGATTTATTGAGACCGCATATTTACAATGGAATTTTGGGTTAAAATATTATCTCATTTTCATGTTTTGAATAAAAAAAATTGCTTGATAGTTTAAAAGTAGATAATTATAATATATGTAATTTAATTAAGTATATCTTTAGTATTTTAATACTTTTGTAGCTTCTTTGTTGATTCCAATGCGAATTTAATTTTTTGAGTCTAAATAGAATGCGATTTTAAAAGCTATTATTTTAATTCTTTTGTGCAGCAACTCATCTACACTCTGCATTAAAGTTAGGAAGACAAAAATTTAGCTCTAAAATGTAATTCACAAATAATAATTTGTGAAATTTTACATTTTGATGATCAATTTATGTCGCTCTGATTTTGGTATAGGTATAGTATTGAATTATTGATATACTTTTTGGTCCAGCTATACGCCCCATATTACTAGCGCCAATAAATCTGTGCAAACATTTAGTTCCGCTGGCTACAAGCTCTATAATTACTTAAAATTGAATTGAGCACACATTTTTGACCATCTACTTTGAAGTAACCTGTCTAAGATTGGTCAAGTATTTTATCGTACAAATTAAAATAAGTTGATAATTTAGTATAGTTAATCAAATGTTGTTTTATTTTTCAGTAATCAGATGTGCACCTGTGATTATATAGCTAAGATGGACTTCTTCGCTTGGAGAGACGAGTCGTGCGGAGCACCTCAAAACCCTTTTAAGAAATACGCATAATGTCGTATAAAAAAAGATTGTGAAGTTTTTATTAGATGTATAATGTTTAGATTTTAATGAAAGTACATGTAAATATTTATCAATTTCAATGCGAATATGATTTTTTTATTGCAAAGAGTACATTTGCAATTTGTTTGTGTTCCTTATAAATAAAGAGAGAATGAGGGGTTTCGTTAATTATTCTATCGTTATTAATGTTATTTTAACATAGTTAAAATAATCTTTATAGCAAACGATGAGTTGATGTGATAAATCGTTCATCTCTGTCATGAAGACAATATCGTTAAGACCAAATTTAGCTGGAAGTAGTTCGAATTAAATAACTGCCAGCTTAATTCTGTCCTTGACAAGACTGCATTTCTCTTTATACTAGCTTTGTCTGCATTATAAAACTTAGTTAACTAAACCTTAGTTTTATAATGCAGAAAAAGCTAGTATAAATAGTATGAGTAATTTAACGTGAGATGCTATGCAGCATGACCACGGCATATTTCCTTAATTTTCATGAAAAAGAAGATCCATAAAAAAAGAGTACTATCTTAACCAAATCAAAGATAGTGCAAAATTGGGTAGAATGACTTTGATATTCAGTGACGCTAATAAATACATTACACCAAATCGACAGACTAGTAAAAGGCTGTTATTACATCTAAATCAATCGAGCGCGATTGTGCGCTCTTATTATCGCTACGTCTAATTCATCGATCGACGTTCGAAGATCCCGGTGTAATAACACCCTAATACATTAGTTAACAGTTTTAGTTCACTACAATAATTGAATGAAGACTCTTCTACTATTATGCCATCGACTGACGCGCGAGACCACGTTTGAATGTATCGATAAAACCGCCCAAGTGCAAGTTGGACTCGCACTCGAAGGGTTCCGTACCATTATCTATAAAAAGGGCAAACACCATTTCTGTCGTATTAAAGCCCCATTTTAATATTTATTATTTTAAAATTATTTAACTTTAATATATATAACCTCATATTATGCCAATATTTCAAACCTCTAACGGCCCTTTTATACTGATTTATGTTGATTGTGATTGAATTAAATTCAACATCAACCACAATCAACATTAATCATAATAATTAAGGGAGCGGTTGCCGTTATTAACATCGAGCAAAAACGAGCAAAACAATCACGAATATTATTATATTCGGTTTTTTATTTATTAAATTTGTTGTTGTAATGGCAGAAGTTATACATCATCTGTGAAAATTTAAACTGCCTAGCTATCACGGGTATGAGATACACCCTGAGGATAGACGAGCAGACAGACGCGGACGGTAGCGTAGTCTTAGTAATAGGGTTCCGTTTTTACCATTTGGGGACGGAACCCAAAAAAACAAGATTTTGTAGTAGAGCATACTTTATTTTTTAGTTTTCTTAGTAGTTTTATACCTTTCTGTTAATTAAATCATTTAATATCAATAACTTTACTAATTTGCTATTCAATTTTTAGTAAATCTGTCTGTACTAAATTACGTAATAGATAAAAACCCAAAATACGGTTGAACTAATTTATTCATAGTTAACTAAGCGAAATGTGTAAAATATTTTATTATGGCAGAAGCCATCAATAGGCTATCGACCTTAAGTCAATTATTTTCTAATTAGCATTAAAAACCTGTCCCATTAAATCTGTTCCTTTGACAAATCGAGCATTTCTTAAATATTCTTCGTTTAGTTCATACATTAGTTTTAAAAAGATGATATTTCTTTTATTAGCACTTTCGATATTAAGTGATGTCGGGACGGGGCTGTATTACGACTCGTATAAAGGAATCGAGATCGATATTAGTGCAGTGAAAGAACATGATAAGAAAAATACCACTTTGTAAGTACTTACCTATTTTTTATATATTTGGTAGATTCCTTTCCAATAATAGAAGGCAAAAGAAAAGAAAGAAGGAAAATACTGACCAAAAGCGACTCGGACTCACGCACGAAGAGCTCCCTACCATTATCTATATATAAGATATTATTTCAGTTTAGTATTTTGTTTTGATAGCGATAACAGTTTTACATCATCTGTGAAAATTTTAGCTGCCTTGCCTTGTCTATAACGGTTTATAAGATAGAGCCTAGTAACAGCTCTTAGTAATAGGGTTTCGTGTTTACCATTTGGGAACGGAACCCTAAAAAAATAAATGAAATTAAGTAATATATTTTTCAAAACATGTCGTCAATTAAATACCAATTTTACTGGCAATTTAAATTTTTGTAATAATAATTAATCTTTTTTCAAAAACTTATTATTACTTATTAACTTGATATTTTTGAGATGTTGCAATCTCTTGTTTAAGATAAAACTAAAACGTAAACACAAATTTTTACATTCCCCGCAATGATAGTCAATGCGGGTAATGTTAAAATTTTATTGACAGACCAAAACGAATAAAACTGTTGTCACATTACCCGCAATGACGATATAATGAAGGATGATAAAGGAATGAACTTCAACATTTCTCTTAAAATAAATGCGGTAGCAATAGTGATTGAGTGTTTTTTCCTAATGCTGGTTTGAAATATATAAATTCAAATTCAAATCATTTATTTTCATAGGCCCCAGGAGGCGCTTGAACACGTCAAAATATTACAAACAAATAATATAAAAATAAATTATAAGTAAAACTAAATTATACTAATTACAATGATTTGAATAACCGGGGCTTAGAATAATTTTAATCCAACGGTTTAGATATTATATGTATATATGATATATTTTTTTAAATCTTTACCGCAGTAAAAAAGTTTTAATTTATTAATTAGCTGGTGTGTCAACGACATCGAACCTTGCAACCCTCTCGAAGGAAGACGAGTAGATGGATCCTGTAATAACTTGCAGCATCCCTCAAGAGGAGCCAGTCATACGCCTTTCATCAGAGTCTTGCCTGCTATTTATGATACAAGTGAGTGATATTGAAATACAGCCAAATACTATTTTACTAATAGAGATATTTTTAGCTCTTTAGTCCATTAAACTAGAAATCTGTGAAGCATGGAGCTTATCTATTTTTTTTATATTACGCCTACAGCGATCCGATATCTAGTCCAACCTAAAAAGGTACGAAACGTTTGATTTAGGTTTATCTATTCTATCTCCACTTGCATCAGATAATTTAGGGATGTACTATGTATCAATTCTTTTTAGAAATTATTGCAAACAAGTTGTACAGAACGATATATTTTTCCCTTACTTAAAGTTTTTACATCATGTTTCCTAGGTACAGATTACGAGCCCAAGAAGTCAGTGTTGGGCAATGATTTGCCTTTGGCCCGTTACTTGAGGACTCGTCTGATCTCTGTGGGCAAAGTGCCCAGTCAGCTTTTCACGCAGTTGGCGATTCACAAATGGGTATTCATGTCCGCCGATGTCGTTTCATTGCATGATACAGGTAAGATCATTGATGCTTTATTTGAGAAGAGAATATTTGAAACGCAAACTTTTTAAAATAATATAACATAACATCGCGCCTATATTACATACATTCACCACTCACAGAATCCACATTACAATATACATTCTTATGGTATAGAACGAATTCAAAACAGATTTAAGAAACATCTTGAATATCGTAATAACTTCGATCCAACCTTTGGTTTTCAATCGAGCAAGTTGGTATCTCTCACGGATCGCCGCTCCCACAGAGATGTAATCTTCTTATATAAAATTTTAAATAATGTTATTGATTCTTCATATCTCCTGGGCAATATAGGTTTACGTTGTAGGAGACCAACCTCACGAAGTGTTGTGGTTTTAGATGTTCCGTACGCTAGAACCTCACACGGTAAAAACAGATTCATAATACGGGCGTGTAGCTGTTACAATAATAAATTTAACGATATTGATATTTTTCATGAAAAATTAAATAAGTTTATTTTACAACTATTTTCTAATGCGGAATAACTCTAAAAAAATTATTTAGGTTACTTTTATTATATATTATTTAATGTTCTATTAAATGTGTTAAATCTTATATAAGATATATATTATGCGAATATAAATACAAATATTATATTTATTTATATATTATCTTCTTAAATTGTTAAAATTGTAATATTTATTATTTATCTGTGCGATTAATTAAGCCGTCGAGTGTAATTTTATTATTAGAAACTTTGTTGGTGACAGTGTTAATTATGTATGTGTTGGTAATTGTTCTTAATTATAATACTGTTTGTTTCTTGTACCACAATAAATAAATAAATAAATAAATACATAGCAGTACAATACTCACACTTTACCTGTTATGTTTAGGTTCCATGAGATAGGGGACGAGCCTATCGCCATCCACCTTGCACAATACCAACTCCGTGCTGCAATTGAGAATTTCCCGACGGAAAAATTTCAAATTACACTTTTGCCCGAACCTAGAATCGATCCCGAGACCTCGTGGTACGATACACACATTTATTGGGAAAACAATAAGGCAGTCAAACTTTTTAAAAATGAATATTTTTTTATTATATAAGCAATGTGAATAAAATATGAATGTATAAATACAGTATTTCGTTAAATAATTGTGCGTAATTATCTCATTTTTTAAGAGGTATTTCTGATATAAAATAGCAATATTGTTGTTTTACAAATTGCCATACTATACGGTGTAGTATAACAATTATGAAATGAAGGCAAACTATTGTTAACTCAATAATTATAATATATATTCGAATACATTTGGTAGTATTTTGTATTCAAATAATTAAGTATATTCCTAATATTACGGCATTTTGTAGTCAACTACATACAATGGAAGCCATACTGCTGCGCCGCCAAAGGCAAGACCGACCGTATGTGCGTTCCCAACAAGATCCCTGAAGACGACCCGGTGCACCGTTTCTCTGGTCACCGCTGCTTGAATATGACCAGGCCGGAGACATTCCAGACCATTGGATGTTTGCCCAACGGAACAACGCCTGAAAGAGTAAGATTTCCTGTCTAATAGTAGTTTTACGTCAAATTACTTTAGTACTATTACCACTTAATGGCTCGTTAAGCCGAGTGTAAAAAACATAAAAAGAAGTAACAATTTTGTTTAAAATTACAATTCCCAAATAATGTCATAATACCATGAAAATAATTTACTATTTTTTTTTTGTCTACTTCTGTTGCTGACTGTACCACACTTGGTCACTTATTTATGTAAAAAATATCATTAATAATTACGATTTTTTTCAGATTGTCTCATCAACACCACTGCTCGATTTATCTACTATTTACGGCAATTTCAACAAGAATTTGCTGGAAAAGGGTAGATTGTTCACCGGAGGTGCTTTAAAATTTGAAGTAGAAAATGGCAGGATATATTATGGCCTCCGAGTACCACATCAAAGCACAACGTTTGCTTTCTAAATCAAAAACCTCATGAGAATCGGTGCCATTCTATGCGTAAGTAAATTACTATACATGGTGTAAATGACATCGTGACGAAACCGTTTACCAGTACCACCAGATACTAGATATCTGAAATTTTTTTTAACGGAACTTTTTACTCATCGGAAAGTAGATCTTAGAAAAAATTTACACGTTATAAGAAAATCGCAAATGTATGAGAATATGTTTGCAAAACATTTTTCAGAGACTAAGAACATGATTTTAAAGCTGTAGGTGCAAAGTTTTCCATCGGAAAATTGTACAAATGGAAAAAAGGCCTCCATTACTTTCCCTACATTTCAATAGTTTTGTTTACGTTGCATGTGATTTCATATTATGATAACACTTAAAGAAAGAAAGAAAATAGAATAATTTTACGTATTGCTAGGAAACGATACAGTTGATAGAATGCAAGAAATAACAGATAAGAAGTTTCTTATTCTATACATAAAAAAGTCAATATTACTAAAAATTACACAGTGTTTCGTGCTTACTACCAAATGGGTAACCAGTTCAGCATATTGCTAGACACAGGCACCTATGTCTAGCATCATCACTTGTACACCTGTGTGTGTACTTACATGGCGTAAAACGATATTATGAATATTTTAAAATAAATAAATTCTACGAACCTACTTACGTATTAAGGAAGTTAAATATTGCTGCTGTACATGTTTTTAATGTTCATATCAATATTATATTCATTCATTATATCATAATTTATTTTAATTAAACTTATAATATAGCTAGAACCGCATTAATTCAATTTAATATTGTTAGAGCAAAATAATTTGGTAAATTAACAAAACCAGTTTGTTGCTATGGATGATTGTTGCTTTAATGGTTTTGTTCTGTTATTTCACCGTGAATACCTAAAATACTTACTTCAAATTAACAAATTCGTTTTAATTTAAAAAAAAAGTTATGACTAAGTAGATCGTTAAGTAATTAAAGTATCTTTGAAACACAAAAAAAAATATTGCAGTTTGAAATCATGTTTCGTATTGTCTACGGAATAGAATTGTTCAAGATTGTTGTTAAAGGTGTAAAAAAAATGAAGTATTATGCGTCGCAAATGCCAATTATTATTTTCAAAAACCTGTTAGTTATAAGTATGATATAATGTAAATATTGAGTTCAATGAACAGAGTTTTATTGTAAATCGTTTTTGATTATGTTAATGTATTTTGTGGATATTACCCAAAACGATGTAGCAGAGGTATTCAACACCCACATTTCACATGTTCTGTTAAGGTTAAGTTATGATAAGTTATCATCTAGTTAAGCTGGCTAGATTGGCTGAGTTAGAAAAAAAAAGTTAACATTTTAGGACAGTGGTGGTGATTTAGTGGGTATGCGTATGCGACTGCTAATATTGCAGGTGTTCACCGTTCAGGTTCAATTCCCAGGCTGGACAAAAGTATCATTTGAATTGTTTTCTTTTAATAACAACTCTTGAGTCTAAAGCTATGCCAAGTAGATGTACATGTTCTTCGCTTATCACATAGAACGTAACAGTTGAAATTTAGATGACAATAAATATCTGCCAGACCTTACTGAGTAATATAGGCGTGATGCTATGAATACATTTATTCCGCAGCTGAGGACGGCGGCAACACTCTAGCCAGCATCAACCTCATGGCAGTCTGGTACTGGCGTCACCACAACCACATAGCTGGTCTCCTGGCCAGGTTCAACCCTTGCTGGACCGACGAGATGCTGTTCAATACTGCGAGAGATATCAATATTGCTGCTGCTCTTCAGATTTATTATTACGAGCTACTGCCGCTGTTTATGGGTAAGAAGCTATGACCAATATAAAGGCCTAGTTTTCACTAAAGCGGAGTGGAGAAGAGTGGAGCCAAGAAGTGCGCCGAAACTGACAGGTAATTGCCTCCAAAGCGACGAGGAGAGGAGATGCGTAGCGGCGCGCGGAGTGGCGGCGAGCGGCGCAGAGATGTGGTAATAACAAAATCAGATTGGTTATTTAAGACACAGCTCCTCTTCGCTCCGTTTTGGTGGAAACTCGGCCTAATAACTATATTGCAGTTTGTTCAATGTTTGTTATCGAATCGTTTTATCAATGAAAAGCAACAAAAGGGAAGTTCTTGTTGAGTATATAATATATAACTAAATAAAGTTGTTCTTACGTCTTTAATAGACTGCTTATATATAAAAATACTAGTAAATACTTTACTTTAAATTAGTAGAAAAATAATCACTTAAAACAAGTACAATGATAAATCACTTAAAAGTGTAGCAGAGCTATTTTTATAATAATAATAATAATATTATATAATCTATAACTTATATATAACTAACTAACTACATACATTTAAACATCTGTAACGTGTGAAAATAAATATAATTATTATGATTATATTAAACGAATATTACTATATATAATAATGTTTCTTCGAACCTGCACACTCAAAAGCATTTTGAACATTAAAAATAATAACAGCCTTATAATTGAATCCTACAGGCTACGAAAATTTGGTAAACGACGGAGTGATTTCACCTGACGGAGGATTCAGAGATGTGTACGACGAAACTGTCCTTCCCCAACTCTCGCTGGAATATCCGTTTGCTTTGCGCTGGATGCACACGCTTCAGGAAGGCTCTTTAAAGTAAGTAACGAAGCCTCTTCAACGATTTACTTAAAATATATAAGTTATTTACATGCCCAGCAAGAGTCTTGCAAGTCTTGCAATTACCAATAAGGCTATTGCTATTTATTAAAGTTTACTTTAGATCTTAGGAAAACTTATTAAAATAGGAACATTTTGAGCTTGAATTAACATAGCCATAGTAAAGACCAACCAGATTAATAAATTTCTAAAGATTTAATGAGAAATTCGAAAAATCAACTGCCACATGGTTATCAACTGAGCTATATGCCGTTTCCCACGGGCGCGCGTAACTGTTTCTTAATAAACATTTACGTAATCAGTATAATGTATTCGTTTCCATTCTAACATTCTGAAACTTATTTTATTCTTTGGATGGAACACCTGTACTCTGAAATTCGAAAATCGAAGTTTGTGTGTTCGTGATTGATATCGTGAGGATATTATGAATGTTTAATAATTTTTGGATCCTTAATCGAAACTTAACTATTAACATAATATAATTATTATTTAAAGTTTTTAGATTAGTGTGTATTTGTTTTTCGACGTGAAAATCTTGTAGCAAATCGATGTAGACGCCATAAAGTAATATTTTTAATCAGACGCTAATTAATATTACTTATTTTCAGAATGTATGACCAAGATGGTTTCTACTTAAGACAATATCCGATTGTAAACCTTACTTTAAGAACCGGCTTCTTCGGTGTTGACAATAACATCGACTACGCTACTCAAGGCAGTTTCAGACAGGGAAGCGCCCATATTGACTATATTGCTGATCCCGATGTAAGTATACAAGCAATAACGACGACCGGATGGCGGAGTGGGTAGTGTATCTGCCTGCGACGTTGAGGTCTCGGGTTTGACTCCCGCTCATGACAAATCTTTGTGTGCATGAACATGGAGGTTTGTCTTAGTATGGGTGTTTCTATGTATAAGAAGTATTTATTTACAAAAGAAAAGTGTAAATGTATTTGTATTAGTTCTAGTACCCATAGAACAAGTACTGCTTAGTTTGGGACTAGGTGGCATTGTGTGTATGTTGTATGATATTTATTTATTTATTATTTATACGTAATTTATTATATAATTGTATTGAATACTTTGATAAATCGATCTTCCGCCTGTGCTTAGGTATACCAATTACCTATTTAGGTCGGTCGGTGCATTTCGTTTTTTCATCCATAGCCTATTATTAGACGTCATCCAAGTCTTCCAATTAGTTTATTTGATAATTGTATATTATTATTTTATTTGATGTAAATATAGTTCGGTATTTCTTTAATAAGTTTTAACGATAAAATTATTTTTAGGATTATATTAATTTTATTTATTGAATAATAATAAATAAAATACTTAAATCATAAATTATTGCAGACTTCCTTTTTTATGAGAAAATCAAACCCCACCTGACCTTAAAGGGTAGGTAATCTTTAAAAGTTTATAAACATTTTTTTTTTCTAGATAACTGAACAAGGTTTAGGACCTCACCAAAGAGTATCAGATCTGATGACAAACGATTTATCAAAGAACCGTTACTTCGGGTTCCAACCTTACATCAGATACAGGGAAGCGTGCTTCGGCAAAATGATCAGCAGCTTCGATGATCTTCGTAACATTATTGATCCTGAGGTAAAAACTACATAATTCTTATTCAAATGATGAAATACGTAATGTTGGTCACGTAATGAGCTTGAGTCGCTCTCTTGAAAATGCCGAAAAGTATTGGTAAAACCGCGGTTGACTAAATATACCAACATTACGTAAGTAACACCCGTGGGCTTATTCGCTATTTGAGATTTTGGTTTCTTAACAAATAGTTTCTGTCAATTAGTAATTCTTTCACTCAAAACATGCATTTTTGACATAACGAAACCACGGATTACTCTCCTGGTTACTTGCCTGATATTAATACTTACGCTTAAAAACTCATTTCGAAATAGCAAAAAATCAGAGTGCGTGTTATTAATAATGGCTTACGACAATAGGCAAAACTGAATGGAAATGACCAATTTGTAAATTATCAACTGATATTAAATTATTTCTTATTTAATAGGACGAGGAATATACAAATTTATCCACTTTTATTGTTGTGTTATAGTTTTAATAGAAGTAAAAATTATTTTGTTTTACAGTTTTTTACTGAGTTGTGGCGCGCACTCTATTAGTTAATGATGTTTTATCTGTGGTTGAAATCACTTGAGCCGTAATAAAAAGTTTAATGGTTTTATTAATAATAGCTAATCCATAGATATAATAAAATTTAAAATTATAAATGCCTGTCGAACACATTTAAGAAAAATCAATAAGAGGAGACTAGAACAGCAGTAGAAGCCGAAACATATTTTTTGGATTTTGTCTGCCTGTATAATTATGTTAATAATTATGCTCCTTACAAGTAAATAAAATAAATTTTGTAGATGAATTTGGGATAGATTTTTTCGAAATGTAACTCCCAAAGGGGGTAAATTAGGCAGGTTTTTCAATTTTGAAAGATATAATAATAACTCAGAAATATCGAAATTAACGGGGACGAAGCCACGGGCAGAAGCTATTTAACAATAAAATAATACTTTTTAAACTACATTTGAAATTGATGTAAAGAGTGAAATATGACTTCTACATTTTTAAAAATATATTTTTGCAGAAAAATATAAAATTGCTGACTGCCACTTAAAAAAAAAAAGAAAAATATTTTTAGTATTAAAACAGAGGTGAAATTTGCGGCCGCTTACCGTGAGGTTTCGCCAGCTATAAAGAGTATAAACACAAAATCATAAAAATTTAGTTTTTGGGCTTTCAATATTTAACTTGAACATCCTAACTACTTTTCCCGCCACCTCGTTTGCGTGGAATTCATTATATTAGTAATAGCTACGCCCACGTTTTGACCCGCATTAAACCTTACAGCTCCACTCCTGTGACGTTTAGCGTAATCTCAAATATCAGTTCAATATTCAGTAGATCGCGAGAATAAAATAATAAAATTAACGAACTGACTTTCATTCGCGGATTTGTCTGCGTGGTAGCTAAATAAATTAAAACTGGATTTTATAAATAAGTATCGTTCAAATAACTATAAATATTTTGGCATTAAAATAAAAACAGACAATTCAATTTTATTTATTTGTATTGATAAAACCTTCTTGTTGACACCTACTAAAATGCATTTTTACTCTGTGGCAACTAATGTCTTTGGCTGAAGAAAATTGGAACGTTTCATTACAACAAAAAGCATATAAATAGCTTTAAACTGAATAAAGAAAGTAACAAATTCAAACAATAAAACTCAAATTATTTAACTGATTATATCAAAAGAAAATTGTACATATTATAACAACAAACACAATATAAGTCATTATGGTAAGAGGTATTTTCGGAGAGATTTTCTCTTTAGTGTAAAACGAGTGCATAAAATTAAATAAAATAAGAATGGAACGCGATGTGATGGAAAAAAAAGTTATCCTCAATACAAAACAAAATATATCAAAGTTCAAGATAATCTTTTAAGACAACTATAAAAACGATATATAAATGTGATTTTAACTCTTTGCTACTGCTATGTACTAGAAACAGTGAGTATGCGTTATAATTTCTACTTAGTCCTCCGTGACACGATGAAATTACATAAAATATCTCTCACTTGTGTTGTAATGTTTTTTGTCTTTCAGGTACAATACACGAATATAGCACACCTATATTATAATAGTATTATGATAAAGATGATAGCGGCGGGTGATTTCAGAGCTAAACATTTTTTTAGACTTAAGTTTCATAAGTGCAAGAACAGCGAACATTAGAAGAAATGTTCCTGAAATTCTGTGAAATAATAAAAATTTTCAAAACTTCTGATTTTTCTTTATTATTTTCTTATTTCTCTCACATAATTATCATAGACATAGACACTACGTTACGTACATAAGAAATTATAAATGTAAACTCCAAATAAATTAATAATCGTGAATACAGAATGTAAGTAGTTACATTATCTGGTGCATAACCTGTATTGTCCCATTGTTGGGCAAAGGTCTCCACCATACATGAAATGGAATGAATCAGGTTTTCATTTTTTATTAAAGTATGTAACTAGATTTGAACTACGTCGATAAAAAGCACTTACCCGTGTGCCAGAATTCATTAAAATTTGTTTAGTTTGGCGAGAAAGAGGAAGCCTACAACCTAGCTACATAATATTAATGTTTCAATATTTTGAAGATACATTATTTTCATTTAGTGCTTTTTATATCCCAGACTGGCATAATTCGTGCTACTTGTCATATTTATAAGTTTTCGTATGAAAAATCTCGAGATCTATGACTGAAAATAATGACCTAAATTCTATTGCATTACGTATTTAATTAGTATTTTATGATATACATTAGTATTAAACAGTTATTGATTTGTTGTATAACGTTAATCTGAAGTAAAAAAACCTTTTAAATATCATTATTTTATCTCGCCAAAGTACAAGAAATCACTGAGAAACTGCTCCATGACCAGTTTCCGATTTTGACATAAGAAATTGCGTTACTTGCCTGTAAAGCTGTCAAATCTGCAAGAGGATAGTAACTGGCAAGCTGTCAATTTTTTTGCCAAGCAGTTATCAACCGTATATGTATGGAAATAAGGATGCACTAAATCCGAGATGAACCGGTTTCAAACGAAATTATTAATTGCTTTCGAAATCGACTGGAAATTAGTCACCTTTACGGAATAGCCATACTGTATTTCATAATTCAAATAATGTTACAAACGCACGTGAGTTTTAATTAAAATACATAATTCTTTTCATTGTGTTATTGGACCCTAATCAGCATATTATTCCGGTACTTAAATAAATACCCCTAAACTTTTTGGGGGATATTCCCATCCTATAACTAATCAAAGCGGTCGTGGTGCAATGGATAAGGCATCGGTCTTACAAACGAGAGGTCATGGGTTCGAATCTTGGCCATCACACCACGGAAGTGTTCTTCCTCCTAACACAAGCAAGCACGTGCGTGCAATATGTACAAAAAATTTACAATGTTTTTTATGTCAAAACTGTGCAAGTTCTTGTTTAAATTATTGCAGTGCAATAATTTAAATAAGAATATTAATTTTGCTATATCCTGATAAAAATACTCTATTAAATCTTTCAGAGAATTGAAGTTCTTCGAGATGTTTACGAAAGAGTAGAAGACATAGATCTATTAGCTGGTATCTGGGTAGAACGACCGATTCGAGGAGGATTCGTGCCACCAACATTCTACTGTCTTGTTATTGAACAGCTCAGGAGAAACGTTGTGTCTGATAGGCATTGGTATGAAAGTGCACACAGGCCTAATGCTTTTACACCACGTAAGTAAAAAATACACCTGTCTAGCTATTACAGTGTATGAGATAAAGCGCTGTGACAGGACGGATGGACAGCGTAGTTTTTAGTAATAGGGTCCAGTAGGTTGATTTATCAGTATTTGAGTATGGAACTTTAGAATATACATTACTTCAAAATGTGGCTTTATTAAAGAAAACTTCTTATTTTTTAACTTCTTCATTAAAATCATTGTACAATGACCCGTAGCGATTTTGACGCACGATGAGTTTCAAACATTATTCTACCACCAGCGCCAGCGCTTGTGTTAACTAACGACGAAAACGCATCGTGCCATTGTACGATTTTGCCTAGTATGACGAGAGCCTAGAATCCAGGTTTAAAATAATAATGCTAAGGGATGTTAGGGATATTTTTCTATGCGATTTCTATGTCGACAGATTTTGATAAATCGTCAGCTTTAGTCTTGTCTAGTAAATTGTGGTATATAGGGACAAATTCTTATGTTTTAGATGAGTCCTGTATAGCCGATTCGGAAATTTTCGGACAGATGAAATGTATAATTTCTATAGAAACTTATATAAAAATTAACTAGAATTTAACGATCACAAACTCGTGAAATTGAGCGTAAGTCAAAAAAAAACCTTAAACGTTTAAATACCTTTTTGTTCTTTACAGTGCAACTTGCAGAAATAAGAAAGATTACCATTGCCAGACTTTTGTGTGACGTAGGAGATACAGTCACGGTAATTCAACCAAAAGCATTCTTAAAAGCGGGCGTCCAGTAAGTATAGTTTTGGATTACATATTATGTATGTATTTCTCTATAGTATGTACTTAAGTGGATTTTCAAAAACAACCAGTGAGGTTTTTTGATGCCACTAAGGTGACGAAGAAGTACCACCCGCCTTATGGTAAGCAGTTACCGTTGCCTTTGGACCCTGTCTCGCCAAGGACATGTGTCGTGCGTTGCTAACACTTTTAAAACCAATTTTCTCTCTTTTTGAAGAACCCCATGCTGTAGTCTTTTGGGCAAACCTTAGCTAGGAGCCTATTCCACAACTTAATCGTACGTTGGAGAAATTCCTCTGAAACCGTACATTGCTCGATGATATAGGTTATAGCGTAGAAGGGTGAGCATTGTACGGCTGTAGCTCTCGAAAAAAAATACATTTCTTTTACGACTCGATTAGGTTTTCTGATATCATTTATCTGTTTTCTTAGAAAAATGAAGTAATTTCATTTTATTTACAGGAATAGAATGCGCAGCTGTAAAGAAATTGATGGCATCAATTACGCAGCGTGGCAGGATTCATCGTGTGCCACGGCTAACTTTTGGGGCAAGAAAATGTAATTTCCATCTGTACGTACACAGTATGGGATTAAATTAAGCAAAAGGACTAAAGAAGATAAATAAAA
Source organism: Hypena proboscidalis (assembly GCA_905147285.1). Lineage (NCBI taxonomy): Eukaryota > Metazoa > Arthropoda > Insecta > Lepidoptera > Erebidae > Hypena > Hypena proboscidalis. The sequence continues at coordinate 22,343,666 of LR990129.1, forward strand.
ATAAAATAAAATTAATTAATGGTGGTAATTTTGTCCAAATTGTTTTGATCTTTTTTTAATTCAATTATTTTTCATTTTTACAATATAAGTTTGTTAACACATGATAAACTCGCCAAACTGTTATGTTTGATGGCAAGAAACGCTTATTTTATAATTTATATATAACTTAATTAAGTTAAGTTACATTAGTTAAGTTAGACACATACTGAAAAATTTAAATAATAATTTTGAAAAATGGATGCCGTCAAACATGCATTTTAGTGTTTTAGATTCGATTTGACTTTAAAAATAGATAAACACTTAATAAGATAAAAGTTAAGGCTTAAATATTACTTTTGTATGGAAAACAGCCATGCAATTGTTGCCCTTAAATGGTTTTTTTTATTTCAATACACAATGTTGACAATCGGTGGCCGACATCTGTATTTATTTTGTGTGCAATTTTGTTATATCCCAACCTCAATAAATATGAGAATTCGACTAATGATAAGAATAAAAAATAATAAATTTTAGTAAAAATTTGAATTTTACACTATTATCTCCTTGTGACTGTAAATAAAAATGTGAAGAACAATCAAAACGAAAAGTTTTTAGTACTGTTTCTTTAATATCTTTAACCTGATTGCACTTGAAAGGCAAACATAAAATAAATCGTAAAAATTACGACCTCGCTCACAAAAGTATCTATAAAAACATAGGTCAATAACAAAATATGAAAAAACCTTAAAAGTTTACAGAATTCAAATAATGGGCAGGATTTTATTAATAAATAGTAGAGCTTTTGGGAACGGGAATAAATACCACTATTGAGTTTCGGTTTGGGTGAGATAAGATCCTGCCTCGAAAATTGACGACATTTACAATCATATTATTCCTAAGATGTAGCATCTTTATTTCTAAAGACTTTAAAATTACATTGTAGCAAACAGCCAAGTAGTCCACTAGATGATAAGTGTTAAGTACAGCAAAAACAATAACATAAACAGATAAAGATAGTAGAAGCGACGCTTCATCTAAAGACGCAAGATGTTATGCCTCATGACAATGTTCGACAAACGCAAGATGTTATTTTAGAGCCTTTAACGTGTCAGACATCTTTCAGGCATTTTGGACTAGCTGAAATCGCTCACCACCGCTATCAGGGAGATCAGCAGTAGAACACTTAGTTTATCTAGTGGTTTAGTTTTCTCTGGGTTAAGTTGAAATATTCAATAACTAAACGAACCTTAAAAATCTTGATATTTATTACGAAAAACTCCGTGAAAGAAAGAATAAATGTCCGTATTTTATAACGTTCATAAACAAAAGAGAGTAATACATACATAGAGACACAAAAGGCTGGGATGAAATTTTACGCTTTTTGCGCTTTGGTTTGGTGGTATTACCACCAAATAAGGCCCTGAATTACTAGCACATGATAATATCTATTTTACTAAATAAATCACGTTTGCCGAACAAATTGAGGACTGAGTTCGTTCAAACTTAGATTTAAGACTTTAAACTTCAGATTCTAAACGAGGCTACGTCTGAAATCTGTGGTTTAAATAAATGTCGCTTTGTCTCATTTTATGCCTCGTCTTTTTAATACGTTTTTACATAATAACAATGTAAAATTAAAATCACTGATTTGAATGCCTTACATTTACCATTTACCCATTAAATACAATGTATTACACTATAATACAGGCAATTCTAGTTAAGGAGTCAGAGAATTCAAACTGTTTGTAAAAAGGTAATGTAAATAAAACTTATTATTATTTTTATTTTACTATTTATGCCTTTGCCTTAATATGAAACTGTATAGTTTTTTGACCCAGTGAAGTATGCTGAATTTGAAATTTCTGTGGATTTTTTGCAATGGTTTCGTACTTTAAATTGCCGCTTGCTCCTTCTTTCCAGTTAAGAGTAATCAATTCATTCGCCTCATCCTCAAAAGATACTGTTGCAACGGTATCGGTATTATCGCCTTTGAATCCCGCTACACAAATTAGTCTGTCTTGATTAGCTGGTATTTCTCCCTCTGGCTTTTTAGTTGGAGTCAAATCAGTTTGACTAGTTACCCATTGTCCTTTAGTAATAGCAGCTGAAGTAAATTCCATTTTCATGGTTGGTCGAATGATGATACAAGCAAGAAGTTTTGTTGTACCGAAATTGTCATCGCAATTTCCAAGTAGAAATACACACGAGGCACACAAAACGAAACGAATCACAAGAGACATGTTTGGACTAGAGGACGCAACGCAAATAAACATTAAGTATAAGTTGTATCAGTTGATCCCTCGAGGATCAATTATTATTGAAAGTGACCGAGATAAATAGTTGTTTTAGATAGATTGTAGACCAGCACGCTTCTTATCTTTATACTAAAGATGATAAGAGATTAAATGTAAGAATTATTTTTAAAATCTGGAGTACGGTTACCTAGCCAAAATAAGCATAAATAAATTTATATAAAATAACTTTTAAAACAAGATTTTATTTACGTCCTAAAAAGATACATATTATGAATGTAAATAATACGATATAAAATTAATTTAGTTGTAAGATTTAGCCTCAGTGCTGCTGGTTTTAAATTTGCGTAATCATTTCCTTTAAAAAATTTACTATCAACTTATAACGTCATTACACAATTTATAGATATAAAGCTTTTTATCATATCTAAACTGGTATTCAAAATTTCAAATCCCTACTGCCAACTGTTAAGGAGTTCTCTGGTTTGAAGCCAACCCTGGATGTGGTAACTATTTTATGATGGATTTACTAACTCTCTATCATATCTAAAGTGGTATTCAAAATTTCGTCCCTACTACCGACTGTTAAGGAGTTCTCTGGTTTGGAGCCAACCCTGGGTTTGGCAGCAGTTTTATGGTGGACCAACCAACCATCTATCATATCTGAACTGGTATTCAAAATTTCAATTCCCTACTGCCGACTTTTAAGAAGTTCTCTGGTTTGGAGCCAGCCCTGACGGTGCCAGCAATTTCATGGTAAACCTACTAACGGTCATCCATACTCCAATGGGTGTCCAAAATTTCATGTCCCTACTGTTAACCGTTGCAGAGTTCCCTCAGCTGAAACCAATCCTGACAGCAGCATCAGGTCACACTTATCATTAAATGCATTGTCATCAGGACTGGACCAGTATGTACAATTTCAGCTCAATCGGACACCGGAATGTGGGTCAAATTTAACTTGCAAGATTCCAACTTCACATACAAACATTGCAAGTTAAATAAATAATAAAATAATCTTCAATCTGGGAAGTTATGTCATAAATCAAAAGACGGTAGGATCAAGCAACGATAGGATCGTTTTAGTAGGTTAATATTTGCATTATCCTGACCATAAATATTTGTTTATGGGTAACACAATGGCTAACAAACTATTGACCTGTGTTTAAGGGAACCTGTATTTAGAATATATCTTTATGTTCAAATTGTTTAATTGGTCTACCGATAGAATAATGTGCCAGACTACTCTGAAGGGTCATCACGTAACTGTCAAGCTTTTGACTTTTTCTTCATAAGACAAATATTCCAGCTGCACCAGATTTATCGTATTCAAATTCTTCTGCCTTATATTAAACAGGATAGTTAGCTGACATTACTCTTTCTAGTTTAACTTTTATTGCAGCCATGCTTGTGGACACGAAAAAAATTCTACCCCTGTCAATGAGGTAAAGACCATTTTCTTTATTGTTAGGATGATAAAAAAGCTTAAAAAATCAACTAAGTGCTACTAGGACTTGCATCTATAAAAACGGCTATAATATAATATTTTTATTTTTTTCATTCATGAACATATTATAATAATTAAATATTCATCTCATCATACATCATTCATGTGTTTTGTGGCCATTTTGTCAAAATTGTTTTAATCATCAATTGAGTTACACACAAACTGATTTTTTTTAATAATCATTTTGAAAAATGGGTACTGACAAATTAAGTGTTCTAGATTTGAATTGTCTATAAAAAAAAATAGATGAAAACTTAATCATATTAAAGTTAAGCCCATATGACTTTTGTATGGAAAACAGCCATGCAATTGTTCGCCCTTAAATGGTATTATTTAATTACAATACACAATTTTAACTAGTATAGAATGTTGACAAGCAGTAGCCGGCGTCTTTATTTATTAAGTGTGCATTTTTGGAACATCCCAACTTTAAAGTAAATATTATTATGTCTTTAAATTATGAAGATTCGGCCACTAATAAGAATGTCAAAATATGGATTTAAGTAGAAATTTGAATTTTACACTATAATCACCTATTGACTGTAAATATAAATGTGAAGAACAATCAAAACGCAAAGTTTTTAGTACTGTATCTTTAATATCTTTAACCTGATTGCACTTGAAAGGCAAACATAAAATAAATCGTAAAAATTACGACTTCGCTCACAAAAATATCTATAAAAACATAGATCAATAACAAAATATGAAAAAACTTTATAAATTTACAGAATTCAAATAATGAGCAGGATTTTATTAAAAGATAGTAGAGCTTTTGGGAACGTATTGATAAATACCACTACTGAGTTTCGGTTTAGGTGAGATAAGATCCTGTCTCGACAATTGACGACATATACAATCATATTATTCCTAAGATTATAGTAACTTTATTTCTTATGACTTTAAAATGACATTGTAGCAAACAGCCGAGTAGTCCACTAGATGATAAGTGTTAAGTACAGCAAAAACAAAAACATAAACAAATAAAGATAGTAGAAGTACGTACTTACTTACTTAGTTTATCTAGTGGTTTAGTTTTCTCTAGGTTAAGTTGAAATATTCAATAACTTAACGAACCTTAAAAATCTTGATATTTATTACAAAAAACTCCGTGAAAGAAAGAATAAATGTCCGTATTTTATAACGTTCATAAACAAGAGACAGTATTACATTCATCAAGGCACAAAAGACTGGGATGAAATTTTATAATGAATGCTTTTATACTTAGTGGCGAGAAAGCAAAACGCGTTTCTCATACTTCGTGACGGAAAAATGTAATAGGGGGTTGTGTTTTGAACCATATTATGCTGGTAGAGTTCTTGTAAACGAGGTCGAGAGCGGCAGCACCATCGTCTCACGTTTAGCATTATTGCGCTCTGGTTTGGTGGTATCACCACCAAATAATGGCCCTGAATTACTAGCACATGATAATTTATTTTTTACAAAATAAATTATGGTTGCCGAACATTTATTGAACACTGAGTTCGTTCAACTTTCGTTTTAAGACTTTAGACTTCAGATTCTAAACGTTTGTCTCACATTATGCCTCGTCTTTCTAATAAATTTACATAATAACAAGGTAAAATTAAAATCACTGATTTGAATGCTTTACATTTACCATTTTCAGCAAAAGCATTAAATACGTTGTATTACACTATGATACAGACAATTCTAGTCAAAGGAGTCATAGAATTCAACTATGTATTTGTAAAAAGGTAATGTAAAAAAAACATATTATTAAATATTATAAACATATTATTATTTCTTATTTTACTATTTTTGCCTTTGCCTTAATATAAAACTGCACAGTATTTTGACCTAATGGAATTTGCTGAATGTGAAATTTCTGTGGATCTTTCGCAACAATATCGTACTTAAAACTGCCGCTTGTAGTATCACTCCAGTGAAGAGTAATAATTTCATTCGCCTCATCCTTAAAAGACACTGTTCCAACGGTACCAGTTTGATCGCCTTTGAATCCTGCTCCGCAAATCAGTCTGTCTTGATTAGCTGGTATCACTCCCTCTGGTTTTTTAGTTGGAGTCATGTCAGTTTGGCTAGTGACCCATTCACCTTCAGTAATAGCAGCCGATATAAATTCCATTTTCATGGTTGGTCGAATGATGAAACAAGCAAGAAGTTCTGTTGTACCTAAATTGTCATCGCAATTTCCAAGTATAAATACACACGAGGCACACAAAACGAAACGAATCACAAGAGACATGTTTGCACTGTAGGATGCAACGCAAATAAACATTTAGTATTAGTTGTATCAGTTTGAAGTCAAGGGTTAAATTGAAGGTGACCGAGAGTAGATAGCTATATTAGATTGTTGCTAGACCAGCACGCTTCTTATCGCAGCGTTTTCTCATACTAAAGATGATAAGAGTTTAAAAAATTATATTTGGAAATTTGGGGGCACGGTTATCTAGCCAAAATTAGCATGTAAAAATATTTTTCATAATAACTTATTACATTCTAGGAAGTTTTGTCATTAATCAAAAGACAAGCATGCATACCATACAAGCAACGATACAAGCGTTTTTTTACGTGAATCTTTGCATTAGCCTGACCATAAATATTCGTTTATGGGTAACACAATGGCTAACAAACTATTGACCTGTGTTTTGGGAACCTGTATGTTATTATTAAATTAGTCTACAGATAAAATAATATTAAGGCGCACTGCACGAGCCAGACTATTTTGAAAGGCCACCACGTTACTCAAAAATTTTCGACCTTTTCTTCTAAAGACTATATTCCAGCTGCACCAGATTGATTGTATTCAAATTCTGTAGCGTAATATAACACAGGATAGTTAGCTGACATTACTCTCACTAGTTTGACTTTTATTGCAGCCATGCTTGTGGACAGGTAAAAATTCCATCATTCTTCAGTGAGGACAACAGAAATAAATTCCATTTCCTCTTTTGTTAAGATGGTAAAGAAGGCTAAAAAGTGTGGAACGGCAAAAAACATGTCTGTTATGAGAGCCCTCTTAATAATAATTTTTTTTTCACGTTAATATTTTAATTAACTATATTCTGGCATTTTCTTCGGTCAACGAATAAGCATTGCCATACAGCGTGGCAATGCTGCCAGCATTTCGGGAACGTTGCCCACTGGTAGCGGTTTGCTTGATTAGTGTATTTAGTTTTAGTAATTTTAATTATAGGTTAAGTTATTTTTATTTTTGTAATTTAAAGATAAATTTCCTGATCTGAAATAAATAAAAATATTATATTCATCTCATCATACATCATTTGTGAAAATTTTATCTGTCTGCTGTTACGGTTCATGAGATACAGCAGGAGACAGATGAATGGTCGGAAAATGTAGCCTTAGTATTAAGATCATTTTTTTTTTATTCTACGCCCACAGCGAACGAGCGTGTAGTCCAGTCCACCTGATGGTAAGTGGAGTACAGCCCATGGACATCAACAATCCACAAAAGCAGATTATAGATGCGTCGCTGCAGCTGAGGACTACGGTGTTATGCCTCATGTGCCAGTAATTTCAGGGCTTGATCTTACCACCAAACCGGAACACAGTAATGAAAGCAGTACTATTTGGCGGCAGGTTAAAGGTGAGACGGTGGTGCTGCCGCCCTCGAGCTCATTCACAAGATCTCTACCACTAGTAAGAGCTTTTGAATTAGTATCCTCAAAAAAATGACTTCCCATTTTCCAAGTAAAAACGCATGATGCACGCTGAAAGAAACAAGTAAGAAGAGACGTATGTATGTAGATTCATTACTATATTACGGATATATTTAATATAATAATATTTATACTTGTGTCTGTTGGAAGTGAAAAGATCAATCAACCTAGCTAATGCCCGCAGCTCTGTACGCGAATATCGATAGAAGCAACAAAGACACTTACCTCCTAACAAACATGCATTTAGCTATTATCGCGATGCATTAAGATTTGTTTAAGAAGAGCCAGAATAGATAAGCACTACTGTATTCGGGTCTGGTGGTAAGATAGAGACCTGAAATTACTGATACAAGAGGCACAACATCGTAATCCTCACATATAACAATGAGTCAGTTGTTGTTATCTCTAAATAAAAGGGTTATTATAATAAAATGACAAAATATACAACATTCAAATCATATTGTTTTATGGCTCACAATTTTAATAAAAACACTGAGATCTGAAGATCTAACCAACATGTCAAAAATAATAATTTACAATTTCAAGTTAACGCACAATAATTTTTCACTTCTATTCAGCCTTTGGTCTTATATTAAATTTCACTGTATGGAGGCCCAATGGAGTATGCTGAATGTGGAATTTTTGTGGATTTTTAGCAGCGATATTGTAACCAAAACTGCTGTTGATTGTATCACTCCAGTTAACAGTTATTGATTCATTTGTCTCATCCTCAAAAGTCACTGTTCCAATGGTACCAGTTTGATCACCTTTGAATCCTGCTCCGCAGAATAGTCTGTCTTGATTAGCTGGTATCACTCCCTTTGGTTTTTTTGTTGGAGTCATGTCAGTCTGGCTGGTTACCCATTGTCCTTCAGTGAGGACAGCTGAAGTGAATTCCATTTTCATGGTTGGTTGAATGATGAAACAAGCAAAAAGTTCTGTTGTACCTAAATCGTCATCACAATTACCAAGCAAAAATACAAACGACGTACACAGAACTAAACGAATCACAAAAGACATGTTTGCACTGTGGACGCAACGCAAATAAACATGATTACAGAATTATATTATGTAGTTAGTAGTTATATTTACAGATTTGTAAGTCAAAACATAATTATAGATAAAACATAATTTAAAGGTAACATAAGATTTAGGTGGTTTTACATTGTTTTTACTTAAGCAGGTTTATTGTAGTTAAGCAGGAAAACCACCTGTTAAATGTATTAAACAATTTTAGGTATTAAAATATACCCTATAGGTTAAAGCTATTCAGTAAACATTCTATGAAGACTTGTTTAGGGCCAATGGCAAAACTCAGCTGAGTGGTGAAATATTAAACTGCACAATGTTGTCTGCCACGGGGTAAGAACGAATTGAAAATTTATTCGGCTCTTTTGGTTCAATATTGTACGTACAGTGACCAAACTCCTTATTGACCCATTGCAGAGTTATGCTGTCTTTTCCATTATCCTTAAACTCAACTGTTCCTACCGTTCCAGACGGGCCAAATCGGTATCCTCCTGCGCAGAATGTTACAGTTTGGTCAGCAGGTATTAACGTGTTCAGTGGTGATGTAGTTTCAGTATGGTCGGAAGAGCTTAAAATCCATGTCCCCTCAGTCAAGACTGTTTTGGTGAATACCATATTCAGAGTCGGGTGGATGGAAAAGCAAACAAAAAGGTTGGTATTGCAATTGATATTATGTACAAGGCCACATAATATACAAAATAGAATACGTATTAAAACGGACATGTTTGCTCTGTTAATAGATTTACTGCAAATAAATATTAATACGTTTGATGAGGTTCATATACCTAACTAACTTTACAAAACTAGATGCGATGTTACTGATGGGTGTAGAACGAGGACAAAAATATTGCAGTCGCACCGAAAACTGCGCGAGCGCGGCGGTTTTGCGACCGGGCGCGGCGTGCGTGTCTCGTGAACGTCTATCGGTAACTCGCTGACACAAGTCCGCTAGCGACGACACTACTATCATCAGCTTTCAGAACAGCTTGTAATTTAATTTAAAACTAGCTGATGAATGCGATTTCATATGTGTGAATTTTGTTGTAATATATAATTACTGCTGTCTCTAGTGCTGTAGTTGATCTGTTTCTTTATTTATCTCATAATAATAACATACAATTTTGATATTATTGTCAGACAGATAAATTATATAATTTAAGGATGAAAAATTAAGAATCCAGCAGGGCTCGAACCTGCACCTGCACTGAATTGGCAAAACACTTGGGGCGTATTATATACCCAGTGGGTGCTGGTTCGAGTCCTCCTGATTTCTTAATTTTTTAACTTTAATATTATATAAAATACAAACAGGCATAGCAAAAATTAATTCATTAGAAAATCTGAACACTGGCAGTTGTTGTAGACACTGGTGTCTTAACAACAGGTTCTTTGTACAAAAACTGAACGTAAAAAAATTGGGAAAGTCAAACGTTACGTACCTTTGTACGTCGCAAAGTTCTTTGTAGTTTAATATTTGCATGATATTACGTTTGAGAGGAGCAAGCAATATTCCAACGTTTAGCGTCTGTCTGATTTGTTTGAGTGTCTCTGAAAAAACATATTTACTTTGTTCATGTGGTTTCAAGAGATATGCTATATTTTATATTATAATATGAATATTGTTATAGATGTCAACGGGTAAAAATAAGAGGTATCTAAAAAAAATTGGGTGTTGTTTTGAAAGTGTGATAATGAGATTTTTTCTATTGCATGATACAGATTAAAGTTCTTATTTATACATGTAATAAATATAATACTTATATACAGGATGTAACTGACATCGTAACGAAGCAGTGATTAAGTATCTGATTCTGAAACCTAGGGTCTCAGTACATTTTTTTGCCGGAAATTGCTACTTATCGCAAAAACGGGCTTGGAAAAAAAGGGCTTTATAAAGAAATTGCAAATGAATGAGTACAAGCTTGCAAAAATACTTTCCAGTGATTAAAGAAAATCTTTCAAAAATCAGCTGATGGGAAAAAAACATCGAAAAGGCCCAAACTTGACTGGAAAATTGCTATTATTTGTTCTTACCCAGTAGAAGACAACATCGTGCGGTTTCTTGCTTCACTACTCAACTGTGATACACATTTCGACGCCCCCATCGAATACTATGGCAAAGTCACTTTACTGTAAAAAAATGTTATTGCATATTTGAATACTAAAGACTTAGTTACATCTGATAGATTTTTCCATAATTTTTGCGTTGTTTATAGCAAAGTTATTAAGAAAATATGTTTTATTCGGCGGAAGGCACACACAATTTATGTACACGAATAAACATATTATACCTGATTACCAATTACCGACTACCTCTATTATCCGGTAATATGCGATAACAATAATATTCTAGTAAATATACTACGTAATGAATTCGGCAACAGCTTTTTACCATTTTATTCGTGGGTAATTTTAATTTGATATATTTTGTAAAACGGCACACAATATTTAAATTTCAGTTTTTAATATCGTAAGCGTTCTTTAGAAGAAAGTTATCAGAAATATATACATTATAAGGAAAGGGTACGTGAAATAAAAAATACAAAATAATTAAAATTTCGATATTAGTAAGTCTACTGTTGCTATATTTGTCATTTTTTTCATGGTGAATAGGCACTTGTATGACCATGATCTCACTTGATGGTAAGTGATGATGAGGAGCACGCTTACCTATGAGATACCTATCAACTCTTTCTTTAAAGAGATCCAAGTTGTCAGTCGTCCACAGACTCGGGCAAGGCATTCCATTCTTTGGCAGTTCGCATAAGAAATGTAAAGGCGAAAGGCTTTGTGCGTATTAGTGGAATATCTACCGTGGAGCAATGCTTGAGTGCCGTTTAATTTGTAGTCCGATGGTGAAACGGGGATGGAGGGATAAGGTTGTGTATTTTCTTGGCACACTCTCCGAAATGTATTCTATAAAAAACCGATAGGCTGGCAACCTAGCGACGGTGCCCCAGACTTTGTAGTCGAGTATCCGTCAGATCGATATCGCAAATGATTCTCTTGATCCTCTCGACTGACTCGAGCGCTTCAAGCTGGTATTTGGCTGAACCGTCTCAGAGATGAGAACTGTACTCCACACACGACCGGACCTACGCTTGATAAAGGTCAAGCAACTGCCCCGGTGTAAAATACCGTCTCACCTTCTTAAGGATGCCCAGCTTTTTGGCGGCTAGTCGAGCTTTCAACTCAATGTGGGAGCTGAAATTAAGTTTCAAAGTTAGCGAGATACCAAGGAGCTCAATACGATTGGTTATTGGAAGGGATACATATTAGAAAATAGGAGTCAGGATGAATGGAACGCCTGAGTCTTACTAGCATTGAACGTTACTAAGTTGGCTTTACCCCAATTAAAGACTCCCTTAGAGACACGTTCATACGTTCGACCATTGCCTCTCTGAGCGACTGTATTTTTACACCACTAGCTCGTGAGTTGGGTATATAGCTTTCAACAACCGTTGTGTCAAACGTAACTGGCATCAGTAGCAGTGGCGGCTGTACCTTAAGTGCGCTCGTGCGCTGAACCACCAATTCCAAGATTTAAAAATTACATAATAATTCTTCATCTTTTTGTTTAAAATTACCATTTTAATATTTTTTCTTAAACATACATACCTACTGAAACATAATATAACAAAAGAAAAAGCCGATTATAACGATTGACGAAAAAATAAAAGCGCCTTGCTTATATCTATTAAGACTTCTTTTACCTGGAAAAATAAGCTCGTGCGCTACGGCGAGCGCACGAGGACTGCTAATACAACTTGTATGAACTGTGAGCTAATACGCTCGACGCGTGAAATAAAAGATAGTTCATAGAAAAGTACCGAGTAATAAGTCGGTTTTCGAGCGCCGCACGAGCGAACCGAAGATTGCCGAGAGCCCCCGAGGATCGCCGAAAACCGTCGGCCGGCCTCGTCCGTTCGGCGGGAAACTAGTGAAACTACTATGACATTTAATTTGACACTCCCTCGCGTTATCATTAATTTCTCTGTATCTGTGACGCGGTAATTGTTTTTTGTTTTTGTTCTATTCTGTACTGTGAATATGATTGAAAATGAGTTTAAACATTGATTATATTAACAAAACTTTTCAAAATAAAGTCGACATAAAGTTACAAGAGTGCAAATCGAAAAATAAAGCATTTACGCGAAGTTTTAAAAGTGAAATGTATAATAGAAAGAAATGGCTGTGTGGATGTGAGCGTCTCAATGCATTCTTTTGTTTTCCTTGCATTATTTTTGGCGGAGAATCGATTTGGACAGAAACTGCAATTAAGGATTTGACGCATTTGAGTGAAAAATAAAAAACATGATTCTTCGCAAGTACACCTTCAAAATGTGATGAGTTTGTCTGTGTTAGGCACGGTCAACATTCGTAATCAGCTAGATTCTGTTTAATGAAGCAATATCCAAAGCATTTCCTAATCCTAATACTAAGTGAACAAGTAAAGTGAACCACCAGTTCCATTACCTACCAGCCGCCACTGATCAGTAGGTAGTTTATGTGAAGCAGGACAAGCGTTGCTGAGAGCACGGACCCCTGAGGGACTCCGGCATTGACTGCCATTTGATCGGACGAGCTGCTATTAACGACAACCCGAATCGATCAGTCCCTCAAGAAGTCTGATACCCAATCACTGAGACTAGTGGGTAGACCGAAGGACAGTAGCTTGCTAAGAAGGGCTTGTCTGACGTATGCGTATGTCCGACATAGAAGTCACGCAAACTAGTGGACGAGCCAGTAATATCTAGCCGCTAAGATTCTGCGAATATAGAAGCGAGTGGGTGTGAAGCGAGTTTGTACCCAATGCGGCGAATATGGTCAAATCGAGCCTTTCGTAGAGCGTTTTTGCTGGATTTGGTTGCCCTGTTATAGGCTTTCTTCTTATCCGGTATGTCGCTAGCTTTACGGTCTCGAGCATCAGGAAAGCCTCGTGTTTTCGTGCTTCAGCACGTCCACGCTCAGCTCCAAACCAAGGCTGTGCTTTGCTAGATGTGCTTGCATCGGAAGAAGGACTAAAATATACCATACCTTGGCGCAGCACATCTGTTATAGCGTCCGCGCATGCTAAAGGATCACCCGAAGAAAAGCAAATGGGCAACCACGAATAGGATGCAAAGAATGAGCGCATCCTATCCCAGTCTGCTGACTTATATCGCCATAACCGCCTTGTGCTTTTCGGGCTAAGGTTGGGTAAAGAATATACCGCCACAGACTTCACTAGACAGTTGTCAGAGCTGCCTAAAGGTGCCGACACTGACACTGCATAGTGATCCGGGTCGGTAGTCAGCAGAAGGTCCAGGCAATTGGCTATTTGGCCGTCAACATCTGGAACCTTTAGACCAGCTGAGTGAGATTTAAAGCCAAAGCGAGTTTGCGCAGCTCTCTCCTAGCATGGTTAGTGTGCTGGTACGGGAACAGTTACTCCTGGTGGTGGGCATTAAAGTTCTCCAGTAACAATAGTTGACGACTAAAATGTGTTTTTATTGTATAAAATTATTTTATTATATAATATAATATTATCTTATTATATATTATAATATATTTATTATAAATAAAACTCTACCTCTCCGAACATTAAACGTTAATTATAGTTACTCCTAATCATCTTATAATTAGTATCAATATATTTACGTTCATACAATAACATTTTAATGTAACAATTTAAGTTTCTTACTTTCTTAAATGTGAATAATATCATTAAGAGATTATACATTCGATATGTGACATTAAAATATGTGAAAGGTTACACGAACAAAATGGTATCATGATGGTGCGATTACTATCCGTTAGTAAAATATCAACGAATATTAGTGTATACTTCTATTGCAATATCATAGTAAAGAAAAATAATCACACGAATAAAATGGTAAAAGCGTTTTATGGTAAACTGTACGCAGGGACACTATCGGCAATGGACATTTTTGTAAATAACTCTTTAAAGTTTAATATATTTAAATGTTTAAATAACTGGTTAGAGAATATAAAAATATACCTTTCATTTGATATATAACACAATACCATTGCTTTTTTAATACGCGAAGTATTGAGAAAATAACGTTTTTTATTTTTCCTGTAAAGTTAGCGATTTTCGGTTACCATTTTATTCGGTGGGGGCGTCGATTTGTTTTTTTTAATGTATTACGTTAAATAAAAGTAAGTTGGTTAAATAGTTCTTGAAGTCTGAGCTGATAATTTCCTTCCTATTGTTGACTCTGAGCACTTTCAGAGTACAGTAAGCGGTCTTAAGGTGCCTACAGTTAAGGAATTATCACCGTACTTCTTACCGTTGACGAGTTGTACCTCCAGCATTCGTTCTTTGTACCCATCCTTTTAACTTGTTGACAAGCAGTCTTAAAGGAAAACGATTCTTAGAAAAGATATAAAAAAAATAACAACTACAAAACAAATTGTTTTTGAAGTCGATACTCATATCGGCACAGACTTCAAGAACAATGAAACCATCTATTAGCGTAAATAATTGCCTTTTCAAGGGATTTTGAAGTCAATTTTGTTTTCGTGTGTTTAATAGATCACCTACCACTTTTAATCCCTGGATCACCCTAGGTTGATTGTCAGACAATGCCTCAGGCATTAAGTCCGCCTTGTAGATACTTTTGTGCTATAAAGTTAAATAAATAAATAAATAGATTGTCTTTTCTGCCAACATGCTTTTGCTTTTTACATGAGTTGATTTATTAATTAAATTATAAAATTAAACTAATATGCATAAAAAATAATTGCAAATAAAGTAAAATACAAACAAATCTTTAAATAATGGTTTATCTTTCATTATGTTATGACTTGTAAGTGGTACCAGTATAAATATAATTTATAAAATCTGTTATCTTGTTTATTTGCCTGACATCAACAGCGCAAACATGTCTCTTGTAATTGGTTTTGCTTTGTGGACCTCGTGTGTATTTTTACTTGGAAATTGTGATGATGATTTAGGTACAACAGAACTGTTTGCTTGTTTCATCATTCATCCAACCATGAAAATGGATTTTACGTCGGCTGTCCTAACTGAAGGACAATGGGTAACCAGCCAAACTGACATGACTCCAACTAAAAAACCAAAGGGAGTGATACCAGCTAATCAAGACAGACTTTTTTGCGGAGCAGGATTCAAAGGCGATCAAACTGGTACCATTGGAATAGTGTCTTTTGAGGATGAGGCGAATGAATCAATAAGTCTTAGCTGGAGTGATACAACTGATGCCAATTTCTGGTACAATATTGCTACTAACATTCCGCAGAAATTTCACATTCAGCATACGTCTTTGGCCTTCAATACAATGAAATTTAATATAAGACCAAAGACTGAATGAAAGTGAATAATTAAAATGCCGTGCTTTTATTGTCATGTTGTTAGTATAGTGTTGGGCTATAAAACTATTTAATTCTTAATATATTTTGTCATTTTATTTATTTTAAAAACCCTTTGGAGATGCAATGTGCATTATCCCCGCCAATAATGAATTCGGATTCCGAAAAATTTTAATGAATTCCGATCTAAGGTGGTAAAAAAAACTTTAGCCAATAAACAATCCCAATGCATCAAACATTCCTGATACATTAGATTAAAGATTAAAGAGGATAACGATGTTTTGCCTCGTGAACCAGAAATTGTCGGTTCCTCAGATCCACCTTAATACAGTAGTGCTTGTATAAGCTCGTGCAAAACTGGTTTCATTGCTTTCACAGCAAAATTTATGAAAATTCTTCCTAACAAAATTCTGCTTGTCTGTGTTATTGGAGTATGATAATGTGTTAGAGCTAAACCACAGAATCTTGTATGATTTAATTTTATATGGAGATAGTTCAGAAGCCCTGGCAGAACAAGTTTATTTTGTATCGATATATAAAGCTCATATTAGTATAATTAGTACAATCAATAATAATCATGCCAAACTAATTTCCTTACATAAATTGATGACCGTTACATCAATTAATGTGTGCCTAACAGCCAGTTGAAAGTTTGCGTCAATTAGGACTAACTTCATGCAATCGATTAGATATTTTAACAAGAGCCAAGTCACAAGATTACAGCGATTTTAAATATTTTAAACTTCAACGTTTATTTTTATGTGAGTTTTTAGCTGACTTTTGCTTATAATATTTATTTTGAACTAAAATACCGTCGAGTACATTAATATATTGACAGATCAAAACACCATTTTACAAAGAATCCAAGGTTCAAAAATTTTATTTATAACTCATTTAACAAGTATTGACTTAAGAATTATTAAAGTCGATAAGGTTGACAATTATTTGTTTATAGAACAAGCGAGTTCGACCTTAGTGTTTTAAAAGTCTGTACAAACACAGTATTATGGTCAATCATAAATCTACTTTCTTGGGAAAATCAATATTTTAAGCAAAGAAACAAAAGAGTGTTGAAAAGGCTCCCCATCAACACTAATAACTGACACTTTCCTACACTTATTATCAACGTAGGTTCTGGTTCATAGTTTTGTTGATTTTACCTGTTAACCAGTTATAAAGGAGCCAATTCCCCATATGCAAGGCTTTGCAAGGTGTTAAACTGTTACAGTGACTGCATAGATTTGAACTTTGATTCAATTGGGAGACTAAAAAAGTGCTTTATTGAAATGCTACCTGATTGATGAACACAGAGGAGAATATTTTTAGATCATTATCACCTACTGATTGTAGGATTCACTTTGAGGAAAATTCTTAGCTTAAGTTGTTTTATTTTTTGTTTCATTTATTGTTTCATTTACAGTTGTTTATATTTAATTCTTTATACTTTTAATTACAATATAACGCTGGTGGTTCACAACATGTTTTAATAGCTTATAAGTGCGCATGTGGTGTTTACCTATAAGAGTTTGTTACACTTTTGTATGATGTAAAATTTATAACAATCCTGTGTAATTTTAGTGTAAACAAATGTTGGTAAACCAAAATAAATAAAAAATATAAACTATAGAACAGAAATATATAGAACCATAATTATAATGTCGAATCCTCTCTTATTTATTTTTTATTTTTACTCTACTACGGCAAAGAGATATTATTTCATCGAGTGCCTTAAACCCTTTTTACATTGGTCGACGCGGTATATGTATTGAAAACTATTAAATATTTTCTATGAGAATATTTTACCATACGGATACTGAATAAGAATAAGAAACATTTATTCCGGCAAATCAAATCTTCATACACTATTAAGACTTACTACTTATTAAAATCTAGTTCTAAATTAATAAACAAATGAAGTGACATAACAGATAAACAGTAAAACAGTTCATTTTAACTGACTTTAACATTATAGGTGTCGATTTTATTTACGTAGTCGTGTATAAATTTTTATATTAACTTTTGTACTTTTAATAATAATGCTTGTAGTAACTTGCTAAAATCGCTAAATCCTCTCTCTTGCACCATTTCCTTTTAGGGTGTGCATACAACGACCAGCACGTGTCGACCAGTTTGTTACTGTAATTAACTGTTGGCGTCACATGCATTGTTCAAGGACCCATCAGAGATGAAGGGCTCTCTCTGCTCACCAACGGCTATCGACCTGTGTAATTTGCCTTTTAATTTTCAACTTTGATGGGTGCCGTTTAGTTTTTCTTGTTTTATAACACTTATGAGCTACTAAAGTTACTAGTACATGGGGCCCAATAGTGTATATGCACGATATTTAATAAGACTTGCACTGTTTTTTTTATTAACTTTAATACTATAGATTTTATATTGTTTTATAATTTTCATGAATAAAACAATAATTTTAAAGTACGTAAAATGAGAAACGCAAGTGATGTATAAAATACACACGACAATTTTATTTGAATGAAAAACTCGGTATTTTTTATAACGACCGCCTGCATTAATAATGTTGTTTTCGAAACGTCAACATTTATAATGACATAATGAGTGAATTTACGGGATAGGTAAGTTTGTTCTTGGTAATGTAATTGACACTGACGTTTTTAACTGCCTTTAGTTTGTGATTTTTAATTAGGTTTATAATTTTAGTTTATGAATGGCACTCATCTTGTTTTCCTATTATTATAAACTGACGTAAATAACCCTTCAAGTAATTTAAAAATGCATGCATAAAATCTATTACTGCTTTTAAATAGTGAGTTATTGCACAAGTGAACTATTTGTTCCTACAGTTTTAAAAATAATTTCTGATGTTTTTATCATTTTAATCATTTATTCACCACATATTATCTTAAAATTAGAAACAATAGAACAGTTCCCAGAAAATAGTAACAGTACATAATAGAAAATGTTCGACACGTGTATTTGCTGCGCGCAATCCACAGCCCTTTGTTGTCAATCTTATCTTCGGGGCAATAGACTCTATCTTTCTATTTTTTCATAAGCATCAAATTATAATTTTAAAAAGATTAAATTTAAAATATAACTGATTTATAATTTAATCATATTTTACAAAGGATAAAATATTTACGACAAAAACTAGTACAACTTTTGCATATTGTATTTTACCATTTGCGAAGTCACTTGAATAGTTTCAATCTGCCACTTGCTCTTGTCCTTTGGCTCAAGCTTGTGCTGGATATTGCTGTCAGTAGTGTCACTCCAGGTCAGAGTCAAAGTCTCCTTGTCATTATTCTCACACGTGACTGTTCCAACCGTTCCAATCTAGTCACCTCTGTGTCCGGCCGAGCTGAATTCTGTATCCTTATTAGCCGCAAACTATTAAAAATTATATTAGAAACCGCAACATCATTTTTGAAGACCTATCCATAGATCACACGTATGGGTTCGATGAAAAAAGAAAATTGAGTTTCAGTTCTAAGTATGGGGAACCCCATTTTATTTTTGTTTTTTTTCTATTTTTGTATGAAAATTTTAATGCGGTTCACAGAATACATTTACTTACCAAGATGCCACAGTATAGAGCTCTTATAGTTACGAAAAAAAGTGGCTATGACATACGGACGGACAGACATTCGGCTTCGGAACCCTAAAAAATCTTTTATATCCTCGATCGTATCTCTCGTGTTTAATGAGATTCACATGAGGCAGTAGATAGGTACCCTATCCAATCCATAGCAATTGTTCTAACTGCCTAAACAGATGTCACTTAGAGCAACAAATAACGCTCATTACTACCCAATATCTACTTCCATATAACATCGCCAACCCTTCAACGTTTGCGGTTCATTTAAGCCGGTCACTTGCCCGTGACGGGTTACAGTTAATTTTGACCAGTCAGGGCAAGGTCAGTGACAGGTTGATAGCCCATCAATTAAACATTATTACTGGTGGCTGCATTCTATTAACTAAACAGTGGAACTATTTAGAGTGCTCACATCACATGTCTGCACATGTGGTGTAGTGGTTTAAGCGGTTGTCTCGCCGCTCTCCACTGCACTGGTGTTGTGGGTTCGATCGCCACATGCGACAAATCTTTGGTTTGAGGCTGGGTGTGCTTAAGTGAGTGAATGTGTGTATTTGGCCTTGTCATTGGGACCATTGGATAGTGCCAGTGACCATTGGATAGTAACGCTTCTGGCTTTATATCTAATGTAAAAAATATAATGTTATAATTTATTATTTATTTATCACGTAGATTAATAATTTATTGTAGGATGTAAGATGTTTCTGTCATACCAGCGCGATTAAGTATTCGAAATATGCTGAAAAGTTTAGCAGCTGTGAAATTTCTGCGTTAATTAAAGCTATAAGTGAAACGATGATTCTATTATTAATATTAATTATAAAATTAATCTTGTAGAAATTTTCATTTAAATTATTAAGATGTTACCTAAGTGTTCTTTTTCCTTATTTTATGGCATTCATATTACTTAAGAAAACGAAAAGCTATGAACAAAGTAAATATTGTTTTCTCAGACACTCTTCAGAGACACTCGAACAAATCAGGCAGACGTAAAACGCTAGAATATTGCTTGCTTCTCTCAACGCAATATCATGCAAATACTAAACTACAAAGAACTTTGTGACGTACAAAAGTGCGGAGCGTCTGACTTTCATAACTTTCTTTACGTCTAGCTTATCAATTCTTTGAAGGAAGTACGTTTCTCAAATAAACATGTATAGTTTTTGAAACAGTTTTTAAAACAAAGAAAGGTTTTATGGAAGACAACGTGTATTTTTTTTGTCATATTTTGTACAACCAGCTACCGATTATACATTTTCAGTATAAGATCTCGCGTAGTATAGGCTAACCGTGCAATACGAGAACAGCTTATACTGAAAATGTATAGGTTGATCAGTAGCCGTGTGTACTAGCTGTTGCCCGACACTTTTTGTTACGGGTCCAACTGCAAATCACTCACGCATATAAACGATATTTTCATAACATCTCCAACAGGTATTAACTAGTCAAACACACGACCAGACCCATGGTCCAATAAATAAAAAAATCACACGCATCCCTAAACGCCACGTGTCGCCATCATTAGAAACAGATGCTGAGGGTAGTTCGTGAATAATAATCACTGGGGTGACTAATTGACGGGTTGGTGGGATCTGACAGACACGGGATTGTAACAGCATTTGCACACTGCGACTCCAGTGGCTGCCACCGCCACTTTCGGCATTGGCGATCATATATTTAACAGTATCACAATCGCGCGTTTTGGCAACTACAAGTAGCTTTTGTGTTTTGGTTCTAAAAGTATCAATTATGGTTATAGATGGGTTAATACGGTAAAAATAACAAACAGGGAAGAATGCATGCTTTTTTGAGCAACACCATAATGTTTATTTTATTCTTATGACGCTGTGCGTTATCATTTAGCAATTATGGGCTTAGACGGGTTAAAACAAGTCCAAAAAGTGAAATGACTTGAATGGGTTCCTACCCAATTATTCTTTACTGATAGTAAGAGTGCCGCTATATGTCAGGTCTCTATTGGCAGACCCTTAACGCATCCATCAGCGATTTTATTAAATAGTAAAATAAATCTATAACATGACACAATATTACATATATATATATCAAAGCAGTAACAGTATGTAAATAACGGCGACTACTGGTTAAAATGATGTAGTTCTTAAATTTAATACACTAGCTACCAACAGCATTGACTTTAAGTGGCCATGGACATCATAATAAAAAAATATTTTTCAACACTTGTCATGTAGCGTCCACTGGTGGAGTTTCTATGGCCGCTACAAGAGGGCTGGTGTACGAGCGCTCTAACTGTCGTGTATATAACTGACGCGGGCTCGTAAGGGTCGACACACACCAAAAGCGCGTCGAAGCGCAGCGAATCGAAGCGCAGTTTCAGTGTCATATGAATTCAAACTCTATTCTCACAACCATAATACTCATTATCGCATGAGAAAGTCTACGCTACTACTACTATGGAATTCGCCGGAATTCCCGCGGCATCTGCGCGACTCGTTTGAGTTTCTCAGGCGATAATGAGTATTATGAGAGTTGGAATTCATATAACACTGAAACTGCGCTTCGATTCGCTGCGCTTCGGACGCGCTTTTGGTGTGTGTCGACCCTAACGAGAACCCGCGGTTACCGATGCTTTTTGTTTGACGTGGCTAAATGATAGATGGTGATATTCATTCTCATGTCTGGCCTTGTTGGAAAACCCACGACGTCTTTTTGTAGGTGTAAAGGGAATGTTCAGTAAAAAGCTCTATTATTCACAGTTTTGTATGTATACACGACTAAACATCATACGTTACATATCCAGTATAAGATGATCTCGCATTCCTCACTGGGCAAACGAGATAGGTATGCTGGGCAAAAATTTCTAAGTCATAGTAAAACCTTACACCAGTAATAGATAAGAGAGTTACATATCTAAATAGTGGATTACACATATTAAATATGTGATTCACACATGCATATCCATTGTAGTCAGTTTTCACTATGGCGTGGCAGTTTTTGCCCTGCATACCTATTTGCTTGGCCCACTGTACAACCTTCCCATGCATGAAGTGAACCCGTACTTAATATTTCGTAGCGGTCAAAGCCCATAGACGTTGAACTAGATAAAAAAAAACCGTGATTAATTCTTATTATTTTACCTTTTAAAAAATAAATGGTTTAAAAAGACAACGGCAGAAAAAAATATATTATTTATGTAAATAAACGTGAAAACAACCAATATAAAATTAATCGTATGTCACAAATAAATGCTTCACATTTCAAATACAACAGGGTGTTATATTGTATTCTTCAAATTTGTTTTAAAACACGTTAATCAGAAAATTTTGCACAAGTGGACGTT
The DNA here is from genome assembly GCA_905147285.1 of Hypena proboscidalis. Lineage (NCBI taxonomy): Eukaryota > Metazoa > Arthropoda > Insecta > Lepidoptera > Erebidae > Hypena > Hypena proboscidalis. Next base: position 22,366,320 of record LR990129.1, read on the forward strand.
GAGATAAAAATAATTTGAATAACTTGGTGATGAAATAATTGCTAGGTATTGAGATAGTTTTTTGTGGGCAATAATAATATTTTCTTCTTGCTAACGATATGTTTAATTTGCAAAATCGGGTTCTTTCAAATAAAATATAATAAGAAACAGCCTGTATCTCTAAGCTTGCAATTTGTATCTGCATAGGATGGCTGTCAAACACAAGCTACAATTTTTACATCGCTCTACTCGCTAGCATTATCTTTTATACTATTTCATACCATTTTCTTAAATATACATAATAATATTGTTTGACTAGGAAACCGTAAGGTAAAAGGCCCTCGCCACGTGGACTGACGACCTTAAGAAGAACGTTATAGGGGACTGGATAAAGAAGCCGGGACACGGGACAGTTTATAAACAAGTAGATATTTATAAACTTAAATATATTTAAATTCTTAACACGATTTAGCTGCGAAGAATGAAAATGTAAAATCATGTTCTCATTTGAAAAGAAAATAATTAAATTAGAAGCTGCCAGTAAAATGATACATTTATTCAAATGTATGAATCTACATTTGAATAAATATATTATAGCATTTTAAGCAAAAAGTTACGAAAAGGCGCTGGACTTATAAATACGGCACTAGTGAAGTTGCTACCATATATTATTAAAAGCCGTAAAAAAGCTAAAAAAAACTACATTCATCTATCACTAGATGGCTCTACTACTAACTTCGAAAAAAATATATTATTTTTCTGAAATTCACTTTAAACTGATATCGATAATATAGAAAAATAATATAATTAGAACATTAAGTTACAATTTTGTACCTAATACCCATGTCACAATATAATTTTTATTGATAACCTGCCTACGAAAGCTTTTACCATTCTCTGATACCACGAAATGCTCCGGAAGGATATAGCCATAATCGTCACAATCACAAAGGAAGTCATAATCGCGATATAAAACTATAATGACTTCCGATCTATTAAGTATTCGGTATGATTGGTCTTCTGCGAATTTGTGCTAATCTGATATTGACTTTCCTTTTCAATTTTAGCGATGAAAGGATAAAAATTAAACGAGGTCGAGAAAAACACACCTTCTATGGGTTCTTCCCTACAGAGCTGGTTACGTCGCCGTTATGCCCGATTAACATCTTTAGTAATAATCCTTACTAATTATTGATTATTTTTATAGCATTTAGCGACGCTTAGCAAATTATACTAAGAATCGGTTGAAAAACCTTCTGCACACCGCAAGTTTAAATCCTGCCAGTCCTACATTTTTTCAACTTTTACTTAGTATCCTTACTAATATTATAAATGAGAAAGTGATTGTTTGTTCGTACATATGACTCATAGGTTTTTTTAGTCAAATGTATTACGACCAACAGGTTATCTTTAGTTAACATTGTTATTATAATTAACATTAATTTTACTATCAATAACAATGTTCTTGATATTATTATAACCTTTTCATTTTATCACCATTGTGTCACGGTTACTAAATGTCAGGCAAATCCGATAAAAATGCAAATTTATCTTTTATATATCTATCTATGGCGATGGTTTGGGCAAGCATTTTATTGATGACATAATTTAAAAAATCGAAATAATAATAATACTTGAATGACGATGCAAGGTGAATGACGATAGGCTTACCCCCTGTCATGTGGGGTACCCCCCTCAACATCACAGGTTGAATGTGGGTATTTTACACATTTGCTACACCCTTTTGGGTAATATAAACATGATGTTATGTTATTTTTCAAAAATTAGACAACGTCTGAATTGCGTAATTATTATTTAGGTAAATAAATACCTATGCTCGACGTTTCGAATGACTTGCATCATTATTGGTCACGAGCCGACTGGTGAAGCTCAGCGTCGTCTCCGTTTTTGAACAATGTTCTCAAATCGCGAAAGTTATTATTATTATTATTATTATATGTCAACAGGCGTAATCTACCCATGAACATTTATTAAAGTTAAATAGTTCTGAGGTTTCTTCCAAGTCTGATACTATGTAATGCCTTATATGTCAGTAATGTCAGGGTGTAGTCTCATCACACACAATCCTAATCTGAGCAACGTGCAAGTGATTCGAGCGGTTTTCCGCCCACATGCATTTCAATGTCAAGGGTTAAGGAAAAAAAACAGTTTATGATACCCGTGGGTTGAAAACCACGACGATTTTCCTGCTTGCAATGTAATTGAACCCAATGATTTATGCCTAAGTGACAGAAGGACTAAAGTTTATATAAAAAAAAATGTATTTTCCAGAAACCGATACCGTTTTTAGAGTCATTTCGTTGTTGTTCTTAGACTTTGCGTAAAATCCAGTATGTGGTCATCACAACAAAACTGATAAACGAGAATCAAAGGTCACGTTCTTATTAATAAACTTTTTTTTTATATCTAGGGGAAATGTTGGCGATAAAGCAATTACGGAGAATGACTGTGATAAGACAATGAAATGTCAAACAAACAAACTGGCATTTGACTTTTATACAAGAATGTTAGTAGTGTAATACAGGTCTGATTGTTTAAATCTAGAATCAAAGGTAGATTACTCTCCTTGAATATTAATCAGAAGCCTTAAAAAATGACAGTGGGTATTTAGTTTTGTGCACAAATACGTGTGTAAGCACAAGTGCACTCTATATTCCCTCGTAGATACACCAACGTTACCAGAAAGAGATCTAGCCACAGGGAAAGCACGGCAAATACCTAATGTTCACGAAAATCAAACACTTCTTTTTCTCTGTCCTCGCACATAGTCGCATAACTAGCAACTGCACCAACGAGGTTGTCATAATAACCAGACCGTATAAGGTCGGTCTAATACCTCCAAATCCTGTGATCCCGAAATTTGAACAGTACAGCGAAGTTAAATCCGTGACTGCCAATAATTGTGTATCTGGTAGCAATTTGTGGTGAAACGCCCGATAATTGGAGCCCACAAATTGGTTGTCAACTGTTGGGAGAACTGTACTAGCATCTCGTTTGACTATCGGGATATTGGATATAGTTGGATTTAGTGTTATTTTAGAAGTTTACGCTGTTGTGTGTTATTTGAAAAAATAAACAATCAGTTGCCTTAGAATATTATTATAATACAAATATATACCAAAATAACTGAATTTAATATATAAATAACGACGTAAATGTTATTCACGTCTAAGGACAACAGTATCAACACCCATCAGCAGATTTTTTTGATATAGTGACTCATTTTCATATTTTTATTAAATGTCAGTTAAGTTTGGTAAAACTTTTCAAAAGGATTTCCATAAAATAGTCATGGCAATGCAAAAACACAATTTAAAGGAACAAACTAAAATTGTAAAATAATCTTAAACTACTAAAATACAGATACAGTTCCCTAAGATGATGATGAACACTGACGTAAGATAATACCTATTGAATATAAGTCCCTTGTCATTCATATACGTAGGTAAAATCATGGATTAACATGATGCGTTATAAATTGGTATGTCTTGGCTATCAGTGATCACAAATTGCCTTATTCTGCTTATAATATGCAAAGCATGCCAGTAATCCTGCAAAACACGGTATTGATCCGCATTGACAGCAATAAACACAGGACACACGGACGGATGCAAGCGTTATATGTCGATATAGAAGTCAATAAAGATTGTCAGAAGCGTTCAGAATTCTGCAGGCGATCGCTGACTCAATCGCTGACCGTTTTACATGCATGGCTCGTGCGAGATTTCAGTGTATAGACGGGCGTTTTTCCGTCTACTTTTGAAGGCGTTTTATTTTACTGAATAAAGAATTTATAACTTTAGTAAAAGATCATCTTGTAATTAAATGTTACTTGGATTTAAGTACACATTTATCTTTTTATTGTGTTGTGTTTTATTCCAAATTTTTGACGCGATGCTGTTATGAATTTTAACTTTACTGGCTATTATTCAAAAACATCATTGCAATTTATGTCGATGTAGAATGCAGAGCTTTCAGCAAATTAGTTACATCTACGCTAGCAGATTTTTAATATTCCAAAGATTAACTTTTCCTTTCACCGAATCTTAAGCCTCAATTTTACTAAACTTCCAAAACCCGTATTTTGATATCTCTCTCTCATTTGTTATGAAAGAGACGGAGAGATAATAAGCTCTAATGCGTTAATAAAATCAACACTAAATCACTGATTGTGACGTTCGAACCGCTCGTATACCTTGGACCCCAGACCGTTTGACACTAGTATCGCATCATCTGATTTAAACTATATCTGTGCATTCCTTAGTCTGGCGAATATCCTATCGCCATCAACATAGATCGTTGCACTTTCGATTGTACACTGTATTAATATTATCAGCTTTGATTAGAAAAGGCACCACAAAAACCAGAAAAATATTGTCAAACATATTTTAGGTGTTTAGGTAACCTATGTGATACTCGTATTTAAAGCTTGATATTTTTTTTACTGATTCATCGCAAAGGTTGAGGTTACCTTAAAGTTTCTATAAAACTATTCATTCCATATGGATAACATACAGGATGAAATGTTTTTAAGATTGTAATAGTTATTGCGCGATACCCGGGCAATCATACAAAAAAAAAATATAAGGGCAATCATACAATCAATTATAAATTCTTAACAAATTGTTTTGGCTTCTTCTGCTGTTATAACGTGTCGATTTATCTTAATTATTAAATATCCAAACATTTAAAATTAAATCATTTATCAAACAAAAATTAATCTCAAAGATAGTATAGATATAGGTAAGCTTTTCAAAATTTGATTATATAGTTCATTATAGATATCAGGCAATCATGTTTTTTAAGTAAGCACATGATGGGGCTGGGTCCTACACATCTGCAGATATAAGATTCTTAAATTTTGATAACATGAATCATGTAATAAGCAGCCTTATTATTTACCAAAAATCAAAATAATAAAATGTTAATTAATCGATACGGAAAAACTATCGATAATATCGAATATAGTCAATATAGAAACCGTCTATACTATTAATGATGCGAGGTGCTTGTCACTATTATAAAATCACCAATAGTATTTTTTTTCTTTCTAATATTAATAATATATCCTTACTAATATTATAAAGGCGAAAGTTTGTAAGTATGGATGTATGTATGGATGTTTGTTACTCTTTCACGCCAAAACTACCGGGTCGATTTCGATGAAATTTTGCACACATGTAGCTTATAGTCTGGATTAACATATAGGCTACTTTTAATTGACATACCACGCGGGCGGAGCCGCGGGCGGAAGCTTGTGTATTATAAAATTGCCACACCTTTAAAAATCATCACCAAAGGAGTTTAACACGTTCAGATCGGGACCTCATGAACTGTATGTCGTATCCAACGGAGCAAATCTTCACATGGCCACCGATGGTACATCACCGCCCCATAAACCGAAAGACCTGCCGGGCGGGGTGCGCCACCGGTGGACACTGTTAGTAAACGCTTGGGTTATTCACCAGAAATTTGGAGAAGGAAAGAAACTAAGTATTTCAGAATTCCGGGCACAAATTATAAAAGAGATGATTAGCAAGACTAGCACTGATAATCAACCCGATGATGCTGCAGGGGAAGGTGAGCCAATTGTTCAACGGAAGCCAAAACATAAGTTAGAGAAAACCGAAGGAATGCTTAGAAATACCCGAAAGAGATGCAGCCCTTGTTATGACCGTATTACAACAACCGAATCTGCGGCTATGGCTAGAAAAAAAACAAAACGCGTGAATACTTTTTGCTCTGCATGTGACAACAAACCAATGTGTTTGGATTGTTTCAATACGAGTCATCAAAAATAATTTTCGTTTTGTACCATCAATGTTTTATAATTTTTTTCATGTTTGATTTAGTTTGCCTATAAATAAACATTTCCTCAATGTGATCCAGCAGAAATAATTTTCATTTCGTACCATTTATCGTGATTATGTTATTTTTTGTTTCTGATAAATACAATTTTTCAATCCTGTTTTTTCTTTACTTGCCGAAATAATATCCATCTCCTGAGCTACACTATGAAACATTGTCGATTGTACATGGCGGGAACGGTAATTACAATACTCTCCTTCAAGGCGGCATGAATTTTTTAGTACATTAAAAGTCAGGTGTGACGTGGCCACCAGTGGTACACCCGCCCTGTCAGCGAGTACTCCGTGCTCCACCGGTGGTACACCCCGGTCTGAACGTGTTAATAGTTTTACCTAACGCAAAAAAGATTTATAATAACTACCTCTTTGAACGCTTTATAACCCTGGTGGCCTAGCTTGAAGTCTTATGAGATCCCCAAAAACTGGCAATTAGATGGAAGCTTGTCACAATATTCACTTTTTTGCCGTTTAAGTACTCAACGTTCCATTGCCGATGGAACTATGTCGCAGTTTACTGAATGCAAATGTAATGTTACAAAGTTTCTACCAATTTGCATTGCACAGCAAGAAGTATCTCCTCGTATGATAAGCTAACCTAGTAGCTCAAAAAAATATGCAGGAAACGCTCTTTTGTTATACAATTTTTGCGAAATATGTCTCCGGTTTTTCATAAACTGGCAGAAAGAACTTCATTGTGATAAAAAATATAACGATAAACTCAAGCAAAACTCGATCTACCTCCAATTCCATAAAAAGACACGTAATATCATTTACTGAAGAACTAAGTAACTAAAAATTGTATTCAATTTTACTTATATGGAAATTATGATAAGAAATAAAAATAGATATTTAAATAAAAACAATGAGAGATCCGTTTATTTAAAGAAAAACCCACAGTAACAAAACGATAGCGCTTGCACTTGAAATTGTTTAAACATAGATAATATTTAATGTTTTTCCTCAGATAAATGAGCTAAAGGTCAAGTTCACGAAATCCGGGTTGTCTTTCATTAATAAACAAATTTCCTTAAGAATAATTTGCATGCAGGTTTATGATAAAGCTCATTTTATTTTTCAATAAAATCATAAAATTCATATAATATATACATGACATTACTCCAGAAAATTCGATTCAAAATATTTTTTCATAATTAAATTGCACGATTTGATATGCAATAGAAAGTTTCTATCACGAACTTATTTTTATCCTTAGGCACGAGGTAGTTTTTAAAATAGCTGTTAGTAGTTCACTCCAAGTAAGAGTCAAAGAATCCTTGTCATTATCTTCGATGATGACTGTTCCAACCGTTCCACTCTGGTCACCTGTGTCCGGCCGCGCAGAATTCTGTTACATTGCCAGCAGGCATAACTCTGCTGACTGGTGATAAGATTCTGGTCCAGTCATTTCGGGCTGCCACCCATCTTCCTTCTCTTACAACAAGTTAGTAATCCATAAACAATTGCAAAAAAATATATAGGATGAACATCGCTAGCAAAAGTACATTAAAAGTAATTCATAGTTATAATTTTAACATCCCTTACTCACTTTTCACTTCACGTGTTTTTAAAAATTTCTTCAAGATTTTTTTTTACAAAAAATTGTTCTTTTAATAAAAAATTAAATAACTCCTGAAGTAACAAAGATAAACTCCTTGAGTTTCGGTTCAAATACATTGTTGTGACAATTCCTTTACATAGTAACTCATACAAATCGTGGACCAATTAATTAATGGAAACATTTCTGATTACTTTTACCAAGTTTCACTTCTTCTTCTTCGTCGTGTCGATGGCTGAGTCAAAATTTATTGGTCCAATAAGTGGCCACTGTTATGACGTTCTCGTCGGCGTTCATGAGCGCCTCTCTTGTGCAGGTGGTAGGGCATTTTGGACAGTCAGTAAGGTGGTCAAGGTTTTGACTTGCCATCGTGGTGAAAGGATTAGCCAATTCGCTTTGTAGAACTCGCGAAATTGCCCAGGGTGCGCCGGACGTAGGGAATCATTGCGTACGTCACTCGGGGAGGCTCCTTTCATGCACCCCAAGTTTCACTAACGCCCCCATGAATAGAGCTGAGCACCAAACTTTACGTTATTTTCTTCTCTGCTAAAAAGATAGATAGATAGATACAGAAAAGTCTCGTTCACCACTTTAATACAATCCTAACAATTTACATACACTTTTGCAACCCCAAGGTTTCTAAACTAAAGTAAAATACATCAAGCGAAATAAAACTGTCATCAAACATTTCCTTTTTGAGATACGAAAAGTATTGTATTACTAAATAAGCGAGGGACTGACTGTTTATACGTTTAGTTTTAACATTTTTATTTTTTATTGCCACTCTAAATTGAACTTTATACCTTTAATATAAGATCTATAGAACTGTATGAAATAAGTTGGTGATTTGCCGTATTTTTATTAGGTTTTGTCGTGTAGGGTAGGTCGGTGTTGTTGTCATGGCACCGGCACGGCTGTTGTTGATGGAGAACAGCCATACAGCTTGTTTTATGGCAAACGATGGCGCAGGCTTTGAGAGGAATGAAATGAAAAATGATGGCATGCCATCATGCCATCCATGGTTTTTCGTCGCTTGCGTGGAATTTTAGGGTTTTGATGCTTATCTCTTTTTCATTTAACCAATGATCATATAAGTTTTGACGGAGTAAAAAACAGACAACGGATTTGTAACGGATATATAAAAGAAAAATCCTTCAATGAATAAATCGCATTTTTCCCCATACAATCTTTGAGTGATACAAAGACTATACGTGCATAAAAAAAACGCAATTAAGCCAAAAAGTCCATTAAAATTTATTATACCTTCTTATTGATTATTTTTATAGCATTTAGCAATGCTTAGCAAATTATACTAAGAAACAGTTAACACAGGAAGAAATAATTATGTTACTGGCAGGATTTGAACTGCTTTAACCAACCAGTACTGTACTGTATGTTACGTCATTTCGTGACTTCACGTTCATCCATTTTTTCCTATTTCTAGTTAAGATTTATGTATTTTGTATTCTATTTAAGATAGGAACAAATGGATGAACGTGACGTCAGGCAATGATGCAACATACACTTGAGAAATTTAGGGTCCATTTATTATAGTTCGAGTAAGCTTATAAATACTTGCTGTCCGAATTTCACTTAAGCCATCTAAGTACTAGTAAAATTGACAGCATGAATACCCACAATTTGCGAGTTCGCGAGATGTTTGCGGCAAATTGGAGGAGCTTTTAATGGCTGATAAACATATGTTTTGGAACTTTCACGTGTGAAGCTGAGTAGAGACTTAGATAGTCCTTTTGTCTGGTTGTTAGATGATTTTGTGCATAGCCTTTTGAATATATTGTTTATGCCTTCTAGGAACCATTTTGTAGTTGTTATATAATTATTAATCTAGGCAATCCTATAAGTCAAACGGTACATGTTGTAAATATCATTTTTGAGTGTTTGAATAAATATCCAGGTAAAATATACAGTGATTGATATTTTTTGAATATGCACAGAAGATTGAGAAAATATTTATATTTGGCTTAACGTATTTGAAGTTACTTTAAAATAATAGTGGTTCTTAAATTACAATAGAAACATCCGGCCCAATGCGTATCACGCGCAGTAAGGTTACTCAGTATTTTAGACTCAAAAGAGCGCGGGAGCAGCTACTACTTAATACAACGAATTCCACGCGGACAAAGTCGCGAGCAAAAGCTAGTTGTTTAATAAAACAACATCAATGATAACAACACAATAACGTGTTTTATTACGGACCAATTCCTCTGGCCTATCTAAGAGACACAGGACCATATAAGTCACTTAAAACAAATCAATATAATTATTATGAGAAAAATGCAATTTTTCGTGTTTGTTAACAAGAGTTTATAATATTATCTTTTTGTAACATTTTCATTTTTAATATTATAGTCTAACAGAAATGAAAAATATCGTAGTATTATTTTAAACATCTTTAGTTAATAGAGCCTCACACGTGAGAAGTGTGTTTGTGTGAAATGTATGTTTGTGACCACCCCCGCGACACAGCATTTATTCTAAGTGCGGGTGTCGTTTAAAAAAAAAGAAAAAAACCGGCCAAGTGCGTGTCGGGCCACGCGCAGTAGGGTTCCGTAGAAAAATATTTTTAATTTTACTTTTTAACTAAATGGCGTCCTTCAGAAAGGAAATGTTTGTAGTACACGAAACCAGCTAGCACGTATGACGAGATGTATGAATGTTGAGGAAGCGAAAGAAGTATGTAAGGAGCGAAGCACATGGCGTTCCATCGTCTCTGCCTACCCCCGTGGGATAAAGACGTGATTTTATATATGTAGTATGTATGTTTATTTATGTTTCAAGAATTTTTAACGAAATATTCTGAGTAACTGCATCTGACATTTCGGACCCCTATTCCTCTTGAACTAATGAAGTGAACTTATCCGCTATAGTTTTCCTTTAAAGTTCATTACATGTACTACCGACACAATTTTTTTCAGATTTTGGGATCCAGTAGTTTAGCTTTTAGAGGGGGGGGGGACGCCCTACTCGAACAAAAATTTGCTCTTTAAAGTTAATTATCTCGCAAACAAATCTCTAAATCAAAAAACTGTCTTCGCAACCCCTAAACGTTTTTAAAAGGCCTATCTAACAATACCCCACACTATGGGGTAGGCGACAAAAAAAAAAAACATCCCTACTTTACATGTAGGGGAGCTACCTGAAAAAAAAATATTTTTCCAAATTTTATTCTACGACTTTCTTTGTTTAGTTAACATACATGTTCACGCAAAATTTCAGTTTTCTAGCACCAACGGTTTCGTCGCTATGCCGTGGACAGACAGACGGACATGGCGAAACTATAAGGGTTCCTTGTAGGTACTACGGAACCCTAAAAAGAGGTGTGCAGGAATATTTTACTATCTATTTTACTATTATTTTTATATTTGATCTGTAACAAAAAAGCTTAACAACACTTTTGCCCGTTTTCGTACCCTCTCTATGTCTTTTTTTAAACTTTATTTTTAAACAAAGCCTTCCCACATCACATTTAATTTTACTCCTACAACAGCATGTGATTTGACAAATTTATTACTCATCAAAACAGCACAAAGTGGTTCGCAGAAACAGTTATAACTCATTTAAATGTATGACGGATATAGCATGAGCAAGGAGAGCGATTGTAACTATCTAATTAAAACGTGCTAGTAGATACTGCAAAATTTCAATTAGTGTGTGTTTGTACGTAGCATTTTGTTGAAGGTCAGTAAAAATGAGCCCAATAAAGGCAAAGAACTGAAATGGTTTTTTTTATATCAGTCTAAAAGTTAAGTTATGGTCAATTTTTTTTTCTATTTCAAAATGTTGGTATGAAATTGTAATGAATGAATCATTATGGCGAAACCAATGGAAGTGCTAAAGGAGTTCTGTCTCTCCTTTAACCTGCCACCAAATAATTGTTTAATTGCTATTGAGATTAGGCCCTGAAATAACTGGCACATGAGGCATAACACCAATCATCAGATGTAGCAAAGTACTAAAATCTGCTTTAATGGCTTATTGATGTCTGCAGGTCCATTCCCTACTGCTACTTTGGATACTTCGTATGAAGTCGCAAGTCGAAAGTCGCACAGTCGGGAGTCTAAGTTTCCCACGGCAAGTGAAAGCAAATTTTGACTCTTGAACTAACTAACTGATATTCTAAATATTTACAATACCCACATTTCACCTGTTGTGTTTAGGTCCCATGGGATAGGGGGTAAGCCATAATCATCCAGGGGGCACAGTTTCATCTCCGTGCAGCTATTGAAAATTGCCAGGCGGAAAGTTCGTAAACAACACTTTGCGCAACCCAGGAATCGAACCCTTGCGATGAGCGATACACAAATTATACCGCTAAACCAATGAGACAGTCAAAATATTTATATTTCACTTTATAACTTAATCACAAAACCGAATAAGGTAGTCGCAATCAAAAACATGCTTGGGCCTTAATAAACTTTTAAAAGAGAATAACATTAATCAAATAAATTAAAAGTCAAAAACTGCAGGTCGAACTGCGGGGTGGCACACTACTGTAAAATGAAATTCCATTACATTGACAAGATATTAAAAACTATTTTGAACTGTATTTTAACCAACGTAAAGTTATATTTTCAGTGTGTTTACAAACCAATTTACCTGGTCGGTTAGTACTACCACTTTTCCAAGTAATATAGCAATCATTCATTGCTTTTGGTGTATGAGTTGTATGTCATATGCAAGAGATTAATGTGTTTGTTTACTCATAACAAGATGAGATATTAATTTTAACATTTGTCTTTCATTTTCAGTTGCAGCGGCGGTTATTGTTAATACAGTGATGACACGCTTCATCTTAGTTGCACAAATAATTTGTGCAAAAGATTTGCGCAAATTTTAAATGTATGGAAATTTAAATTTGCACAAGTGAGTTTAAGCGTGTAGTTGCTACCTTACAAGCCAACAAATCATAGATAAACAAGTGTAGGTACTTTATTGGAACTTATTTCAAAAAGGCACTTTTATTTAAATAATTTTTTCTGCTTTGCAACAATATAAAACAAATTGACTCGTAAAATAATGCTGCAATCAAGCAATACCTTGCCAAACCGTTTATTTTCTTTTTGACATTACAACATAAGTGATGCCTTTACACGTTACGGATCGATTTTAAATATAAATCGATTTCATTTGACGACCGGATGGCGGAGTGGGTAGTGTACCTGCCTGCGACGCCGAGGTCGTGGGTTCGATTCCCACTTAAGACAAATCTTTGTGTGCATGAACATGGGGGTTTGTCTTAGTCTGGGTGTTTCTATGTATAATAAGTATGTATTTACAAAAGAAAAGTATATATGTATTAGTATTAGTTATTCTAGTACCCATAGTACAAGCTCTGCTTAGTTTGGGAACTAGATGGCGTTGTGTGTAAGTTGTGAAATATTTATTAATTTATTTAAATATTTATCTATTTATTTAAGAAGGACTTTATGTCGAATAAAATGCACTGGAATAATTTTATTTTAATTTTAATTAATCGTTTTTAAGGATTTTTTAAGAAGAGTGATGATTTATTGTAGCAAATAATATTTAATAACAATTTTACTTGTTTCATTTGATATTTCAAGATTTTGACTAAATTTCTCGCAAATGATTTACTACGGTAGTAAGTAATGATAATATTGTTCTTTTCTTTTTGTATTTAATTAACAGACCTAAATAAAGTATTGTTTTTTTTTTAAATAATTTTATTGATTTACTATATTTCAAGACCTGATATATAGTCTGTGGTGTTTGTTATAATAAACGGTCATCACAAAAAGTGTTGCTCGTCAATAAAGAACAGAATAACTGTAGAATAATAATCCGAAAAAAGGCAGTATGAGCATAAATTATAACACACATCAATTAAAGTGACAGCTGTGTTCTATTTTCAAGTGTAACTTGTGTCACTCATAAATTTAGTCAGCGTATACTTTATGAGTCGGATGAGATCCGTCCGGAACCTTAGAAACTGAAGCTAAGTATTATTTCCTATTTCAGATACTTATTTGACTTTCACTTGAACAAATAAATAATTAGATCCACGCGTGTTAAATTCTCATTAACCTGGTTATAAATAAGTCAGGCTTTCAATGAATATCTTTGCATATTAATATCTAAACTATAATCTATTGGCATTCTACACGAAGACAGGATAAAGATATATCTTTGAACATTAACGAACATCTTAACATTCAGATTGCGATCGGGTGTATCCAAAGTACGTATGTCACCGCCCATCTCATGTTCGAACGTCCCATAAAAACGTGATATTAATATCTTGACTAAAAATCATATTCTGCTTTAAGGATAAGTTATTTTGTCAATTTCTAAAGGCAAAGAATATTTTAAGTGGAGACACGGAGGAAGATAGGCACCTAATATTATACTGGGTAAGAAACAGTTGAACAATTTTGGGACCTGCATGATTTGAATCTGCGCGCTCCAAAAATAATCTGTAGGTACATAAATTGTAAATAAGCCATGTCTATACATTGAAGATATTTACGAAAAAAGGGGTCTTTATATCAGCAGAAGAAGCTATAACATATTTTTTTAGAACTTTTGTCGGTCTGTCTGTCTTTTGTTAATTATTTATTTCAATTTTGAATTTATTTATTTGTTTTGTATTGACTTGTGTCTCACTATCCCAATTGTATTTGAAATTCTGCATTGTATCATTGACACGACATTTTATTGGTATTTATTATTGTTCATTATTTTTTTTAATATGCAAATGGATTGTGTGATGAAAATATATGTATCGACGTGTAATATTTTAACCAATAAATAAGTTATGAGTTATGATTAACAACACATCAACTTAAATCTACTTTTGTGAATTGTTGACACTTCCAGCGTAGTCCACCTAATGTGGACTACGCAGCGAAAACAATAGTGAGCTCGAAGGAGAAAGCTTTTATTTGCCACCAAATGGTACTTGTTTCCTACTACTGAGTTAATAGCAAACAATTTTCATTTTCATATCCATGAAATTTGCATCATACAGGCACTTCTTGACAAATAATAAAATACATTTAAATATAAATTTGAATGTATTTAACATTCAAATTTAAATTAACTTTGTAATTATAAAATTAGGATTTAATAATTAATTGAATATTTGTAGTCTCTTTAAGAGATTTTTTTTTAATGTTATGTATGCCTCTGATTTGTGTAACTACTATACGATTTACCTGTACATTATTATAATAGTTTGTATGGCTCTGTGTAATTATACAGTTGGTGAAAAATTGAAATAAATAAATAAAATAACGTCGTAGTCCTCAGGATTGTGAATGATTATAGGCTGATGTTGCCTACAAGCTTGTTCACAACATACGTGGTATTACAATCATGTTGCGATCCAGATACTGATCGGTTGTAACCAAAATACATTTGTAACCGCCCATCTCATGCTTGGACGTCCCATAACCAAAGTTAGATCAATAAAAAAATCAAGGACTCAGAATGATTATTCTGTCTTAAAAAGAACTTATTTCTTGACATTTTTAACTGACTTCAAAAAGGAGGAGGTTTTCAATTCGTCCGATTTTTTTTTATGTTTCTTGCAAATAATTATTCATGGAATCATGATACTATTATTATATTCTTTTTTATATAAAAATACAGACAATACACAAAAAAAAGTCAAATTATTCTTTTTCATAATGATCGATTTATTTCATTTCACGATTTGATTTATAGTCTGTGGTTGTTTGTTACAAACAGTGAACTTCCCTAAAAAGTGCCGCTTGTCAATAAAGTACATTATTATTGTAGTACATTAATCTGACAAAAAAAAACGGTAATTCATAGGCATGATCTGTCAAAAAGAAAATAAAGGAGTGGACAAAGTATAAAAGTAGCATCTAATGACGTCAAGCATCATAGATTTAAAAATAACAACTAGCACAAATTATTCGTGTATTGGCTGATGAGAGTGATGATTTATTGTAGCAAATAATATTTAATAACAATTTTACTTGTTTCATTTGATATTTCAAGATTTTGACTAAATTTCTCGCAAATGATTTACTACGGTAGTAAGTAATGATAATATTGTTCTTTTCTTTTTGTATTTAATTAACAGACCTAAATAAAGTATTGTTTTTTTTTTAAATAATTTTATTGATTTACTATATTTCAAGACCTGATATATAGTCTGTGGTGTTTGTTATAATAAACGGTCATCACAAAAAGTGTTGCTCGTCAATAAAGAACAGAATAACTGTAGAATAATAATCCGAAAAAAGGCAGTATGAGCATAAATTATAACACACATCAATTAAAGTGACAGCTGTGTTCTATTTTCAAGTGTAACTTGTGTCACTCATAAATTTAGTCAGCGTATACTTTATGAGTCAAAAGTCAAATTATTCTTTTTCATAATGATCGATTTATTTCATTTCACGATTTGATTTATAGTCTGTGGTTGTTTGTTACAAACAGTGAACTTCCCTAAAAAGTGCCGCTTGTCAATAAAGTACATTATTATTGTAGTACATTAATCTGACAAAAAAAAACGGTAATTCATAGGCATGATCTGTCAAAAAGAAAATAAAGGAGTGGACAAAGTATAAAAGTAGCATCTAATGACGTCAAGCATCATAGATTTAAAAATAACAACTAGCACAAATTATTCGTGTATTGGCAAGCCTCGTTCGCCAACGTCCATACCATGTTGAAAACACCGGTTCTCGTCCGATCACCGTAGTTAAGCAACATCGGGCGCGGTTAGTACTTGGATGGGTGACCGCCTGGGAATACCACGTGACGTTGGCTTTTTGATATTTTTTTGTTTATTTTTTGCTTTATATATTTTCATAGTCATGAAAATCAGGACTGACTTTCTACAAATACCTTTTTTTATGTCAATGTGTATCAGGATAGTTTCTGAGAGCAGAACTCCAATTTTCAACTATAATTTTCCACTGCAATGAATGTAATTGTTTTGTGAATGCAAAATAAACCTGTAAATAAACATTTCGGGTACATAAGCAATACAAGAGTAAAAAAATTCCATAGAACTGAAAATGGGTTCGAATGTTCGTAAGATCATTATAAAATAATGTTAAAAACGCCCCATCGAAACTGTACTTGGAAAAAACAATTAATCAATCATTTATTTATTTGCTTGAAATATGGTAGAAGAAAAGATGTTACAAAATATTAGATCAAGACATATTAAATTTTACCTATGGTGTGTGGCATGCAAATGTGTATTAAGGACTTATATTAGAAAAGTTATTTAGAAAATATGAAATAGGAAATTAAACGTTTAAAGGTTTTCAAATTTGTTTTATATATGATTATCTACCCTTGGCCATATCTGTATTAACGTGATTATTTGCGCATTAAGATGAAGGTGGAGCAGAATCTTTGTAATAAATTTTATCTGAACATTCGAATAAAAAAACATTTTAGGAGACATTTAATTTTGTCCCGTCTGTACGTCTGCCGGAAGCATAGCATGGAAACCTTTCGTGCTAGTAAGATGAAATTTTGCATGAAAATGTATATCACAGAAGTGGTTTAATAAAATCCTGAAAACATTTTTTACTTATCTTACATTTTGTCAGCAATAAAATAAAATTTGTCCGCAGATTGTTATTAGCAGAAAAATTGATCTGTCAGCAAACATACTTTGTAAATAAGTACTTTTATGATATTGTTTATATTCAATACAGATGTTTAACCCCTTTTCAGTCTATATTTATGTAGTACCGGCTGACTACGGAACAATATTTCTATGGTGTTTTTATATAATATAATAAGTATGTGTTTACAACAAAAAAGGTATATTATAATAATATCATAGATTTACCTCTATCTCGCATTTTGGCGTCATGCATCATATATTATAATTAAAAATAGCTGCTAGTACAAACTATTCACGTATTGTTGCACTTCGTTCGCCAACGTCCATACAATACGGTTATTCAGATCATTGTAATTAGTATAATTTAGTTTTACTTATAATTTATTTTTATATCATTTGTTTGTAATATTTTGACGTGTTCAAGCGCCTCCTGGGGCCTATGAAAATAAATGATTTGAATTTGAATTTGAATTTCATGTTGAAAACACCGGTTCTAAGCAGCATCGGATACGGTTAGTACTCGGATAGGTGACCGCCTGGGAATACCACGTGACTATTAGCTTTTGCATTTTTATAAAATGTTGCTTGCACTTTTATATTTTTATAGTCATGAGGAGGTGTAAGCAGATACTAAACGAGACTAACTGTCTCGCTTAGTCTAGGAGTCTTATTATAGTCATGAGAATCTGACTATAATAAGACCTACAAACGGTAGTATTATTTTATGTCAATGTGTATTATAAGGATGGTTTCTGAGGACTTTGACTCCGTACCCGTTCATCTTAGGTACTATTGGAAGTGCAAGTTTTGTGCGTCAAAATAAAAAATATGCATTTGTTGATAGAGCTCTACAACATAGGTTAATTTTACTTGTGTGGCCCTACCATTATGTATTGTTCAACTAGGCACTGCTGCTAATAACTTTCATTAATAAAATAAATAGATAGTGAGAGAGCTTTACCTAAATAATAATTATAATATTATAACGAGGCTCTACCACCATGTTTTGTTTATCGAGAACTCTGCTACTAAAACTTATTTACTCTGCTACTGTGCTACACAATGCTACGCTCAGTACTGAAAATAGCATTAATTGACGTCAGGCGCAAAATATTTAAAAATAGATGTACGCACAAACCATTAATGTTTTGGGAATCTACTTTCGTCAACGTCCATACCATGTTGAAAACACCGGTTCTCGTCCGATCACCGAAGTTAAGCAACATCGGGCGCGGTTAGTACTTGGATGGGTGACCGCCTGGGAATACCACGTGACGTTGGCTTTTTTCATTTTTGTAGTAGTTTTCTTCGATGTCTGTTTCATGTTTTTTTTGTAACCGATAGTATATCCGACAGCATGATGTCCAGCTTTAAGACTTCACATAATAATACTGCCACGTATACTCGGATAATGCTTTAATAAAATATAATATAATTAAATAAACACTATCAATCAAACATATATAATTTTTATCTACACCCATGCTATAAATCCTCTATAAACGTTCTTGAAACAGTTAGCTAATTGCCAACATTAAAACAGCCAGTGTCATAATAACCATTATAACACACCCAAACGGGTGTTATAATGTTGTACTGAAATTCATTATGCAACTCCTTTTTAGGGTTCCGTACCTCAAAAGGTAAAAACGGAACCCTTATAGGATCACTTTGTTGTCCGTCTGTCTGTCTGTCTGTCTGTCTGTCTGTCTGTCTGTCAAGACCTTTTTTCTCAGGAACGCGTGGAGGTATCAAGCTGAAATTCATATCAAATACTCAAGTCTATGGTCTCTTGGAGCTGTGAAAAAATCAAACTTCTAAGTCAACGCGATCAAAAGATACTCCCGTTTATGCCGCAAATTTTCGACACTCGCAAGGGAATCAAAACCTACAGGGTACTTCCCGTGAACTCAGAATCTTGAAATTTGGTACGAAGCAACGTCTTATAACACAGATAAAGGAAAAATTGCGAAAAGCATAAATTTTTAGCTTTTCACATTGTTATGTTATGGATTTCATTTAGCAATAAAAATACCATAACTTTTACTTATATACCTACAGGTTTGTACGGAACCCTCGGTGCGCGAGTCTGACTCGCACTTGGCCGGTTTTTTACTCATCGAACAGCCACATTCTCATGGCATCTTTATGAATTTCAAACAAAGAACATGTCATGCACGCGCGTTTCACTACCACAGCGCCGTAATTTAAATAAAAACTTATTCGAATTTTTGAATTGACGTCGTATCCCGCCATTTTTGTTCAATAATAGTATTGAAAAAATACTTTTTAATAATTGTACGATCCAAAATGTAAATAATTATTACAATAAATAATTATATTATTACCTATACATAGTTTTTTTTGTATTAGATACTCACTAATTAAACTTTCCATGAATTTACATAGAGTTCTTACAACACTGTACCCTAATACCCTATGGTTTCAGAACATTTATAGAGGATTCACATCATGGGTGTAGATAAAGTCTTGTATGCAACTGTTATAATTAGGTATTAAAACACTCATGTGATACTATTATCACACTCGGCTTCGCCTCGTGTGATAAACCCACACTCGTGTTTTAATACCCCTCATTATAGAACAGTTGCATAAATAACTAATAATTTCAATATTACACATTAAGTATTAAAAAAGTTATGCCAAAAAGTAAAAAAAAAAATATTTGTAATGGCTGCTTATATTACATCTTTTAAGAACAACAAAGAAAAACAACTTCGTTTTTAAGCAACAATTGGTTTATAAATTTGCAACAAAACTATGTTTCGGTGAACCTTACTTTTGTTTACCTGTTTATGTGTGTTATTTACAGTCATCTTTGTACGGATATTTTCTTTTTTTATAATTCCAAACAACGATAACATTCCCATTACCACACTTCATACAAACGTATGTTAAATAAATAAAATAAATATGAAATAATAATTTCTGTGTTTAAGTACTTAAGTACATGATTTAAATGAAATAAAGTAAAACAGTTAAGATTGTGGTGAAATTATAACAACCATACTACATTTATATGAAATACGGTAACGAATGCTATCTTGGGAAAACAACAGCTCCATTTGCTGATATTGATAATAGAGGTTATTTAATTTTATACATAACATCACGCTTATATTACGCAGAAAGGTGTGGCAGAGGTGTAAAATACCCACATTTCACCTGCTATGTTTAGGTTTGGAATGGGGGAGAGCCTATCGCCATCCACCGAGCCAAATTTCAACTCCGTGCTGCTATTGTGAATTGCCTGCCGGAAAGTTCACAAATAAATAAAACCTGACCGGGGAATCAAACCTGAGACCTTGCGGTGAGAGGCGTTAAAGGGTTATCAATTTGTTTTGATATATGAAATTTATGATATCATACGTAAATCCCGGCACAAAAAGTCAGCAATATCACGGGGAAAATACAATAAAAATCGTCACTTAGATTTTTATTGATGTTAAAGATTTTCTAGAAGTTGTTTTCGAACTTTTCAGCGGTATATCATTTATTCCGATTGGTGCCTAATTATATACAATTTAGGCCATTAAGTGAGCTGTGACCAACATAAGGACCGCGTGCAATGGCCATCAGATACTCTCATATCTGACAATTCGATCCTCATTACGGCGAGATAGATGGGGGGCCCCGGCGTCCACCACACATAATTCGCAGAGGATATAGAGAGCATCACATCGTTTCACCGACAATCTTCTTCCCCTGCGGCCCACCATGCCGCAGTACTACCGGCCGCGGCCCCGCCGAGACCGCGGAAGGCAGGGAGAACAGCGCACCGTGATACCGGCATTCCTCTCCGACCGGGGCCGCACTGTCGCTCAGCAAGAACATTACAGCCCGGCTTAGATGCTGTGCCTCCCCACGGAAGAGACCGCAACCCGTGAGCCGCTAACACATGAGCTGCCTCTCAAAAGCCCGAGGAGCAGCCCCCACGTGAGATCCTCTTGTCCTTAGACAACGTGGGACGCCCAGTTGGTGGCGTCCGACAAATATACAAGGAACCCATATGCCATGTCCGTTAATCCGCTGTCTGTCTGTATGTCTGTTTATCTGTCAATCTGTCTGTTTGTCCGAAGCATAGCGTCCATTAATATGTTATAATAGCAGTTAATTAAATAGCTGACCACGAAACCCTATTGCACGTGGTCCGACACGTACTTGACCGGTTTTTAGAATATTTACCACGCGGGGAAAGCTACATAATATGGAAGCTAATATAAATATTTTGATATTTGATACTAGCGCCAGGTGTGGTCGGTAGCTCTATCATTTTACAATCAATTTTGATACATCTGTCACTTTCAATTGAAATATAATTAATAGTATGATACATAATAATAAGTATCATGTTTTGATTTCTTTTATACACCAATTGGCAATTTGAAAGGTATTTTTATTCCTCAATTAATCGTACCTATAACGATTTATCCTATGTAGATAACTCTGTTACTCTAAACTTTTTATATGGATATATTTAAGTAATATCAAACGTCTCGCCTTATCTGAAAATAACTTAAAATAATACAGGTAACGGCGTAAATGTTTCTTTATTTAAATCATCCCCGTGATCCTTGTTTTTGAGAAGTTGTACCTTTAGCATCAGCTTAGCAAGATGAGATGCTGACTGCTAGATGCAAATATCTAAATAACTTCAGAAAATAAACAAAATACACTGTAAGAACCTATAAATTTGAGTGTTGCCCTCAATTTCTATGAGATTTTGTCATTGGATGCTCACTTGGCGGCCATGGTACCATTTCGAAAGCACACATTCTCAAATAATTTTCAAAATCGATTTACAAACGACAAAGATATCGCTAACAACGTTTATCGACAAACATTTTAAAAATATACGCGTTGAATATAAAACCTCCTCCTTTTCGGCATACAGTTAAAACGATAATCAAAATTATATACATCACCGATTACCTACAACCTTAATAATAACATGTACACACAGTACGAAATTGTAGGCGAGTCGTAACTCATTTACAATTAATCATGCTGGCTTTACGTAATATATTCAGGGGGTTAAAACTATTTGCATATTGTTACATATCTCTTCGTTAACAAGCTTTATATGTAGTTATGTTACACTCTTTCAGGATTTTCCAGGATTCGTCAACAGCGGAGAAATTGTTTGTATGAGTGTGATTGACACATTTGACTCCGTTAAATTCTAGCAATGGAAGTAAACACAGCAGAGTCATTAAAAGCTTATTATCTACTGTGTAAACAATAATATACATATTATTTTAACGAAATGTATTAGTATATTTGTTACCAAATTGATATATTTGAATTGTTGATATAACATTATTCTATGTACCTACCTTTGCTCTCTCTGCATCACCTTAAGGTTGACTGGTAGAAAATGCCTATGGCATTAAGTCCGCCGTTGTACTATTTTTAAGTGCAAAAAGTTGTAAAATAAATAAATAAACATGAACATGAGTTCGTAGCCAAGTAGAAGTCACGCACACCGATATATCTTGACGCAACTCATGCTACAATCGATATTCGGGTTAAACATCTTGTCAATATAATTCATATGAACTTAGACTAAGGCACTATAATGTAAAATCGTTAAGTGGCCGTAGAAAGTGCTTTGATATTATGTTTCTATTTAAATTAATTAACGGCCATATAGACTCACCTCAACTTTTAGCTAATCTCAATATTTGCACACCCCGCACCAGCAGTCGATTATTAAACCGAAAAACATTTGCTCCTCACAGTCGCACGAACATAGGCCAATTTTCACCCATATCTCGTATGCATAGAAATCTTAATAACTTTGTTATTAAGATTTCTATGCTCGTATGGTTTCGTTAGGCAATTCGATACGTAATGACATAGATATATTCAACGGTTCTGTAGCTTCAGTTAGGTCTAAACTTGCAATTTTGATTCATTAGTAATTAGTTTCTAGATATTTATATTCTGCCATAGCACTAATTTTAGTTTAATTTAATAATTATTTGAGTGTGTCTTTGATCTTGCATGTTGGATTCACATCTAGTAGGTGTCAGTCAGGTGCATCGAATTTTAACATGTTAATTAATAAGTCAGATTGTACACCAGTTTTGTGAATTATAATAAAAAAAAAAAAAAAAAAAAAAACAGTTTTCTCCGTCCCATGGAAAGCACGGTATGCTGTCGATCCTGGTTGCTATTTGAAGATCTATGGCAGCCATTACGAGAAGTATTTCAGACGCCAATTAGTCAAGTCCAGCAAAGAATATCGTATCGCCCTAGACTGGGTAGTTGAGGTCTGATGGCAGTCGTTTTTTTTTTAAATACCTTCTGATATCAGCTAAATCAATAAGAAAAGAAGCCGATCTGGCAGAGAAAAGGTTCTAAAATTATGAATTTGTATTAAAAATACGTATTACTAACCATCCAAAATCTTTGCACAAATAAATATTTTAAGCAAAAATAGTTTAACAGCAATTCAACAATTTTTAGAACTTGAAAATGTCATGAGTATAGATTCATTAAAAATTAACTGTGCTCGTTTGAAACCCTTGTTTTCTCAAGGCAATTGCCTTCTTACCCTCCCTCGTACGCATTAAAAAAGCTTATTTTAAAGCGAGGGTTTCCGAAATCATGTTTTGTAAAGTTTTTTATTCACAAATGGCAAATGGCAAATTCACTGTCTAAGTCACTCGTATAGGCTTACCGCTTCACGTACATCTCGCTTTCACTTTCGCGATCCACCAAGAAATTTGTCATACTTATCTGTTCGCCAATAAACGGATACAATTTAACGAATGAAAAGAGTTCAAATGAAATCAGCTGAGCGGTACCTAAACCTCTTCATTAGCTGATAATGATATATCTAACCTATTTCTTTTAAAAGTAGTATATTCTTCTAAGTCATTTTCTGCTCATTGCCTTTTTGCGGTGGAAGCCAAGGACAGCCGTCAAAATTGAGATACTGATAACTTCACTGGACAACATAAGCTCTTTAACATAAGTCAAACACCATACCAAACTTTTAAAGAATTTTATTTACGTTTGAGCCTCTCTCATGTTAACGCGCGACCAGTCTTTTATGACCTTATTGCTACACATTTTTTTGATTGAAAACTCTCGCCTTAACAACTAAATAATAAATGATGTTCAAAATGCACCCGAAATAATTTAGTTAACCTAGCGTTCTATTCATTTAAGTAGGGAGAGTTTGAATCCATTACGTAATTGCATAATAATAATGCTAAAAAGCAAAATTAGTTTACGATAGTCTATTTATCTATTACATTACAAACAAACATGATCACAAACAGACATTTACACTCAAACATAAACATTTTTCTTAATTAAATTTATTTCATAGTTTAGTTTAGTTTAGTTTTCCTGGGCGGTGTCCGCACTTAGTCCTCCTATGGGACCGTTGTACGTGAGTGGTTTCCCGTTTACTCCAGCCAGCCTATATCGGTCCAGAAGGAAAGCAGCCTCCGAGGGCTGCTGCAGGCTTCTGGGAGCGATGTTGGAGACTGTAGAATTTGTGCCCGTTGGTCGGCCACGCTGCTGCATTCCATGATGACATGCTGTGGCGTTTCTTCAGCCTTCATGCATCCTCTGCATAGAGGGCTGTCTGTTATTCCTATCGTGTGTAGGTGTTTGTTAAGTAGACAATGACCAGTGAAGATTCCAATGACCTTGCGGAGCTTGTCTTTATTCAGTTTAGTGAGGTCGCGGGCAAGTTTTTTATTAAGAGCTGGAACAGCAGTCTTAGTTTGCCGACATCCTTCACTTGTTGTCCACACTTTCAGGTGTGTTTTCTGGGTTTCTTCGCGCAGCCATGCTTTAATTTGGGCCTGAGGGGTGGGCAGCAGAGGTTCCGGACCGTACACTTTTGTGTCTGCTCCCCTCCTGGCTAGCTCGTCCGCGGCGTCGTTTCCCAATGAGTTGCTGTGTCCTTTTATCCATTGTAGAGTTACCTTGTTGGTTGTTGCAATGGACTGAAGTGCGCTATGGCATTCCATTATAAGGACTGAGTTTATTGTGTTGTTTCGGAGGGCTTGAAGCACGGATGCACTATCTGAGATGATCTTAATGTTAAGGTCCCTGATGTCTCTGGCTACAACCGCCTGTGCCGCTTTGGTGATGCCAATACATTCCACTTGGAAGATTGTGTTCAGCTTGTCTAGTGTTGTTGATATTTTAATGTTCAGGTCATTTGAGAAGACACCGGCTCCGGTACCAGTGTTGGTTTTGGAGCCATCTGTGTAGATCCTAACTTCCTCGGTGCCAGAGTAATCCTTCTCTTCCGCTACAAGTTGGATGTCGTATCTTTGATCAAAGACATGTTTCCTCAATATCCTATCCATGGGCGCCTCCAGGAGCGGATTCTCCTTGATGCACTTATGAAGAATATTGGAGTGTGTTGTTACCAAGTTTGATCTCCATACACCTAAAGATTTTAATCTTATGGCTGCTGCTTTTGCCTCCTCCTGAATAACCAGATCTATTGGTCTTAGATTCAAGAGATATTCTAGTTCAGATGGAGTTGTTTTCATACAGCCAGTTGTTGCCACACTCGCCAAGCGTTGTAGGCTTTGAAGCTTGGATTTCACTGTGATCAGCTGGGTTCTGGGCCACCACACAACTGCCCCGTAGGTGATCGAGGGCCTGATCACTGCTGTGTATAACCAGAGGGTGATCTTTGGGCTGAGACCCCATCTCTTTCCAACCATTCTTCTGCATTGATTGAAGGCAATACAGGCCTTCTTTGTTTTTGCTTCGATATGACTCGCCCAGTTCAATTTATTATCTAGATTTTTTTTCAATTTTGAAATTGAAATTTATTTCATAAACTACTATTACATTGTGTTCAAATAATGATACAAATTATCTTAACCTATGTTTAAAATTAAATAAATTGTAACATTAAATACATAGACATCTGATTTTATGAATTTATTACGTTTTCAGAATTTTAATAATAAACGGTTTATTTAAAATGTTATAAATTTTAAATTATTTAATTAGTCTGTACGAGTTACAAGTCTCCAAAACACAGTTAACCCTAGTTTGGGGTTCATAGGATTCATATCGAATGATTGCAATATTTTATGTCAATAAATAATTTTATTTATTAATATTTTATAACTCCCTGATTGTCTAGTGGTTAGCGTATGCGCTTCTTACTTAAGGTCTCGGGTTTGATGCCCGGGTAGGGGATAAGTTTTATTTGTGAACTTTTGACTTTGAACTGTCCGGCAATTCACAATAGCAGCACGGAGTTGGAGTTGTGGCCTACTCTTCTCTTCTTTGTACCGACAAGATGAAAGTAGATAGTGATTTGTTTTAATATTATGTGTACGTAAAATGATGCAATATGTGCGCATTTTTGTAATAACAAGCAAGCCAAATTTCGGATAACTTTTAAATTGTTATTATTTTGACTTAAACATACGTGTGATATCGGGTTTAAATTGACCTTTTGAAGATTAACTGAATGTTTTGCAACGTGCAACTTTTTAAGATATAATATCTTTTTTTTTTTGATTACCTTAGAATAGCTACCTATTTTTTTTCGACCTAATTGCTGAATGACCACAGTCTTTCAATCGGCTGATAGTTTAATCGCATAATGGAACCTAAACACAACTTACAGTTCAAATGTGTTATATACCTTTGTAACCCCTTTTGGGAAAGTATGTAAAGGTATCTAATATAAAAAAATCTCATAAAAACTGTTAGTTATTAAACTCCTCCTAAACGGCTACATGAATCCTTATATCTTATATAATTTTTGTAATATTTTATCGAAAAAAAAGAAAACGACGCGGGTGGAGCCGCAAATGGCAGTTAGTGCTTTACTAAAATACTAAGTATACCTTTAGCACTAAAATATGCTACACCTTGATCCTATTTTTGTGAAATATGAGAGCTCCAAATCAGCTATTTCAATAGTGCAATTTCAATTTTCAATTTCAATGATTGATCATCAATAATGACATCATAATTGTTAATTTTGATAGTTTATGTTCCGCCGTTGATTTAGTAGATAACCAAAAATGTCATAATGGTGCTAATGATCGATCGTTCTGACACGATTGAGATAGCAGACTTAAGGCCCAGGAGGGCGCTGATGCGGATGATAGACAACCTTTACAGAGATAAAGAGTTAATCCATCAAAAATGTTCTATAATGTTTTTAAACCTTCGCGATTTGAGAACATTTTTAAAAAATTAGACAACGGGTATAAATCGCGTAATTATAATAAAGGTAAATAAATACCTATGCTCGACCTTTCGAATGACTTGCATCATTCTTGGTCACGAACCGAATGATGCATCATGCAAGTCATTCGAAACTAAATTCAACTTTAGAAATTTGCGCCGTTTGGGGTCGAGACGCTAAGTTCATGGGGTCCGAGTGCCCGCTTATTATTTAAAGATATTTCTAAGTGGCTCATCGGTGCTTCATGTTATCAGTAGACTGTCTTTTACTTGGCTCAAAGAATTAGCATTGCCATTCAACGTGGCAATGCCGTCAGCCTTCTGAACACGTTCCCTGCAGTCGAGCTCGATGCGGAGGAATTCTATGACACCTTACCTATAAATGTTATTAACTTACATAATAGATAAATACTTTTCTCTTTTATATATTATATGAATTAATTAGAAAATTATATTAATGTAAATTAAAATAAAAGATTAAAAAACTTAAAAAAAATATATATTAGTTAAACAAGAAAAAAAAACCAAAAGTAATTAGTTTTGATTTGATTTCATTTTTTGTTTATCCACATAATTTATGGTCGGGCAGTACCAAGAAGGTGACATCTATTTGCATCTCCATTTTGTTTTTTTACTCCACAATCACGCCGAGACGCTGTGACATGCCTGACTTGAAGTATTTATTGCACACTGTAGGATAACTAAGAGCAGAAACAAAATAGCCAGTATAAATGTTTCATAATAGAGCAGATTTAAGTTAAAATATCATTTTTAAGAGGGAAAAATCGATAGCGTATTTTCAATACAAACGTTATCGAGTTGTTACTATAAATTTTATTATTAAATCTTTATCCATTTTTACGCAAATTGTATCCAAATTACTAAAATGCATGTTTTGTCGTGACCGTTTGGTAAAATC
Organism: Hypena proboscidalis; assembly: GCA_905147285.1. Classification (NCBI taxonomy): domain Eukaryota; kingdom Metazoa; phylum Arthropoda; class Insecta; order Lepidoptera; family Erebidae; genus Hypena; species Hypena proboscidalis. Next base: position 22,394,480 of record LR990129.1, read on the forward strand.
ATTATTTTAAATTATCAGTTTGTATGCACCTAAATCAATTAATGATAAAAACAATCTCAAATCAAAAAACAAAACCTGGTTACGAGTAAACATGAGTATTAGTGTTTTAGATATTATATGTCTATAAAAGGTAAAGTTTTAAAAATATTATAGTGATAGTATACCATCCTAACTTTATTCATATTTTGACTGACTCTGTCCGTGTGTGTTACCGAAAGTTAATGGACACACAAAAAATCTGGTAAGTCAATGTGGTTTTTCTTAAAATAATTGTATTTGTCTCTTTTAAACAAAAAATATTTTTTTAAATCGACCCTTCGTTATGTGTGAACATACATAAAAAAAACTTCCCGACGAATAATAAACCTTCTCTTGTTGAAGTGTCAGTTAAAGAAGATGTCCATTTTGTGACACATTGTGTAATGTCTCTTTTATTATTTCGTCTTCAAATGCAAATTTTAGTGTGCTGTTCTGTCCTTGATTTTTATTGTCATAACAAGTCGCATGGGATTGAAAATACTTGTTACGTTAAATGTTGGGTCGCGAATTCAGATCAATGTTGGCTATGTAACATCACGCCTATATTACCTAGATGAGAGTGGGAGAGATGTATTACACCCACACTTAACCTGTTATGTTTAGGTCTCATGTGTTAGGGGGTGAGCCTGTCGGGCACGATTCCAACTTTGTGCTGCTAATGAGAATTTCATTACGGCAGAATCTTATGTTATATAGTAAAAGTCTATGACAACATTTGTTATTCAATAATTCTTTTACCCCGGATAAGGAGTTTGATGGATTTCGGAACACTACCTTAATAGCATATGTTAACATTTTATAAACTATGCTAGCTAGCTGGCTCGCTAAGCTAGGTATTTTTATTAAAATGTATAACGCGACTGGAGCTGGAGGCAAAAGCTTGAAACTTAGTAAATAAAAAAATATCGTTGCAACCGGAGAAGATTTAAGATCTCAACAGTACACAATGTCATCGATTCTATCTGAACAGAAATTCAATTGCAGAAAAAATCCGCGATCAATTTTCTGTCCATACCAATTCAAAAGCTATTGTCTCACAAAGACATAAAGTCTAAAATATCTTGGAGGGCTTTGGAAAAATACTCGGACAGTTCTCGTTGCTATGGTAACGGCACGAACGATTAAACAAATTGTGTGTACATCTGAAGGAACTTTTATTTCATTGTTTTAAAGTCGAGAATGATTGGTGACAGATGTTGAATATAATATTGTTATCAAGTAACAATGTGGAGTGAAGTGGACAATGGAGTAAAACTGTTTGCTTCACTCTTAAGGGCTATTAGAAATGTCTACGAGTTCCGTAAGGGCTACACGATTTTGCTCGCTGAAGGCTATTGTTGACTGGAAGCGAGATGTTTGCGGAATGCTTTACAATTGTTTGCAAGAAAGTTTTTGGCTTATCTTTGGCCCCAATGAAACTGTCAAACGTTTAAGATAAAATACCCATCTTTCATTTGAGTTAAGTTCGACCGTGATATTTAATATCACTAAAATTGTATCAGACTAGGAGCCCGTGGACTTATGTCTTTTGAAAAGTCTCCCTGCGTGTACCACTAACATAAGTAAAAACTTGGCTAGAAAATATAAAGACAAAATGGCGCCCAAGTGCATATCGGGCTTGGCAAAATAGGGTTCCGTAGTTAGTCGTTACAACATAACATTATTTGGACTTTTCATTAGAGACAATTCATTATTTTGAATGGTTTTTATTAAAAAGTAGGTATTTAATAAGTTGACATTTTTCTACACCCTGTGTCTTAAAATCGTGTACTGAATCACGGGTAAGCGGCTTCGGCACGATGCCACTTACACACTGTATACTACCATCATGGTTTTTTCTCGACTCGAGCATAAATTTGCTTTTAAAAGTTAAATTGTCTTTGCAACCCCTCAGTATTTTAAAACATTATGGGATAGACGACAATAAAATTTTATTTGTGAACGGGTAAGTGTTATTTGTGAACTTGCTGTCAGGAAATTCACAATAGCAGCATGCAGTTAGAATTGTGCCCGGTGGATTACGAAAGGCTCACCCCCTATCCCATTAAACCTAAATATAACACAAAATGTCTGTGTTGTACACCTCAGCCACACCCTTCTGAGTAATACAGGCGTGATGTTATGTTATATGAAAGTAAAATTTAATCATAACGTTTATTTTTTCGAATCAGAAATTATTACTCGTCATTATAAAATTCTATCATCTTCAAACCTAATTCAAGGAAGTTAACCTTTTTAAACTTTGTAAATTCTCACAGTTTTGCGACCATCATCCAATATTTTTTTATGTTGTATTTTTTTTCAAATTGACTTTAATTAAATTCCTATTATTTAGTGTCGTCGGGGGAGTTTTTCCTAAAACTTTCTCTGATTTCTTTTAGCTAATTAAAACGGATTTTTAAAATTTGGGGCTCTACGGCTTGAGCTGAAGGCAATAATTTAGGAATAATCTCATTTTATAACAATATTTTCGTCCTTTTCATATTTTTGTTTATTTTTTTTCTTGCTGAATATTCTTTGATTAAATGTTTATCAATGCAACAATAATTAAAAATTTTAAATCATTGACTATATTTTTGTATTTACGTTAATATTTTAATTTAACCATACATGACATATTTACGTACATTTGTCTTAATTTACATTATGTATGAACTGTGTAGGTACCAACTAAAAGAAAGCTACAATAAAAAAATGACAGAAGACACACTACCGAATAATATAAGCATTGTTTTATTGAGAAATGAGTCTTCTATTAAACACTTTTGTGTTAAGTGAACGCGGCGTATCCCAAGATTAGTCGTTAAGACTCAGACAATCAAATCGACGACCGGATGGCGGAGTGGGTAGTGTACCTGCCTGCTACGCCGAGGTCGTGGGTTCGATTCCCACTTAAGACAAATCTTTGTGTGCATGAACATGGGGGTTTGTCTTAGTCTGGGTGTTTCTATGTATAATATGTATGTATTTACAAAAGAAAAAGTATATATATGTATTAGTATCAATTATTCTAGTACCCATAGTACAAGCTCTGCTTAGTTTGGGACTAGATGGCGTTGTGTGTGAGTTGTGAAATATTTATTTATCTATTTATTTATTATCTGTACTCGAAGTACGTAAGATTGAACTTAATGTCCCGTTAGTACAAACTCAGTAAGACATTAGTCAAAGCAAACGTAGCGTGCAAGTCTACACATCAACCTATACATTTCCAGTATAAGATCGTCTCCCTTTGTATAAGCTGCCTGCGCGTGTCGTCGTAGCTCATACTGAAAATGTATAGCTTGATGTGTAGTGTGAACATTCGAGTAACAACTTTGATGTCAGCGCAAATAGATTTATTGTGTTATGTTTCTCAAGTTCTGATTTTCTCGAAAACATTGACCTGAAAATGATTCATTTTTGAGTGAACCAATTGTAACTTATAGCTGCCTATTTTTACTATACTCTGTCCATTCTTTTATTTTCTTTTTGACAGATCACGCCTATGAATTACCGTTTTTTTTGTCAGATTAATGTACTACAATAATTATGTACTTTATTGACAAGCGACACTTTTTAGGGAAGTTCACTGTTTGTTACAAACAACCACAGACTATAAATCAAATCGTGTAATGAAATAAATCGATCATTATGAAAAAGAATAATTTGACTTTATTTTGTATATTGTCTGTATTTTTTATAAAAAAAGAAGATAATAATAGTATCATGATTCCATGAATATCTAATTATTTGCAAGAAATTAAGTCGAAATCTTGGAATGACATATCAAAATGTAAACAAAGGTAACTAGGAAACCGTCATAGACTAAGTATGTGACATTATTTTTTTATTATTTTGTATATTTATTTCATCAAATAAAAACTACTAATAAACGAATAATTAATAATGAACTAAACCCATTTCGATGTAATTAATCGATTGAAAGTTCTTCTTAGACAACGTCGATTATGATTTCAAATCTAATCAGTAACGTGTGAAGGCATCCCTAAATGTAATCTGTCAAAAAGAAAATAAAGGAATGGACAGCGTATAAGTTTTATGATACAAGTAGTGTTAAAAATAAATTTATGACAAGTGTGAAAACTTGAAGCTTGTGGTTAACAACATGAAAAAAAGAATATTTTAATACGTTATACTTATAACGTTAAATCGAAATTAAAACCCATAATAGAATTACACAATGTCGAATAAGAATTTAATATGGCCGAAAAATCTGTTCTTATTTAATTCGCATATTACTTATACATGTACTATTATTCTAATGTAGTGCCCATAGTTTTTATTTTCGTACACGACAGTTAATGGTTGCTTCTGATGCATTCAAATACGTAAAGCTTTCAAACGTAGCTTTCCTTGTCAGTCTTAAACATTTAAAATAATGTCTTCACACCTTATCTACATTATATTTTTTTTACATTGTAACACAATACATTAAGTCTTCTGATTTCTTTGAAAATACATTATTAAATATATCAGTACGGCAATATTGTTGTAATAAAACATACAATCAAAACATTAATAAAAAGAAAACAAACGAAATTGTATGGCCCTCACCACTGTCACATCGCTGACCGATACTGATAGTTCATTTACACCCAATATGAGCCATAATAACGCTAGAGTAGAGTGCAATTTTTAATGTTATAACTGATATTATTATAGTCTTGGCGAAATAAACAGACAACTTAATGTCAGGCTGTCATCCACAGATTATGCAAAGTAGCTTCTTTTTTTCTATTACCATAATACGCGTGGCAGAATGTTTGATGTCATAAAGCTACGTGGGAAAGGCTAACATGCACTGTGAAGTTGTTTAGTTTAGTCAATCAACACCATGAATCAGAGGATTGACAACTTTATCAGAACTGTATAAGACTGATTTTTAATACAATTGGATCGAATATGCGGGCGTGTTTGTTAGTTTGTTCTTAACCAAATTATCAAATTACTAAGATATTAAATTACTGCTTCGGTCCTTTTTTTTGTTAGTGCAATGTGCATTAATTGGTATCTACTTCACTTTATATTATTAACAGTTAAACAAAGTAGGCAAGCGAACTATTTATAACGAGTTCCTTGTTTGTAGCGAAACTTGTCGTTGGTATTTTCGTTTAATTTGTTCTGAAATCATTCAGTACAAATTAAACGACTACTACTTTACTAACTAACTTTATGACGTCACTAATCATAGTGACGTCATAAAGTTGAAAAGTTGTATGTGTATCACGAGACGAAAGTTTACATCAAGTTTAAACATCTCATTCTTTTTACTCCCTCACTACGCTTAAGATTCTATATATATTATAGAAACTTTCGCTTTTTCTGGTCTTAAAATTAACTCTCAAATAAAATACTACCTTTTTTCTATACACAAATAACTTTTGCCAAAACCGTGTGATGCAGTTTCAGTTTTTATCAAAATGAAGCCTGTGAGTACATACATATTTAATTGTATTTATTTTTAATTTTAGGTTAAATTATATAATATTATTATTTATCTCTGGATTTTTTTAAACACTGTCCTTACCTTATTAATATCATTGATTTTGCTTAAACTACAATTTTATTATCGCTGACTTTTTAGCTCAGGATTCACGTTTAATAATATAACTTAAAAACACAAAACGATAACCTTAAATCATTGGTTAAGCAATTTTACAGGTGAACTCTTATGGGCCAGGCGTGATGTAAAAAAAAACACGTTTGCAAAAATAAATGTATAAATCCAAAATATATACAAAATTGACAAGATAACATAATGAGTATCATTTGTATTTTTCAGCAAGCTCATTCTTTGTAAGGAATTGGAATAAATTCAAATTCAATAACTTTAGCTGCTACTGGAATAGTAAGGATGTGGTATTTACTGGGGTCCTTTGCAGCGATGGTATATTTGAAGATGCTATTTGAAGTATCTTCCCAGTTAAGAACAATTTGCTGACCCGAATTGTCTTCTACTGTGACTGTGCCTATTGTTCCTGTCTGATCTCCTTTATACCCTGATGAGCAGAATGATCGCTTTTCATTAGAAGGTATCAGAATTCCTTTTGGAGAAGATGTCGGTGTCTTGTCCGTAGCGCTGACAGTCCATTGTCCCTGAGTGAGTTTCGCTTCTACGAAATTCATGTTCAACTTCGGCAGGAAGGTGAAACAAGCGTAGAGCTCTGTATTGCCGAGATCGCCATCGCAACTTGCGATGACGAAAACGCACGAAACGCACAAGAATAGACGAAACAGAAGTGACATGTTTGCAGATACTAGTTGCAATGGAAGATGTTCGAGTTTATATACTGAATATTTGAAGGTGACCGACGGATAAAAAAATAAAAGTAGTTATCTATAGTTGTATTACTTATTGTTATAAGTGCACTAGCCACCCCCATTGATTTTACCCTCGTTAATCGTTGCAACTCTGTTCAAATGGTTATTAGCGTTATCAGTAGTGACACAATAAAATGCTTTAAAGAACGATCCCCTTTTCAATCCTAGTCACTATATCATCTTTCTAACAACAACGGTTATCACACTATTCGAAATTAATCATTATGAAATGGACATTCAATACCTAGATCAACGGTAGAGGTATTTTTAGGTTGCGTTTCATCGTTTACGAGGATGAGTAGGTAAGGATGTAATTGCTAAAATCCATAAAAAAAACTGCATTTTCCTAGATTTGCACCTACCGAGCATATTTCCAAAAACGTGCTGTTATTGAGAATTTCCTGACGGAAAATCTAAATAACATTTTTGAGGCAAATAAACCATCATCATTTTTAAGTAGGATAGCAAAATTATCAGAACAAATACAATTAAGCCTCAATTTTAATACCGTGTTTAACCAACGTTTAACGCTGAACTACGGTTTGAATAAAGAAATTCTGACGTTTAAGAAAACCATGAGAAGTTGGTGCAAAATTATTACGTTTGCACATTGGTCGTGAAAAACACAGACCAACATAGCAGCAGCCATAAAGCCATATAGTGTAACCACGGATCGTTATTTAGTAAGTTTAATTCATCTGTTTTTGTTAAATAAAAAAGTTATAAAAACAATCAAAATAAATCGCAAAATGCATATTCAACCATCTATTATTATAGGTCTGCTAAAACTGGGGATGCTCCAAAAGTACATTTTTATAGTGTAACCACGGATAATGTCTGGTATCTTATGCTATTTTAACATCACGCTAATAATCCACGTGAACGGAGTAGCGATAATTTACGTGGGTAAAACCACTTAGGCGGCTAGTGTATTTATAACAATAAGACATACAATTATTGATAACCGCTTTTATTTTTGATCAATAGGTCATCTTCAAGTAAATCAGTATATAAACCCGAATAGCCACAGCACTGCTGCCATTGCATCTAGTAACTGCAAACATGTCACTTCTGCTTCGTCTATTCTTGTGCGTTTCGTGCGTCTTCGTCGCCGCGAGTTGCGATGGCGATCTCGGCAATACAGAGCTCTACGCTTGTTTCACCTTCCTGCCAAAGGTAAACATGAAATTTGCAGACGCGAAACTCACTGAGGGACAATGGACTATCAGCGCTACGGACAAAACACCAACGTCTTCTCCAAAAGGAATCCTGATACCTGCTAATGAAAAGCGATCATTCTGCTCTTCGGGTTACAAAGGAGACCAGTCAGGAACAATTGGCAAAGTAACCGTAGAAGACAATTCGGGTCAGCAAGTCATCCTTAACTGGGAAGATACTACAGATGGCAGCTTCAAATATACCGTTGCTGCAAAGGACCCCAGTAAATACCACATTCAAAGCATTCCAGTGGAAGCCAATACCATTCAATTCAATCTTACTCCAATTCCTTAAACAAGATTAGCTGACAGAAAATCTAATTTTATGTAAAATTTTGAATAATTTTATGTTATTTTATTTTATGTTATTTAAAAAAATATATGTATTATGGTTTTATAAATTATTTTTAGCAAACACAAGTTTATTTTTAACATCGTTTCTCTTTCATCCAGAAGGGTGTGACAAACATGTACTGCACCTTCACTTCACCTCTGATAGGGGATGAGTCTATCACCATCCGCTGGGCACAGCTTTAACTCCGTCGTGCTATTGAGAATTTACTAACGGCAAAATCTCTCCAGAGATACAAACTTCCGTTAGCAGACAGCAAAGCATAAGAGTGACAAATTATAGTGGCCACCAATCGCTAGTCGCGGCCACCGATCACCTTAGTTTGTCCAGTTCCGTGGCGCGTGGCGCGCAACTGACACAGTTGGCGGTAGTCGGTGGCCTTTTTGGCTGTAATTTCTTTTTGTCTGTCTGTCTGCCTGTCTGTCTGTTTGTTGAGGCATCAGGCAAAAACTACCGGTTCGATTACGATGAAACTTGGTATAATTATTCTTTAATATCCTGGGCACCCCACTGCCCCAACTGCGTACTTTTTATCCCGAAAAAGTACCCAGTATATTATCTATATATATAAAAATGAAACCCGTTTTCCGTTGTCACGACATAGCATGAAAACGGCTTGACCGATTTGGCTGATTTTTTTTTGTAGTTTTCTTATACTCTGTACAAGGTTCTTACGGAAAAAAATATCAAGAAAATCTCTCAGAAAGATTGAAAAATAAAAATTTAATTTTGCATCAGGGAAATAGGTATTCATTTTTATATGGAGGATATTATAGATTCCAGTTCAAATTGAATAGGTACGCATACATAATATTGGTCAGCTATACAAAATAAAGTAGTGCATCAAATTAACGCTAAGGCGGTACGAAGTGCGCCGGGTCAGCTAGTATTCAATAAAAAGCAAACTTAATTTTGCAGTTCGGGATTGAACCGCAAATTATAAGTTTGTCGTAGATTATTTAGGTTTATTTTTATAAGTCGTACTGTATAGATTTTATTGTTAAAGTAAAGGTAGTATATTTGATATTGTACGTTGTGACCGTAGGTTATTTTATAATACTGTTAGGTAGGATTAGTCATTCGTATAGATATTAATTTATAGGGCTTTTGCTTATTTATTGAGTTTAGATTAGTTATCATCAGAAATAGGTTTATTTAGGTAGGTAGGTATTGTATTCTCTGTTATTAAGTTTATTTATTGATGTACCTACCACGCAGATGAAATCGCGGAAGATAGTTTGTTTGTTTGAAAGCGCTAAGCTCAAAAGCAATTGGGTGAATTATGATAATTACTTTGTAAGTCTAGTCTAAGTCTCAATAAAGGTCTTAAGATTACGCTCAACTCTACGGGAGCGGAGCAGTAAGTTTGAACGCGGGTCAAAGCGCGGGAGCCCCTACTACTTAATACAACGAATTCCACGTGGACAAAATCTAGTTAATACATAAATTAACATCCTTTTAATATAATAATATGCTGCACTGCACTTCTCATAAAAACTCATAAAACTCGTTTATTAGTAATTGGTTTACATGTCATATATTTATGTGAGTGGGTAATATAAAATTAATTAATAATTTAATTACAAAATTCCAATTAAGCATTAAATTACAGATTCTAAAATCAAATATAATAAAAATGTCCAAAAATAATCATAAAATGAAATAAAAAGTCTGAAAATAATAAAATGTCAAAATTTAAATTAAAAACTAAAACAAAAATAAAAATAAATAAATATAATCCAAATTCAATTTACAATGTCAAATAAAAATTAATCGTTAGTTATAAATTGTCACAATTAAAACAACTACATACTAACAAAGATCTAATTAGATTGTGTCATTTTTAAAAATTCGTTAACAGAATAAAACGCCTGTTCAGCGAGCCATCGCTTCAGGCGAAATTTAAAGCAGGCATCGGTTGAAGTATTTTTTATATTAGATGGCAGCTTGTTATACACTGCCGGACCCATGACATGCGTAGTCTTCGAAGATTTCGTAAGCGTTCGAGATACGGCCGATAACTTATCCCGATTACGAGTCTGGTACGAATGCACACTGCCAATTGTCGTGTATTTGTCTGCGTTCTGCCTAACAAATACTGCGACCTGATACACTACTATAGCAGGAAGAGTAAGTAGGCCTAGTTTCTTAAAATATGGCCTTGCAGACGTGTCTTGCGATACACCAACAATCGCTCGCACGGCACGCTTTTGCATCCTGAATGCACGCTCCCAGTCGGCAGCGCGTCCCCACAACTCCGCACCGTATTGCAGCAACGAATGCACCGTCGCATAATAACGCACTTCAGCCCCCGACACTACACGCGCAACCCTACTCAATGCGAAACAAGCACTGCCCAATCTGCCACATATTTTATTGATATGGGCTTCCCACTTAAGGCCCCTATAGTGGGTTACCAGTTATGGTTGTAGGCCAGCAATGGTAGTAAGGGCGCGTGTGAAACACTTGAGTTATGCGTCGATATTATAATTGATCAAGCATACCTTTTAAGTCCTTTATGGTAAACACAAATAAAAATCCAACTTGGTCGGTACACAAAAAGGAGAAGTTTATTTCACAAGCACAAGCATAACACTATATATATATAAAGTTCAGAAGAAAGAGAAACGAGAGAAAGAAGAGGAAATAGCGAAAAACAAATAACACATTAATTTGCGCGGAAGGCGGTCAATGCGCGAGCGCAACAAAGGTGCACAGGTGTCGCGTCGATATATCTAAGGAAGACTGACTATCTAATGCCCGCCGCGCGGTCGAACATTCTCGAGCGCGGTGGACCGGTTCTTAAGTATGCAAAATAAAGCGGGCTATTCAATATGCTCGTGTCCATTGCACCGTACATCACATCGTCCGTCATTACCGGACGACGTCCGAGATATTCGTAATAAATAATGTTTTGTATTTATATACATAAATATTATTGTTGATTATGTTTACAAATAAATATATAACATAAAGTAAATATATATTTATATTATTTGAATATAAGAAAAGATAAGAAATAAGTATATTTGTAAATAAATGATATTGTACATATTATAAGATATCTATTTTAAATAAATATGTGGGAATTTATATAATAAATAAATAAATAAATAAGGAGCCCACATCACTCCCCCCCAGAGACCGTCCCTACGGGCGATAATAATCCGGAAATCGAACCCTGCGTCCAGAGCGAGTCGTTCTGGTAAGTGACTGACCTGAATCAAGCAGAATTGGGGAAGGATCAGGAATGGGATTAGGAGATGGAGTGGGGGAAGGAGATGGGGTAGGTATTGGAGTAGGAGAAGTGTCGACGAATAGATAGGCCGGCTTAAGGCGGTCTATGGATACTGTGACAATTTTCCCCTTGAACCTAATTTTAAAATTTTTGTCTCCGCGTTCTACCACTTCATATGGCCCAGTATATGGGGGCTGTAATGAAGCACGCAGCGAATCATCTCTTAAAAATACGTGAGATGATGTATTTAAATCTTTATAGATAAATATTTTATTTTTATTGTGACGCGCAGCTGGAGAAGGGCTAAGTTTTGCAACAAAAAGACGTAACCGAGTAGCAAAATCGGTAATATCTGTTGAGCCTGATTCAGTCGGCTGGAAGAATTCTCCAGGTAGGTGAAGTGGCTCACCATAAACTAACTCGGCCGCAGAAGCATTTAAGTCCTCTTTATAGGCTGATCTGATACCTAGTAGCACCAGAGGTAAAGTGTCAACCCAATTGGAGTCAGCATGGCACATTATTGACGCCTTTAGCTGCCTGTGGAAGCGTTCCACCAGGCCATTACAAGCCGGGTGATAAGCCGTTGTGCGGCGATGTTTAAATCCAATCACTTTTCCAAGATACTGGAAAAGTGCGGATTCAAATTGCCGCCCGCGGTCAGTGACAATATCAGTGGGACATCCAAATCTGGATATCCACGATATTAAAGTCTTGCCCACGGTTTCAGCTGTCATGTCGATCATGGGTGTAACCTCAGGCCACCTGGTGAAACGATCGACTACCGTTAGGCAATAGCGGTAGCCTTGTGAAGGTGGAAGCGGGCCAACAATGTCCACATGAATAAATGCGAACCGAGCGCGAGGTAAATCGAATGTACCCAACGGTGCTGATACGTGGCGATTTACCTTGGCGCGTTGGCAGGAGAGACAGCTCCGTGCCCACTCTCGACAATCTTTACGCATTCCAGGCCAAACAAACCGCTGAGCAATAAGCTTAGTGGTTGCCGCGACGCCTGGATGGCTAAAACTATGAAGATTATCGAAGAGTGGTTTCCTTAATGCCTTGGTAATGAAAGGACGTGGTGATGGTGTACTTACATCACAATACAGTTCCTTAGTGCTACCAGATACCTTGAACTTTTCCAGGCGGAGTGAAAATTCACCGCCAACATATTGGAGAAGTTCTTGGTCAGAAGACTGAGAATCAGCTAACTGATCTAAGTCAATTGGCATATGCAATTCATCAACACGTGACAATGTGTCGGCGACAATATTGTCTTTGCCAGATATGTGTCGAATGTCGGTTGTGAATTGCGATATGTAATCAAGATGACGATGCTGACGAGGCGAGCAATTGGCTTTCCGTTCACGAAAAGCGAAAGTGATCGGCTTGTGGTCAGTAAAAATTATGAAGTGGCGAGCCTCCAACATGTGACGAAAATATTTTATAGCGTCATATATTGCAAGAAGCTCGCGGTCATAGGGAGAATACTTTTGTTGAGCTGGGCTCAACTTTCGTGAGAAAAACGCAAGTGGCTCCCAATGACCGTCCTTCAGCTGCTGTACTACTGCACCCATTGCTAAGTCAGATGCGTCCGTGACTAGCACGAGTTCAGCATCACAATCTGGATGGGCTAGTAGTGCAGCATTAGCCAGACTCTGTTTACACTGGTCAAAGGCAAGGAGTGTCTCACCAGACAAATTAACAGGGTGAGTCGCCTTTACCGAACCAGCAAGTAAGGCATTTAATGGGGCTTGAGTCACGGCTGCGTTGGGCAAAAATCTGCGATAGAAATTCATCATCCCCAAGAAACGCCTCAATTGCCGGACGGTCTTTGGTGGAGGGAATTCTGAAATTGCCTGTACCTTTGACTCAAGAGGTTTAGTGCCCGCTTCGGAGATACGATAACCGAGGAATGTTACCTTATTTGCTCCAAAAACGCACTTAGAAGTGTTAATCAGGATACCATAATCCTTCATGCGCTGGAATAACTGCTCCAGGTGCTGCTCATGTAGGTCCTGATTCTTACTAAACAAGAGAAAATCGTCACAGTAAGGATACACGAAATCAAAGCCTCGAGTCATTTCGTCGACAAATCTCTGAAATGTTTGGCCTGCGTTGCGTAGACCAAACGTCATAAAAGGGAATTCATACATACCAAAAGGTGTGGTGATGGCAGTCTTTGAAATATCCTCCTCGAAAACCGGAATTTGATTGTATGCTTTGACCAGGTCAATCGTGCTAAAGACTTTACAACCAGCTATACTATGGGCAAAGTCGTGAATGTGCCTAATAGGGTAACGGTCGGGGACCGTCCGTGCATTTAACATCCTGTAATCACCACATGGTCGCCAACCGTTATCCTTCTTAGGCGCCAGGTGTAAGGGAGAAGCCCAAGAGCTCTCAGAAGGACGCGCTGTGCCGTTGGATAGCATGAGTTCGAATTCCTTCTTAGCTATCTGAAGTTTGTCGGGGGCAAGCCTACGGGGATTACAAAACACGGGAGGGCCGGGTGTCGTACGGATGTGATGCACGGTGGAATGTTTCGGCGTCCACGGCGTGCCTGAAGGGCGAGTAATCTCAGGATACTTGCTCAACAGGACGTGAAACCTTGTGTCACCTGTTAAAATTTTAATTGAACACACATTAGTTTTAGCAATACAAGCATCGGCAGATAAAGTCGTAGTATTATCAATTAAGCGCTGATTGCGTACATCAACAATTAAATTAAAATGACTCAAAAAGTCTACACCGATTATAGCTTTAGTTACATTAGCAACGGTAAATCTCCATTGGAAATTTCGCCTTAAACCTAAATTTAAATTAAGCTCAACACAACCAAAAGTCTCTATGGAAGTTCCGTTTGCCGCACACAGTTCAAAGTCAGTCCTGGCTCGACGTTCACGAAGTAACGATCGGGGGTAGACACATAAATCGCTACCTGTGTCCACCAGGAACTTCATGTTGGAGTTACGGTCAAAAACGAAGAGGCGACCTGCAGACGCTGGGCAATCGTCAGCCGCCATTAGCGACCGCCCGTGGCTTTTCCCGACGTCTTATTGTAGTCGCACGGCTTCATACAAGAGTTGGCCTTTGACCCAAACTTGGAGTGGTACCAGCAGAGAGGGTACTTCTGATAGCTGGAGTTAGACCTTGACCTCGGACGTGAAGGTGATTGACGCTGTCGTGGTCTGGATCGACCGCTAGAACGATTGGGTGAGCGATTGCGACGGTCATCAAGCTTCGCTTCAAGGCGCTCAACCATTTTTCTCAGCTCCGCGATCTCATTCGACGAGCTACTGCTAGTTGTTGGCCCGACGGATGCCTCAGCGACGACAGAAGGTGAAGTTAGATCGTGGATACGATCTGCTAAGTCCGCGAGCTGATCCAGAGGCTGTTCGGCCTGGCTTGCTAATACCGTCTGGATACCGATTGGCAGCTGGTTACTCCATATTTGCCTGACGATATCATCTGCAGCGGAGGGACCGGCCAAATCTTGCAAGTGGCGCAGGAACTGTGATGGTTTTCTGTCACCTAATTTTTCCTGGGTCAACAACTGCTTCACTTTCACCTCACGAGAAGCTGATAGTCTTCGGATAATTTCCGTCTTAATTTTATCATACCCGCCGTACTTAGGGGGCTTTATGATAATGTCCTTCACAGCCTTGGCATGGTGAATGTCTAGGTTGGTCACGACAGTGCTGAATTTGACGGCTTCGTCAGTGACGTCAAAGGCTTCAAACTGACGTTCAAGAAGCGCGAACCAAAGTTCAGGATCTTCCGATGAAAATTTTGGCACCTTAAATCTGACCTGCCGGTAATCGGATGCCGTATCGTGTCGGTCGGATGACGTGTCGTGTCGGATAGTGGAAACAGGCACTGGGGTCATGGGCTTTGGTTGCCGCAAAGTCACATGTTCGTCTTGGGAGACATTCAGTGCGCTCTTAAGCCCACCTTTCGACTTGATGGTATCATCCGAACTGTCACTTTGGTCACTAGGATCGCCACGACGACGACTATGTCCACTGTGTTCGCCTTCACTCATTTCTCACGCGTGCACTGTAGGGTCACCAGTTATAGTGGGTTACCAGTTATGGTTGTAGGCCAGCAATGGTAGTAAGGGCGCGTGTGAAACACTTGAGTTATGCGTCGATATTATAATTGATCAAGCATACCTTTTAAGTCCTTTATGGTAAACACAAATAAAAATCCAACTTGGTCGGTACACAAAAAGGAGAAGTTTATTTCACAAGCACAAGCATAACACTATATATATATAAAGTTCAGAAGAAAGAGAAACGAGAGAAAGAAGAGGAAATAGCGAAAAACAAATAACACATTAATTTGCGCGGAAGGCGGTCAATGCGCGAGCGCAACAAAGGTGCACAGGTGTCGCGTCGATATATCTAAGGAAGACTGACTATCTAATGCCCGCCGCGCGGTCGAACATTCTCGAGCGCGGTGGACCGGTTCTTAAGTATGCAAAATAAAGCGGGCTATTCAATATGCTCGTGTCCATTGCACCGTACATCACATCGTCCGTCATTACCGGACGACGTCCGAGATATTCGTAATAAATAATGTTTTGTATTTATATACATAAATATTATTGTTGATTATGTTTACAAATAAATATATAACATAAAGTAAATATATATTTATATTATTTGAATATAAGAAAAGATAAGAAATAAGTATATTTGTAAATAAATGATATTGTACATATTATAAGATATCTATTTTAAATAAATATGTGGGAATTTATATAATAAATAAATAAATAAATAAGGAGCCCACACCCCTATCTATCTCGAATCCCAAGAAAGTGGTTTCTTCCACCTGACAAATTTAATACTCATTCCACCATACTCAAAAGCATACTCAAATACTGTTTTTTTGTGTCGATTCCAAGATACACAAAGACAGTGTTTAAATTTAAATGTGGAAGCTGATTATTGAGCTAATTTGTGTCTTAGATCATGCTTCGTGCGTAGAGTGATTACACTTTCTTTGTATGGATGTTGTTTTACACAATAAATTACACAATGACAAGCTTTGCAAGCAGAGATAGCAATTCTCTTGCTATCTCTATATTTTTAATCGTGATAAACAAAACAATTGCCACAATTAAATGTGCCACAATTGCCACTTCTTACACTAACATTCAAACATTCATCTAATTTTCAACTGTTTATGCTCAAGTTATAACGCACTTTATAGAACCGAAAATATTTGCAAGTTTTGCTAATTTTGTTACAATCAAATTGTTATTTTCATCACATCAACAGCTTTCGCATCCAACGTATGAGTGACACTTTCAAATTCTTTCTGCCTGCTCACAATGCTGCAAACTCTTCACTACGAATGAAACCGAAAGTAACGTCTGTACCCATGTCCATCAGATTTTGCATCATAATGTCGTCATGAGCATCGAAGCATACCTTTCTGGTAGTCCGGCTATGCTATGCACCAATTCACCCATCTTTCATCCCATACGGGCTCATTTACACGGTGTAAGTTTCGCAAGGCAGTTATCTTGCCGTCTCTGTCTATATAATCGCAATAAACAAAAGAAGCAAAAGATTTGCCACAATGTTAATGCTTGCTTTGAATTGTGGCAATTGTTTTGTTTATCACGATTAAAAATATAGAGATAGCAAGAGAATTGCTATCTCTGCTTGCAAAACTTGTCTTTGTGTAATTTATTGTGTAAAACAACATCCATACAAAGAAAGTGTAACCACTCTACGCACGAAGCGTGATCTAAGACACAAATTAGCTGGTGGTAGAGCTCTTGTGAACGAGCTCGAGGGCGGCAGCACCACCGTCTCACCTTTAACCTCCCGCCAAATAGTAGTGCTTCTATTACTGTGTTCCGGTTTGGTGGTGAGATCAGGCCCTGAAATTGCTGGCACATGAGGCATAACACCGTAGCCCTCAGCTGCAGCGACGCATCTATAATCTGCTTTTGTGGATTGTTGATGTCCATGGGCTGTACTCCACTTACCATCAGGTGGACTACACGTTCGTTCGCTGTGGGCGTAGTATAAAAAAAAAAAAACACACACACAAATTAGCGCAATAATCAGCTTCCACATTTAAACTTAAACACTGTCTTTGTGTATCTTGGAATCGACACAAAAAAAACAGTATTTGAGTATGCTTTTTAACCGACTTCTAAAAAAGGAGGAGGTTCTCAATTCGATTCGTATATAATGTTGCTTTTTTTATGTTTGTTCACGGATATCTCCGTCGTTTATGAACTGATTTTGATGATTCTTCAGGAGATGATTCTAAAAGGGTCCCATTGTCAGCATGTCGTGATCTGATGATAGGATCTCAGAGAAATCGAGGGCAACCCTCGAATTTTATAGGCACATGTAATGTTTTTAGTGTGTTTTTCAAAGCTACACCAGTATTTACGTATTTTTATGTGGATGAGCTGATGATGGAAGGTCAACTCCTCAATGGTTAGGAGTTAAAAGATAATTCTTTCACTACTGTACACAAATTCAGACTGCTAGTTATGATGTCAAGTGAGCTGTTGGAACGGAGATATTTCAAAGGTGGTCCCATTGTCAGCATGTTATGATCTGATGATGGGATCCCAGAAAAATCGGGGGCAACCCTCATATTTTATTAATCGAGGCCAGGATTTACGCTTGGTCGCAATAATTTTATGTGGTTGAGCTAATGATGGAAGGTCAACTCCTCAATAGTTAGGAGTTAAAGGATAATTCTTTCACAACTGTACGCATATTCCTACTGCTAGTTATTGTGTCAAATGAGCTGATGATGGAAGGTCGTGACCCTCAATAGTCAGCAGAAAGGATTTAATTCTGGTTATTATTAATAAGTTTTCCGTCTCAAGTAACCGTCGTCTCCGCATTCGAGAAACATTCTTGCTCGGTCTACCCATCACTTAAAATCGTAAAATAAAATAATTTTTAACAAAAAAAAACCGACTTCAAAAAGTAGGTAAACTAAAAAGCAAAAAATAAATTTACTTCGCACAAAATAATACGTTTTTTCATTTAGTTAAATAGAAATTATTAAATAATTATTTTATAATTCTGAAGTCGGTGCCAAGTAAAAACAACCTTTCTACAATATCAAATTACAGTTCACACAAAAAGGGAGGCGAAGTTGTGCTAGTGCGCGGTCGCCCAGTATTGGTACTTACCACAGAAATATAACTAATATTCAGTCAGAAAAAAGTTGTTAAATTCAAATTCAAATTCAAATCATTTATTTTCATAGGCCCCAGGAGGCGCTTGAACACGTCAAAACATTACAAAAAATGATATAAAAGTAAATAATAAATAATACTAAATTATACTAATTACAATGATTTGAATAACCGGGGCTCAGATTAATTTTAATCAAACTGTTTAGAATCGAATTAAAATCAATCTAAGTACCAGCTCCGATGGGTATTGCATTATGAGAAGAGCTGGTGAGAAACTCATGAGCACCATCTTTTAAAATGAAAAATATAACAATATAAAAGTACATAAAAAAATCACATAAGAAGAGCAATTCATTTCCAAATACTATTATCATTTATGTAGTCTGAAATACTATAGTAAGCTTTTTGACATAATTTAATTTTAACATATTTTTTAAATTTACCTATCGATAATTCTATTGCGTCTAAAGGAAGTTTATTGTAAAAGCGTATACATTGACCTGGAAACGAGTTAGAGATTTTATGGAGCCTAGTAGTGGGCACAGCGAGTTTGTTTTTGTTCCTTAGATTTAATTTATGGAGATCACTATTTTTCTTAAATTTCGTTTGGTTTTTGTGAACGTACATTAATTTTTCGTAGATGTATTGAGAATGTAACGTCATAATATGTATCTCTTTAAATTTATTTCTTAGTGTCTCCTTGGGACTCATCATATAGATAGCTCGAATAGCTCGTTTCTGGAGCACAAATATTGAATCTATATCCGCGGCACTACCCCAAAGCAATAAACCATATGACATTATACTGTGAAAATAGCTAAAATAAACTAAACGCGCAGTGTCAACATCGGTCAGTTGACGAATTGTTTTTACGGCGTAAGCTGCTGAGCTGAGTCTACCAGACAACGTTTCTATATGTGAGCCCCATTGTAATTTAGAGTCTAATGTTATACCAAGAAAGACAACCTTATTGACCATTTCCAATTCCTCATTGTCCATCACCACACTAGTTTTGACTTGCTTAACATTTTTTGTAAAAAATCTAATATATTTTGTTTTACTACCATTTAAAAGCAAGTTATTAGCACTAAACCAGTTCACTATCTTTGATAAAGCATTGTTTACATCGTCAATTACTGATTGTTGTCTTTTTACCTTAAAAACTAAAGAAGTGTCATCCGCAAACAATACTATCTCATGATTATCCTTAACAAGATGAGGTAAATCATTAATATACAAGAGAAACAGGAAAGGCCCTAAAATAGAGCCTCGTGGCACCCCCATTGCTACAGCTGATCCATGCGAACGCTTTCCATTGACATCTACTCTCTGATTCCTATCGCTTAGATATGAAGTAAGAAGATCCAGAGCGATGCCTCTTATACCGTAGTGGTGTAACTTCTTGACTAGAGTTTCATGCTGCACACAATCAAAAGCCTTAGATAAGTCACAAAACACCCCATAGGCATCCCGCGACTCTTCCCAAGCCTCAAATATGCATTCTAGTAATTTTACCCCAGCATCACATGTTGACCGTCCGCGAGTGAAACCGAATTGTTTAGTGTGCAACAGATTGTTTTCATTAAAATATTTAAGTAACTGCGCGAGAATTAATTTTTCAAAAATTTTACTAAACGTAGGTAGCACCGATATTGGTCTGAAGTTTGTGGGGTCTAATGTACTACCTGATTTAAACAAAGGAATGACTTGACTTAATTTCATTAAGTCAGGCAACACACCACAATTAATACATCTATTAAATATCACGATTAAATCAGGTGCAATAATGTCAATCAACGAATTTATAATATGTACAGAAATGCCCCATAGATCAGCCGTTTTCTTAATATTAATTGATTTAAACGCGGCTTTAAAATCAGACAAATGAACATGGTGAAAATCGAAATTATTGTAAAACTCAGGCACATTATCTTTAAGTAACGACTCGGCAACGGAGGAGGAAGAGCCTAAAACACTAGTTAGAGAGACAGAAAAAGCAGTAAAAAATCCTTCAAATAGCACTGGCAACTTCTAAATCTGACTTGGTTACTTGACCATTGATACTTAACTTAAAGTCTGAATTTTTTGATCTAACCTTCCCAGTCTCTTCATTAATAACCTTCCATGTGGCTTTAATTTTATTACTACTGTTTTTGATTTTAGATTTAATAAATGTAGATTTGGCAATTTTACAAACGCGTTTAAAAATCTTCGAGTATGATTTGACATGTTCTTTAAACTCTTCACTGCTATTAAATTGTCTTTCATAGTATAAAATGTACAATGTTTGCCTACTCTTATGGATACCTGCGGTTGCCCAGTCACCAAAGAGGACTACTAGTAACAGTAATCTCCTTGGAAGTAAATATTGAGTTAAAATCGCGAAGAAATGAATCAAAAAACGAATTATACATTACATTAGGCTCTATGTCATTATCTAAGAAAGGTAAGTTATTAGCTAGGTTAACTCTCATACGTTCAAAGCGACTAGCTGTTACTGGTACAGAAGTAATTTTTTTCCTAACTACATTTTTACTTTTTATTTTAAAACTTATCATTTGTCCAGAATGATCAGAATCTAGTTTATTAATAATACTTCTGTGAGTTGGACTAATATCTGTATAAATATTGTCTAAGCATGTAGCCGTGGTGGCACTTATTCTAGTAGGCTCCATAAATAAGTTTATTAAATCATGGGATTTAAAAAGACTCAAAATTTGACATGATGCAGTTGTATTAACTAGAATATTAATATTAAAATCTCCACAGACTAAAATTGTTTTACCCAAATTATTTACTCTGCATAGGGCTTCATCCATGATTTCTAAAAATAAATTAAGGTCTGCGGAGGGAGGTTTATATACGCATATAATAATGAACTGCTCTAATTGTACACAGGAGAGTTCTATCGAACATTCTACAGAGAGGGACACAATATCTTTCCGTTCTTTAAATTTAAGTTTCTTATTAAGTAAAATTAGGGACCCCCATGTATTGTGTTGACCCTGCAGAATGAACTACCAACCTGGTGGTTGCTGAAATTAAACATGGAGCTGATGCCCTTTAAGCCAATGCTCAGTAACACACATTATACTAATATTTTCAGATTTCATGAATAATTCCAGTTCTAGTTGCTTACCCAGATTTAAACAACATATATTTTGATGCACCAGGTTTATATTTTCGTTTGTATTGTAATTAGTACATTTTTGTGGGTGTACCTTTCCCGTTTTTTGTGGGTGTACCGTTGACATATAATTACTATTTGATTCTGCAGCTAAATAGATCAATTGTACATGTAATAAATTAGAGCTAGAGGTTGCTACCTCTGTTGTCTCATGAACTAATTTAAATGATTGCAGATTTCAGAATTAATATGAGAATTAGAAATGTCAATATCATTAATATTAAGAATGTCAGAAGTACCCTCAATAGAGGCTAAGTTATAATACATGTCATGATTCAAATAATCATTAGATAATTGCATGTCATTAGTCTGCTCAATAGAAGCAGATCTGTTAGTAGCCAAGTTCTTGGCTGTAATGTCAATAAAATAGGATAGCGAAATTGCTATCTGTCGCTTAAAACTAGCAGAAAGGTAATAGTTACCTTTAGTCAAATATAATTTGCTGCTAACAAAACTGTTAGTATCAATCAAATGAATACTATCATTATATGTACTTATAGTGTGTAGTACATTGTTCAACTTATATCTAAGATTATTTTCCGCATCTGACAGGCTCCTACAGTAGGGGAATGTGAACAAAATTATACTACTTAAGCCTAGAGATAATAAATTATCAAAATAATTAACTAAATCCTTTTTGGTAACATTACCCCTATTTTCCACTAAAATAATAAGATTTCTATAATTACTGAAGTTATAACTTAAAATTCTTTTCATAATAAAATCATATGTTGCAGATGGTAAGTAATGGTTAACAACTGATTGTCCCTTAACAAGAGAATTCAGTTTTGAGCCCATATGTTTTCCAATACCATCACTAAACATAATAGTACTTTGTGCATCACTTGGTGTACAACATGTTACATCAATTGATGCACCTAATGACTGCTGAGTCCTAACACTAGTATGAGAGCCATCACACAAGTTCTTACTATTGTCGCAGCAAACTAAGGGAGCACTCACTGGCTGTGGTGAACTAGAGCAAGCGCACTGACATGAATGGTTGTTAACAAGTGAATTAAAGCGCTCTGTGTTGTCATTACTTAATTTCAAGAGATCATCCATGGCCTTTGAATACTCATTAATCTCTTTAAGTGATAAATCATATTTATTTTGAGTTGACTTCAATGATTCTGTTAAATTATCAATTCTCAATTGTAAGGCCTGTGTGTCAGCATCATACTTAATCCTGCTATTTTCTAATCTTAATGTACTTAATTCTAAATCATCAAATAATTCTACCTTTTCTTTGCTAAATTTGGCACATTTGGATACTAATTTTTGATTTTTAATCAACGATTAGAACGATTGATATTATCTATACAGAGTTATTAATTGTTTGCTTGGCACCGACTTCAGAATTATAAAATAATTATTTAATAATTTCTATTTAACTAAATGAAAAAACGTATTATTTTGTGCGAAGTAAATTTATTTATTAATAATTAATAACCACTAATGTCAAATAAAAATAATAATAATAATAATACAATGCAGAATGTTTCTTGCTTTTGATTCCTCTCTAGTAATCATAAAATAATTTTTAACAAAAAAAAAACCGACTTCAAAAAGTAGGTAAACTAAAAAGCAAAAAATAAATAATAATAATAATAATTAGTGGTATTTTTATTTTTTATTTTTGTTTGTTTTATGTTTTTGTTTTTCACGATTACTTTTTTTCATTATTAGTTTTCCAATAATTAATTAATTTCTCATTATGAAAATGGTTTGTTTGATGAAAATATTGTATTGACGTGTAATATATTTTACCAATAAATAAGTTATGAGTTATGAGTTATGAATTAAGACTTAAGACATTATAATAATAAATAAAAATTACAGGTCTCCAACCAATACAAATTTGATATTTCATATGTTAAAAAAAATCCATTTTATTTAGAACTGTTGAAGTTAGGCTTAGTTTGAAGCCCTAACGACAGTATGTTATGAAAGATACGTGTTTATAAAGACTTGCCACAGATGAGCTACTGATTGCACTGCAAGTGTTTCCTAATATTTTTAAGTCAGTAAATGCTTAATAGCAGGACAGAGTTAGAATTGTGCCAGGTGGATATGGTGACAGGATCACCCACTATCACGTGGGACCTAAACATAACTATAAAGAATAACGGTTGTAGTACACCTCTGCCACACCCTTCTGGTTAATTTTATCCTACTTCTATTTAGGAGTGATGCTAATAAATACACTTCTATTTGCAACATAAATTTATAAATCCAAAATACATACAAAACTTAAAAATAACATGACATTTTTATTTTTCTGTCGACTCATCCTTTTTAAGGAATTGGAGTAACATTGAATTGAATGGTATTGGCTTCCACTGGAATGCTTTGAATGTGGTATTTACTGGGGTCCTTTGCAGCAACGGTATATTTGAAGCTGCCGTCTGTAGTATCTTCCCAGTTAAGAATGATTTGCTGACCCGAATTGTCTTCTACGGTGACTGTGCCAATTGTTCCTGACTGGTCTCCTTTGTACCCCGATGAGCAGAAGGATCGCTTTTCATTAGAAGGTATCAGGATTCCTTTTGGAGAAGACGTTGGTGTCTTGTCCGTAGCGCTAACTATCCATTGTCCTTGAGTGAGTTTCGCGTCTGCGAATTTCATGTTTACCTTTGGCAGGAAGGTAAAACAAGCGTAGAGCTCTGTATTGCCGAGATCGCCATCGCAACTTGCGATGACAAAAACGCACGAAACGCACAAGAATAGACGAAGCAGAAGTGACATGTTTGCAGTTACTAGATGCAATGGTAGTAATGTTGTGGCTGTTCGGGTTTATATACTGATTTACTTGAAGATGACCGTTTGATTAAAAAATAAAGAGGTTATCAATAACTGTATGACTTATTGTTTTAAATACATTGGCAGCCTCAAGTGGTTTTACCCACGTTAATCATCGCTACTTTGATCAAATGGATTATTAGCGTGATATAAAAAAGCATAACGCATCACGGGTATGATTATCCATGGTCACACTATAAAAATTCACCTCAGAACAATCCCCGGTTTGAGTAGCCTCTATCATATATTATAGAGGCTACTGCTTTGTTGGTTTGTGTTTTCCACGACCAATGTGCAAACCTAAAAAAATATCCCTTACTTCTCATGCTAGATGCAAATATCTGAGTAGCTTTAGGTAATATACGAAAAACAATAAAGAAGCCTTTAAAATTTGAGGGTTGCCCTCGACTTCTATAGGATCCCATCAACAGATCGTGACCTGGTGTAAATTTGACCTCGTGACAAGTAACAAGAACTTCTTATATCGGTCCAGAGGGATTTGAGTAATCGGGAAACAAACATAAAAAGGGATACAATTATGCTCTTTCTTTTTCTTTTGATTTTACCACCACAAATGACCGTACGCATGCAAATTTTTAGTATTTAATTATAGAACTCTAAAAATGTCATTAATGTTTATACAAATCTTTATTGTAAATAATATAACGGGGATTCGAGATAAAACGAAAAAACCACAATTCTTACCACTTTTTTGAGATGGCGGCGAAAGCTCATAGGAAATCGAGGTCGAAAATTTCATGATTTCTGGTTTCTAGTTTTATATGCGATTCGAATTTTCTCCTGTGGGTTCGGACGAGATCAAGAAAATGATCCTTTCCATCAAATCAAAAGCTGTTGGTGTCGACAACATCAGTCGGTTCATGATCATCACCATACTGGACCAACTCCTACCTGCAATTTCCCACGTCATAAACTTTTCCCTCTATTCTGGACAGTTTCCCTCCTTGTGGCGACAAGCTTATGTCCGACCTCTTCCTAAAATTAGTAATCCTTCTCTTCCCTCACACTTCCGCCCAATCTCAATCCTTCCCTTCCTGTCAATAAATACTTGAGGCATGTGCGCACCAACAGCTTTCTAGGTTTGTCCTATCCAATAACATTTTATCCACTTTCCAATCCGGCTTCCGGCCTGGGCACAGCACCATTTCCGCCTTGCTTAAAGTGACTGGCGATGTTAGGGTGGGAGTGGAGGATTCCAAGGTTACAGTGTTGACCTTGGTTGACTTTTCAAATGCATTCAACTGCGTCAGTCACGAAATACTCCTAGCTATCCTCTCCCACCTCTTGATCTCGTCTGATACTCTAGATTGGTTCTCTTCTTATCTTCAGGGCCGAAGGCAATTGGTTCGCATCGATGAGGCTATGTCTAATTGGTGTGATCTTAGTGCTGGAGTCCCTCAAGGCGGTATTCTTTCTCCACTTCTTTTCTCTCTTTTTATTAATCTCATCACGAAAGAACTTCGATGTGCGTATCATTTGTATGCCGATGATCTTCAGCTGTACGCTCAAGCCAAGGTAGAAGATCTCCCTGTGGCGATTGAGAGTATAAACCGAGATCTTGAAACTATAAGGGACTGGTCGGGGAGATTTGGGCTGTCTGTTAATCCCAGTAAGTCACAATCTATCATTATCGGCAGCTCTCGCACGATTGTCAAGATTGATAACTCTGCACTTCCCCCGATCATCTTTAATGGCACAGTCATCCCTATAAGTCCTAACGTCAAGAATCTCGGTTTATACTTGGACAGCAGCCTCGATTGGCGAACTCAGGTTGGAAATATCAGTCAACGGGTTACAGGGACTTTGCGATCTCTCTATCGCCTTCGTAACTTTCTCCCTGTTAAGACCAAGACAATGCTTGTGTATACTTTAATCTTCCCCGTTATCGACTATGCTGATGTGTGCTATCTCGACCTGAATGCAGATCTACTCAATAAACTTGACCGACTTCTCAATAATTGCATTCGGTTCGTCTTTAACCTTCGTAAGTACGATCATGTCTCGAATTTCCGTAAGCAATTGAATTGGTTGCCTATACGTCAACGTCGCAGCTGGCGTGCGTTGACATTCCTTTTTACTCTCCTATATTCTCCCAACGCACCAGCCTACTTAACTCCTGATTTTAAATTTCTTTGCTCCAACCACGATAGATCCCTACGCTCTTCTAACAATCTTCTTCTTCTTTGTCCCTCTCATTCTTCCAGTCTTGTTCATTCTTCTTTCTCTGTTAAATCCATTCTCTTATGGAATGCCCTTCCTCTCAATATCAGGATGACAACTAGCCGCAACGCTTTCCGGACCAGTGTACGGCAGCTGTACAATAATTATTTGGCGGAATCATCGGAATAATGTATCTCCCTTTTATATATGATATATATATATTTATATTTATTTTGTTATGTATATGTTTAAATATACATTATATATATTATTTTTGTAAATATTAAATATATTTATTTTATAATTATAGTTACTTATAATTTATTAATTTTAATATTTATGCATTTTAGTATTTTTAGTATTTTTTTTCTATTTAATTTGTAGTTTTGAGTGAGTTTTATTTAAAATAATTTGAATTGTGGATACTTTATGCACCTACCCGAACATATCTCTGCACCACCTTAAGGTTGACTGGTAGAAAATGCCTTTGGCATTAAGTCCGCCTTCGTCACATGTATCTGTGCGAGAAGTTAAATAAATAAAAAAATAAATAAATATGCATTTATGCCAGGCAAATTACGAATATTTAAATTACTCTAATATTTCCCTTAACCTAAAGTCCATTGTAGTATTTTTTTAAATTATCAGCCTTATAGGTCAAGTCGTTAGAAAATCTGGAAAAATGGGACAGTTCTTTACTACATGTAATTAATTTTAGGGACAACTATACCGACTAACTTAACAGTAGATCAAAAGAGGTCCAAAATGTATCAATAACGCGTAAAATCAGTTAGATATCTTAAAGTCCGTGCTAATAAATTTTAAATTAGAAGAAAATGTTTAACACTGACTTCAAGAACCATCTAACCGACTTTCTGCGTTATTTAATGATCTGAAGTTTTATATCAAGTCAGTTTTTTTAAAATATAGTTGTATTTATCTTCTTTTAGTGAAGTAACTTCACCATTCAAGGTTCCTTTCATATGCAAATTTAAAATTCCACGCTATCTATGCTACTAGCTAGATACCAAACTGAATATCTATTGCAGTTTTAAATATATCTGGTATTAGAACCTACATGTCTCATGCAAGCCATGTTTTAGTATAAATAATACCAGTGCTTAAACATAATTTGTGTTGATAACATAATCCTTACATATTTGACGACCGGATGGCGGAGTGGGTAGTGTACCTGCCTGCGACGCCGAGGTCGTGGGTTCGATTCCCACTTAAGACAAATCTTTGTGTTCATGAACATGGGGGT
The DNA here is from genome assembly GCA_905147285.1 of Hypena proboscidalis. Classification (NCBI taxonomy): domain Eukaryota; kingdom Metazoa; phylum Arthropoda; class Insecta; order Lepidoptera; family Erebidae; genus Hypena; species Hypena proboscidalis. The sequence goes on from LR990129.1 coordinate 22,422,273, forward strand.
TTGTCTTAGTCTGGGTGTTTCTATGTATAATATGTATATATATACAAAAGAAAAGTATATATGTATTAGTATCAGTTATTCTAGTACCCATATTACAAGCTCTGCTTAGTTTGGGACTAGATGGCGTTGTGTGTGTTGTGAAATATTTATTTAATTAATTTATTTATATCCTTGAAAAAAATATTCCTGATAATATAATAAAGATTACTAGGTAAGATTTGTAACCGGATCGCCCAGACTTCACCGGGTAATATAATAAATGTTGTAAAGAATGAAAGCGTACGATATTTTAACTTCAAATTGATTAGTTTTATAGCATTTAGTTATGACCAAATCTCATATATCATCATATCTTTTTCAACTGTTTCTTAGTATAATTTATAACAGTCTGGATCATTTACAAGATTAGTGGAAGCTATATATAATTACTTTACTTAATTAGACAATATCGCAGGGATAATCACAATCACATACTTTTAGTGTTTCGTTTGAGTGGTATGTAAATGAGCCTAACGTAAATAAATTCTCTATTGCACGTTTGTCAGGAGCATCTAAGAATACGCATCGCAAATATGGAACCCGCGTTACGACACGTACCTCAAAAGAATTGAGAAAATTCAAATAAAATTTGTCAAATATATATGCTATCGCCTACAAATTCCATTTAAATCTGATCAATACCTAAATATATGTAAAAAAAATACCTACTGCCCCTTTCTGACAAAAGAAATATAGCTGATGTTTGTTATATATTAAAAATTGCTTCAAACAACATAAATTTGTCCTGAACTATTAAATAAACTTCATCTCAATGCACCCTCTAAGTTAATAAGGTCAGCAAAACCCTTACATGTACCCTTATCTTGTTCTAATTATCGGCAAAACTCTTTCCTTAATTGAGCGAACAATAGCTTTAACGCAACGGCTAAAGATCTAGCTAGACCTGGATTTATTCTGCACTAGTATTTCGGTGGCAAAGCGACGAATGAGTGAACAGTTCTTTGCCTAGAATGCTGCAATACCTGTACTGTACTTTGGTTGTATATTGTTTAAGTACTTTGATGTTTATGTGTAATTTTATTGATGTATCTAGTTAGTTGTTTCTGGAAAATGTATTTAATGTATTACTAAACGCGATGACCTGTAATTGGCTATCTATCACCTAGTAACATTTTTATTCAAATTAGAATAAGCAGTTAGACCTCCATAAAGATAATAAATAAATAAATAAATAAATAAAAATTACCTACATTGAATGGGTTCTTAGGAAAGACATATGTCACGTTGCAGCCGCTTACAATCCTCTACGTCAACGATCTGCCGAAACAGCTTCAGATCTTCCGCGAAGGGTAAACATTTAACATCTTCCACTACTTCCGGCAAGTCATTTATCATAATGATGAATTCTAATTTTTACATAATTATATTTATCAGTCATAAAAGCTCCTAATATTCCTTCCGTCAGAAAATTCTCAATGCCAGGATGGAGTTGGAATTGTGACCAATAGATGGCAATAAGCTCACCCCTTATTACATGGGAACTAAACATTACAGATGAAGTGAAGGTAATACACACCTTTCTGGGTTAGTATAGGCGCGATTTTAGAAAATACACTTACAGTTCCAAAATAATAATTTAATTTATATTAATTCATAAATTCAAAATACAAAAATTTTACTGTAACAAAATTAGCAACACTTGCAAATATTTTCGGTCCTATAAAGTGCGTTATAACTTGAGCATTTATAAAGAGTCGAAAATTAGATGAATGTTTGAATGTGAAGTGCAGTGCAGCATATTATTATATTAAAAGGATGTTGAGTGACATAGCTCCATATCCATTTATGTATTAGATTACTAGATTTTTCCTGCGACTTCGTCCGCGTGGAATTCGTTGTACTGCTCCCGCGCTTTGACCCGCGTTCAAACTTACTGCTCCGCTCCCGTAGAGTTGAGCGTAATCTTAAGACCTTTATTGAGACTTAGACTATCAAACTCGAAAGTAATAATCATAATTCACCTAATTGTTTTTGAGCTTAGCGCTTTCAAACAAACAATCTCCCGCAATAGCATCTGCGTGGTAAGTATATCAATAAATAAACTTAATAACAGAAAATAAAACCTATTTCTGATGATAACTAATCGAAACTCAATAAATAAGCAAAATCCCTATAAATTAATATCTATACGAATGACTAATCCTACCTAACACTATTATAACATTACCTACAGTCACAACGTACAATATCAAATATACTAACTTTACTTTAATATTACTAATAAATACTATACAGTACGACTTATAAAAATAAACCTAAATAACCTACGACAAACTTATTATTTGCGTTTCAATCACGAGCCGCAAAATTAAGTTAGCTTTTTTAACACGCTTATATTAGCTTCACCTGTATGTATGTATGTATGTATGTAACCGACTCCTTTGGACTCGATTTTGACCCACTTTATACGGACAGATTTCATTCAAATTTTGCACACCAGTCAAAGATCGATGACAATGCAATAATTCGATAAAAAAACTTATTTTTTTTTTTTTTTTTTTTAAATATGTACTTATAATAAACCAAACTAAAAGTTGCTCGATAGACGAAAAATATGGCACAGAGCGCCCCACGCTTTTTTCAGCTTATATTAGGAATTATTTTTAACTTTTTAGTTAGAAGTACTTTGAAAGCGTGTTTTTTAGTTTTTTAAACTATTATGTATATTGTATATAATAATATACTGGGTACTTTTTCGGGATAAAATTACCCAGTGGGAGCAGTGGGTGCCCAGAATATTAAAGAATAATTATACCAAGTTTCATCGTAATAGAACCGGTAGTTTTTGCCTGATGCCTGAACAAACAGACAGACAGAGAAACAAAAAAATTACAGCCAAAAGGCTACCGACTACCGCCAACTATGCCAGTCGCGCGCCACGCGCCACGGAACTAGACAAACTAAGGTGATCGGTGGCCGCGACTAGCGATTGGTGGCCACTATAATTTGGCACTCTTATGCTTTGCTGTCTGCTAACGGAAGTTTGTATCTCTGGATGTATAATTTGAGATTTTTCCGTTAGTAAATTCTCAATAGCACGACGGAGTTAAAGCTGTGCCCAGCGGATGGTGATAGACTCATCCCCTATCAGAGGTGAAGTTAAGGTGCAGTACATGTTTGTCACACCCTTCTGGATGAAAGAGAAACGATGTTAAAAATAAACTTGTGTTTGCTAAAAATAATTTATAAAACCATAATACATATATTTTTTTAAATAACATAAAATAAAATAACAAAATTATTCAAAATTTTACATAAAATTAGATTTTCTGTCAGCTAATCTTGTTTAAGGAATTGGAGTAAGATTGAATTGAATGGTATTGGCTTCCACTGGAATGCTTTGAATGTGGTATTTACTGGGGTCCTTTGCAGCAACGGTATATTTGAAGCTGCCATCTGTAGTATCTTCCCAGTTAAGGATGACTTGCTGACTCGAATTGTCTTCTACGGTTACTTTGCCAATTGTTCCTGACTGGTCTCCTTTGTAACCCGAAGAGCAGAATGATCGCTTTTCATTAGCAGGTATCAGGATTCCTTTTGGAGAAGACGTTGGTGTTTTGTCCGTAGCGCTGATAGTCCATTGTCCCTCAGTGAGTTTCGCGTCTGCAAATTTCATGTTTACCTTTGGCAGGAAGGTGAAACAAGCGTAGAGCTCTGTATTGCCGAGATCGCCATCGCAACTTGCGGCGACGAAGACGCACGAAACGCACAAGAATAGCCGAAGCAGAAGTGACATGTTTGCAGTTACTAGATGCAATGGTAGCAGTGCTGTGGCTATTCGGGTTTAAATACTGATTTACTTGAAGATGACCTATTGATAAAAAATAAAAGCGGTTATCTATAATTGTATGACTTATTGTTATAAATACACTAGCCACCTAAACGTAAATTATCGCTACTCTGTTCACGTGGATTATTAGCGTGATGTTAAAATAGCATAAGATACCAGTGATTATCCGTGGTTACACTATAAAAATGTACCTTAGGAGCATCCCCAGTTTTAGCAGACCTATAATAATAGAGGATTGAAAATTCATTTTGCGATTTATTTTGATTGTTTTTATAACTTTTTTTATTTCACGAAAACAAATGAATTAAACTTACTAAAAAACGATTCTCATTCAATATTTGACTAAATTATATATAGGGCATATTATTATATTATAATTATGAAGCGGCACTTTAATTATGATGAGAATATTGCGAGAAAACAACAAAATGGAAAAGTCCGTGCAATGATGAATGATGTTACGTGACGAATGGTGACCTAGTAAAGGAAAATGACATGGTGTAAAAGTTAAAGGTGTTAAATGAAAGTGAATGAAAATAACGGTCTTTAATCGGATTTTGATCAGCTTTTTTTAAATTCATTTTTTTAAATAATTATCTTTTTAAAAATTATAATATTAAAAAAATCCATTTAGAGAATCATTGAACTATTATCTCGTTGGTGAGTCGGTTAAAAAGTGTAAATACACTTTTTAACCGACTCCAAAAAAAGGAGGAGGTTTGTTCGCCGATTACTCGAAGACGCCTGGACCGATTTCTTTTTTCGAAATTCTTCTATATTGTTTTTTGTATATTATCTAAAGCTACTCGGATATTTGCATCTAGTGGTCAGCATTTTATGTTGCTGGGCTGATGCTGGAAGGTACAACTTCTCAACGGTTAGGAGTACGGGGATAATTCTTTAAATATAGGCTCCTTGAGGCCGTTTACTGAATTCTTTCAAGTTATGAACAGATGAGACGAGACGTTGAATATTGCTTATGTATATTCATAATATGAGGTCATGATTTGATGATGGGATCCTAGAGAAATCATGGTTAACCCTCAAATTTCAAAGACTTTTATATTGTTTTTCGTATATTACCTAATACTACTTGGATATTTGCATCTATTAGTCAGCATTTTAAGTTGCTGAGCTGATGCTGGAAGGTACAACTCCTCAACGGTTAGGAGTAGGGTGATAATTATTTTAATATAGGCACCTTAAATAAGTTTTCCGTCTCAAGTAACCGTCGTCTCCTCTTTCGAGAAACATTCTTGCCCGGTCTACCCATCACTAAAAATAATTTTTAATAAAAAAACCGACTTCAAAGAGTAGGTAAACTAAAAAGCAAAAAACCCGACTGCTTAAAAAAAAAAACTGAAAAGATAAAAACAAGTATAGCATTATCTACATTAAATTCATTAACAACAAATGAAATACCAAAATGAAATTATAAACTAAATTCTTTATGATGTTGCAAAGTATTGTTTGTCCCCGCCTGCAACATCATAAAGAATTTAGTTTGACATATTTCATTTGTTGTTAATGAATTTAATGTAGGTAATGATATACTTGTTTTTATCTTTTCAGTTCTTTTTTTTGATCTGCCGCCAAATAGTAGTGCTTCCATTACTGTGTTCCGGTATGGTGGTGAGATCAGGCCCTGATATTACTGGCACATGAGGCATAACACCGTAGTCCTCAGCTGCAGCGACGCATCTATACTCTGCTTTTGTGGATTGTTGATGTTCATGGGCTGTACTCCACTTACCATCAGGTGGACTACACGTTCGTTCGCTGTAGGCGTAGTATAAAAGAAAAAAAACTATTTTCTGACTGAATATTAGTTATATTTCTGTGGTAAGTACCAACACTGGGCGACCGCGCAGTTAGCACAACTACGCCTCCCTTTATCGTGTGTACTGTAATTTGATATTGTAGAAAAGTTGTTATAGCTTTTACTAGGCACCGACTTCAGAATTATAAAATAATTATTTAATAATTTCTATTAAAAAAACGTATTATTTTGTGCGAAGTAAATTTATTTTTTGCCTTTTAGTTAACCTACTCTTTGAAGTCGGTTTTTTTTACAACAAGAGTGGCGTTATATTACCTTTCAATCAACATAATTATAATATATATATTAATGTAACATAGAGTCATACTCCACGACTGAACGCTGTCTCCCAAAATACAAGCAATAGCTTAGTTTGGGAATCAGTACCAGTACTATTTGTATCAAACATGTTCTAGTGTCATACCTTACGCAAACATTGTTGTGATTAATTTGAGTCAATAAATGCTTTTTTTTTTTTTATTTTTTTTTTTTTAATAGTAAATAAAAGAAAACGTTTTAAGTATTCATTATTATCATACCATTGAAAAGTGTATTAAGTATCACATAAAAGGCATAATAATTTTATTTTTATGTTTAATCGAAATACCTCTTGATATTAGAAACATCATACAAATAATTACTTTGTTAACACGTAAATGTCGTGATTTAATACAACTTTAAATTCACATTAATAATAGACTCGCCCAAACGCCCCAAACAAACGTGTCGTCACGCTTATGTATTTTGTATGTGTAGTTATGAATTTTGTTTGACAGCTGTAATAAATATCGCGTTTATGAAAATGGTTTTATTACAAAATGTGTTAGTAGTTGATAGTTGTGTGGGTATGTAATGATAGATATAATTATTTATTTATAATTTAGTATTTTAAAATTGACTCGCTCATTTAACTTTGAATCATCATAAATGAGTTAGAATTATAATAACAATAATAATAATAAATGTACTTTGTTGTACACAAAACTTAATCTTGACTTTTTGTAATAAGCACACTAGCCGCCCACGTTAATCGTTGCTACTGTTGTGTAGTGGTAGTCATCTTGAATTTGAAATTTGCCATAGTGCCATTCATTTAATAATAATAAATCTTTAATGCACACAAAGCAAAACAACAGGTTATAAATTACTTTACTTAATAACTAAAAATAAAAAAGAAAATTTATTGTTTTAAAATTAAAAATACTTATATAAGCCTCATTTTCTTTCTTTAATAATATTTTTTTTACAAAATTAATATTTAATTATTTACACTTTAAATATTTCGTTTTAAATCCAAATATTACCAATTTTTTTTTTATTTTTAATTCGGGCCAAGTCAAAGCATTTAAGATATTTTGACTAATTATGAATAAAATACATAAATGAATCGCTGAATTTGTTGCTAAGCGCAAATCTCGAGAGCAGCTGCACTGATTTCGCTATTTCTAGAAGATGATGATGATGGTTCTTACGGAGAAGAAAAAAATTGCCTGAAAAAGTTTCAAAACTACACTTTTCTATATTCCCATAGAATCCCAAAAGATTAGTCAAAATACTTAAAAGTCAATTTGAACGTTAATACTATACCAAAAAGTTCAAGTTCAAAGGGTTCCGCGGAGGCAAAACAGTTGAGTGCCGTTAATATCACATAAATATTATTGTAAATATTTGTCAATACTTATACGATGATAATATGGTAATGTTAATAAAATTAACGTATAAATGTATTACTCAAAAAAAATTGTCCATGTGCGACCTTACTGCACACCGGGCAGTCGCTCTTAGCCATCCAGCTACGGTCGCCTCTTACCGGCACCCTAAATTTCTCAACTGTATGATACGTCATTTCGTTATTCGGTAAGAGGCGACCGTAGCTGGATGGCTAAGAGCGACTGCCCGGTGTGCATTAACGTCGCAGGTTCAAATCCTGCCGGTCCCATATCTTTTTCAACTGTTTCTTAGTATAATTTGCTAAGCATAGCTAAATGCTATAAAAAATAATTTTTAACAAAAAAAAACCGACTTCAAAAAGTAGGTAAACTAAAAAGCAAAAAATAAATTTACTTCGCACAAAATATAATACGTTTATTCATTTAGTAAAATAGAAATTATTAAATAATTATTTTACAATTCTGAAGTCGGTGCCAAGTAAATCGGATAATTAAGAACTAATATTCAGTCAGAAAATAGTTGTTAGAAAGATTAGTCTATACAGAGTTATTGTTTACTTGGCACCGACTTCAGAATAAAATTATAAAATAATTATTTAATAATTTCTATTTTACTAAATGAAAAAACGTATTATTTTGTGCGAAGTAAATTTATTTTTTGCTTTTTAGTTTACCTACTTTTTGAAGTCGGTTTTTTTTTTGTTAAAAATTATTTTATTTTACGATTTTAAGTGATGGGTAGACCAGAACGTTTCTCTAATGAGGAGACGACGGTTACTTTAGACGGAAAACTTATTAATAATAATCCCCGTACTCCTAACCGTTGAGGAGTTGTACCTTCCAGCATCAGCTCAGCAACTTAAAATGCAAATATCCAAGTAGTTTTAGGTAATATGCGAAAAACAATATAGAAACCTTTGAAATTTGAGGGTAACCCATGATTTCTCTATGATCCCATCATCAAATCATGACCTAATATTATGAATATAAATAAAATAAAATAAATAAAAATAGCCTTTAATTATCCCACTTAAAAAATTGTGACAAAATAGTAAATAGAGAAAAAAAATAGAAGAAATAAAAATGAAAATTACAAACTAAAACTAAAAAGTAAATATGATTTTTAAATTAAGGGGGAATCCACTTAAGGACAAAGGCCTCCTCCATCGCATGCCAGTCTTGTCTATTTTGGGCTTTGGTAGTCCACGTAATGCCAGCTGTAGCCACAATGTCGTCTCGCCATCTTCTAGCTGGGCGACCCCGGTCTCTTTTGCCGTCTCTGGGATACCAGTGTAGAACTTTTTCAGTCCATCTGCCATCCCTAGTCCTTGCAATATGAATATACATAAGTAATATTCAACGTATTATGAATATACATAAGTAATATTCAACGTCTCGCCTCATCTGTGTAGAACTTGAAAGAATACAGTAAACGGCCTCAAGGAGCCTATATTTAAAGAATTATCCCCGTACTCCTAACCGTTGAGGAGTTGTACCTTCCAGCATCAGTTCAGCAACATAAAATGCTGACTACTAGATGCAAATATCTGAGTAGCTTTAGATAATATATAAAAAACAATATAGAAGCCTTTTAAATTTGAGGGTTGCCCTCGATTTCTCTAGGATCCCATCATCAGAATGTGACTTGAAAAAAATGGAACCACATGACAAGTATATCCTTTCAAACAAAAAAAGAATTTTTCAAATCGGTCCAGGCGTCTTCGAGTAATCGGTGAACAAACATAAAAAAAAAAAAAAAAAAAACGGAATTGAGAACCTCCTCCTTTTTTTGAAGTCGGTTAAAAATAATCAAAATTGTCTATGGTAAAATGTAAATTGTCGGTGGTAAAATGTCACTTGAAATGTAAACGAGTCTTCGCTGTGCATCTATATTACTAAATCTGAAAGCTTTCTATAAAATTACAAAAGTGTTGTGTGTTTGTGACTTACTAAATAGTTATAATGTCTCCTATAAGGCAGCAGAAAAATATAGGCAGAAGAACCCGAAATGCAACATATCAAATTAATTATCAATCTAACCGTACTGCCCAGGATCTTGATATTTTTGGATCATTCATAACAATAATGTAAGTAATTTTAAAATAATTTGCTGCAGGTATTATCGGGCTGTTGGATTATAATCGCCCGGTGGTGCCCGGTAGGCGAGCGTTCGGCAACTGCTGGCCGGCGCATGCACACAGGTAAACAAACTACGTCATCCGTTAATTTTAAGTTTATTTATTGAATATCGTTTAAGCTTACTTTTTCATCAGGTTAAGTAACGTTTACTTGGTCGGTCCTGCAAGGGTAACCATTCCTATCATAGCAAGTTACCTCTTTGACTCAGAAAGCACATTGAGCCGATAAAGCCCAATTACCTACATAAGGGTTGGCTAATATATATTTCTATCAATATTGTACGTACAGCCCTCTTTACGTAAAATATTGATATTAAGCCGCAGCCGTTAGGTAAAAAGCCAACCCGCACGTAGGTAAATAAATACACTTTTTTTTATTACTTGAAGACGCCTGGACCTTTATGAGAAATTATTATTATCTGAAAGAGTATACTTGTCATGTGGTCCCATTTACGTCAGGTCACGATCTTATAATGGGATCCTAGACAAATCAAGGACAACCCTCAAATTATAAAGGCTTTTATATAGTTTTTCGTAAATTACCAAATAATTAATAGGAATAATTCTTGAAATATAGGCACCTAAAAGCGTACTGTATTATTTCAAGTTATACGCTGATGAGGCCAGACGTATTTCTTACTTTTTAAAGCATTTTTTGTAATTAAAGTTCTTTTTTTTTGTAAAATTATTTTGATATCTCTTTTATATTCGAAATGATCACCGTAACAAACATAATCATCAAACTTAAATGTATGGGAGTGATTCTAGTAAAAAAAAGGCTATTTTTTGTTCTATTTTGTTATTAATGCTGTGTTACTCATTAGGTAAAGTACTTATTAGACCAGTTTAAAGTTTTATGATATTATGTCTAATAGTTACGGAATCATCGCTTGAACACACAACAATTACTCCCTGTAAATGCGTAATAAAATGTCGTCGTAGGGAAGTATAAATCGTAGTAGAGTATGTTTACGATTACACCATGTATATAATGTCACTTTTTGAACGATTTTGATGTAGCAAACGGACAAGCATTGTGGAATCTATACGGCAAATTAAATCTACAAAATAATCTGTACAAATCTATCTTAAATTATAGTAATTGGTGTCATTACCGTTATAATTGAAGTAAATAAATAAATAAATGGCATTAGGATCTTGAATTATAAAAATATTAAAGGAATGTCACATATCGGCAAGCTACGATATGATTAAGGCCAAATGTGCCAGTAAATTCAGCGCCGTTGTTTTACAACTACATATCTGGTGGCAAGCAAAATGTGAAACATTGTTGCTTCCTTCCACGAGTTTCTTAAAAAAAGCTCTACCAACACAAAAACAATCAACATCTATCTTAATTTGCAACCATTTGAACCTTGCTCTTTATCTTTCGCCATTAAATATTATACTCAGTTTTATCATGTTTACGTGATAATTGCAAGAAATATAAATATGGAAAACCAGCTAATTAAATAAATACTTGTTACCTAGATTTTTACCAAATATAATACTTCTGCGAAGCCATTACTTATCTCTTGATATTTTTATCTACTACACTACTTGTTTACTTGGTTCGTACTGTAAAATATTCCGCCCCCCTCCCCCTTTGGCATTGAATTTAATCGCGTGAGTTATCAAAAAGGCTGATTTGCCGTTTATAAAAAGGACATGATAGGTTCCATCGAGGTAGGGTACCATACGAATGGCCTTGAGTTTCTGTATGTATAACGTGCTGTAAAATAAACGTTATAAATTTTACTTAGTAATCATTGGAAATTAAGTTTTAATCTGAAGATATCGAACCACTTGTTCTTACCATAGATTAGCGTATGTAAATGAACTACAATTAAATAGTAAGTTAAGCTTAGCCCACAATTAATATCTCCTCTGACATTCATTGAAATCAAATACTTTAAAGGGCTTATTTGTTCCAAATAAGTACCTACTTGTGATTCTTTTATTTTGTGGTGTTGATGGATTTTACGTCAAATTTAAGAGGCCCAATGAGTTGTCACTATTTTTGCAATTTTAACGGTGGCTATTTGCCTCTTGTGTGCAGATATTAGGACATGTAGGGCCATTATTAAGATGGCCCATCGTTTGTTTAGCACCACCTTCACAGTTGACAGCCGTTTCATTCTGGTTAGGTTTTCCTTGCTTTAGCGCTGAAGTAAATTAATTTAAAGTTTTCTTAAAGAAACAAACTAACTTTCACCTGCGGTTTCGTCTGCGTGGTAGGTAAATCGATAAAAGTAGCATATGTTACGCCTTTTAGTCAGTTACAAAAAAAAAATCTAGTTGAGTTGGGTAAGTAGTATCTAAAGTTGGCGCATCGTATAAGGATCCCAAAATAAAATAACAATTGTTAAATTTTCGATAAAAATTCTCACTTAGATATCGAAAGATTTTATTAATTTAAATGATGTCCGAGTAAAAATTAGTTTATAACAAATTCGAAAAGTCACCTCAAACTAATATTTTTTAAATAAATAAATAAAAAGCAACCTGTAGGTATAGCATCAAGTAAAGTGCCAAAGATTGCTAGCAAAAACGCCGCATTGAAGCATTTAGAACGAACTTTGTCACACCGACACTTGCAAATCATACTGTTTGAAAGATGTTCTAGCTTTTGGCATCATTCTTTACAAATACATCTGGTATAATTGCTTGCCTGTGACATAAATAATAGATCGCTTAGGTAATGTCTCATCGAATCGAACGATAATAAAAGCAGTCCTGTGTCCCACTGCTGGGCTAGGGCCCTTTTACCATGTTGAAAAGGGTTAGACCATAGTCCAACACGCTGGCCAAGTGCGGATTGGTAGACTTCACATATCCTCGAGCACTTTTTAGGCACTCTCAGGCATGTAGGTTGCCTCACGATGTTTTCCTTCACCGCTAGCGAGCGATAATTTTTATAATAAATACACACATTTTTTCAAAAAGACGAATTATTACAATTTATTGACAGAGGTGTGTGTGCTGTGGGTTCGAACCCGAGACCTTTGACTTTGCAGTCCTACGGTCTTCCCTTCGGCTATTGCTGCTTCGAACTATACTTTAATCGAACTATACGTTATACATAAATCCCTGCAGCGAAGGTTATCCAATGCTAGATAGCCCCATGTTCACTTACGTGCTCAAATTAGCCAGTGACCTCTGACTTAATCACAAGTTATATTTGCTATCGGGTTTGAAATTAAAACCAACGTAAGAGGCATTTTATTATTGCTAAGAAAAATATTTATTGATTTAATGTTATTACATGTATTTTGCAAATATTTTAGTGTTACAATTTGAAATAAACAATCTTAAACATTTTGTTTCCGAATAATGAATCGGTAAATGATACCGAAATGCCTAGGAGCAGTTTCTATTTGAAACTTTTTCGGGTCGGTGCCAGAGATTTTGTAAGTAAACCCTTCAGTTACTTCGTTCCAGTTCAGGAAAACTGTATCGTTTACTCCATCTGTGAGTATGACGTGTCCTATGGTGCCGGTGTCATCGTCTGGAACTCCAGCTGTGCACATGCCTGTGTATTTTTCCTTAAGGATATCTAGTCCAGTCGGGGCCGCGGTGACAGTTGTATCATTAGGTCCTTTTATCCATTCACCTGTAGTGAGCTTAGCTTCTGTGATCTTCATATTCACGGTTGGACAGAAGTAAAAACAGACTCGGTAATCTGTATCTTTGACATTGCTGGAGATAACAACTGTTGTACTGACAAGTACAAAGTACACACACGATACGAGTAAAAGTAAGCGAATTACGCGATACATCTTATTACCAGATACAGAGTATTACTGCTGATTTCTTGTGTGTGGAAGGATTTATATGTCAGAAAATATAAGTAGGTTATAAAAATGGTATTGATAAAAATGAGTTATGTTACTTACTATGTAATATGTATTGGATAGGAATCTACAATGCTAGTCTAGCGTAAAAGTTTTAATAAATTTTTAATGTTGTACATCTTTCTATCTATCCTGATTTATCAACGCAGAGCCTAAACCGCTAGGACTAGAAACTTGACTTGATTCCTGTCATGCCGTAGGGGCGCATTTAGACGGGATTTTTGAAAATGCCACCCCGAAGAGGGTAAAATAAGAGCTGAACGGTTGTATGAAAGTTAGAAGTAATTTTATGTTAAACAAATCAATAGATGGCGTAGTGCATACTTTTGAACTTACATCAATATGTAATTATTTTCTGGGGACTTTTTAAAGAAAACAATCATTCATTCATTTCATTCATTTCATTCATTTCATTCATTTTCATTCATTTATATCATCCTGGTCTGTACATTATGATTAAAGAACAAAATTTAAAAGTTTTCATTTTATTTCAAACTTTATCAAATTTATAGATGACATGTAACAATATTAAATGGCCACCCTGTATTAAATCATTTTTGTAAATCATTTAATAGGATCTGTCAGTAGGTAGATACTTTAAGTTTGCAAACGATTAACTTTTATTAAACATATTTCAAAGCATTCTGTATAAGTTTATATGTTATAACTCCAATCAACTTGAACATTATCATTAGTACCGTTCTATCTGCAGCGAAACAATGTCTTTATTGAGTCAATTATTTTTGTTTAAATTTTGTGTTTTAAGTGCAAATATTCAGATATCGATCAGCGAGCCCAATGATGCAAACATTATAAAGTGCTTCGCGTTCAAAACTAACGAAAATCTGAAGTTTACTGAAGCTATTCTTACTCAAGGTAAATGGGTAAAAAGTGCCACGGATTTTAATGAAACATCGTCGCCTATTGGAAAGGAAGTACTAGTTGACAGAAATACAGAAATATGTTCTGCAGGATATAAACCTGACCAAAGTGGAACCGTTGGTCACGTCACACTTGAAGATGCAAACGACTCTGTAATAACTCTTTATTGGACGGATACGGCAAGTGAAGGCTTCAATTACAATATTACGAAAACAAAGAAGATTGAAGTGAAGGTACTGGAATCAACGTACCAATTAATAAAGTTTAATATCCAGAAACTATAGAAGGAAAAAGTGTTTTGTGTTAATATAATTACCAATCTGACAAGAAAGAAAAATGGATCAAATAATTCTGTGCTTTTAAGTAAAAATAAATAACGATGAAAATTAAACCTATTAGTTTCTTTACGTTTAAAATCGTTCAGTTGGCTTAGCAAACAACAAAAAAAATATTTTCTTAATTAATGACATGTACATAAATTATATTATTTTATACCTAATATCTTTCATAACTAATATCGATCAATATATTAGGCTAACACGAAATATAATTAACACTTACTAGTACCAATGTATTATTTTAATTTACGGTTGACAAAAAGTACCTTAAATTAAACGCAACAATTAAAAAAATATATTTTACTTTACGTTCTCTATCTGCTTTCAGTGAATCTTGTAGAATGTGTTTTTTTAGGATATTTTGGATTAATACTCCAAACAATCATTAGTTTTTGCCCTGGTCCAATTTAAAGATCCTGAATCTAGTAAGTCATCACCTAACACTATTTGGCCAATAGTACCGCCCGGGTTTCGTTTGAATGACGTTGCGCAGAAAGGCGTATCTTGGTAAAATGATATTAGACTTCCTAGTGGATTTGGAGCTAGACTTGCATTGGTGCTTAAAGTTAAACTTCATATTCTCTCAACAAGATTAGCTTTTGCTGTGACGATAATATTTACATGAAACAGGCATAGTCTGTATTCCTAGAATTTTGTCACACTTGACAAGTAAGCTAGGTTCATGTTAGTACTATAAATGCAAGCAAATTAAAGATAAAAAGTTGTAGTAGCTAAGCTTTACATAACAAATCAATACTTATTACTGCGAGATCATTTGAAGGTGACTGAGATAATTTTAAACAGATAATAGCCAGATACATGCAAATGATATTGAAAGAGATTAAATTAATTTCGAAGCATTTTTAAGCACTTAAACATGTAAAGGAAAACCGCCATTTTGGTCCAAATTCGAAAGTGCCAAGAAAAAAAACCTGTTAGAACTTTACCTCGTAAGTATATTTTGTTAAGATCTAATAGATTTTCATATTTTGTATTCTTGGCAATGTTGAATTTGGACCTATAATTTATGGAGCGAGACGGATGCCCTTGGGATAAAAGTGCATCTTATTTAATAATTATTGTTGTTTAATTTATCTTTACAGCCTAGGTTTTGTTGTTATTATATTTTGATGCAGTCACTTTTGGTATTTTAAGTGGTGATAGAAAATTCGAAACAAAAATATAATATTTGCAATCAAGAAAACCGTAACAGGGTAATTGTCAAGAGCATTCAAACCATCAGCCTTCTGCCTCAAACACTGACTCAGTCAATTTGAAGACCGCAAATTGCCACCTCTTACTAATTAACGTTTGCTGTGCACTAGTTCCTGGGTGGCCATAAAATGAACGGATTTTACAGAAGCAAGCTAAAATATTATCAAGTAAGTAAGTTTTTGTTCAGGCCAAAACTATGCAAGCTACAGTGACTGTCAAGTACCTGGACCATAAGAATTGTTTGTATTGCTGACTTTCGAGTTTTTGATGGAAAAGAATCAAGAAACACTTTTTGCTGATTCCATCTCAGTCTAAAATCAGTAATTGCATACGTTAACCGCTAACAAATATATCATTATTTAAAATTTACCAGGATGGTTTAGGCTTAACAATTTTTAAAGTGTTAAACATTGTTAATGCAGTCATATTTTATTAAACTGCCTCGATAGTTGTCGTGGTGGACGTATGCTACCTCTTTTGCAGTGTGCAAAGTCTAGTTTTCCATTCCATTCGGGCATAAATATTATTTGGGATTTTTTCCCACAGGAAATTCTCTATAGCAGCATGGAGTTGGAATTGTGTCAGGTAAAGAGTGAGTGTTATACAACTATACAACTTATAAGGCTCTGCCACACCCTTGGGTAATATAAGGCGTGACATCATTTCACGTTATGTTATGTTATGTTTCATTTCTCCAGGTTACACTTTGATCGCTGTTTTTGAAGCCCCACTTACCGCAGTGCAACAATAATTGATAGTTTGCAGCCTCGTTGGGACATACGTACGCGAGCCGCTATTTGGCGCGGCACGCTGACGAGTTAATCACTTACCTGACCTGTCTATTTACATAAAATTGACACCACAGTGAAAAAAATACCACTTTGAGATTTCCTGTAGCTATGTTATTAAGTTAATGGCGCTTGTGGGTGTGTCGTGATCTTTTCTCTGTTATGTATAATAAACTTTGTTTAAAGCTTCTCAAAGTACTATTAAACTGTTGGTATGATGTCTAAAAAATTGTGAGATTTGACAAAAACATACAACCTTGAGTGCACGGTTGGCGTAGCGGTTAAAGCGGTCGCCTCGCCGGTTTCAACTACGCTGGTGTTGTGGGTTCGATCCCCACATGGGACAAATCTTTGTGTGACTCGCAAAGATTTGTTTTGACTCTGGGTGTGCTTTGTGTGTGTGAAATGTATGTTTGTGAACACCCCTGCGACACAGGAGTTATTCTTAGTGCGGGCGTCGTTTTTATAAAAAAAAAAACAAAGGGGTCCGAGCGCTCGGCTGCTTTTTAAAGATATCTCTAAAAGATTAATTTTACGATTCGACCCGTGACCAGAGGGCTAGTTATTTGGCTCAAATAATAAGCATTGCCATACAACGTGGCAATGCTGCCAGCCTTCTGGGCACGATGTCGGTCTTTGACAACGATGCGGAGGAATTTTTTGATGCTGTATAGAAATTTGTTAATTTCTTTTTATATTTTATATGTATATAAATATTTTTCTTAATTCAAAATGTAAAGTTGTAAAAATAAGAAATATATTAAAATCAGATTATATAATAATTAATTAACGATACTTTATTTATCTGGCGTAGTTTATTTATACGACGTTTGTAGCAAACTTACCAGTTACCTGATTGTGTGTGGTAACTACAGTACATGATCATCAACAATTTACAGAAGCAAACACAGTACACCAGCACAGTAAATGCGTCGCGTCGTCTAAGGACGGGGTAATGCCTCATGCGCCAGTATTTTGAAGCGGCCGTGTCGTATTGAATAAGGCGTCGTATTTTTTTTCATCGTAGAATTATAAAACCCAGACCGGTCGATACAGTTTTTTTTTTTCAGATTAACATAATTTTAAAAATAGATTTTAGGCTGACTTAGTTTACGGTTTCCTACGTCGATAATATGTTATATAAAAAAGGTTGACACAAGATGAATGTAAGCCAATTTCAGACATCACGAAAGATTCTACTTCCAAGTAATTTTTACCCTCGTTTTACCGATGAAGATAGCCCAACCACCCAAAATCTAGCAAACATCTAGCCCGTCGTGAATGCAAATAGAAATTCAAAATACATAGCAGCCGTTTGGTAAAAAGTTCCATCACGGGTAGACAGTAAACATGGGATTTGTATGCATTTCACTGCATTCAATGCGAATCGTACAACTGCTCCCTATTTGCTAGTAAGTGCTGGTATGGAGTTTTTGAGTCTTTCTGTTGGTACAAGTATAAGGAATGTTTCTTAGTAAAGATCGAAGACTTCGACCGTATTGATCATAGTCATAACATATCATCACGCCAGATGTATAAACACCCATACTTCACCTGTTATGTTAAGTCCCATGTGAAAAGAAATGCGTCTATCGCCTTCCTCCGGGCGTAATTCCAACTCCGTGCTGCTATTGAGGATGAAATAATTTCCTATTTATTGGTAAGCGTATCTCTTGAAAACTTCTGAAGGATTTGCATTCAGCAAATAAGCATTATTATTAACTAAAGGGAAGAATCTCTGTCGAAGAATACTTGTCTGACAAATCAATATCTAATTTGTTATTTACTTATCTTGAATCTCAACATGACTTACTAATATTGTGATATAATAGGTATTACATAATTATATGATTATTTTTATTTATCCGTTTAATATTGCGTTTGAAATTTAAATAAATTTAATATTATTATCGATTCATAAAATGTTGCATGCTATACAACTGATTATGGTGATACCAAATATATTAATATTGTTACATCCCTTGTATCCCTATTTCGCAAAAAAACGGTTGAATTGAATTGAAGATTACAATGACAATATTTTAACCTGTATCTATTTATATTTATGATACACAAGACTTTTGTTTACTAGTAGGCCGAAGCAAAAATAAGCAAAATGTTATTCAATCTACCCTCCCACTGTAAGCAATCACTTGATAGTAGGGAAGACGGTGAATTTTGGGGCCATGAGAAATGCGATTCAAGTTTTGAAATAACTCCTTGTAATATTTAGTAGTTTTACTTCACGTTTATTTTTGAATAATCTTCGTATTCATTTCACTGCCACACAAAACCCTTTTTCCCTAGCTTGTAATAAAATGGTAGTAAACTTTAAAATAGTAGCCTCACCTAACTTTGATACGACTGTCTGTATATTAATTATGTCAATTTTGCTATAGCTAAAAAACCTGTATCTTATGAAGCAGTGTTCACATATTCTATATAAATGGCTAGAAGGCTTTGGGTATGTACAAATAACGTGGTATCGGTAAATTCCAAACGGTTTGTGTGAGTGTTATAATATAATTATACATCTTGGAGTCTATAGAGAGAAGTTGAGCTTCTCATTAGACTACTCTGCAATGATATGGAGATAAATTATATATGTTTGGTTAAAGTACTATGCTTTACAGCACCCGTCGACTGATCTGGAGCCACTGTTCAGTGTTTGTACAGTTTGTTATAATATGTTGTTTGTTTCTAATAAACAAATATTATTTGACATAAACAAATCATACAATATTGTTTACCTATCCGCTGTATTCCACCGTTTGTTCTCTGGCCTTGCGCTCCCCAACACTCCACTGCATGAAGTGACAGGCCGCGACTGACATATCCGAAATCGCTGTGACATTCTGCCTAAACGTATTTCCAAACAATGCAATGAGGGTCCACTGACTTGCCAACTTCTTTTACAGTTCAACTAATCTCTATTTCAAACACGAAAAGACTCAAATTGCTGCGAGCAAAATGCTTGAGCAACTTAACTTTACCACCAATAAAATGTACGGAATTATAAGATTTTATGTTGCTCAAAATAAAACTTATATTGCTTTAACAGGTATTAGTTTCAAGTTAAAGGTATCAAGGGTGTGAGGTAGTATTTGATTAAGTTTTAGATTTGCTATGAGGTAGAATTAATGGATTTTATTTAAAATGTTTGCGAAGTGTTACTGTTGGTGGTGAAAATCAAATATATATAGCTATACAATAGCTTCAGGTTGCTTATTATATATAAGCAACCTGAAGCTGCATATATTTGATTTTGATCGGTTATTAATTTTTTTTATAAATAAAGTTTATGGTAAAAAAAAATTCTGTGCAATCTACATGTTTAATTGAAATATCAATTAACCCTTTAAATAAGTCACAAAGTATCTAATTCACTGAAGTTATATAAAAACCTTGCCTATTACGTATATAGATAGGTAAATTTAGATTTAGTAGAAAAACAATAAAAAAAATAATATGATCATCACACTTATTTCACAATTTACACACGTAAAGGAAACCGTAACCAACCAACCAACCAAGATAAAATAAAACACTTTGATTTCCGGCAGTAAATTTATCTATCTCAAATACCGAAAATTATGAAAATAACGTTCTACTTTTCAAGTAACTCTCTTTATAACTTTTTAAGGAATTGGAGTAACATTGAATTGAATGGTATTGGCTTCCACTGGAATGCTTTGAATGTGGTATTTAGTGGGGTCCTTTGCAGCAATGCTGTATGAGAAGCTGCCATCTGTTGTATCTTTCCAGTCAAGAATGATTTCCTGACCTGAATTGTCTTGTACAGTGACTGTGCCAATTGTTCCTGTCTGGTCTCCTTTGTATCCCGATGAACAGAATGATCGCTTTTCATTAGCAGGTATCAGAACTCCTTTTGGAGAAGACGTTGGTGTCTTGTCCGTAGCGCTAACTATCCATTGTCCTTGAGTGAGTTTCGCGTCCTCGAATTTCATGTTCACCTTTGGTAGGAAGGTGAAACAAGCGTAGAGCTCTGTATTGCCGAGATCGCCATCACAACTTGCGATGACGAAAACGCACGAAACGCACAAGAATAGACGAAGCAGAAGTAACATGTTTGCACTGATACCAAATGCAATGGTAGTAATGTTGTGGCTATGTTGGGTTTATATACTGAATGTCTTGGAAGCCAAGGGATAATTTGAAGGTGACCGATTGATTTATATAAGATATTTACCAGACTAACGTATTCAATATTGCCACGATTTAGAGATTTAAAAGATACTTTCTACACTGTTTTCATCTTTTGAGTCCCTTTAACCACTTGGTAAAATAATGTTTTATAGTCTTTTTTACTTACCGGTAACTGCTTGACGTATATTATAAAAAGGTCTAAAACAGTTTAGTTCAATTCAGTTGTTGTTAAGCCTATTAATAACATACAAAACTACAAACATATTAAAGCATCATTCCTATTATGTTATAGTTATATAGGTAAGATTAATGACGATAGCTAAACGGTAGTTAGGCTTCGCAGCCTGAAACAGAAGACGATGAACTGGCAATAATTAGGACATCAAAAAATGAATTCCATGTGAATAAGGTCTACTTGGGAAACCACATTGAAAAAATCTTACTGCTTCATCTTTTTATCTCTCTTCTCTTTATCATAATATTTTAAGATTGTGTGAAAAAGTAATACAGCGGAAACGTGTGTTAAATTGCCCTTTGTGGCGCTTGTACGCCGAAACTTTTGATTTCACGATAAATTGCAATAGGCATAAATTGTAGGCAACTCTCTTAAGTTTAATATTGTACCAGATATTTTTTTCGTTAATGCATCGGAAAGGAAGTATCTTCAAAAAGCTGAAATTAGATGCATTTTTTTCTATATGGCGGCGCGAGCGGGAAAGACACGAGGTAGCAAAGTTAAATTTCGAAAAGAGACCACTCATTTTCAAAACTTCTGGAAACTTTCCAGGCAGCGTATGGCTGATTGTAACGTGCTTGATAGATCGTACGCACAGGCAATTTAATGAAATTTAATACAAATACAAACGCTACCGGCTCGACGGTCAGTGGAGCACTTAAACCAGATTTAGAACTCTTTATGCACTTAAAAGCTCTGTAAATCTATTTTCGGTTGAAATTAGAAGCAACATAACGACCAAAGTATCGCTTAATTAAAAAACTGTACGTCTAGTGCTGCCATTAAGTTTAAATATTACCTATTAAATTATCTAAAAACATAATCACAGCGATTTCCTAGGAAATGTAAATATACATTGCAACAAAATCGTTAAGATAATAGAATAGGCTATCAATAATTATATTATTTATTATGTTAAGTTAACTAGCCGCCTCCAGTGGTTTTGCCCGCGTTTATCATTGCATAATAAACTTTTTTTAAGGAAAGGCTTTATTAATATAAATCATAGCTGTTCTTTTATCAATCAAAAAAAGTAAGAAAAAAATAAGAAAGAAAATAATCATCCAAATCCTTTACATACCATACAACTAAAACATTTAAAAAGTTCTAAAAAGAGTCTATGAGAGTACAATGACATGTATATCTTATAAGGTTGGCTGACTATAAGCTGTTTAATTGAAAGTTTGTTCGAAATAATGCATTATTGCTGTTTTGACGTGTTATTTTTAATATCTATGTTATTAATACTTATCCAAATACATGGAATATTATTAAGCACAAGTATCAAGTTGGCGTAGTGGTTAAAGCGGTCGCTATTAAATGCGCTGGTGTTGCGAGTTCGATCCCCACACGAGACAAATCTTTGTGTGATTCGCAAAAATTTGTTCTGATTCTGTGTGTGCTTTGTGTTTGTGAAATGTATGTTTGTAAACACCCCCATGACACAGGTGTTATAACAGTGCAGGCGTAGTTTTTTTACTTTTTTAAAGAAAATCTGCTTGTTTGATGATTCGGGCGATTAAATTCAATTCCATAGCGGGACGGGGGGGAAAAAATTACAGTACGAACCAAGGGTCATGTAAACAAGTAGTGCAGTAGATAAATATTATCAAGAGTAATGTAATGGCTTCGTAGAAATATATATTAGGTAAATACCCAGGTCACGCCCATTTTATCAGCTGGTTTTCCATATTTATATTTATCACAAATATCACGTCAACATGATACAGCTGGGTATAATCTAGAAAGCCAAAAGATCAAGAGCAAGGTTCAAATGGTTGCTAATTAAGATAGATGTTGTTTGTCAACATTGTTTCACATTTTGCTTGCCACCAAACAGATGCCAGAAATTACGTGCAGATTTGGCCTTAATCATATCGTAGCTTGCCGATATGCGACATTCCTTTAAAATTTTTATAATGAAAGATATTCATGACCATTCCACGATGAATTACCGTTTGCTATATAAAACTCATTCAAAAAGTTACATTATTTAAGCATGGTGTACCTATTTAAATAGGTATAATATTTAATCTATACTTATATAATTTTACCCCCACCTGACCGGTTCATCAGAGCAGAGCCTAAACCACTAAGGTTAGGAACTTGAAATTTTCTATGAAGGTTCCTTACATGGCGTAGGGACGCACTAAGAAGGGATTTTTGGCAATTCCATTTTGATGGGGGTAAAATAAGGGATGAACGGTCGTATGAAAGTCCGTCATTTTTGAAGATACAAGTATGAAAATTCGAATAGAAATAAATTATTTTCTGTACCGGGATTTTTCTAAATTTTATTCATAAGTGGGTTTACTTAACGGTTTTTCAGTTAGAAATGGGTTGACCCAAGAATTCAATAGATGGCACTGTGAATATTTTTTAACTTGCGGGCACCGGCCAAAATAAAATTTAACGCGGGTGAAACCGCGCGGGGCATCTAGTATAATAAATAATATTTAATAAGTATAGATAATATGGCCTATATCCTTTTCCACTAAGTTACAATTGTTGCAAATTCTAAGCACCAATGTCGTAACTCAAATAATGTGACGCACTTTTAATCAAAATAAAATCTCTTTTTTTTTAATGGCTTCATCAATTTTCGATGATTCTGCGAACAACTCTGTGGAAAGTAAAGTCTTGTTTGTAAATCTATTTACATTTTAGTGACTTTCCGACTTGTTGTCATTCTTCCGAAATTGGCAAAGTGGATCTATCTCCATGGAAAGACCGTAAATGCGCAGCATACAAAATAATAATTCAACGTAATAGGTATATTCGCTAAGACTTATTTTGATTGCTACCAAGCTATACTTATGATAATATGATTATTTATTTACTTGTAACCAACTCTAAAAAACTGTTATTAAATTATAGAGCATATTCTGACCAAATTTGCGGCTGTAACAATATTTAAACTTATATAAAAATGCTATTTTCTATTTTACTTAAGTCGCGTAAATTAAATAAAAGACAATTAGAATACCAGTTGAATTAAGGTCAACGAAACCATTTCGTTAATCTTAATATATAATGCCTCTATTTTTTTAAATAAGCAATTTGAGGAATACAGGGTGTCTCCGGCAATGTCAAATGAAGCGAAAGAATCCTCGTCATGATGCCGCAGAATCGTAACAGCTGAATTACCAAATATAGCTGTTTGTTGTTTTTTTTAGCATCCACCGATAGAGTAAACTTTTGGGATCTGATTTCTCTCTTAGCTCGTTTAATGCCCGGTTAAGTAAGATATATATGAAACATAACATATCATCACGCCTATATAACCCAGAAGGGTGTGCCAGAGGTGTACAGCTCAAACATTTCACCTGTTATGTTTAGGTCTCATGGGTTAGGGGGTGAGCCTATTACCATCCACAGGGCACAATTTCAATTCCGTGCTGCTATTGTAAATTTTCAGACAGAAAGGTCATAAATAACACTTTGCCCTACCAGGGAATCGTACCCCAGACCTCGCGGTGAGAGGCGCATACGCTAACCACTAGACTATCGAGGCAGGAGTATATATATATTCATATATTTTTAAAAATCTTCTAGTAGTAAAATCCTATATCTATATTTTCAAGATACTTTTCCTCCATCGCCGTGGGACACCCTGTGTAATATGTTAATTTACTTCTATTTCACTAATATCAAGTTAATTCACATATTATACCTAATTTATCTATTTAAAATTGGCAAAAATACTCGAATCATGTTATCTAATTTATGTAGCACAGTATTTTGTTTACAAATGAATAATAAATACTGTCAGAAAACAGGGTTAATTTAGATAGGCATTTAAGATAGGCTTAAAAATTTGATATTTTAGAGAGTACATTTTGGATTTTTATATATTCACCTACTCTGTCTATAATATTTCAATGAGCTAGTCGGTAGGCAAAATGATAATATTTTTAATTTTAAATCTGTTTGTACTCGGTCTTGATGCTGTTATCTATGACTGCTACACTGGGAAACCGGCGACTAAAAGCCGGATAGAGGTATACAAACAGAGAAATAATACACAGTAAGTAAATATATTCTTATTTTTCAACAAAATTTTTATTACAATAAAATTATCTTGACATCTTTACAATTTTCATTTATTTAATTTATGGTTTCCATAATTTATATTTTTATTTTTGTTTCTTCTTATTTGCAATTTTTTTATTAAATATTTATGATTATTGTTAATAATATAACAATATTTTTAAATAGTATTATAAATACTTTTTTTATTTTTTTTTAGATATTGTATAATCGACGCTAAACCCTGTGATGCAAATGATTGGAGACGAGTAGATGGATCATGTTATAATTTGAAACACCCGAGTTTGGGAATGTCTCGCACACCTACTATTAGAATTTTGCCTCCTGTATTTGATAAAGGTAAGTTTAAATCATAAATCATAATCATTTATTGCGAATATACGTCACAAAGATATTATCAAACATAAAATTAGTACAGGTATACTCCGCCCTTCAGCATGCAATATTAAAAAAAATCCTAAAAAACTACACTAAAATTAATAAACATATATTATAATAAAATTCGACATTAACAAAACAACAAATTATTAATAATTATACAAAATCCAAAAATAAATAAATGTCCTTATTACTAATTAATTATTATTTACATTTGTCATTTAGGTAATCCTTAATGCTATAGTATGCCTTATTAGTCAGAAATTTGTTTAATTCAATACGAAGCATATTAATGTCAGGGCACTTTATTATATATAATTGCAGATTATTGTAAATGCGTGGTATCATACAAAATATACTATTATTGAATTGCGCCGTCCTATTAACTGGAAAAGACACTTTATAATTATTTCGTTTACCCTTGAGGCGCTCGAACATCGAAATATTCTTAGTTACAAATAAAACTACTTCGTAAATGTAAATACAAAGAAGCGTTAACAATTTAAGACTAACAAAAATGGTCTACAGCTCTCTGTACTTTGCAAACCACAAATTGCCCTCAAGCATCTCTTCTGGGCTTTAAATACCCTCTCTTTATCTACAGAGTTTCCCCAGAAGATGACACCATACCTTAAGACTGACTCCGCATGTCCGCGGTATGCGGTAATCACTGCAGATTGATTCACAACCTTCGCAAGCCTGTAAAGTGCATAAGAAAATTGGCTCAGCTTAGTACATATAATGCTCTACTTCCATACGCCAATTTAAATTGAAATCTATGTACAGCCCTAGAAATTTCGCATTCGTTACTTCATTAATTTTATGACCGTTAAAATTTATGTCAAGATCTAAGACATTATTCTTCCTATTCCTAAATGTCATTAAAGTAGTCTTATTCAAATTGATTAGTAAATTATTATAAGATAGCCATTGAATTATTGTTTCAAGTGTGTCATTAACGTCTGAAATTAATAAATCTGTACTTGAGTTTTTAAACATTACTGTACTGTCATCAGCATATAGTATAATGTCATGGTTTATAAAACTAGGTAGGTCATTAATATAGATAAAATCTATGAAATAAATAAATAAATAAATAAACAGTAATGGCCCAAGAATGCTTACTTGAGGAACTCCTTGTTTGACTACACGAAATGACGATGAGTGTACTATTTCTTTACCTGTTTTAGGGCATATGCGAGAAATTTGTGTGCATTGTAGTCTATTCTCGAGGTAAGATTTTAATAGATTCAGAACGTTTCCTCTAACACCTTTAGCTTCCAATTTATTAAGCAAAATAGTGTGATTAACGTAATCAAAAGCCTATGTTAAGTCCATGTAAAGAGCAGAGACTAATTGTTTATTATCTAAACCTGTCATTACAGTTTGTAAAAATTGGAAAATTGCGAGATTGATGTTCTTATGTTTTCTAAAACTTATTTGTTTCTCAGTAAAAATGTTATTATTCTCAAAGTATGCATTAATGTTACTAGCCATTACCTTTTCAATAATCTTTGAAAATATAGGGATAAGGGCTATAGGTCTATAATTTTCAAGACTCTCTTTATCATCTTTTTTGTAAAGAGGTTTAATTATAGTTATTTTTAATTTAGTTGGAAATATACCCGTAAATATGCTTAAATTATTAATGTCTGCCAAAACAGGTGATATAATAGCGCTAAAAGTTTTTAAAATAGTTGTATCAACGTCGTCATATCCAGTACTTTTGGAATTATTTAATGACATTATATTTTTTTCGATTTCTATAGCTGTAGTAGGATTTATAAATAAAGAATGAGGATTGTTATTGTTCTTTAGTTTAAAGATTTCATTTTTAGCAGCTAGACTACTCTCATTGTTACTTTAAAAAACATATTATTACATAGTTTTGCCGGGAATGGAGGAACGCAATTTACCCCCATATCACAGGTGTTACATGAACCTTATTGGAAGAAAAACCATATAACACACATGCATGAAAGTGACAACAGCGTTTTTTTTTTCAAATGTAGCTTGTGTCACTTTTTAATTCGGTCAGGTTATATTTTATAGTATGGATTAGATCTTTCCGGATCCTTAGAAACTTGTCCTTAATGTTTAGTTTTCTGTTATTTTTTTAATTTGTTTGCAGACTATGAGCCTAGAAAATCTAAAGATAACAAAGACTTGCCGCTACCAAGAGTAGTACGGTACCAAACCCTGAAGGAAGGCAAAGCGAACGATCTGCACATCACTCAACTGGTCGCCTTTAACCTGTTATTTGTAGTTAATGATATCTTTTCTTTTAACGACATCCGTAAGTACTTCATTGGTCGTATTAAAAAAGTTTACACATAGACAGAGATCTGATACCGCAGTACTGATCTTATTAGCTGGCATGTGAAATGTACATCATTAAAGTGCTACAATTGTGGATATGCTCATGCACACCTGCTTCTTTAGCCCGACTGCCAATTTTCAGGTTACTAATATTTTTTAGTAATAAGAAGTAATTTTCACATAACACATAATTATATTAAAAAAATTGAAGTAAAACTAAATTATATTAAATTATTATGATAAAAATAACAGTTTTTACTATAAATATCGATAGATAGCTTTAGTGGACAAGTACAGGCTGTTTTCACAACTGTCCGTATAATCCGTAATTTGATTTCGATTTTAAACACAATAACAGTAAACAAAAAAAAATTAACGTTACTAATTAAGCTTAAATTGTTCATAATTTAACAAAGGAGAATAAAAAAATATGAATTAATGCATTTTAATGAGGGTAGAGCTATTGTGAAGGAGCTTAACGGTGGCAGCGCCATCGTCTCACCTATAAGGTTATAGGTCGCCAAATGGTAGTGCTTGCATTACTCATTACTGTGTCCCCGTTTAGTGGTGAGATCAAGCCCTGTAAAAACTGGCATATGAGGCATTACACCGTAGTCCTTAGCTGCAGCATCTACAATCTGCTTTGGTGGATTGTTGATGTCCACGGGCTGTGCTCCACTAACCATCAGGTGGACCACAAGTTCGTTCGCTGCAGAAGTAAGTAGTTGGCCAAGCAAAATGTATTTAAACAAGTTGTAGTTTAAGATTTCTTTCAAGAAAGAAACTTGTTTCAAAAGATCTCATAAGATAAAATGATCTAAAGGGTTTTGCTGACGATTCAGAGCAGCATTGTGAGTAAGGGGCTATAGAAACCATGGCCAAACTCTTAGCCAAACCAAACTACTACCCAGCCAAAGGTCCTAAGACCTTTTCTACGTGGCTTGACACTTGCACAATGGACGCTCTAGGGGACGCCAATGAAAGCGCTGTCCAAGTTTGTAGTGATGACTTATCCACGTTGTTAGAGAACGCCTGAGCAGTCATAGAAATAGTATCACCACTTTTTTGATTAATACATAACAAAAAATGCTTCTAGTTGATTACATTGATAATACGACAAATTGCTGCACTGAAGAAGGTAAATCAAACTACATTTGCTATCCAAACAAGATCCCAATAGACGATGCAGTACATCGATACTCCGGAGTAAGATGTATGAATCTCACTCGACCTCAAAGCTTTCAGTACTTTGGATGCGCCGATTTTGGAACCACGGAGTTTGCCAGGGTAAGTTTATCATAATATATTTTGACTAAACCATAGCTTTTCGACCCTTTAAACTACCGCCCCCTTAAACATGAAAACAAACCAAATATATTCTATAATAAATTAAAACAATAATTATTAATAAGTAAATCCTATTACAATATAAACGAATTTTTCAATGATAAATTAACATAATAGGTATATAATATATAACTCAAAATTAAATTTAATTATTATTCTTCTATCCTATTAATTATACAAATAAATATGGGTAGTATTTAAACGCAAATCATAAAATATCCTTTTTCTATGCAATTAAATACCGAATTCCCATCAAAATTACTGATTGCACAACAAAATATTCAACTCAAAATATCACTAAACACACTACAATTTATTTTCACAGCGCACACCAATTTTTCCTAAAGTAAAAGCTTTTTTATCAATGCACAGCTAATAATCTTAATGCACATGTTAACTCTTTTTCTTTTACATATAGCTTCAATTTTTATAATATTTACAGCAGTTTTTCTAAATCAAACAACATTTTATTAGTCACAGTCATCTTATTATTTATTAATTATCACATAATGAGATCAGCAAAAGAAATATAAAATTAGATACAAAATTGTAATTTATTGAATTATTAAAGCAGGTCTTGCTTTCGTGGGGCGTCCATGCTTCCTTTTTTGCCCAATAGGCACATTTTTAGCTTCTGCAGGTGGCGCCACGTACTGTGGTCTGTTACGATCTAGGATAATAAGAAATTGGTAGGTAGTATAATATTATTTTATTTAGTGGGTGGATTCAAAAAGGGGTCGGAGTATCACACAGATTGACTCTAGCATGTTATGGTCACAGTTCTATTTTTTTTTTTTTTTTTTTTTTACCTGGGGAAAATTATTTACTCCAGTGACGAAAAAACGCGCGAAGTTTTTCAGTTAAGTTGTTCTGCTTTTAGAAATAATGCAATGTAAAAGGTTTTTTTGTTATAATAATCATTAAATTTGCCGAGCATGGCTTCTTGATTTTGTTGTACTTACTGGTTAATATGCGACTGGGATAGTTATTTTGCTATGAAATATGATAATTTGATGTGCAGTCAGTATTTATGCTATGCATGTAGTATTTTTGTACAAAAATAAATTTAACTGTATTGCATTATGAGGAAAAAAGGAATGTCATATTGATGTGTAATTTCGAATTATCTGCAGTTTGAGTTTTGTTAAACATTTAGTTTATCCGTAGTGAAGTAAGTTATTTTTGATGTAAAAAAGAATATAAATGATGAGTATGTATTGATAGGCGATTATTTATTTGATATGCAATATAAAATATCCCAATAAATATTATAATAAATTAACATAACAAATCACACCTACACATCACATCACATCATGTAAGTTTTTGAAAGTATAAAAATGTTACCCATTGTAGTTTAAGCAAATTTATTTTAATTTATTAGATTTAAAAATAAAGTAAGCACTCTTCATATTCTCTTCTACACTTTTGCTGTGCCCGACAGGGTCCATAATTGATACAATTTAATATGTTTACCACCTAACAAAACATTGTGGAATGCAATAAAGAATTGAGTTTTGAGTATAATAATTAATTGAATCAATTTGTCCGTCTATTTGTCTTTCTACTCTCCCTCTCTCCGTTGTGCAGCTCATGCGGTCATGGCTAAGAGTCAGGAAGCATAGCAGTAACTACTTTTTTTAAATATTTCCAAACCTAAGGTCCAGGCGTCCTATTTATGGTTCTGTACCCAAATGATATAAGCAGAACTCTGTAGCTATAAAACTACGTAAGCTACGTCGTCCGTTTGTCTTTCCGTCTGTCACCAGGCTTTATCTCATGAACCGTGATAGCTAGACCGTTGAAGTTTTCACAGGTTTAATACTAATGTCGCTATAGGAAATAAAAAAGACGAATCAAATAAGTATTTAAGGTAGTCCCATACAGTTTAATATTATTCTCTTAAAAATCTAGAAGTGACACTTTTTTACCTGTATAGGATGGATGACTATCATAACGCCCCCCAGCCATGCAGCAGAGTGTTTTAGTATTTCGTAACCCAATAAAGTGCATTCGTCAGAAAATAATTAACAGCTGAGGTGCCTTGAATTAAACTGTTACAGGTTCTTCAGAGTACATCCACATTTGATTTATCCGATGTATATACCAGCAACCTTAGTGAAATAAATGATATGCGAACATTTAAGAAAGGCCTACTTAAAATAGAAATTGAGAATGGCAAGGTTTTCCCCCCCAGCGGCCCTAAGAAGAACTTGTGTTTTTTGAATCAGGTGTCAAGGGGAGAAACAAGATGTCACAGATACCGTAAGTGTTTTAAACAAAATTATCTGCCGATAAAAAGTAACCAATAACCTCCTATAGGTCTTCGATGATTTTTCGAATGTAGTTGTAGAAGTGTGTTTATTACGAGAGAAAATTGCCAATATTTCTGCTACATATTTTTACTGCGTCGTTGGCCTAGCGTATGCAACCTTTCATGAGTTCTCGGATTCGATTCCCTGTCAAGCTAGCATAACGAACGTGAAATACATTTTGTCGTTTATTTGTCATGTTTCCCCATACAAAAATATGACAAAAACGCGACAAATCTATCTTGCGCTTTTAATGCTATACTCCCTGATAAGGAAGGCAAGGGCAAGTGTTGTTTGAATTTTTTTTTGTCAGGATATTTTTGTTAGAATTTAGAATTTGCCTGGTGGATCGTAGAAAGCTCACTCCCCGATCACATGGGAGCTAAACATAAAAGGTGATATGTGGGTAATATAATGTGATATTATTCACCTATGGACTTATAAAGGCGTGATTTTATATTTTTACAGAACCACCTGGAGTCCTTGGGCCTCAACTTTTGGCGATACTTTACTACAGACAACACAATTATATTGCAAACGAGCTGGCTAAATTGAATCCTTGTTGGGATGACGAACGGCTGTTTAATACCGCGAAGGACATTAACATTGCTGTGCACATGAACATTTATTTATATGAACTGTTGCCTATAATACTAGGTAAGATTTTTTAAGTTCTTTTTATGTTTCTCCCGGCTAGTGCGCATTTGTAAACAGTCGCATTAAGAAGAAGTCGATGATTTCATAACAAAATTTAAATTGATAAAATGTTTACCATCACTATTGTTTTCAACTTGAAAGCCAATGAGGGCTATCGTGTATGAATTTACCATCAGGGGTGCTTGTGTAGCGTGAGGTCTCCGAAATGTCAAATGTAACTTGTGGATTAGCTATGCGATCATTGAGCCTATAAGTAACTATAGAGGCACAGTAATTTAGGACGTCTGAAGACAAACTTTTTATGAGCGTCAGAGAACGCACTTGTGCATTAGGCACGTTTGAGAGCAAGAACGGCGGACGAAATGTTGCCCCCCCCCCCCTCCTTAAAATTTGAATAATAAATCCGTACTTCTTAATGATTATTGGCCCAAAATGTTTGTCTTAAAAAGCCCTAAAGAACTGTGCCTCTATAAAAAAACCCTTAAACTCAATGGTTGGGAAAATAGCTTTATTTAATAAATTATAGGCATTTACAGAAAAATATTCTTACTCAAATAAATAATGACTAATAATAAAACTATATAACTCACACACATACAATCAATAAATAAATAAAATGAAAGAAAGAAATAATTTACATTATGCGTCTTAAAAACAAAATATGAAATTATTTATGGTTGGTATAAATCAATATCTGTCAACAAACTTTGTCAGACCTTACTCCACAGTAGCGACACCTGGTGAGATAAAAAAACGATAGCCCTTATTTGATCGACTCTTTTTAGGTTTTTTTTTATTCCGATAATTATTTGTTAAAAAAGTATTGTCAATAAAAGGTTCTAATGCATGTTTATAACACGGTATTTCCAGGGAAGGATAACATGATGAAAGAAGGGTTAATAACTCGTGATAGAGGATTCCGTGACTTATACAAAGGAGTTACGCCACAAAATTACGAAGAGTTTATTTTTATACATAGATTTTTCCATACCATTCAGGAACCGACACTCAAGTACGTTTATTGTATTATATTAGTGCACTAGCTATAACCCGCGATTTTATCCGCGTGGAATTTGCGTTGAAAGAAACTTTCCATCAGGTAATTAGTGCATAATATATGTGCATAATAATATATTATATTCCTTACCAAACGTAAATGGATTTGAAAAATACTGTTTGTTAAGCGAACAACGATATTGTGTGTCCAATGTTAACAATATATCGTTCAATTTCCTTCAAAATGTATAATTTTTCCATATTAACTTATAACCCCCAATAAATCCCTCTGAGAAGTGATATTTCCAAAAATCTTATAGTTCAATAACGTCCTGTAAGGAATCTATGGGCAAGTTTTCATGCAATACACCACCTAGTTTTAAGGTTGACTGTAAGAGAATGCCATTAGGCATTAAGTCCATCTTTGTACTATTGTTTTGTGCCTAAAGTTAAATAAACAAATAAATAAATAATTAACCCCTTAAAGATAAAATACAACAATAGAGATATCCAAAATCATACACAGCCAGCGACAGCAACACGAATGTACCGATTTGAGATAGTATCGCTACAAATAATATGTTTAATTGGTTAATCCAATTTTATTATAGATTGTATGACACGGATGGGCATTTTCTGAAAACTTTTCCAATGGTAAACCTTACAACTAGAATAGGATATTTGCCTCTCGATAACCACCTTGAAGAACTGTTCCAATGCAGTTTTAGACAAATCGGTGCCAGATTTGATCATACTGTTGATAACGAGGTAAGATAATTTTATAGAAGCTATCAAGCTTAACAAATTGATTCTTTAAGGGGCACAATTACTTAGCTGCTTTCCCATGTTAACCTAATATGGGTTTAATTTTAATATTCTTAAGTTTTTATCCATTATTATAGATAAATCCTATCTAAAACACTTCTTCGTCGTGTCGATGGCTGAGTAAAATTTAATTGGTCCAATAAGTGGCCACTGTTATGGCGCTCTCGTCGGCGTTCATGAATGCCTCTCTTGTGCAGGTGGTAGACCGCCGGACATAGGGATTTGTTGTGTACGTCACGCGGGAAGGCTCTTTTCATGCACCCCATCTAAACACTAAAATGCATGTTTGTTGGCAACCACTTTTTCAAAATTATAAGTATAATTTTTCAGTTTGTATTTAACGCAATTAATGATTAAAACAATTTTAACAAAATAACCACAAACGACCATGCATTTAAGTTTAAAAGATATGACTTGCCCATAAAAATAGATTAAAACTTTATCAAATTAAAACGAAACCCATATTTTATATGAAGAAGAAGAAGATTAGTATGAAAACACGGCACTCGGTAGTCTACCCTTAATAGTAAATATATTTTGATCTCTTCAGTAATATTTATAACTTGTATTCTTCTGCGGTATTAACCGCGTCAAATATTATTTCGTAGCATGCAGAGTATGTTTTTTCTTTTAGTTTCAATTGTAGATGCGTCGAATCGTAGAATGTGGTGTTCAGCCTCATATGCCAGTAGTTTCGTGGCTATTGGGTATTGGCTCTGAGGAGAGCTATTCGTAGCCATTGTGGTGATAGGATTTGTCAGCCAGAAAACTGCGTTACCGTTATCTGACTGTCCAAGGCGCGCCGCGGGGAGGCTCCTATCATGCACCCAAGAAGAAGAAGTTTCGTAGCACAGGGGTATTGTAACTTCCAACTAACATTCTTTAAATTTTGTTTCAGATGTCTGAAAGAATCTTTGGTGGCATGCAATTTACCGCTGATGGACAGACTAGCCATGTTACCAAAGGAAGAATTTTTGGCTTCCCACCTTATGTCAAGTACAGGGAGTATTTCAGCAATCGGAAATACAAGACGTTTAATAGTTTGGAAGATTTTATAAGCAAAGAGGTATAGTCATATTGTTTTGGTTATGTAATATCGAAACATAACCGGAACTATACCGACACGCAATCAAATGTCATTGGCTGATACATTTATCGCAACGCATTCACATAAAACGCGACAAAATTTTAGTCATAGTGATTGAAATAACATTGCAAGCGCAATCACGCCGAACTTTATCAATCTATATACTATCACGTTTTTTTGGAGCGGTGTGTTTAGACACTTACAAGCTTAGAAATGATATTGCCTGCAAGCAGAGTATCAACCAGGAGTTACTCCACTAAGATGCAGTATAGCTAAATATCCTCAAAATTAAGCGTTCCCAGAAAGTAACTAAGAAGACAAAGCAAATATCAAAAATCATCAATTTATAGTTAGCGTATAACCGAAGTTTGCTAGCTAAGTATTACTAGTAGAACAGTATTTATTACTTTTGATACGATTTGTATATTTTAATAATTATTTTAACAATGAGGGTTGTAATCAATTTACTTCCAGGCAACAAATTTGACAAGTATATTTAACTTAAAATTATTAAATATTATTTCAGCGAATATATCGTTTATCAGAACTATATGACGATGTAGAAGACATTGACTTGATTTCTGCTGCGTGGAGTGAGAAGCACAGGTCAGGAGCTCGGGTGCCTGATATCATGTTCCATATATTCGTAAAACAAATAAAGCGTATTCTGGAATCTGATAGACATTGGCACGAAAGACCTAATCGACCACATGCTTTCACTAAAAGTAAGACTTTTACTAATTTGCTTCTGTTGCCTTTGAATTCTATACAAACTCGGGACCTCCTTTTTATCGTCTTAAGGGGTGAAAAAGAAAAATATTTTCTGACCAGATGTTCTCATGTCCACATCAGTTCAGTGCTTATCTGTTGATAGATCAGTTAGTTACTGTTGTCTTTTATTTTAATATCAACGGAATTGAGGAATAAGTTTAAGTCAACAGAACATAATTATGCTTATTTCATTTGACTTATTTTTAATACTACGGCAACTTTCGTGATTTAATTTTATCTTGTATTTTAATTTTAATTATTTAAATTCATAAGAGTTGTTTCGCATTTTGAAGTAATATTGTTTTTATTTTCAGAACAACTTAAAGCTATCACGAAGGCTACAATCGCGGGCGTGTTGTGCATCAACGCTGAAGGAGTGACCAAGATACAACCTAAAGCTTTTTACAAAATTTCAGATGGGTATTATAATGAAACTTATTTCTATTAACACTTTTAACAAAACATTACTCTGTCAGTAGAGCCAAAAATAAATATTTTTTTGGCTAATATCTTTTTCAAAATACACCCAACATTAAAAGATCATGTTCATTTTGTCCTCACAAAATAAATCAAACCTTATCAATTTTGAGTAATACAATTATGATTTGTAACTTGTAAAATTACTTTTACAGAAATCCATTGACTAACTGCAGTTCTTTTAAAATTGGCAAATTAGACCTGTCTGCATGGAAGGACTATGAATGTGAAATCCAAGAATGGAAATAGGAAATGGAAATCATGTAATTAAAATATTTTTCGTAATCTAAATTCCGTTCAATTTCAAATGTATCAAAATAATAAAATGTATTGTGCAGAAAACGTTTTCATTTTGTATCCTTCGATCTGAAGATTATCTAACATAGAACAACATCACGCCTATATTACCCAGAAGGGTGTGGCAGAGGTGCACATCACCCACATTTCACCTGTTATGTTTAGGTCCCATGGTAATGGAAGTGAGCCTATCGCCATTCAGTAGATTAATTACTTATAAGTTGTTAACCTGTTCAGCTTCATGTAAATAAAACTGGGAGTAAAAAACATCGTTACGAAGCCAGTGATTCAGCTCCTCATGATTCTGAGATCCTGGATGTATATTAATGCAACAATTTTCAGTAATTATGGAGATGATTTTGAAGCTCTATGTAAAAACAACATATTTTTATGATTAATTTCAAATGGAAAATTCAAATAATTTAATAATTCTACAAATAGCAAAAAAATCATCGGAAAATCCTAAATTTATCGAGAAATAGCAATAATATTGAAGGGGGCAACGTTAATCTTTTGCAATCCGTGGGGAAAATCATGAAAATTCAGGATCACACATTTGTATTCGTTTTGTGGCTCCTTTATCTATTTGGTACACTTAAAATATCTTTTAAAATTTAATCTATTCACTTAATAGTAAAACACTTTATCCCTTGAAACATTGCCCTACAATTTTTAAGGGCATTTGCATGAAAACAAGTTAGTTCTAAGTATAGTGTACCCCACCAAAAATATTTTCATATAAAATGTTGCCTTTATTTCAAAATGCTATCAAATCTCATGAAGAGTCAAATATCACTTATCTTCATGTTCTCTACTTTATAAACCATTACTTCACACATACTCACACTATTGTACACCTTTGTCAAAATATGTTATGTGGCGGTTTTGACACTATAAAAAAAAATAACCCAATACACGCACATGGCGAAGGTAGCAAAATTACTAATGCAGTAAGTACTCTTTTTTAACCGACTTCTAAAAAAGGAGGAGGTTCTCAATTCGATTCGTATATATGTTGCTTTTTTTTTTATGTTTGTTCACGGATATCTCCGTCGTTTATGAACTGATTTTGATGATTCTTTTTTTGTTGGACAGGAGATGATTCCAAAAGGGTCCCATCGTCAGCATGTCGTGATCTGATGATGGGATCTCAGAGAAATCGAGGGCAACCCTCGAATTTTATAGGCACATGTAATGTTTTTAGTGTGTTTTTCAAAGCTGCACCAGTATTTACGTATTTTTATGTGGATGAGCTGATGATGGAAGGTCAACTCCTCAATGGTTAGGAGTTAAAGGATAATTCTTTCACTACTGTACACATATTCAGACTGCTAGTTATGATGTCAAGTGAGCTGTTGAAACGTAAATATTTCAAAGGTGGTCCCATTGTCAGCATGTCATGATCTGATGATGGGATCCCAGAGAAATCGGGGGCAACCCTCATATTATTATTTTATTAATCGAGGCCAGGATTT
This sequence comes from Hypena proboscidalis, assembly GCA_905147285.1. Classification (NCBI taxonomy): domain Eukaryota; kingdom Metazoa; phylum Arthropoda; class Insecta; order Lepidoptera; family Erebidae; genus Hypena; species Hypena proboscidalis. Next base: position 22,460,220 of record LR990129.1, read on the forward strand.
ACGCTTGGTCGCAATAATTTTATGTGGTTGAGCTGATGATGGAAGGTCAACCTATCAAAAGTAAGGAGTTAAAGGATAATTATTTCACTACTGTACGCGTATTCCTACTGCTAGTTATTGTGTCAAATGAGCTGATGATGGAAGGTCGTGACCCTCAATAGTCAGGTGAAAGGATTTAATTCTTGTCTATTATTAATAAGTTTTCCGTCTCAAGTAACCGTCGTCTCCTCAGTCGAGAAACATTCTTGCTCGGTCTACCCATCACTTAAAATCGTATAATAAAATAATTTTTACCAAAAAAAAAAACCGACTTCAAAAAGTAGGTAAACTAAAAAGCAAAAAATAAATTCACTTTGCACAAAATAATACGTTTTTTCATTTAGATAAATAGAAATTATTAAATGTTTATTTTATAATTCTGAAGTCGGTGCCAAGTAAACAATTAATAATAATAATAGATAATATCAATCGTTCTAACAACTTTTTTCTGACTGAATATTAGTTATATTTCTGTGGTAAGTACCAATACTGGGCACTAGAACACCTACGCCTCCCTTTTTGTGTGAACTGTAATTTGATATTGTAAAAAGGTTGTTTTTACTTGGCACCGACTTCAGAATTATAAAATAAATATTTAATAATTTCTATTTAACTAAATGAAAAAACGTATTATTTTGTGCAAAGTGAATTTATTTTTTGCTTTTTAGTTTACCTACTTTTTGAAGTCGGTTTTTTTTTTTGTTAAAAATTATTTTACCTGACTACGGAGAAACCAAAAGGAAGGATAATGATTTTGCCAGTCTATGGATGTTTGTATGTTCCACCGTAGCTCCTAAACTACTGCACGGATTTTAATGAATGATGTGTCAATAGATTTGTTTGGATAGCTCGGGTGACATAGTTTATATGCAAAAAAGTAATATTACGGGAATTAAACGCCAGACTCTAACCTAAAAAAACTAAATTGAGATAATCATAACGTGTTTGGTATCAAATTATATAACATAATAAACTATTAAAAAGAAAAAGCAATTAATTCAAAAATAAGCTTAAAAACTATCTCCCGACTACGTAAAAGATATGAAACAAGAAAATATTTTAGAAATTAATTCAGAAATTAATTGGAATAAAAATGGTCAAGGCAGAGCCGTGACACATGAACACATATTTTTATAATTTTTGTCTGCCTGTCTGTTTGTTTGTACGCGCATCCCGCAAAAACGACTGCATGGAATTAGATGTGATTTTCACAAATTTGTAGCTCCAGGGTTAAACTTAGAAACTGGTACATGATTTATCTTCATTTTTTATCCATCAAAAGGGTAAATTAGGGGTATAAGTTCATTGAAAAGGAAAAAAAACAATTCAATAAAAATAAAAGGTAAAGACTGTCCATTATCAAGAGTCGTCCGCTACCAAATGTTTTAATGGAGGGAAAGCAACTGATCTGCATATCACTCAACTAAATGTTATGTGCTGTAAATGATATCATTACCGTAGATGACGTCAGTAAGTATTATCAAAAAAATTGTACCGCAACGGTGCCTACCAGTAATAACATTTATTTTAATCTATCTTCTAATATATTAGGTGTAAATGACATCATCGCGAAACTACTTTTTAGAAATTCAGTTAACGAATCTGATTCTGAAATTTTAAATTCTTCAAATCAATGAATATTTTTTTTATTTAAAAAAAAATACTCGATGGAAGTGGTTAGTGTATGCACCTCTCACTACGAGGTCTCGGGTTCGATTACCGCGACGTGCAAGTGTTATTTATGAACTTTCCGTCAGCGATAGGCTAACCCCCCCATCCCATGGGACCTGTACATAGCATGCGAAGAGTGGGTGTTGTACACCTCTGCTTAACACTTCTGGGTAATATAGGCCTAATGTTATGTTTTTTTTTTCTACTACGCTTACAGCGAACGAGCGTGTAGTCCACCTGATGGTAAGTGGAGTACAGCCCATGGACATCAACGATCCACAAAAGCAGATTATAGATGCGTCGCTGCAGCTGAGGACTACGTTGTTATGCCTCATGTGCCAGTAATTTCAGAGCCTGATCTCACCACCAAACCGGAACACAGTAATGGAAGCACTACTATTTGGCGGTAGGTTAAAGGTAAGACGGTGGTGCTGCCGCCCTCGAGCTCATTCACAAGAGCTCTACCACCAGTAGTGTTACAATATAACCCAGTAACGTTAAAAACGCTACAGACTGTTCCCTTTCAATTCCTTATATAATTCTTTTCTAGCAGACCGATACCTTACACGTTCCGTCAATAATTGTGATACTTTTTTTTATCTGGCGTTCCACCCACATTACTAACATAAAATTACGTTTTCTTTTTTTTCTTTTAGATCTTTAAACAAATACTTATTTTTGAACCCCGTTCCCATTTTCGGTGTTTTATCACAATGCTGTATTTTATCTTTATGCCAAGAACCTGATGATGCTTATCACTATCCAGCGTAATTTTAAAAATACTAGGTACTTACCTCTTACTATTTTATTCAAAACAACTTTGGTTCTGCGACTTTAACCAAAAAATTGACAGTTGATGTCCTAAAATATTTTGATATTTTGTAAAAAAAAGTACGGAAAACAACTTGAGTTTGTCAGACGTTGATTTGCAGTGTATCTGGCAAAAAAAAACAATTATGTGTTTTTTTTTTATATTGTCTCCCCGAGGGTAAAACCGCCCCGAGGAGCAGTTTATTGTGCTCTGCTATTTGATACAAAGTTTTTTTTTTTTACAGTTTAAGTTACAGTTGGTACAATGTGTACAGAGTTATTGGTACATTATTGATTTCTTAATCTATTCGGGTATTTATATATAAATATTTATGTATGTGTAATATATATTGTGTGTGTCAATATGTAAGTGTACAGTGTTGCATGTGGTGAATATTAGGTGTTGTTGAATTTTTTGAGCGTGTCGACTATGTGTGTGAGATGTATCATGAAGGTGTCAGTGGCTGTGTTGTTGGAGAGTATGGAATCTAAGTCTTAGGGTTCAGCTGTTTAAGGTGGCAGTATTGTTCGTGGTGTAGTCTTGTATGCGTGTATTTGGGGCATTGTGTGATGAGTTGTATGAATGTTTGGGTCGTTATATTGTCACAAGGACATGAGTCGTTGTCCGTGATGTGAAATCGATGAAGGTAGTGTTTGTGGTATCCGTAGGGCACCAGGTCTTAATAATGGGGCCTTTTAAGTTGTTGTTGTACGCTTCATTGGAGAGTAACGAAAAACAAAAAAACAATTATGTGTTGAGTATTTGTTAAAGTTGTCTAAAATGCCTATTGTATTAGATACTTTTAAATACCTCTGTACAATTAATGTGACTGTTAATATTTGATGAAACTTGCTCCAATAATTTATTCGCTCTAATTAGAAAGTTAATTAAAAATAATGAACTTAAAGATAAGCGCATCAGTTGTCTTTTCATTATTTTAACTCTTTTTTATACAAATTCTTTTAGATAACTTTGTCAATAAATTTAAAATTGGGCACAATTTTTTCCTACTGTAGCTACGACCAGGACTGGAAGTAGATACGAAGTGTGAATATGTGGTTGTTTTTATTATTTAGTTTATGTGTAAGCGGCCTAAATGCTATCATTTATGATTGCTATTCTGGGAAACCAGCCACCAGAAGTCAGATAGAAATATTTAAACAAAGAAATAATACACAGTAAGTATTTATTGAATCTTTTTTATATTGATAATGATTTTACGAGAATTAACGCGGTTAAATTTATGTACTTTCGATGCTAGACGTTTTGACACGGTTGCACTTTGTCATGGTCACAAGCTGATTCAGTAGCTCCCCGGCTGCGTTTGTAAGGTTGATAATTTCTTTTCAATTCCACCTTCACTTTTTTTGGTTTTTAATTCTTCAAAGTGAGTGTACTTTGAAGAATTAAATTACATTATTTCGAGTCCGGTTTTTGAGAGTTCGTTGATTGCATAATATTTTAAAGCATAAATAGATTACGCATAATCATTGTTAGGCATAATGTATTTTTGGCATTATTGTCTTCTGGCATAATTGCTTTAATTCAAATGGAAAAAACATAATGGGAAATTTTAGTTGTGCTAAGTAAAGTAGTATGTCAAAAGACAATCATGCCAAATGACTATTGAGTGGAAAAAATATGCGTACCATGTTATGCTAAATTAAATAATAATAGAAAAAATATTAAGTGCAAATAGGGATCCCAGTTCCTTAACATAAAGTATACATGCATTATTAAAATAGCGGTTTCTTAATTGCTTATAATTATGATTTTTAGATATTAATTATTATATTTTTAGATATTGTCTCATAGACGCAAAACCATGTGATCCCAACGAGTGGAGAAGGGTCGACGGCTCGTGTAACAGCCTCGACCATCCTTCTAGAGGCATGATTAAGACGCCCACTGCAAGAGTGTTGCCTCCTGTATTTGATAGAGGTAAATCATATGTCTATTTTACTCAGTTTTCGTCTGCAGTGCGTCGATGAAAAGTAGCATATTATGTTAATCTACATTTGTGCAAAAAAAATATCAAATTTGTCATTTTACACTAAGAAAAAAGGTTACAAACATCCATAGGGTGTCCTATAATTAATGGATAACCCTTTATTTGCAGATAGATTGATCTTTATTTGCATCACGCCTAGTTAGAAAATGCAATATTTGCTAAGCGAAACTACCTCGGTATTTTAAATATCGAACATTAAAAATAAAACAATATCGGCACCTTCATCCACTTTTTCAGGTTTACATGTCAACGTGTATATATATATTTTTTAGCTGCTCTTTGCATGATCTGTGCGACGCTACATAATGCGCAATTGGTGTGGCCACGCACTGGGTGGTAATATAAGTTTTTAGTATCATAGACACGAAAGAAGAAGAAGAATATTTTTTTATGATAGACCACGCATAACTGATGCCGAATGTACTATAGAATTTGCAAATTTTTTCTATTCAGTATACAATAATGAGCAGGCAAAACTGAATGTTGACGAAGCGGTGGCGGCGGCTGGCACAAATAGCGCGCGTGTGCAAGTCCCGCAACTGACTCAGGGTGAAGTCATGACGGCGCTCGCTCGACTCAAGCCGAAACGTTCAGCAGGTCCTGATGGTATCCCCGTATTTATCATGCGAGATTGCCGCATGGTCTTAGTGGAACCTCTCATTTATTTATATAACTTGTGCCTAAAAAAATCACATTTTCCGGCACGATGGAAAACAACACGCGTTATTCCGATACCTAAAGGGGGAGGGAGTAGGAGTAAAATTAGAGTCTTTCAGACCGGTAGCTATTCTTTCCACTCCTGCGAAGGTCTTTGAATCGGCAATACAAAGAAACATCATGGCGCAAGTAAAATCACAACTGACTGACGCTCAACATGGTTTCCGACCGGCACGTAACACAAATAGCAACCTATTGAATGCCATGACATATCTGGTCCCTCATGTAGATGCAGGACTGCAGGTGGACGCCGCCTACTTTGATTTTAAGAAAGCGTTTGACCTGGTGGCTAATGATGTCTTATTATCAAAGTTGGCGAAAGTTGGTTGCACGCCAAAACTTCTGCAGTTTTTCTCGAGCTATATGAGGAACAGACAGCAATATGTGCAGTATGGTGGTTACCGATCGGAACCATACTTCACTAGATCGGGCGTGAGTCAAGGTAGCAATTTAGGACCCCTGGAGTTCATAATTATGATCAATGATTTGCCAGAAGTAATAAGGGATGCGAAGTGCCTATTATTTGCAGACGATTTGAAATTGCTCTTGGCCATCAAAAATGAAGACGACTGTAAAAGTCTTCAGGGAGACATCGACCGAGTAGTTGAGTGGAGTCGGAACAACAAGTTACAGTTCAATGTGGCTAAATGCGCAGTTATGACATTTAGTCGAGCAAAAACACCTCTCCACTACAATTACGTAGTGGATGGCTCACTGATGAAGAGAGAAACTGAGTCAGTTCGGGATCTCGGAGTACGTATAGATAGCAAACTAACATTCCGTGAACACATCATCAATGTTTGTAAAAAGGCATATAAACGACTGGGCTTTGTGCTACGAAGATCAGTGGCATTTACAAATATTAACGCTGTTGCAGCATTGTATGACGCACTGATAAGGAGTCAGTTGGAGTTTAATGCTGCAATATGGGCCCCACATGAATGTAAATACAATCTTATGTTGGAGCGCATCCAAAATAAATACTTACGATTTGTTTACTTTAAACAATATGGAGTATACCCCTTCTATCCCCTGATGTATCCTACTTTGTTTGTCTTGGGCATGGTTGGATACGACAAGTTGGAGACAAGGAGGAATCTAGCACTTGCAACCTACGTACTTGAAGTATTAAGAGGCATTACAAGTAACCCGGCGGTGCTGCAGTGCTACGAGATAGATTTATAGAGTGGCGAAAACGACCGAGTTTACTAGCGGTACCTCGTGGCAGAACTAAATTATTAGACAACACACCTATCACGAGGTCTTTCAAATTATTAAACTTAGTAAATCAGAAAATCGATATTTTTGTGTGTTCCCAGAGCGAATTCGCAAAAACCACATTACAAATAATATGCTACGGTTGTGATTAATTTATAGGTGGTAAAATAGTGTTGCATTGATTTGTTTTTAAGATTGTAAATATTTCTTGAGTGTATATATATTTCTATTATATTTTTTTTTTTTGAAATTTTTGAATGTAAGATGTATCTTTTTGTATATTTTTAAATGTGTCCTTATTAATGTTAAGATTTCGTAAATTGTGTTATGATAATTTAATCTAATTTCATTGATGTTGTTACTTATATTTTGTCATAAACTATCGCATTGGGAATTTCCTGTCATGGTAGTTGAGTGTACCATAAATAAATAAAATAAAATAAAATAAACTTTTGCACTGAATAGTCCGATTTGATAACTCTTTTATTTTATTTACGTGTTCATGAACCTTGGATTTTTATAATCTGTTTATAGCGTGTGTATCTATTTGATAGTTGAATACTCTCAAATAGATGCACTATGAAATGTACCATCACATTATTGTACAATGATTTAATTATAACAAGAACAAAACTTAAAAAAATATTTACTTTAAAAAAAACTGTACCTAATGTTTAAAACCGTGTAGTGACAAAATATGCCAGTTTTATTTTTGTTCTAAAATGATATAAACACCGTAGTTCTATTTTAAACCTGAAAATTTTGATTGTTCCAACCAAGACGCGTTAAAGTGGCGACAAAACCATTTATGACATACATAACATAACATTTCGCCAAACACACCTACATGCCACCAGCTATGTTAAGGTGTCTGTATCTATGGATGTGTTTGTTTTTGTACTCTTTTAAATATTTATCTTTATAGAATACGACCCACAAAAAGCTAAAGATGGCAGCGATTTGCCTGAACCAAGAGTTGTACGCTATCAAATGCTAATGGAAGGAAAAGCTAATGATCTTCATCTCACTCAGATGGTCACATTCTACTTGCTTTTCACTCTTATTGATATCAACTCTATACATGACATTAGTAAGTAAATTGTGTGTGATTTGAACGTAATTTCTAAATATTATTGTGTTATTTACATTCAGACAGTTTTTATTAAAAAAAAAACAAAAAGCAAGATCATTTAGGCCCAATTTCACAGGTGTTAGATAATCCTTATTGGCAGGATAAGCATATAACACACATACATGAAAGTAACAACTGTGTTCTTTTTTCAAGTGTAACTTAAATTTTTAACTTATTTAATTTCTTAAATTTGGTCAGGTTATATTTTATGAGTCGGATAAGACCTATCCGGAACCTCAGAAACTGACCCTTGTGGTTCATTACACCAAGCGTTTCCTTACTGTACAGGTTATAGTTGACATGGTGAAACACTTAAAAAAAAATAAAAAAAAAAAATATCCGTAACAATAACAAAACCTTGATGCAATCTACTCTCAAATTAGCTATAACTCAACCTTTAATTATATTTCTTTCCAGTTAATTACGTAACGAACACTACAAACTGCTGTGAACCTGAAGGCAAATCAAACTACATTTGCGCTCCCAGCAAGATTCCCGTAGATGACGCAGTCCATCGGTACTCTGGAGTATCATGCCAGAACCTGACTCGACCCCAGAGCTTCCAATACTTTGGATGTATTGATTTTGGAACCACACCATTTGCAAGGGTAACTAAGTTATAGGGCCAAAGCAAACACGCTACTTAAAGAATCGGTAATCGGCGATTTAGCGACTGTTTGAGTGTGGGTTCCTTACTCAAAATATGGCTCACCTGCTATCATGCCCGTCTTCTACCACGTGTACGCGTCAAGATCTTATGCAGGCTACTAAAAAAGGAGTGGACATTGCTGCTTTTTTGGGTGAAAACTGTATAACATAAGTATACATATAAAGCCACTGACACGAAAGAAGAAGAAGCGACTGTTTTTGCGTGTTTGCGTAAAATATGAATTGCGTGTTTTAGCGGCTAAAAGTATCGTGTATCCAACAAAGTGTCAAAATCCAAGATACTAATATATTTTTCCATAGGTTATGTTTTTGAATCCTAGCCGTTATGGAAATGCTTACCAAACACAATTTCACATCTCTTCAGAGCCGTAGATATTAAATACAAAATTCTTTTTAGATTACATTTGCAACACCTACGTTTGACCTGTCTCAGTGTTACGGGAACAAACCCATTGAAATAAATGATATGAGAACATTCAAGAACGGGTTGATTAAAGAGGAAATAGAAAATGGGAAGACTTTTCCACCAAGCAATCCTAATGTCAATGACCTTAGCAAAAACTTTTGCTTTTTGAATCAGGTGTCTAGAGGAGAAACACGCTGTCATAAATATCGTGAGTATTGCACCGTACACAACATAACATAGCCTTTAGTATACAGGAGGATTGAGCAGATGTATATAACACCCACTATTCTTCTGTTATTATTATTGAGAATACGGGTTACTCACCTTATTTTAGCCGGAGATATTAATTTAATCAACTCCAATATAATAAAGAATAAAGAAAACATTTATTTAGATGTATAGTGGTACGGAACTCTACGTGCGCGAGTCCGACTCGCACTTGGCCGGTTTTCATAGATCTCGTCTCCACTCAACTTCAGTGGAGGTCCCAGAGCGGCTATGTATCATTTTTGTATGGCGTGATGGAACGCCGATGTGTGCTGATTCCAGTCAGCGCACACCCAAGTAAAACAGACATCTTTACTATAATCCAACCTGTATCGCACGCATCTCTGCAGAGTTTTGGTGAATACACCCAAGCTCAAAAACATCTACCTCGTTCTCATTTTGGCTTTCGTCGAACATATCCATTTTTGCGGAGTATAGTATTGTATAGTATATAGCCTGGATTTATATTATTAGTAATATTGGTGTTTCATTTATGTTTAACAGAACTAAATGGCATAATTGGCTCAACGCTTTTCATGTTAGCATTTTATAGACAGCACAATTACTTTGCAAAAGAGCTGGCTAAACTAAACCCTTGTTGGGATGACGATCGGTTGTTCTACACTGCGAGGGATATCAACATTGCTGTGCATATGCAAATATTTTACTTTGAATTGTTACCTGTTTTATTTGGTAAGTAATTTGGCATATTTTTTTAAATTAATTTACTTTTATTTTATTGTCAACTCGGAAGCAAAGTATAAAATAACATACATATAAGTGCAAAATATAAATAGTTTTTATAATATCCTTTCGTTATTTGCAACTCTAGAATTAATTCTTCATAGATATTAATTTAAATATTTTTTGTCAAATATCATGAAAAGTTTGCATGTTTGTTAAAAATAATGTATTTCTATAGAATTTAATTTATTGAATTTTAATAATTAAACCGCCAGTTTTGCATGCATTGAAAATATCACTCAACGTAAAATAAGTTTGTGTAAGTGGTAATAATATGTTAGTAAAAACCGAAATTTTGTTGATAGGAAGAAAAAATATGATCAAAGAAGGATTAATATCAAGTTCTGGAGGATACAGAGATCCTTACACAGGCACGCCACCTCAAATATCTGATGAGTACGTTTACGTTCAGAGGTGGTTCCACACCATCCAAGAAGGAGATCTCAAGTATGTACTTACGAATTTACAAACAAATTTAAACCTGCGGTTGAAAGAAAGTGTAGCCTAACTTTCGCTCGCAGGTTTTCTTCTCCAGTTTTAATAAATTGAATCATTTTTGTTGTTGATCGTAATATTCTGCCAGAAAAAAATGCTTTTCACAAAACACAAATACTATAAAAATGCCACCACGCTTAAAGCGGCGGCGCGGCGTCCAGCAGGCTTGAGGATCCTGTAAGGGTTTTATGCATGCTTGAAGCCATACTTTTCATCGGATAAACATAAAGTTGGCGGAGAAATTCCAAATAAAGTAGCGTTACTCTTTTACAATCAGTCGGAATAAATATGTCATGAATTAAATATCTTCTAATATAAAAAATGTCATGAATTTTCCGATAAATATATTTTGCACCCTCGGTCTAGGAATAATGTGCTGAGTCACTGCTAAGCCCCTTCTTCACGATGTCATTAACAACCTGTAAATACCATCGCATGTATTGTTTTAATAATTTTACCACGTACTTTATTTCAGACTGTACGATACGGATGGGCATTACCTCAAAACATTTCCAATGGTGAATCTTACTTCTAGAATTGGATACTTGCCCCTTGACAATAATTTAGAAGAACTGTACCAGTGTAGTTTCAGACAGCCTGCGGGTAGATTTGATTACACAATACACAATGACGTAAGTGCATAAAATATAAATAAAATCGGCCAGGGGCGTGTCGGCCACATGAAATACAGGGTCCCGTAGTCAGGTTAACAAATTTGAAAATTGAATTTCTGTCTGTGTGACCCTGCTTTTAGTTCAAATGTGTGTAACATTTGAACTAAAAGCGCTTTTAGTTCAAATGTGTGTAACATTTGAACTAAAAGCAGGGTCACACAGACAGAAATTCAATTTTTTTTTCATAATTCATAATCTAGAAGAACGGAATTGCATACAAATTACCTTTCTCCTCACACATTCTGTTTTCTTCAGATTGTGATTTTTTTAGATCAATTTTGCTGCCTAAATACAATGCTGAGCTACAGTTTTCAATCTATTTGTCCCATTCAAAAATTAAATGAGAGAGTAAGAGATCTAACGCCAGCTTAAGCGTTGAACTCGGGTGGTAAATTTCGCATTTAGTAGACGTAAGTTTGGTGGCGTTGCATGTAATATGGAAGATATCAAGCCATTTTCTTTATTTCAGTTGGCTGAGCGAGTCCTCGGAGGTATACTATTTGCTTTCGACGGATCTACAGCACACGTATCTAAAGGAAGGTACTCCGGATTGCAATCTTACATCAAGTACCGAGAGTATTGCTCCAAGCGATTGTACAAATCGTTTGACAGTTTGAGAGATGTCATGAGTAAAGAGGTATGCCTTCATTATTTTAGTATTTATAAGTATTTCGTTCCTTATCTCCCTATAGCGAACTCAAAATGGCCGACCATCTCTTCGTCAGGGGATAGTAATGTTTAATACACACATTTTACCAGTTATGTTTAGGTCAAATATGACAGGAGATGAGCCCATCACCAACGACCGGGTACAATTTCAAATACGTATTGCTATTTAGAGTTTTGGTAAAATCCAAATTAACACTCTCGCCCCATCGATAATAGAACCAGAGGTTTAGCGGTGAAATACCACTTACGCCTAACACTAGGCTAGAATAACAAAGCAGTCTGTAATAATGTATTTCTTATTTTCAGAGAATATACCGCTTGTCCGAACTGTATGACAATGTAGGAGACGTAGACTTGATAGCTGGTATGTGGGCTGAGAAGCTCAAAAAGGGTTCTCGACTTCCTGAAACAATGTACTGTCTTCTTGCTGAACAATTGAAACGGTCCCTGAAGTCCGACCGCCATTGGTTTGAGAGACATAATAGACCACACGCTTTTACTTCTAGTAAGTTTATTATATCTTGTTTGGTCATCGATAATGCAGCTAACCAACAGCATAGCAATGGTTATAATAACACAGGCCGATACTTTACAACAGTTTAAAAAAAAAACAAAAGGGTTAAACAGAGGTGTATAAAGCCCACGTTTCAGCAGTCATGTTGATGTTCCATGTGATACGAGTTGAACTACTACTTAAGCAAAGCCTGCCGGAGAAACTAGCAATGAGCAGTCAAATAATAAACTTACATAAGACTAATAAACCACTCAAAGATATATTTACACCAGAGAATTTTCACAAAAACGTTATTTTAATTTCCGTAGGACTGGGCAATTCTGTAGACTATTTTTTTAATTTTCACAAAGGAATGTCCCTAGTGTACAAAATATCTGAAACTATTTCAACTTTTATTATTATAAACCTGAACGTACCTGTCTGTTTGTATATTATGCCTTTACGCTTAACAGCTAAACATATTTTGATGAAATTTGGTACATGGTACCTCAGGACAGGACAAAGGCTACCCTTTTTTCCATGGTTGAAGCCGCGAAGCTCAGCTAGTAAATATGAATGTAACACGAATATATTTTTTACTATTGATATATTTTTCAGAACAACTCCAGGCTATTCGAAACGCGAAAGTAGCTGGTGTGTTGTGTAACAACGCTGATGGTGTGACCAAGATACAACCAAATGCATTTTATAAGATCTCGCCTGAGTAAGGATTTCATTTTATTTTATGTGTTCACATTTTATGTGCTATTCCAATCGTGTCAAATATTAAAACCATAAGATACATCATCATCATCATCAGCAGCCTAAAGACGTCCTCTGAATGACATAGGCTTCACCAGAGGATTTTCACAGCATGCAGTTTAGGGCCGCCTGAAGCCAACAGCTATCCGTGATCTTTACAAGAACGTCTGTTCATCTAATAAAATGAAAACTGAAAAAAAATATACACGTTGACTTGAGAACCTCCGGTAAAAAAGCACAATCTTTTAAATACAACGTTGTAACTATAATTTCAGTTGTAAGTTACTTTTTAAATATTTGTTTTTGTTTTTCAGTAATCCGCTGACGGACTGCAAGTCTTCCAAAATAGGAAAAGTAGATCTATCCGCCTGGAAAGACTGCAAATGTGAAAATAAGAAATGAAACTTGACAAAAAGTTTTTATAAGCTAAATTTAATTATGTTTCCATGGGATAGGGGGTGGGCCTATCGCCTTTCAGTGGTGAGCCTATTGCCATCCACCGAAGATTGTAATCAATGTAAAAGACATAAAACTTTATACTAAATGTAGCAGTTGGAATTAATTACATATTATTATGATATTTTATTTTTTATTTCTTTCTATTATAATTTGTTCCCTCAAACGTTGGCAACACTACAAATAATTTCACTATACACAGGTTGAATTTTATTGAAATCAAGTGGCCAAATTGTTTGATGCTGTTTTATGATATTTATATACATTTATCCTAAAGTATAATTGTGCGATACATGGTAGTAGCTACTCGTCATCTGCTTACCACGCGGGAGAAGCCTGGGGTAAAATTAGTATAATTTTAATTAATATTTGATTTACTTCAAGCATGGACGAATGAAGAGACTTGAATCCTGCCTACAGTCGGCAGCCGTCAGTTTTGCATCGACAATACATTTCTGTTTGCATATCCTTCACTCTGCTGTAAAACTACTAAAACTATGGACTTCTACAAATTGCATCACTCATAAAAAGTTAAATAAAACTTACCTGGAACATGAATGGTAAATGGAAAAATTGAATATTGATTTTGTGAGTGGCTATTTAGGTAAATTAGCAGATATAAATGTATACTTTGTATAACAGAGGGTGTCACATCAAAACAAGATCTCTTTTAAAACATTAAGCTGATGATTATGGAAGTTGTAGTGTCTCTCTGTATGGAAGTCAAAATAATAATATATAATAAAAATAACTAAATAAATAATTTATAATAATATATCATAAATAAATATAATTAATTTTTATTATTATTAATTTATAATATGTGCTAATATTTTCATTGATTTTAAACAACTACCTAAATATAATTTCATTAATTGCCCAACTTACATATGAGATGACACGACATACATTGAGCCCAAGACAATAGTAACAGTAGTGTGACCTCTTACTAAGTCCAGCTGGGGTAAATTGGTAAATTACCCGCAGAGGCTCCCCACTGTTTGCCTTTACTCCCCTTGCCCTTTTTGAGCCAGCTTGCATTATAGTTCAAACAGAATTGATCGACGCCATTCAACTTTGATGCCTGGTTGTAATCAATATTTTAGTTTAGAGTGTGTTGTTCTGTAAAGGTTTTCCTGTTGGGAATTGCGTCGGCCGCCGCCAGAGGGCCGAAAGGATACCAATTTGACTTTAAATAAAACTTTAATTAAGTAATTACAATTAAACTTAAATGGCTACATTCTAAGAACGCCAATCCGGTAAAAATGGTTGTATGGCGCGACGTCCACCGCACGTATTGCTGACGTCAGCTCTTGTAGGTGCAAAGGTATGCCTGACGCATACGTTACATGGGTCATGATGAAAGACTGCCATAAAATAATACTTGCATTGCTAGCTTGGTAGTGAGATTGGACCCTTAAATTATGGGTACAGAACTCATTAAATCGTATGTGCAATTATTTGTATTTAGTAGATGTTCATGGACTGTATTGTCATTTACTTAAGAGGGAACAATTGTTTGGCTGGTTGCCATACAAAATGAATATAGGATTCACTTTTACATGATTAAGATATTCTCTATTTTTATAGAAAACATATCTAAAAGACTAAAATGCATGTATGTTGCCGTCCATAATTTCATTTTTTTTTTGTTTTAGTTTATATGTATTGTTAATTAAAAATTACGTTGATATAAAAAACGGCGCTCTGGAGTCTACCCTTAACACGCCAGTAGACGCCGGAGGACGCCTGTTTGTAATATCTATATATATAAAAGAAAGTCGTGTTAGTTACACCATTTATAACTCAAGAACGGCTGAACCGATTTGGCTAAAAATTAATGGGGAGGTAGCTTAGAACCGGGAGAAGGACATAGGATACTTTTAAAATATTTTCGAGGGCAAAATTTTATCGAGGGCGAAGCCGCGCGGGGCAGCTAGTTTATCTTAAATTTATGTTGTTAAAATACGAAGAAATTGTCACTAATTAAAAAAATAATTGAAGAACTTAAAATCAAATAAATAATAGTTAAATTAGTTGAACCTAGGCAATTGCTATGTGTATGAACCTGATTTTTATTTTTAAATGTTGTCTTATCAAACTTAGCGCCGCAATATTTTTATTTTGCGAAGAAAAACCCAAGCTTGTGACGTATAACCAGCAATATACCAAAGTCTGCGTAATGCCGGAATTAATATCGGTGTGAACCGTAATAAGGACAGATGACACCGCTTTGTTCTTGGAGCAGATGGAAAAATCTCGTGGAAACTGTGACGGGAATTCACGTGATTCTCAGCTGAATATTCTACTTTGTAAGCGAATTTCAGTTTCATGACTGATTTTGAAAGGAGATTTTAGTTATCTCTCCCAATATATAAAGATGCAGATTGTATTTTTTTTTAGTTTGTACCCTAAAATCTTTGAATCTACTGGACCGACCCTAAACAAAATTTGTGTGGAGATAATTCAAAACCCCAGCCATAATATAGACTTACTTTTTGACCTAAGGGTGAAGCTGCGTGTAGAAGCTAGTATACTTAAGTTATTTAAAGGTAGGTAGAGCCTATTAATTTCAATTTTAGGAAGAAACCACTATTGTTTCTAGTACAACTAGACACACAATCATTGGATGTTCACGTCGACCTCCGTGGGTATATTGTGAGACACACAATCATAGTAAATTGCTCTATTTTTGCGTGTTGTTAAAATTAAACCTTGAAATACCGCCATAGAAGACTTTATATCGTTGTCCGCCTCAGAGCAATAAGCCATCCTGAGGAGTCATTGCCAGGTGTCCCCACTACCAAATGTGGAAGAGCGACGCTCTTGCATAATGTCACGTTTATCATATAAAACTAGTTGTCAAATCATAGATCAATCTACTCCCGCACCCTCGCAAGTTTGACAGAGTTTATTGCATAGATATTTGTGTTCATGACGTGTCTATATCGGTTTCTTAGTCTGAGTTGTCCGCAGATGGCTAAAGACAGTTCTATAACATTTAAATAAAAGATGTTCATGAGCAGTAGTTGCTACTAACATTAAATAAACTACAACTCGGTTTTCTACAAATAATATGTCTTAAAAACTTCCGGTCCTCTTTACATCTCTGCCGTACTACATCCGATTCTCATTTTTATCCGTCAAATGGATGAAATCTCTCGCTTACAAATTCTGTCCGAATCTTTTGTAAGTTTTCAGACAAGTATAAGAGTCGAATGTAGGGCGAAAATGATCCTAAACTAAATAGAGCTAAACATGTTAAACAATTCACACGTACGCTGTTTAGTGTAATTTAGGTGCACTTTCTTCGTATTTATGCCATACCTGCTTCTAATGCTTGTTTATTAGCATTATTAGCAACTTGGCTGGACACGGATCCACATGCGTTCTTAAGCCTTGGTCACGTCATGTACCGAGGCCGAGTGCATTGTCTACTTCGAGGATTCGGTACGTCTGATCACGTTTTTATTCTATTTGTATGTATTGGTAATTTTAAAAACGATGTGGCTTGTAATTATTTAAAAAAAATGCCGCATTTACTGTCGGCATGAACTTTGGTGCGACTCGGCAAATGTAAGGTAGGTACCCCCCTGCCAGGTGGACTGACGACCTGAAGAAGGTCGCTGAAGGGGACTGGATGCGGAAGGCGCAGGACCAGTTGATGTGGCGCAAATTGGGCGAGGCCTATGTCCAGCAGTGGACTACGAGCAGCTTAATGATGATTAAGTTTGGTAGTAACCTATCTGATTCAATGGATGATTTATCAAGCACGACAAAAATATGCCGGCCAAGTTTAAGTCTGATTTACGCACTGAGGGTTCCAAGGTTGAACTGGCCATACATTCAAGGTGGCGAACCCTAGGGAGATAGAGCTTTCGGAGAGGGGTTCCGGGCCTGACTTACCAGTCCGAAACTAGATGGTTTATACAAATTTTAAATGTACCTATGTATGTAAGTAGGTCATCAAATTCGTATGTATTCTTTTTACTTGACACGACAAGTCACGTTAAACCTTCTTGTGAAGAATCACGCCTGGTATTTTATGGTGCATTTTTACAAACAGCTAATGCCATACCTCACACCATCGCTCACCCATGGCTTACAAAGTAACAAAAGTCATGTCGGTACAAAACCTATACTTTTAGTCGTAAAACACTTCTGTTAGCAACAATGTAAAACATAATGTGCAATTTCGACAAACTCCTGAATATCGCCAAAGCTTCTATTCAAAATGAATATGTGTTTCAATGACCAGATGGGAAAGTAGGTATTAAATGTATTATACATTTGATGTCCAAACGTTTCAGGATGGTTTAATTGAATATTTGTGTTTTCAATCTCGGGTAGGGAACAAAGTTGAAAGTTTCAGTAGCATAATATTTCAGAAGATAATTTATATTAATATTTAAATTGTTTAAATTATTATGTTAGCACTTTTTTATTTTCCTTTAAGATTTTGGTTGTTAAAACTGTATTGAAATAGCTTCTATCTACATCGTCCGCGGTAGGTCTATAAATTGGTCTGTCCTTCTCCAGATGTTCAAATATCTTAATTATAATTTTTAGATCAATGGTTAAAGATTAAAAGCGTAACAGACATAATAATATAAAGTCACTTTTACATTTTTTCATAGCTAAAATATTCTAAGCATATATATATAGGGTAACAACTATCTTTTTCATGACTGATCTACATCATAATCATTGGCATCAGCAGCGTGTAGGCAGAATTGTGAGAATTGGCCCGCTTCCGCGTCGTAAATCAGTTTAACGTCTCCTTCGAAGACCTACAGGGAAACCCAGGTCACTGGACGATGGCAAAGTATGACGATATGTCTATTTTATTTATTTAAAAACTTCTTGCACAAAATTTGTGACCAAGGTGAATTAAAGCCAAAGGCAAATCTTCCAATCGACCCTTTGGGTGGTGAATGGTAGGTATTATGTTGACTAATTTTTTTGAAACGTCAGAATATTTTTTTTTTTAAGAAAGGTAATCTCCTGTATTATTTATCGCCTTTACTACCCAGCTGGATTCGGTGGATGTGTATAAAACCCTTATTTTATCAGTAACCTTTCGTTCTCAAGTGAAAGAGTGTGAATCCATCGCCATACACCGGGCATAATGCTAAACTTCGTGCTGCTACTAAGAAGTGAGAAGTTCTTATCAAAAAACCCTAAATAACACTTTTCCTGACCCGGGAATCAAACCCAAAACCTTAAGTTAAGTATGGCATGATTTTTAATCTCATTATATCCATACAAAAAAAATCATAATAAACAAATCAAGGCAAAATTTAATGTAACTGTTTACCTGCCCGTTTCAATTACACCCCGTTATTATTTAAGGAAAAATCAAGTTAATTAAAATATGCAAGTACTAGCCAAACCGGCGTCTCGGTGTTTAATGAAACAAGAAAAATAAAAAAAGAATAAACACAGAAATTGTTCTTAATAAACTTGTCACGCGAGAGGGTGAAAGTTAATTTCCTGTTTCGTCCAATCTACAAGGGTGAGGGTGGCGTCCACTGAGAGCGATGTATAGCTTCGAATCGCAAAGCTATATTTTTAAAGAAACCTGATTATTATTAAAATTATGAAAAACGGGTGTTACTCACCTAATGTTGGTCTATTTAGTCGACCGCGGTGCAAGACTGGCTGCGACTCAGGCGCGACGTATCGCACTCTCTTGATAATGCCTAGACATATAGGCGAAACCGCGGTCGACTAAATAGACCAACATTACGTGAGTAACACCCGTTTTTCATAATTTTAATAATGTTACAAACTCACGTCAGTTTTAATAAAAATAAACCTGATTATCACATTTTACATACGACGTTTGCATTTTTTAGTGGTATATCGTTTATTTTCGACTACAGGACACATCTAGCAGTATAATTTGTGTATCGCTAGCCGCGATTGCCACGGTCTCGGGTTTGACTTCCGGATCGGACAAAGTGTTATTTTTTTAACTTTCCGTCAGACAATTCTTAATAGCAGCACGGAGTTGAAATTGTACCCAATGGATGGCGGTAGGCTCACTTTCTATTCCATGTGATCTAAAAACACAACATGGGAAATAGTAGGTGTTGTATACTTCTACCACACCCTTCAGGGTAATGAAATAAAAATTATGTTATGTTATTGGGAATTCCCAATATTTTTAACAACAACAAAATCACTATCACTACATAATATAAAACAAAGTCGCCTTTTCTGTCCCTATGTGCGCTTAAATCTTTAAAACTACGCAACGGATTCTGATGCAGGTTTTTTTAATGAATAGAGTGATTCAAGAGGAAGGTTTTTATGTATCACTACATAGTATAAAACAAAGTCGCCTTTTCTGTCCCTATATCCCTATGTGCGCTTAAATCTTTAAAACTACGCAACGGATTTTGATGCGGTTTTTTTTAATGAATAGAGTGATTCAAGAGGAAGGTTTTTATGTATAATACATGCATATTATAGTAGAGAAAAGCCGAGAAATTTAAAGATTTGTAATGTGATGTCGTAACAAACATATTTTTCTGCGCTTACATTGCAAACGCTGGCTAAACCTTACGAGATAGATCAAATTTATGTACTACGTAATTGTATATCTTGAAAAGATGAATAAAAAAAGTCCGCGACAGCATATGTTTATCTCCTAAAGATAACCCACAGTAACCATTTTTATCTCTTACATTATATATTACAAAAAAAATATGGGTTATTTACCAAGCTATTTTAAACGATACAGTATCATTACTTATCCAATTAAATACATTAGATACGTTGTGCATTTCATGTAGATCAAAATTGCCCTTGACAGCATGTGATTTAAATGAATATTTTCGAAGATATTACAGATTTAAAAATTGCGGGACGTAGAGTTTGCGGCGGTATCGGCCGGTCGGGGCGGCGCGGGAGCGAGCCTGTTCAGAGGGACAGAGAATCGTCAATAGAGCGTGAGGCTCGACTCAGTCAGCTTCGGGATAAAAATAGACCTGAGAAATGTAAAAAGTAAATAAGTAAAAATGTTGTGTATGAATATTCCAAAGATAGCAGGAAATCTTCATGGTATAGGGAAAGGGGAATTGTTTTACTCCTAATTTAACGCGTGCGGGCCACGGGTAGTAATGAATAAATCAAAACTACTGGATCGATTTTAATCATTTTTTCAGTGAGTGACATAGGCTATAATATATTATTATTATATACCCGTGCGAATCCGGAGCGGGCCGCTGTATTTATATACAACGTTCACAGTTTTTCTGTAGTGTATTTAGTATCAGCATTGTACCCGTGCGAAGCCGGGGCGGGTCGCTAAAACAATATATAATAACCTTACCCAAAATAACATTTTAAAAAGAACTTATAAGTTTTCTGATTGAAAACACTTTTAAGTCAAGTCACTTAAGTTCATTATTTTTGAATAATACAACTGTCTAGAATTTTAGTTTTAATTTCAAAATAACTGTCATTTTCTATTTGTGCTTAATAAGAATAATAAAAAATAAAAAGACATTTGTTATAATTATTAATTTATTTATTTATTGCTATAATAAGCAGCTATAAAAGCTTTACGTGTAAAACAAACCTACGGCATAATGAGTGTTTTATTGTCGACCACGGTTCCGTAGCTGTCGCGGTGCTATTTACCTCCTCCTTCCACGGGTTAAAAAGCCTTGTCGACTTAATGTGATTTACGTTGAGCACCGAGATTTCCTGTGGCTAAACATTCCTATTGCTTTTTAGATTCGGTTCTGATTGAATTTCGCTGTTGGTACTTATTTTTACGATGATAACTTCCTGGCGATAAAACTTGAAAATTGTATGTTTTTAATTTACAAAAAGTATAAAAGAAAAACTTAAATTATCTTAAATGTTTAATTATGAATAAAAGCGTGTCACAGACGACATCAAAAAACAATAACTCAAAATCGAATGAAAAAAAAAGTCAGGAAAACTTCCCTCGTAACGAAATAGGAAACAAAGTGAAATCATGATATCTAGGAAACTTACGTTGAGCGACCCAGCAAAGGTGTTCAGGACTTTAAAGCGTTATTTTAAGCGTTTTTTACTACGCAAAAGCAAAATTTTAGCATGCCCTTGTAGAAATATTATCAAATAAAATAAAAAAAATATTAATAATTACGATGTTCTTTTGTACAAAATATATAAATAAAGTTAAGCATTGCTTCCACGGACTATGCATAGACAATCGAACGCGCTACAAGGTTCACAAACATTTTGCATTTTAAAAACGACCACTTAATAGGTCCCTGTATTTTTTTTCTTGCAGTATTTCCAGCCACATACATCCGCATCTTGTTTGCTCTGCATCTGCGAACCATCTAGGTATATATTTATGAATCCTAGTCATAAGTATAACGTTATTCAAAAATATGAAGAAACAAACACCCAATCACAGCCCCTCAATTCCAAACCGCAAAATTACCGTTTTCAATGTACACACGGCTACTCGTCAAGCTATTCATCTCCAGTATAAGATGGTCCTGCTGCCTGATGATGATAGCAGCGATAGCCGAGTGGGAAACCGTAGGACTGCGAAGTCAAAGGACTCGGGTTCGAACCCACGGCACACACCTCTGTCAATAAATCGTTAAGATTCGTCTTTTCGAAGATATGTGTATATTTATTAAATTATCGCTCGCTAATGGTGAAGGAAAACATCGTGAGGAAACCTGCATGACTGAGAGTGCCTAAAAAGTGCTCGAGAGTGTGTGAAGTCTACCAATCCGCACTTGGCCAGCGTGGTGGACTATGGCCTAACCCTTCTCATCATGAAAAGAGGTCCGAGCCCAGCAGTGGGACATGTATTAAATACAGGGCTAATAATATATAAGATGGTCCCGCATTGGACGGAAGCCTATACAATGCGAGTTCATCTTATATTGGATATGTATAGCTTGACGTGTACCCGTGTGTACACCGCTGCACAGTAATTGCAGTTTCAAAGTTTGAAGGGATAAATCCCCTTGCTCGTGGAGATTAAGCCATTGATTAAAAGGAACCATGGCATGGGAGGGAAGAAGTACTTGTAATGATGATGTTATTGTGTATATTTGATTGCGGTAATGTTTGAATCATTTTAAGATATATGGGGATTGGATTAACCATAAATAGGAAGGCTTTGCGTGAAAATTGTAAGTGAGATATTCTTCCATCTCTACAATTTGTCGACTCCTCTTACTACGCAAAAAGATTAAGAATTAGACTATCCTTCGTTTCCACGAAAAAGTGTGGCTAAAAGTGTCTATTTGTCGTTTATTTTTACAAGTTTGGTATTCTTTTGAAAAGTAAAAAAAATGAAGCGAAGTGAAGTTCAATATATGCGACATAATGCTTACATTTATTGATACCACAGAATTTGGGCATAGTCAGTGTTACTATTGACAAATCGATTATTCAATTTGATCAGAAAAATATGATCTATTTTCGTAAGAGTTTTTTAGAATAAAATAAACACTTACTTCGTCTTAAATCTGTTTATTTAATAAATGCCGCTATGACGCATCCACCTTATTTAAAAATTATACTTCCAGATGCATTATACGTGGCAAAATCTAGTTTTTGAGACTTGTTGACTGTATTTCAGTTTTGCGGCTCGACATTGATCGAAGTTATTAAAACCAAATTAAAAGTAAGTACCTATGTGAATAAATAACCTTCATAAGGGTACTGCAAAACCATTTATTAGTCGCAATAATTTATATTTCTCAGTACTTGAACACACGGCAACAGATACGTAAACTCCAAACAGGCGAAGATGAAGACATTCGCGAAATGAGTTCATAAAACCGCCGTAAAGCGGTTAATTTATGTGTACCATTTAACCGCGCGGTTAAAACGCGCCGCCGCGGTGAATGACGTTTATGCCCTATAAAACGTTTATGGGAGAGTAAGGTGGTGTGTGTCTGTTAGTGCGTTTGCTTATTTTAATGTGTTTTCAGGCAGTATGAATCTGCTGTGTAAGCAGCGATTAACACTTAAAATATCTGGAAAGTTGGCCAAAATCTTAACTTTTCTTATTCTTTACTTACATATACCTGTCTCGTTGATCTAGCCGCAGCGCAGGCGACCGCTCTCCGTATAGTCTCGAGTTAGATCCTTAAGTCGAGCAAAATAATTATATGTGATTTATTTTTACAGTAGCTATTGCCCGCGAATTCGTCTGGGTGTAATTATATATAAGTATATTCATGCTATTTCATACAAAATTGAGGCACTTTTAACCGAGCAAGCCAAATTTTCAAAAAAACTCTCTTATCATTTAGTTTATTTCGTGTACAGCACCTCTGTGCAGAATTCAATATTGACTAACTTAACATATAAACTTACAACCGCAAAAGAACCCCTTGGGGAGTAGAATTCCAAAAAATCTATCTTATTGTATAATAACATCATGCAAGAAACCTAAGTGCAGAATTTCATGCATTTCCTTTAAACTTGATAACTCGCCCATGTAAATTTACACCCCTTTATTTATCCTTAAGGATGAGTAAGATCTCCAACTACACAATTGAGTTCTTAAATATCTTCAATATGGCGTCACAAGGCATATTCACAATTTTATTATATGTAACCTAGATAATGATTTTTCGGTGGATGCACGAAGTCTGAAAGTGTGCCAAATTGTTTTTTTTTTTTTTTATTGGAAGACCAACAGCAGTAACAATTAATATTAATAAAAATATTATGCAACATTCAGCCAATTACAGGTCCTCACGAATAGTAACAATATATAATAAAATTAAGAACTGCGAATGTACTACAACAAATCATTACAGAGCCTTATACAAATCTATTGCTTAATTAAAACTAAACACCTTGATATTGAAAAAAGAAATCACGGCTTAGCACCTGTCTCATCGACTCCAGGTTTGCATTAAATATATCAACGTCATGTAATTTGCTTTTTGGCGATAAGATAATTCTCTACCACATGGTACCTTAATACTAGTCAAGTGAAGTGTGGGTAAATTCAAATTCAAATTCAAATATCATTTATTCAAGTAGGCCTAGCAACAAGCACTTTCGAATCGTCATTTTTTAAAAAAGTATAATCATAATATTAAAATTAAAATTGCAATTATTAAAATTAAAATTGTTATTCACTGTTATTTACAGTTTAATATCACACTAGGATCGTCAAATCTTAAAACTAAAAATTGTATACAAAATACTACTTGTGTAGATGTATGTCATAGTCAGTAAATGTCAAAAGTAAAAACAATAAAAATTAAGACATTATGATTAATTCAAATAATGCAATAAATAATTCATTTTATCAAAATACAAAATTAGTCCCACGGTGCTTTATCGTTCATGTAGTCTTGTGTACTATAATAAGCTTTGGAAACAAGTTTACCCTTCACATATTTCTTAAATTTATTAATTGAAAATTCAGTTACTTCTACTGGTAGCTTATTACAGAATCTTACACAATTACCCATAAATGATGTTGAGGTAGATATACATGTCGGGATAATACAGCTTTACTTGCACGTAGGAAATTATCATTATAAACACAATGTTATGTTTTGTTATGCGAATTCGTCTTTATTTATCATAATAGCCATCGCCTATATGCCGTTGGAAACCGCTTTATTTGAATCTAAACAATGTTGTATGCAAATCGACACAGCATGTAACAAAACAAACACTAGTTACTGCCGATGCATTCAACTCCATTGGGCCGCACGAAATAACACTTCATCATTTGAATTTGTCCCGTTCGGTAATACGTCATATCAATAGCGGCTAATGATGCATGCAGCGCTAATTAGACGTCATTGCTCGTCAAATGTGGACGAATGCAGTGTACGTACAGAGTATAACGTATTAATGGTTTTTTAAATAAATAAAATTATAGTTTTCTTGCCTTTTTACCTCATATTCATCTCACTATCAAGAAATCTATCAAAAAACTGAATGAGGAACTGCTCAGATAACTTATGAAAGAACCTTTTTAACTTCCCTGATTTGAGTTTCACTGTTTTATTTATTCATCATTTAGAATACTAGCTTCCGTTTGCGTCTTCGCTCGCGTTGTAGGTCGATAAAAAGTATAGCCTATATATATTATTTTGGAGACCTTGAACTATCCCCACACCGATTTTCATTAAGATCGGACTAGTAGATTTAAAGATTTTTGGGTACAAACAAACAAACAAAAAGATATTTCCTCTTTATAATTAGTAGAGAATATCTTAGGCTATCAGTTAGAGATAGTCTAATTTATCGACGTGTTTAATTCCTAAAAACAAAATTACAATCAGCTCTAATTTATTTATATACGCATAGTGAAACATACCGTCATACGTACGTACATTGAAACAAAAGCCCAATTGATAGACAATGTTTACCACGCATTGACAGTGACATCATTTTCCGATGTTAACTAAGCCTGGCCTGTAATTAAGAATGGGACGCTAACATGAAATACTGATGGTTTTGTTTCATAGTCATGTATGAACAAAACGATGAATCACGAACAGAATGAATGTTGAAAGAACTCTGTTATAATGATAATAACAGCAGCCCTGTATCTAATACATGTCCCACTCCTGGCCTCTCATGATAAGAAGGGCTAGGCCATAGTCTACCACATTGACCTAGAGCAGATTTGTAGACTTCACAAACCTTCAAGCACTTTTTAGGTACTTTAAGGCATATAGGTATTCTCAAGATGATTGCCTTCACCATTAGCGAGCAATAATTTATATTTATTATGATAAATACACACATATCTTTGAAAAGACGAATCTTAACGATTTATTGGCAGACTATGTGCCGTGGGTTCGAAACCGAGACATTTGACTTTGCAGTCCCACCGTTTCCCACTCGGCGATAGCTGTTGTAAACTGTGTTAATTATTTTCAGAACCACTATTTTGAATTTGTCCCATCTATTATTTTGGATGTTTCAACATGGATGTGTGATAACAATTACGATGTTTACCAGTTTTACGGAGACGCATTGAAGTTACGAGTATCAATAGAAATGAGAATAAGTGCTTTAATTTTTAAACACTGTTATAACTTTAACGATTCATGAGGGTTTACCAACAGACTGACTAGCAAGTAGCGTAGCGTAGGCTTAGTAATAAGACTTCATTGCCTGGGACCTTTTGTGTACGGCACCTTTAAAGTGTAATCTGCAAGCTAGTCTTTAATGCAAATTATATTAATTCTGTTAGGTATTGTGTACATACATAATTGAATTACCATAACATTACCCGGTAATCGATCCCGAGATTTCGCGGTGAAAGGCACATACGCTGACCACGTCGCATCGAGGCAGTTATGAGAGAATTAATAATTTTACCTTACACGAAAATAACTTATATTTCGGCAGGAAAACCCATCCCTTGTAATTGCGGGTATCCTAGCAAATTAAAGGGCTCCGGCAAATTATTTCTGAATACAGAAGTGAACATAGAAGCCAAGGACAGTTTTTATCTGAATATAGAAGCCCATCGGCCCAAAGAGAATGCCTGTATTACAGAATTAAACAAATCGAATTCCGAGCTGGCACCGCAAACCCGAATTTCGGATACAGGGCCAGTACCGTAACGCTCGGCCGATCCTAATATTGAATCTATAATCGTCTCGATTGAATCGAATACTCGGCCGATTCCTACGTCCTCTGGAGAATATCGAACCGATTATCAAATTGTTTCGGACTGCCGAGCGTCCGAGATGCCCCGAATATTAGATCGGTTTCGGTTTTATAAAACGACTCGATAGTAAGTGGTATAGTTTATGATTGGTTTCGTAATGTGATTAGATCAAAAATGTAGACTATTGGTGATGAATAACACGGGCAAACGTATTTTAATATTTAGTAGAGATTTCATGATACGTCATTCAAAAGATGACTAAACCCAATGACTTTTCAGGACTATGAAATATGATACTTTAATTAAAAAAATATTAAGACGACTCCCGCATTAGAAATAACTCCTGTGTTGCGGGAGTGTTCACAAACATACATTTTACACACAAAGCACACCCAGAGCCGTAACAATCTTGACATATCACACAAAGATTTGTCCCGTGTGGGGATCGAACCCTCAACCCCAGCGCAGTGGAGAGCGGCAAAGCTAACGCAAACGTAACGTTAAACCACTACGCCAACTGTGTACTCTAGTGTAATTAGTAGTGTTGTCATTGAAGCCTATTACCGTTTAAAACATATCCTTCTATTTAATTCACTTGAGATTTTAATTGGAAAATCAGCTATATTGACAAAACATTTGAACAAAAAAAGTGTCTACAATAAAAGAAAACACCGTACCAACTTATCTTTCCAATCGATTTGGTGAAACGAACGAAAATAGGTTATTAGGAGGCCGTCCTTGGTTAATAGGTGGCCATTACCCCATGAATCATTATGCCACGGGGCCATTGGGCACAGATGTATCTCTATTGCTTTGTTTTCGTTTGGGGTATTCATGAGTCATTTATGAGTTATTCATTTGCAGTTTTGTGGGAGAAGGAAATGATTTGTGGCCAAAATCTGGGATTGCGGAAAGAGATAAATTGTTAAACTACATGACGATTATGTGGAAATGAAATAGATATGGCCACTGAATTTAGGTCATTCAAATAGGTTAACTGATTATTACTAACATGATACGCGCTCGCTTCGTTTTGGCTTTCCATACCTTTTTACCTCTTATTAAACCCCTTTTGACAGTTTTGACATTAACATTTTTGACATATTTAGAGTTAGAAAGATGTAAGGCATGGAGAAGGGGGACTGGAAAAATTGGCCATCTTGAAACAATACATCTTTTTCTACTTTTTTATGTAAAAAAGTATGAGTATCTAGTAAACACACAGGCTATGATACAGCTACCCGTGACATGGTAGACATGTCGCACATACCACGTGTCGCGGTGCGACGTTCACATACATATGTAATGGATGTCTAAGGATTTGACGCCCTGTGCAGCATATAAAAGATACTCCATTCTGAATACTTTAAATACATTATTTTGAACAGACATAACATAACATCACGCCTATACTACTCAGAAGGGTGAGGCAGAGGTGTATAACAATCACACTTCACCTATTATGTTAAGGTTCCATGTGAGCTCATCGCCATCCACCCGGCACAATACCAACTCCGTGTTGATATTTGAGAATTTCAATGTGAAAAGGTCCCAAAAAAATATTTTTCCCTATCGTAAAATAGAAAGAGTTCTCGCGGTGAGAGGACACATACGCCTACCATTCTTGAGACAGTTGAGATTTTTTTGGACTAAATCACCAACATAGTATATGACGGAGATGGTGATCTCCAGAGTGTCCCCAAAAAGTGTGACATCAGCACAGCCGACGCCACAACCGTCGTCCCCATGACCACTCACTCAGTAATCAACTCTAAAATAATCAACTGATGGTTTATAAACTAATTTTAGGACAATCAACTTATTAATCTTAATTATAATCGACGAACAGTTGTAATTGCGCCGATATATACATTTCCTATTTTGAAGGAAGTAAAGAATAACTGGGTATATAATAAGTAAACACAGGCAGGTTATGATATGATACAGCTACCCGTGACGTAGTAGACATGTCGCACATGCCGCGTGTCGCGGTGTGCGACGTCCACAGACATATCCGAC
The DNA here is from genome assembly GCA_905147285.1 of Hypena proboscidalis. Taxonomy (NCBI): domain Eukaryota; kingdom Metazoa; phylum Arthropoda; class Insecta; order Lepidoptera; family Erebidae; genus Hypena; species Hypena proboscidalis. The sequence continues at coordinate 22,489,109 of LR990129.1, forward strand.
GGATGTCTGAGGATTGGACGCACTGTGCAGCGGATAAAATGATGCTCCAATCTGAATACCTACTTCGAAAATGAGACATTCAATAAAATCAGAGTGTCTCTCATTTAACGATTGACGATGATAAGGATAATAAAACAAGATTGTGCCCGCTACTTTGACTGTGTGGATTTCGTTGTATGTGCCCGCGCTTTGACCCGCGTTGAATCTTTTTCTTAGTTATATAAATAATTGTATCACTATAACCGGTAAAACTAGCCGTTGATCATGCAAGTGGGCAAAGACAGCAAAGACTGATAATATAACTATGTTATTCTTTTCAAATACCTATATAACCTTAAAGTTTGGGGTGCATGAAAGGAGCCTCCCCAAATGACATACACACACAACGATTCCCTACGTCCGGCGCACCCTGGGCAATTCGCGAGATCTCCATATCGAATTGGCTAATCCTTTCACCACGATGGCAAGTCAATATAAAATTTAACTCAGCCATCGACACGACGAAGAAGAAGAAGACCTTAAAGTACCAAAAATGGAGACATTTTCGTGATTATGAACAAAGAATAAAAGCACCTCAGATATTCAATTTTGTCAGTATTTTATTTACTTTGCAATAATATATTTAGTCTCGCTTCTTGTGTGCTGGCCTTGTTGGTCCAGGATGCAGAATATCGTGAATCGTTAATCCTTTTGATACCTGAAAACATTTCGACTCAAGAACACATGCAGCATTTTAGCGCTGCCCAGTACCAAGCTCGCAGTCGGCACGTCGAGTCCGCTGCAATCGAACATCCCCGGCACATTCTGCAGGTTATACTACCAAATAGCAGATAACTGCCTTCTAATATCTTCAATCTAAAACCATCTTTATATTCACGACATAAAGTTGAATTACACTTGGAGATTTCACAGGCATTTATCAGAAGCCTGCTTGAGAAATGCGTCGGTCTCGGTACATACTTGGCGCATCATTTCTGGATATTTGCTGTAAAGATTCTTGTTTCCAATTTGTGAGGCCAATCTTTGTGAATGATACTTGCAGGTTTGAAGGAAAATGAGGAAGCTGATTAGTTTCGATTGTGCTTTTTTGTGCGACTTTGAATAGTCGACTTTGCCTGTTTCGATGAAAAATACTACAGATATTGTGAAATGAGACACTCTTTCATTCAGCAGGTGTCTATCTTGATTAAGCTATTACTCAGTCTATTTACTCTTGCAGCCAAATAGTTTTTGAGTCAAATAAATGAAGAAAATGCTTTTGCTTTCTATTATTTCACACTAACCGCTTCCATCATCAGTACAGGCATAATCTGTAATTCTTTTAGGAAATACAATCATAATTAAATTTCTTTACAATGAATGTGGACGGCGCATCATACAAAGTGAAATACCTCATGAAAGCAAGCATTTCTAAACTCAAGTTAATGTAATCTGATCCAACTACAGCACAACTCAAATCAAACACACATCTCCAAATTCATCCATTACCAGTGATGCATAGAAAGTGGTATTAAGGTAATAGTTTCCCGGAACCTGGCGGAACAATTAACTTAATGAATATGCGGGTGTGCGCAAACAACGTGTCTGACCGTCGAGATGGTGTAGATGTGTGCTCTAAGGTTTATGGGCTCGCTGGAATACATCAAACCAACAATGTTGAAATATTTTTCCATTTTATTGACAAACATTACATAACATCACGGCTTATTACCCAGAAGGCTGTAGCAAAAGCGTACAACATCCACACTTCACCAGTTATGTTTAGGTCCCATGCGATAGGGCGTGAGCAGTAAGTAAGTAAGTAAGTATTTATTTCATAACAACATAACATTGTGTTGAAAATTTCTTAAAACTACATAAAATTAATAATAACTACACAACATTATATAATAAATTAAAACAAAACATTAGAAATAAACAATATTAAAATTTACAATATTACAATTTCATTAAAAAAAAAAAAAAAAATATATATATATATATTCAAAGCAATTAAAACATGATTAAAATCTAGTGTTTGTCATTAATAAACTCGTCAATACTGTAGTAACCTTTCCCCAACAAATATGTTTTCAGTTTATTTTTAAATAAGTTGACACTATAAATACTTTTAAGCTCTGTGGGTAGCTTATTGTATAACCAAACTGATTGTACCCTTGCACTGTGTTTCACAACATTGAGTTTTGGTTGTAATTTTGATGGTATATCTTTCCTGCGGGTGGTATCTCTAATTTTTCTTTCTTCGTCAGATTCAATTTTGTGGAGATTTTTTATAAAGTTTGTCAATAACATTAATATATAAAGACATGGGACTGTTAGGATTCTAAGTTTTATAAAATGTTCTTTACACGAATCTGTTTGCTTCAGACGATAAAGTGTTCTGAGAGCCCTTTTTTGTATGATAAATGTCGTACTTATATTATATTTGTAGCTATTTCCCCAGAAAATTATGCTGTATCTAAGCTTACTTTCAACCAAAGCAAAGTATACCATCCGAAGCTGTCTTACTGTGAGTTCATCTCTCAGATTTCTTAACACGTAGCATGCAGAACTAATAGACTTGACAATGGCTTGAGTCTCTTGCTTCCAGTTCAGAGCCTATCGCCATCCGCCGGGCCCGACCCGGAAATCGAACCCGAGACCTCGCGATGAGGAGCGCATACGCTAATCACTAGACCATCGAAGCAGTTCCATTTTGTTATATTAAAGAATCAGTATCTAACTCAATTTCAAAGGAAGAATGTATCACAAAACATGGGTACATTTTCAGAACCCGACAAATCAATAGAAATAAATGTATATAGGTATGACAGACCGCAATGATTCGTATTGCATCTGTCACACACACGAACACTGACTGCACATAATTGTTTAATTGATTGATTAGTGGTTTCCATTAGATGCGACCGTACAATTGTACGGACAACACTGTATAGTACACTGTGTAGTAATGTATAGCTATGTGGTTGCATTTGGGCAGTCAGCTTTCAAATTAGATTGATTTTACGCGACATTATGTGACAGATAAAAATGATGACATGCATACCTATATGAACAATTTTTGTGTGAGTTTCTTTTTTATCCAGCTATACAAACAGCTTGACAAAAAAGAGTGGAAAATAATGGGACCGTATAACATCCGATTACAAATAAATAAATCAGCACAGCCCAATTTAAAAATTAACGAAATTGCACGAAACGGTGAACTTTGACAACTTTGTAATTATGTTGCCAGCCGACACAAATTTGTTTCCGTTTCAAAACTACTTTATCAGGCTGTATTTATCTATACTGTGAAAGAAACAACTTTTCTTAGTACGACAAAGTGTTACACTTGACAAGTGAACAGTCTGATCGTAGTTAGGTACTCAATCGATTGTATGATTTAGTTGGAAAGGAAAGGCAGGTAACGTGTTTAATTTTCCAGCGATCTATTTTCATTGTCCCTGTATGTCCCTAGTAGAGAGAATTAACTCTGAGTGCTGACTCGCTGCACTGTCACATGTGTTTTTCTGTAAGGGGGAACAATTTCTTGGCTGTTTTCATACAAAAGTAATATGGGTTAAACTTTCTTTCAACATAATAATTTATCATAAAGATTTTATCAATTTTTTATAGACAAGTCATATCTAAAACACTAAAATGGTACATGCATTTGTTGGCGCATATTTTCTCAAAATTATTATTTTAATTTTTCAGTTTGCATGGAATTAAATTAATGAAATAAACATATTGACAAGAAACATGCATTTTAGTGTTTTAGATATGAATTTTCTTTAAAAATAAATTAAAACTGAATCATATTAAAGTTAAACTCTAATAAAGTTCAAAAATTAAAACACGGCGCGGCGCTCGGGGTGAAGCTTGTAATTATGCAAACCTATGGTGTGTGTGTGTGTGCCAAATTTCAGAAATCCGTGCTGTTATTTTTGTGCAAAGAGTAGCAGACATTTACACACTCACACACACACACACACACGCACACACACACACATACACACACACATCCGCGCTTTCTCAGGACAAGTATAGTCGTATTTATAATATTAGAAGGATCAAATACTCTAGCAGGCACGATGTTGGTCTGGTATCAACTATTGATATCTGGTATCAACCTTTAGGTGCCCCTTGCACCACAAATACATACTGTGTGAAAAGAATAACAAAGCATATTTCTATACCTGATTGTAATTGACAGTAGCGTATAAACAATGGACAGTCATGATACTAGAAGAGCTTGCATAACAAGCTCAAGATTGATTTTTGCGCACATTTGTCATATTTTTTTATGGTGAATCATGACAAAGACGTGATAAAATCTCGCTCTCGTATGCTGCCTCCTCAGAAGTTAAGGCTAATTAGTAAACCAAAGTCATTAAACCAAACTTAAATGTACTTCATTTTATAGCCACGAAAATAACCACAATATGTAAACAAAATATCTTGTTTATTAATTCCTCCATATTGAATTTTACAGCTTTCACAGCGGGAGTCTGTTCAAGGCACTTGTATACAATGTATGTAAACATAGATGATATAATATACTGCCTCGTCGGTTTACTGGTTAGCTTATGCGACCTTTTATCGCGTGTTATCTGGGATTTTTCTACCAGTAAGTTCTCAATAGCACGGAGTTGAGATTGCGCCAGGTGGATGGCGATAGGTAAGATAGATCACAGGAGACTTAATCATTACAGGTAAAATGTGGGTATTATAAGCCTTTACCATTCCCTTCAGGGTAGTATTGACGTAATGTTATGAAGTATTATAGCGTCTAATACAGTCGTATGGTTAAAGGTTTAATAGTTTAAAGCGTCAATAACCTTTATGCATCAATGTTCGATCACTCAATAAAACGGACCACTTACATTTATTTTTTAAAACGTTTTAAGTACTAGATAAGAACTTTTAATAGAACAGACTGATGAACTACGATTAATGGGATTTAGAACGGGCGACTATTTAATAAATAAATAGTAGAGTAAAAGAGTTTTTAGGCTATTTAACATAACATCACGCAATTACCCAGAAGGGTGATCCAGAGTAACAATAATAACAGTTACAATCTCACCTGTTAAGTTTAAGTTCTATGTGGTAGGGGTGAGCCTATCGCCATCCACTGAAAACAATTCTAACTCCGTGCTGCTATTGAGAATTACCTGATAGAAGAAACTCAAATAACACTTTTGTGCGACCCAGGAATCGAACCTGAGAGCTCGCGGAAAGAGAATACATACGATAACCACTAGTTAGTCCAACGAAACAGTTGATTAACTGATTGAAACGGCCATGGCGCAATGGATAACGCATCGGACTTACGATCGAGAGATCGTGGGTTCGAACTCTGGCCATTACACCAACACAAACGAATGTATAGCTGGAGGGGTTAACAAGAATATATAATAGTAAGTCTTTTTTAATAAAAAACAAAAAAAACGTATCGTTACGTACCCGTCTCGCCTCTTCAAAGTCGCCTCATGGAAAGCAACTAATCAAATCTATTTTAGTCCAGCCCATTACTCAAATCGTATGACTAAAACAAGCTCAAAGTTCCTTTAGCGGCTCCCATTTGTCACGTATAACACTAATTGGGACAGTTTAAGTACTTCAGTGTTATAAACGTGTTTTGTTCCATTTTTTAGGATTAAATTTATTGCGTATTTCGAGTATTTTAATTGAAAAGTGTTCGGGGAATTTTGTAGTACAGCTGAGGTAAATTTGGTACAGGAAATTCTTTTTTTTTTGTGTATTCAAAATAAGCGTTACAGGGTTTGGAACGGTCTACTCTGTATTGCGTTGCAATTTGCAATGAAGTTTTTCCACTGGCTGAACTCTAATGCAATTTGTGGGCCTGTCTATGTACATACATAGGTAAGCACTGTAGAAATAAATATTGTAATGTAATTTTCCTTGCATGATTTTTTTAGCAACATATACTCGTATGGTGCTTTAACTTTAACTTTAACTCAACTTTAACTTAAATTTTTAGGTAAAACACAGTATTTTTTAAGGTACAACCAGACCGCACACATTCACCTGCAATGTAAACTTTTTCGAATAAAATTTCAAACTTCGATTTGCCATATTGCGCGATGTAATAATCGAATATTTAACTTTACATTACAAACGAATACTTACGGCCTGAGAGCATCTTTACTTTTTTGAAATCTTGACGTGAGAGCAGCAGGCTCTTCTCGGTCGAATGGACAAAAAGGCATTTTCAAATAAATAAATAAATAAATAAATAAATAAATAAATTTTCTATCAAGACATTACTATCGTAGAATGTCCCTCAATGATTTAATATCTAATAGAACCGGGAGTACCGCTACACCGACAGCTGATCCCGTCTCAGCAATCATTGAGAAATAAGTACTTGATATACATAACTAGCTTTTACCGCAACCTTAGGAAGCTTTAGACTCATCCTTGAAATTATAGCACGCTGCACCCTCCTAGTCATTGATTAAAGAATCTTGGCGCGCTTTCTTGTTTGATTTTTAAACCAGTTCAAACCTATTTGGCGTCAGATTCAATGTTTGGCGCCCACGTTTACCACGTTAAATTTGGTGACTAATTTTTAGTAGCAGAAAAATAGGACGTTCGAAAATGTATGCACTTATGCACACGTACTACAAAAGTCGGTCAGAAATAGTATGAACTGTCTGCCCTGTCTGTCTCTGAACTGTCTGTCTTGAAAAAAATTGTTCATCGATTTATTACCCTAAGGGTGAAATAAAAGAATTACTGGTTTTGTAGTAAAGGTGATATAATTATTTACATTTACACCTTTAGCTCATGGAACTTTACAAATAAATGGCTTACATGTTTTATAAATCGTTGCCTCGCCGCTTTCAACTACGCTGGTGCTGTGGGTTCGATCCCCACCTAGGACAAATCTTTGTGTGATCCACAAAGATTTGTTCTGACTCTGGGTGTGCTTTGTGTGTAAAATTGATGTCTTTGAACACCCTCCTGCTCCTGTGTCGCGGACAGGAGCTATACATAGTACGGTAGTCGTTAAAAAAAATACATATACTGACAATAATATTAAAAACACATAGCTACCATCACCCTCGAACTGTAACAAGGTAAGAATACTATTTTTGGTCACTGATTCATAACCCTCCCAATTACAGCCAATTAAAAACACATATATTTATGCTCCCATATTTTATGGCCAGATGTTATTTTGTCGAATATTTGTTCTTTATTAATATTTTTACTATTATCTAAATTAAAATTGTGTTTCTTTTTTTTTGTTTTGACGTAATAGCGCCTGAATTGATGTAAACTCTTTGCTACATAAAGTTACTTTACAGCTAGTAACTTGGACTAAAGCAAAATGCCATTCTTTGCATGAAATGAGAATCTACAACTGGAAACTTTGGGCTAAAGTAAATTTTGTTTAGCTCAAAATACCTATACAACAATGTACTACATTTAGCTAGCTTGAAGTATTCAAGGGTGGGACCGAAAATAGCATTCTGTATTTTTTTATCTATTCACGTTACGTATTCTTTTATGACTCATATGATAATGTTTCTTATTTATATGTGAAATACAAAAGCAGATACTATAATACTATCACTAATAGTATGTAGAATGCCTTTTGGAATACTAAAGAAATAAACATAGTGTATTCGATTTCAATACGGCCCATTTAAGAAGATCTGATTCACATATATATTTTTATTACCATGACTAACTAGTAATAACTATGAATATTGTGATTCCTAGAAACGTGCGTAACAAAGCAAAAACATCACTGCGACAAGGATAATGGACTGTTGACAAAATGTACCCACGGCTACCCATCAAGTTACATCTCCAGTATAAGCCGGTCTCGCATAGGACTGAAAACCTATACAAAGGAAGACCATTATAATATACTGGTTTATGGCTGTGTTGCCGTGTGTCCGAACTACAAATTTTAAAACGTGATTCAGGATTTTCCCTGTAATAAACTCTTCGGTTTATTAAATATGATGTTTATTTCACTAATAAACGTAGAATGGGCAACCTGCAATAAAATCATTGCTAGAGGGATAGAAAAATATATGTCATCTGATAAATCCGACTTGATCAATATATTATGGCCCTCGGGCCCTTCAAAAGGGCAGACAGACAAGGATGGCTTCATAAAAGTCGAACGAAGACGAAGGAAGCCCACTTGCAGCAATAAGCGCGGTACCGCGCTGTCCGGACCTAATACATTGCGTCCTGAAGTGCCCTCGACGCTGCTGTACGTGTCCCGGTTACATCACTCTACGAAGTGTGAAGACCTCGTAGAGTACATCCGGGGCAAGACGAAGTGGACATTGAGGGTCGTTCTGCTAGAACCGCGCCACAACACAAATTTCAAATCGTTTGTGGTGCGCGTCCCCACACACCATCTGGAGACGTTTCTTCAAGAGGAATTCTGGCCGGAGGGAGTCGCGTATCGCCGCTTTCGTGGAAGGTTACACGACACCTCGCAATTGCGCAACACTTCGCCGATTAAAAGTGTAAAATAGTTTCTTAGTTATGAAATACGAATATGTATGTTAGTTATAAGGTATTTATGTATGGGCCCTGATGCCTGAGATAAAAATATATTATTATTATATTATTATTATTATTATTAATGTGAAAGTTTAATACTTAGGTCAATCTGCTAACTTTCACCTTTCACATTTCACCTGTGCTGTCTATGAGGAGAGGAGTGAGATGTCTCTTTCACACTCTTTTGGGTGAAATAGCCGTGATGTTATATTTTTTTTTATTCTACGCCCACAGCGAACGAACGCGTAGTCCAGCTGATGGTAAGTGGAGTACAGCCCATGGACATCAACAATCCACAAAAGCAGATTATAGATGCGTCGCTGCAGCTGAGGACTACGGTGTTATGCCTCATGTGCCAGTAATTTCATGGCCTGATCTCACCACCAAACCGGAACACAGTAATGGAAGCACTACTATTTGGCGGCAGGTTAAAGGTGAGACGGTGGTGCTGCCGCCCTCGAGCTCATTCACAAGAGCTCTACCACCAGTAAGTAATATTATGTTATACGTACTGACGGACGAGAAGAGTGGCACGTAAATAGCAATAATTTAGACCAGTTTGAACTGCAACACTTGATGGATTGTTGATTGAAGCAAGATGTTATTAGTACTCCGTACAGCCTGTTACTTGGTAATTATGGGGAATTTATTCATGGCCCCTGTGTTTTATTGTCGACACGGTGATGGTTCGACATGAATATTATACATGTAAATGAAGAGCTTTTAAATAGGAAGCCTTTACAATACATACGCCTAGGGTAAAATAAATAACACAGCATAACATCACGCCTATATTATCCAGAAGGGTGTGGCAGAGGTGTACAACACGCACACTTTGCCTATTATGTTTAGACTCTATGGAGTAAGGGGTGAGCCTATCGCCATCCACCGGGCACAATTCCAACTCCGTGGTGCTATTGTGAATTTCCTGACGTTAAGTTCTCAAAATACTCAGTAAAATAAATGTAAAGATAAAACATGTATTATCTATCGGTTTACTAATAGTTCTAATAAAATAACAAAGGTGCCAAATTGCTATTATTATTAGTTTAATTCATCAGGAATTTCTAGAAGCATCCCAAGATTTTAAACTTCACTTGAAAGCAGAATACTCACATTCTATAACAATGACTTAAACATAGCTGGTGAAGTGTAGGTGATACACGGGGACCTTTTATTCGCATAATTTAGTTTAGCATAACACGTTACGCATTTATTTTTTCGCAATAACTTATGTCTTTTAGAATAACTATCATTTCGTATTTTTGACATAATGTGTTTTATGGCATAATGTTATTTTCGCATCATACTTATTAGCTATTGGTTTTTTGCCTAATAAAGATCAAAATCAATTTGATAATAATATGATCATTATAGTGTAAAAAGTAGCAAAGCTAAGCCGCATATAATAATAGTATTTTATTGAATTAGGGTATTATTAAAAAAGTATGCTAAAAGACTGACAATTCAAAAAATTGTTATGCCTAATGCATAAGCGTAAAAAAATTATGGCAAATAAAATACTGAACCTGATGCACATTTCTGCTTCACCCTTCAGTGTTATATAGACAAAATTAATCAAGGATAAAATCAAAACAATTAAAATGTTACAAATTAATTTATTTAATATCACAGATTTAAATACAAAATTTACATTGAGTTAGTACTTACATTAACAACTAAAGATCTTATATATTGGATGAAAATATTATTCAAATATTACAAGTATTTTTCTCATCCATTTTTATACTTCATCATTTCATTATACTCTTAGACCGATATAATATAAAAAGCGTACATATAAATATATAAAAACAATGTCATAAATGCTTAAAAATTGGCAGTTATTTACAGAATAATCAGTCTAAATAAATAATATCCTAGTCCACTTATTTACTTGAATTTGTGCGATCAGTTTTATGTAGTTATGTTTCAATTAAATTCATTCTAAATACCTACAATATATTTTATTGAAATAAATAGAACAGACAACAATTAATTGCGATACAATATCTAAACCTATTGAACAACGTACAATTAAGGACATACATAAATTCAGTAAATAATGAACAATTAGCGGTCTTATCGCTATTAGCTGAAAAAGAATTACATTAAATTACTTAAAAACACAGGGAATAAATAAAATAATAATAAGACGAAACAAAGAACTCGTCTGTCAATAGGCACAAATAAAAACTAATGGGAATTCTTTATCAAAACATGTCAGACAAATCGAGAACGGAATATCAGTTTGAAAAAAACGATTCAATTTTTGTTTTTTTCTCGTGAATCTGTTACCCCGTACAACATAACTACTTATTAAATCAAAAATCGTTTTTAAATAAGCGAGAAACTTCAATATTATGCTCTCTAGACACTTTAGTAGTATCGAAAAATATGCACTAACAGTCAATAATTCAGTGTTCATGAAATAAGCGTTTATATTTTAGGCAAAACCTCTCAATATGGTTTAACATTTTGAGAAACCAATAAAATTAACATCGTTTTTACATTTTTTAGCCATATTCCAGGTTTTATTGACCTAACGTCATTTTCTAAAAACCTTGATTCCCATTAGCTCATCTAATAACTACAAGATTACTTGACAATAGTCAAACATATTTTATCTCTATAGCTAGTATCTATATGTCCTGAAGGTAATGTGACCGCTACATCTACCTTTGAGACTGAAGTGGGGGATGATGTTAGTTCTGCGAGTTGGGATGAACATTCGCTTGATCTGGATGTCATCGTTCTAGCTGTAATAGAATTGGAAATTAAGTACTGTCAACAGGTAGGTAAGAGTTCGTTTTGCCGGCTACACGCTTAATCTTACTAGTGCAAATTAAAAAAATCAAACAGTTCAAGCAACCGCCAAGAAAAAAATAAGATGATGTTGTTTTAGAACTTGACCTCATCTCCATTTTTTGTTATTACACCAAAACTGTGGCACAATTATCCTCAGTTTTATTGTGATTGCAGTGCGTGTTACCATAAATGTACGCAAAAAGGCATTATTTTAACTTAAATTAAACCAAGGACACAGTTATGGTGAAATTAAAGGTTTAAGTAGATTAAATTCTAGAAAATTGAGAAATTTCAAATCCAGCAGCATACGGATCTATTGCTTGATTGGCATAGCACCTGGGGCGTTTACTCTGGAAGTGCAGGGTCAAATCCTTTTGCCAAATTTGCCAACCTTAATATTGTATAATATACAAAAAGACATGGCAAAGCTATAATTTGCTATAAAATATTACAAGTATTTATTAAAAATGCGTCATCTCACAATGGTATCGATTTGGTTTAAACCCAAAACATACAACTATTTTAATATTGTAGTGATGCTAACATAAAGTGTCGTCCAGTTTTAACTATTATGAATGTTAACAACATTCAATGGCTGCACAAGGCAAAAAAATACAAGTTACAACAATTTTACAACCCACAAAAAAGAAAATTGATGTTCTCCAACCCTTCTTGAGTATCTCAAGACCCTTGCTTATTCTCACCCAATATTGTTATTAGTTAACAAAGGCACTCACAATTGGTGTAGCAACTGGACGCGGAGTCCCCGGAAGGGCTGTAAGGCTTCATCTCGTAGTGATTACTTCCGGCCGAAGACTGTTGCCTGCTACGGTGTCCAAATGGGGACGAATAGCTGGGGTGCACGAATAATGGGAAAAGTTATTACTTGATAAACAACCATACATCCATGAGGATAATAACGTGGCTTTTCTTCTAAGAGAAGGTAAATTAGGTCTGCATAATTTTACGATTAAATGATATAAAGGTTGCAAGTTATCCACAAAAAGACTCATATTGATATCAAGAAGATGATACATGTTTTGTTTCTTTTACTTAAATAAAGCAGAGTGCAAGACTGGCTGCGACTCAGACTTATCGCACTCTCTTGATAATGCCTAGAAGTATAGGTGAAACCGCGGTCGACTAAATAGACCAACATTACGTGAGTAACACCCGTATTTCATAATTTTAATAATGTTGCAAACTCACGTCAGTTCTAATGAACATAATATATTTCATTATGTAACTTATTTTTTAAACCATAAGACAGACGTACCCCTAAACATGTATTTAGGTAACATCAATACATAAAATCTCTGAGCATGTACTCGTAATAAAACACTTATGAACAATCACACCATACCAGATGCAACTTGTCTTAATAAATGACGTATACAAAACAGGTACTTGTAAAGGTATCTAATTTTAACCAAGACCACCAGTAAAATTGATAAAGTGCTTCCACTACATAACAGGCAATCAATTAGGAATGTATTTTCATGAATACACTTACTGGCAGAGAGGGCATAATATCATAATCCTTTGACGTAGCGATATTTTATTGATATTCATGAATTACAGTCAGAACTTATCGTCGGAAGCACTATGAGTTGGATTGTTTTATTTTATATCGTATAATAATATATCAACTTTAGTCACTAAATTCAATCTGTTACCAAAATAAAAGCGAGTTACATGGACTTAATATCTGCTGCTGCTAATGAACGCTTTTATTCTGGTAATCATATGAGTTTTATTGTTTATTTTATAGTGAACCTTTGATACCCACCTGTCCCTAACATGAGGCATGTCATAATGGTTGTCAGGTCCCTGCATCCAGTACTCGTTGCAAGTCCTCGTCAAATCAGGCGCTGCGTTGTTTTTGTCGCGAGTGGAGTGCGTCTTTGGTATTCCTGCATTGAAGAGCAAACGTGTGTTTGTATGACTATAGTGACCAGCGCTAAGTTTAGCGTTAAATTGACTGCCAATAAGTTAATTAAAGCATCTAAAATTCTGAGAAATCTTTGTAACGATCAGTACATCTTTGAAAACAATTATGACAACCGATAAAAAATTCAGTATTAAATAAAAACAAGCTCTTGAACATTTCATAATCATGTAAGGTAGAATTAATAACAAATGTCACAAATATAATTGTCTATAGTATACTAGCGATTTATGCAATAGTACGTACCTATTCTCCCGGCGGCATATCCAGGTCGATTCTTATACTTGCACCAGACGTACAAGATCGCCAAACCGGCCATCAGCATTGCCACTGTGATGCCAATGCCCACGTAGAGAGTTGTGTTGTTTGTGTAGAATCCTAAACAGCAACAAAACTGTTAAGTTAATAACACCTACAACGCCTTGTCCCTAATATTATGTTGTTATGACATGTACTACTTGGATGCTGAAAATGGCTTTAAATTTTGGTGTAAAATTTGAACGTACTTTCAAAAACTCTATACTACCTAACTGTCAACAATCAAGAAACTGACCATGTCGTTGTTGCTTTACGTAGTTGATAATTTTTCGATTAAGAAAATTGTATCAATAAAACACAAATAAAAATAAATAGCTGCATATAAGAAACAATTTCGCAAAACATATATTCTTCAATTTCTTACTGATTCCACTAGAGCACATCCCATCGACACAGGCAGCATGTTGCATCGTGGATCCAGCGCAGTTGCCGGTGCATTGCCTTCTTCTGACCCTAACGCAGTCACCGCTGCAGCCCGACCATGAGCTCCAGAGTGACCAGGAACCACCTGGATAATATCGAACAAATGTCAAAAATTCATACGAGTGACAAAGTTTAAAATATTGTAAAGAATAATAAAATTATAATCAATAAGATAACTTAAAAATCCTGACAAATATTGTCTGGATCATGGTTGTAGGAACATGTTGTGTTGGTTTTTAGCTTGTACTTATAAGGAATCATCTCAAAGTAGTAGGTATTTAGAAATAAAGCAGTGGTTTTGTATCACATGGCATCCACGGCGAGCAATTTATAACACTATCTACACTCACTATTACACGAGACGCAATCTTCATCACTCTGCGTGGCGTGACCACGGCACGGCGCACCGCCATTGGCTAGTGTAGGCTCTGAACAGCTGCGCGTGCGTCGACGTCCACTTGTCTGCGAGTTGCAGCGACACGACGTCCATGGCGACCATTCTGACCACCCGCCGTTAACTGTTTGAAAAATTGTTTGTTTGAAAGGTAGTAATGCCGAAGCACTTTAAATGCTCACTAGTAGTTACACCTTCTATTTTTCAGTTATGAATAAAAACATGCTTATGGTAAGCATTAGCAATACTGAGCAGTAGACGACACGATGTGATTTCTAATAGCCACAAGCTGACAATGCCAACATTATATATTTCGTAATAAAAATAAACAAGTAGCTTTGAGAGTGCTTAAAAGAAAATTTGATTTAATATTTATCAATGTCTATTGAACCATAGGTATAGGTGTTATGTTTCATGGAAACCAATATTTCTTAAAAAATGACCTTGTTATTATGTTACCTATATAACCTAAACGATCGGTAAGTGTGACCAGTGCCCCACTTAAACTATTTATATAACATTAGCTTCTGCCCGCGGCTCTACCCATTGTCAGCAAGAAATAGCATTTAGTTATACTTGAAATTTTATAAAATCAATAGTAGTACCTTTTTAACATGTAAAAGTAAGTAGGTTGTTTAGATTTAAGATGTTTTATCGAATGTTTGAATACATAAAAACATATCCATTGTTGTCTTATTTCATCTCATTGTGTTTTATGTAGTAGGTTCCTAACCTACTACATAAAACATTAAATAAGAATAACATACCGTAGATAGACAAAACAGCGACTTCCGATTCTCTTCGACCGGCGATGTTCTCAGCCACACACGTGTAGTTCGCCATGTCCTGAACAATACGTGTTAATCAATAATGTGTGAAGCCAGGTCCACACTTAATGAACGAAGCCCAACGATCGGATTCGCTGGTCCTATTTCAGATGGCTTAGCGAATTCTAACGAATCCTTTGTTGTTATCGCCACGCTTTGGATAGCCGGGAAACGCCAACGAAAGATCGGAGGCGTTCGCTTAGCCGTCCAAACTACTTCAAACAGGAACCAAAGAGCGCCTTCGTTGGTCTTCGTTCGTTAGGTGTGGACTTGGATTTAAGATAAAAATATTCATCAGTAATAGCACACATAAAACACATAAAAGTAGCATTTTTAGCATCGGCGATTTTTCAACTAAATTAATGCTGCGTCGTGTTTTGATGACCTGCTGCGTTCGTACAATTAATAATTTACCAAGTGTTTAATTGAAAACTTTACTAATCATTTTAATTTTTATTTTGAATTTTAATTTTAGACTGGTATACTGCGCTGATGATGTGAGTTCAATCTTAGCGTGGCCGTGCAAATCTTTGTATCTATCTATGTCTTCACAACGATTTGTTTTAAGTCTGGGTGTACTTTGTGTTTGTGAAGTATCCGCGATACAGAAATATATAAAGAGGGTGTCGTTCTTAAAAATACTCAAGTACAAGGCAAGGCAACTCTGAGAGCTAAGAAATTGTAAGTTATATACACACATACCTGTAAACTAACTTTGGGCAGCACAAGAGTTTCAACAGTAGGTTCGATGATGATGCCATTCCTCGTCCACTTGATGGTAGGAGGTGGAGCAGCTGGTGGTGGAACACATCTGAATGTGACAGACCTGCCGGCTTCCACTGTGGTTGTTAGGGGGTGCTGGATGAATTGCTTCTTTATGTCTGTTGAAAGAAGATGCATTTAAAAAAAAATACAGAATTATGTTGAAGTAACTATGATGCCTTCGGGTGACATAAATTCAGCTTTAGCGTGGATATTTTATAGTTAAACACACATAGATATAATAGTATAATTTGGTCACAACTTTTCATTTCAGATGAAAGTAATCCATCGATGGATAGCATTTAACTTAAAAATATAGAAATCCATTTTACCACAGTATTTTGTGATATAACAGTTTTTTTTTTCTCATCATTTGTCTAATCAAACGTTATTCCATAAAATAAACTATGACTCATTATTACTGTGTTCAAGTAATGCGGGTTTTCCGATATTCAATAGAAAAGCTCCTTGCGAGCTCTCGGCTCTCGGCTCCCCCAAATTGAAAGCCGACACCTATCCAAATTGGCCTCGCGTAGTTTTACTCACCGTAGATCGACGTAGAAGTGGCTACGAGTTTCATAAGCCAACTATGTCAAGTGGCATTTCATCACAGAATGCGCAAATAGACTTACGAGCCACTTTCAAGCAACTTTCACTCCTACATGTACTATCTCACCAACTGATTTATGACCCACCCAAATAATCATCGCGCAAAGGCACTCCAAAACATTAAAATCTAATTTGGATTGACAAATAAACTGACATTAGACAAATTCCTTCCACAAATTTGCAATGTTCTAATTACTCTTTTACGCAAAAACGACTAAACAACTTTTGTTGAAATTTGGTACACAGACCAGGTTATTAGATAGATTACCATTATAAGCTCCTTTTATAGGCACTACGTGGACTACGCGGGCGTAGCCGTGGGTAGAGCAATACAGACATTTCTGAAAGGTCGAACTTATCGATAGTTACAATTTCAAACCAAACGTTTCCCAAAAGGATCATGATTCCGTTGGTCCGACAGTACAAAGATCCACCCTCACATCACTTGGAATAGAAAGCTAGTGAGCATTCATCAAAGCGCAAAGTACTCGACTTAACGAGCGGAAATAATGTTTCCTTCACATAATGGTTCCGTTACCCACCCTCTTAAAAAAGGGATGAAAATAAAAACAGTCGTGAATTTTTTTTTGGATAATAGAGTTGTATCGTTAAAAGTTAAGGAGGAATTCCGATGGATAATAAATGTTAGGATAGTTGGAAAAATAAACGATGTTGTTCATAGTTGTGGAATTTTAGGGATTCATACTTCCCCCGTGTTTTTAGCGGAGGATAAACTGAACAACAATTTTAATGGTAACTTTAACAAAACGTGGAATACTTTATCATTTTTATTATGTGTTGCTTTTAATCCTTTATTTTCTGCTTGAAGAGATAGATATGCAAACTTTTATACTATGGACTAATTTTTTTAATAAGTATCAATTTAATTTCATAGCAATATTTAAGTTTATTTTTCTCTCCATAACCATCTTTAGCCAAAGTGTTTTAGTTGCTTTACTTAGAATTATTGTCTAAAAACAAACAAATATTGTATGAATTATTGGAAAAGATGGTGCACATGATTTTCTTACCAGTAATCTCATGATGCAATACCCATCGGAGCTGGCATTTGCATTGATTGTAATTCAAATTTCTTAGGTGAATTAAAGTCAATCTAAGCTCCGGTGTCAAATTATTTTATCGCAATAAGTATTATAATTTAATTAGTAAAGTTTTATTTGTATTTTATAATTTTTGTATTTTGATGTAGATTTTGACGTGTTCAAGCGCCCTTTAGGTTTTAACTAATTCAATTTATTATTTGAATTTTAGCATCATATATCTAATAAATGTGCATTTTTGTTCAAGTCACGTTATACTTATGATTCCTAAATCATACTTTATTATTTATGTATTTAAATACAAACAATTCCACATTAATTCTACTATAGACTTCTTCTTAACTGACACTAGTCACTACATAAGATAT
This sequence comes from Hypena proboscidalis, assembly GCA_905147285.1. Classification (NCBI taxonomy): domain Eukaryota; kingdom Metazoa; phylum Arthropoda; class Insecta; order Lepidoptera; family Erebidae; genus Hypena; species Hypena proboscidalis. Next base: position 22,507,171 of record LR990129.1, read on the forward strand.
TTTATAACATTGACCATTCAACCTTAAACATTTCTCTTCACAGAATGCACCAGTACCTACCAGTACCTACCTAGTAAGCAAAGCAGTAATACACACTGTTCAAAGCAAGTTGGTGGAACAAAACAATCGTGAAGTCTACAATATCAATAAACTTGTCTAGGATTCCTCGATCCATACAACATTGATGGGTAATAAGAATCGTTCATTAATTTTCCTAGAATACTCGCCATTTATTCCAAGTTTATTGTTAGTAAGAAGCAAGTGACACTTCTTCATGATTTCGAAGTATTGACGGGTCATTTCACAAACTTTGACTAGAGACTCCTGCACTAATACATTTTATGAGGTAGTTCAGTTTATAGTAATTCTACAGTGCAGTAATATGATCAATATAACAAAATCTGAAACATCACATTATCCGGCGACTTTGGTGCTAATAATTGAAAACTCAAATTTTACCGCCAAATCGGTACACAGTAGTCAAAATCAGGTAGATCTGAAGGATATTTAGGTCACGACTTGGCCTTAGCCTTACCTGGGACTAGGAAAACTGTAGTTTCTTTTTTTAGTTGCGGTAAAAATGCCTAGAATTTATTCATCTGATTTCTTGGCACAAAATCTGGATTCAACCTTGGTCAAAATACCTACTACAATTTAACGGCAGTTTAATGGAGAGACATGCCTTCGCTGCGTGCTGGTTCATAAAAGCTATCCAAAAATAGAATAGTAAATATTTTTATACTTGATGAATCCTTCGTAAATCTTCTGAGAATGTATTGCCGTTTATTATTATTCCGAAGGCACACTGCTTGATGACTTCAGGGTATCGATTAATTCAAAAACTTTGATTGGATATTAACTGCTGCTTCGAATAAATTAATGTGGTTAATTCGAATTGGCTGGCATATTGATAAAGCGTGATAAGAAATAATTAAAAAAACAAAGTATTTTAATATTGTCGTTTTAAGCGTAGCTACAAAAATAAACAGTTTGCTATTTCCACAAAACAAGCGTCAAATCATGTAAGTTATAACAATAATCTATAAAAATGTTCTGAATTATCAGAACATTTTAAAACTGTTGGCATTATGTCCGGCTATATACAATAACATATTTATGCATAATAGTACAAAAAGATTTGATTAAATAAATGAGTAGATTATGCAGGTTAACAGCTAGACAAAATATTATTAGATCTAATTAAAAAGGTATTTTTTTCCATTAATAAATTGACAACAACATAATGCGCCTGCATTTCCTAACTCAAAAGCAGTTTTTCAAATCGTGGCATTCTATTCTCATTGCTATCAAGAAATATTAAGTGACGTTAAGACATTTAAATTTTTCAAAGTTTCGAATGTCATTTGGTTGATTATTTGTTACAACATGGCGTGTCGCGGCGTGGGGTGGTTATTTCTAGACAATGGCACCCGTTAATTGTCTGCACTCCATTTTATTTTTGTCCTCTTATTGTGACAATTTATGCGTCACTTTTAACAGTTTTCTGTTACGTTTGTCAGTTGACGTTGTTTTATTTTTAAATCACGAGGGGTGGAGTCTGTTAATGATTATTGTTTTGCTATTTTTATTGCTGTCGTCTTTTTCTTTATTATTTAGTAAACAAAACCATTTTTCAAGTCCAAAGATATTAAATAAAAAAATTATAACTGTAATACTTAAAACATATGCTATGAATTTACAAAGATCATTTTAGAATCATTCATGCGGAGTCAAATAATAAATTAAAACCCAAAAAAGAAATTTTATTTTAAAATCATCAATTGATAAAGCTGTTTCCTCCAATATGCCTATACACAGCAACATCAAATGAAGATAAATTGCAACATTTACTAATGAATCTCTGTTCAAAAAAAAACAATCACTTCATAAATTTACGATCCAAAAACAATAATATTGAATCTCAAAGCGTAGCGATGACCAAATAATAGAAACATTAAAATGTTAATCAGAAACGAGAACGCATTAAACAGCGGAAACTATTAACTTGTTGGTCCAAAATATATTAATGGAAACAAAACTAAAAGAGGCTTTTAATACTACTTATGATAGTCGTAAAATTTTTAATTGTGCTCGTTATTATGTTCAGATTATTTATGAGAGAAGGCATGCTCCGGTAGTTCGAGAACAGCAGGGGGGAAATGATGGCGAGATCTTGGAAAAAGCTGTAGATTCCGATATAAAGAGACTGCACAAGTCGATGCAAGTAATTATGTTGTGTTTTGGGTTAATTAATTTATTAAATGCACGACGCAAAGATGAATTTTAAAACATTAAAATCGACTATTGGTAGCTTCCGGCGCAGAGCTCAAACAATGTCATTAAATTCGCAGAAGTCAAGTTTTATGTTTTACGTTTTATTGTCGCTTCGCAAAATGTCATGGTGTGTTCAAGTTATGACCATCTCTACAACTTTCAAAATATGCGCGATAATTCGCTGTGGACAAGGATCCTTCTTTGATACGAGTTTAATATTGTGATACCGGACTATTCTACAATGTAACTAAGTATAAAAAATCAAATATAATTTATACCATTTTCTCGAAACCTTTTTTTATTCTTTATTTTATTATTTAACTATCTAGTGTAAAAATAGTTTTAACCCAACTTGAAACGTACTTGCAGACCCACTTGGCTAGCAAAAACACTTAGCGGTCAATGTGGCCAAACGGCGCGGCGGCGGCGTCATGAATGGCGTATCTACGAACGCTTACGGAAGCCAAGTGACAGTTCTATACGTCTTATTTCGTGTCAATGAGGTTTGGCAGTGCAGTATTCGGGTGAGATATTTCTCGCGTGAGTATAAAAATAAACAACTGTGGCGATTGATAAACATTTCTGACTGTAGATTGTGATTATAGTCAAGTTGATTAAGAAAGATTTCTGAATTGGAAAGATAAATTCTCACCGTTTCTTTTTTTAGAAATTTTGTTTTGTTTGTTTTTATTTTTACTGAATATGTTTCGTAAATACTGAACTAAAATTTATGAAAACTAGTGTGCAGATAGTTTAAAACACAACGGAAATCATAAGCTCCTTTATTCAACGTACTACGCGGGTAGAGCTGCGGATTTGATACTTCTATTCAATTAATACTTAACAATACAGGTTGATAACTTTAAAGCAAACAAAATTACTTACATGCAAATTCAATAAAAACGCCCTGACTTCGTATCCTGCCCCTGCTATTCCAAGCGTAGCATTCGCAGCTAAACTTCTTACTGCTCCCATCAAGCTCGTTTCTGGTAACATTTAGTTCTGCCTCAACAACCCTCACTCCATTATGAGGATCTACATGTTCTAGTTGAATAGTTTTCTCTATTTTAACATCGTTACATTTGAAATAGACTTGCAACGCATTAGCTGCTCGACAGAGCAAATTTGCTGGTCGATTTCTTAGAACATATGAGTTCTTTGGCTCCAATAGAAATATTGGTAGTCCGTCTATAGTTTCATCGTTTTCGGGTAATGGGATATAGTCATCGTCTTCTTCGGTTTCAGTTTTGAAATCGGAGAGATATGGATCGAAGTTTAGGAGACCATCTGGGTGTATGTATTCTGGACGAGTTTCTTTTGTTGTGTGCTCCGGGTCTAAAACAATAGAGAAAATGTTGATGTTAATGATATGGTTGAGAACAATGATAGATTACAATAATATTACCATTGCTTAATAGTATTACAAAATTGATTATACATCAAATATGTAGAAACTTTAGGTCACGTGTTATGGCCAAGTGCGGATTGGTAGAATTCGCACACACTCGAGCACTTTTTAGGAACTCTCAGGCATGCAGGTTTCCTTACGATGTTTTTCTTCACCATTAGCGAGCGATAATTTATATACACACAATATCTTGGAAAAGACGTATCTTAAGAGTAGACTCCTGAGCGCTGTGTACATACATATTTCATGTTTCATACAAAAGTAATAATTATGGGTTTAACTTTAATATTATTTAGATTTTATAATTTTTGAAGACAAATCATATCTAAAACCCTTAAATGCAGTTTTGTATGAGGTCATTTTGTTCGAATTGTTTTAATCATTAATTGAGTTACATACAATCTGAAAGATTTTAATAATAATTTCGAAAAAATGGCCTCCAACAAACATGCATTTTAGTATTATAGATATGACCGTTGCCGCGTTGGTACGATCCCGAGACCTTTGACTTAGCAGTCTTACGGTTTCCCATTCGCCTATTGCCGCTTCTACCAACACAAACATATACTTTTGAAACTAAACCCCATTCTAAAAGTATAGTGTAACAATAATATAATACACAACCAAAGTTAATGTAAAGCAAGTTCTACAACATGCTACCCGGTACACGGTATCTCTTTAGATACGTTCGCTTAAATATTTATGATGCTAGTTAAAGCACAGCACTACCTGCATTCATCTTAATTATCTACCACAGAGACAGGTACTGATGTAAGTAAATGCTGCCTTTGAAACGCCGGCAAAACAAATATTCGTTTAAAAATGCTTGTAATCTTTTGTAGATTAGGACGCTTTCATCTTGATATTTTACTGCTAAAATAGATTTTCGTCTTGATTATATTTTAATCGTATGTTTTTGCCTTGATGGTCTAGAGGTAAGAGTATCACCGTGAGATCTCAGGTTTGATGCCCGGGTCGGGTAAAATTTTATTTATGAACTTTCCGACAGAAAATTGACAGTATCAGCACGGAGTTGAAATTGTGTCCAGTGGATAGAGATATGCACTCCCTCTTTCCAATGGGGCCTAAACATAACAACGGTACGTGGCTGTCAATACCTTCGTAGAGTAAAAATATCTTATTTATCCCTCAAGGTAACTATAACAATAGAAAAATCATATTTCTTATAAAAAAACGTTATTCAAATTAAGCCTAAGTCGCACCAAAACTGGCTGCAACTCAGGCGTGATGTGTCGCACTCTCTTGAAAATTAACAAAAGTATAGGCAAAACTGCGACCGACTAAATTGACCAACATTACATGAGTAACGCCCGTATTTCATAATTTGAATAATGTTACAAACTCACGTCAATTTTAATAAAAATAAGCCTCTTTTTACAATACAATAAAAATAAAAACAACAAAAGTTACAAACTAAGATATGTCTGTTTTACCTTACTACCTGACCCATTAACACCTGTCGATCACAAAAACTCAACAACGTTCATTGGCGCGTGACTGTTACACATCTGCAGTTCTTCACACGATACGTTTAAAATTATTATTGTAATTTGAGATGTTTTGTTTCTTTATCTGAATGTTATTTAGGTATAAAAAAATGTTTTTTCTAATATTTTGAACTTTAGTAATTGGTGTAAAGTTTCAACGCTGCCGCTGTCAGGTAAAAGTATTTTTAACCGACTTCAAACAAAAAATAGGAACAGCTTCTCAATTCGATTGTATTTGTTTGTTCACCGATTAAGTACTCGAAGACGCCTGAACCGATTTGAGAAATTATTTTTTTTGTCGGATATAGTATAGTTGTCATGTTGTCCTATTTCATTGGGTCACGATCTGATGATGGGAGCCTAGAGAAATCAAGCGTTATTTTACCTACACAAAACCTTTACCTTTTGACAATTATCTAAGATAACATCGCTCCTTTCTGCACTTCTTTGGTTAGTAATCCTATTCAAATATTTCAAACCGGAATAGAAGGTGAGTATATCGGATTACAATAAAAGAACACACCGGTCTTATTAAAAGCCGGTAAAAACCGTTTGTATCGGATTACTATACATCAGGCATAAGGGGTTCTCAAACTGCGCGCTGTGGGAAGTAAAGGGGGCGCAGGAAAGCACGGCTTTTGCCTTACCTATCCTTAGCACGGCCATGCATTTTTTTATTTCGATTCGATTTAAAAACGTCGACATGCAAAATGAATGACGTTTGCATGTTGTTAACTACGTCGTAATCGAATCTTAATAACGACAAAATTAGCAAGCCTGGCTGGCGCCATCCACCGTGACAAAATACCAGTGTCCTATAAAATACAGATGAAAATTATGTCAATTCGTCAATTTTGACACTTTTTGGCCGTGAAATGCGTGTTATTGTAATTTTTATGAAATAGGGCCCCAGAAAAGTAAGTAAGTAGCAAAAAAGTTTGGGAGCCCCTACAATTCAGAAGTAAGGCAATCGCTAACATTATTTGCGCCCTCAGTAATGTATTCAGTTCAATGCATACGGCCGATCGTATTGAGCAAAACTCGTTGAAGTGCCCCTCGTAATATTTTTATTACTTGCTAGTTACACCTATAATATACCTACGGGGATATATAAAGTGACATTTTAAAAGTGGATTAGACGTGAAGAATTTACTGAAAAAATGTAATATTGATTTAACTAAGTTAAATCTGATGGTAGAGCTCTTGTGAATGAGCTCGAGGGCGGCAGCACCACCGTCTCACCTTTAACCTGCCGCCAAATATACTACTATTTAATGTACAGTAAAGCAAGCACTAGCTTGCATTACTGTGTTCCGGTTTGGTGGTGAGATCAGACCCTGAAATTACTGGCACATGAGGCACAACCCTTAGAAATCAGGATGTCCACCAACCGTTATGTGTTTAAAACTAAAGTGCGTGATCACCTCTTTAATGAATTGGCAAAGTTAACTCAAACATAGTTAAAACAACGTCTTTATAATATATATATATATATAATATTTATAAATATTTAGGTATGATTGTATTTGTGTATATTAGAATCGTGTATTTATAGATCTATATATTATTTAAATATTCTAAATAGTTTATGTTATGTATTTTGTATTGCAATATAATTTTAATGTAGTAGATTGAATTATTTTAATGGTTCTAGTTTCCAACCAACTCTCAGTCTTGCACCTACCACTTGTCGTCTCTGCATCACCTAAAGGTTGACTGGTAGATAATGCCTACGGCATTAAGTCCGCCCATGTACCAATTTTTGTGCATAAAGTTATCAAATAAATAAATAAATAACACCTTAGTCCTCAGCTGCAGCGACGCATCTACAATCTGCTTTTGTGTATTGTTGATGTCCATGGGCTGTACTCCACTTACCATCAGGTGGACTACACATTCGTTCGTTGTTGGCGTAGTATAAAAAAAAAACTAAACATACTTAACGATTATAAAGTAATAATTTAGAATGTGATAGATGTATGAATATTTACCTTGATAACTTATTAATATTTGATTTTAGATGTAATTGTAATAATATCAGCAATTTATAAATACTTTTTTTGTGTAACGGGCCCTTGTACTACATTCAAAATAGCAGATAATAGTAGTAGTATATTCAAAATATGTCAACTGCTAGAACATGACTTTTATATTGCCATCCGGAATCCACACGACAACATCGTGAAAAACATGACAACTAAGTTCTATGATGAAGCTTATGACCTAAGGAATTCATCATACAGACGCCCAAATTGTTTTCGCACGAGGATGAATAATTGTTATTGATTGTGACATCCGCAATTTGTCCGCTAAATGAATCTAAATTGACTATGGGAACGTACACATTAGAATACTAACAGGTCTAACAACTAAATATCTAATCGAAAACTAAACTATAATATTATGTATAGATGATAAATGAGTAAAAGAAAAGCAAAAAGAAAAAAATATATAAGAGAAATGCTTAGTAAAAAAATAAAAAAATGCATAAATATCTCACAACTTACACACAACGCCATCTAGTCCCAAATTAAGCAAAAGTTGTACTATGGGTACTAGAATAACAGATACTATGCATATATACTTTTCTTTTGTAAATACATACTTATTTATTATACATAGAAACACCCAGACTAAGACAAACCCTCATGTTCATGCTCACAAAGATTTGTCTACAGCGGGAATTGAACCCGCGACCTCGGCGTCGCAGGCAGGTACACTACTCAGTCCGCCATCCGGTCGTCATATAAGTTGATTTTAATGAATATGTTGTAAACGAAGCTTAAAAAAAAATTGCAGACAAAACTTTCGACTTCGGTTTCCTATAAGCTTTTAAGCGCCATCGCCAAAAAGTCATTAAAATATTAATTAATTGCGATATATTGGCTTCCCGTTATTATTATTATTACAGAAAAGAAAAATCTTACTCTGAAATCAAAAGGAATTATGCCATAAAATGTCTACATAATATTGACATATCGTGGCATTTTTTAAATTCAATTCATGTATAGTTCCGTAAGTTAACAGTTCCTTAACAACATAATACAAAGAATAACTTTCTTGGCTCGTTAGCATTTTAAAATGTTTGTTCTGACTGGACTATAAGCCTTAACTTTATCGTAGCAATTGAAGTAACTTTTTAATGGCCAGCTTATTCGATAATCATAAAATTACAAAGTACGCCTTCAATTATCTAAAAATAAGTCCAAGAAAACCACTGGCGTTCCACAAATTACAGTGTAAGGACACGCAACAACATTCTGTGGTGACTTCAAACCGTAACTACTTATTGCAATAAACATTGTAATTGCAGTTGACATTTAATGTGGTATGTAGCTATTAAGTATATGCTAGTGGGTAGGGTCGTAGGGTGGTTGTGTTACGCAGTTTTTAATTTAATAATACTATGTTTGAGACATTTTTCTAACTTATAAGGTAGTAAATAATAATAGCATTCGTAATTGTAAGCTGTATCATATAGCCTTTAATATCAATGGATTAAGAAATAAAGGGGATACGGCCAGTTGTATGATACACAGTAACATACGGTGTAAAACACAGTACAGAAGCAGAGTATTTACGCGATTAAGTCCCATTTCTCCAATATATAATTATTATGTGTACTCTGTCAAAGAGAGACAAAAGCTCCAAAATATTTTGGAGCTTGATTTCAACATTAGTTTAGTGAATCGCTTGTAAGTGAACCTTAGCTTCGCGATCTTAAGTTTAGTTTTACTTAGATATTTTATTTGTACATTTTGTTGAAGATTTCAAATACTATGTAGTAGTTTATGAGATAAATAATTATTTGAGAGTCACGTTTTAACTTAGACAAATAAGCTAACCGGACTCGTCATTGCCACTTGTCCCCCGCTACCAAATGTAAAAGACCACCGATAATACACTTTATATAAAACTAGTTGTCAAATCCTATGATGACCCTAGTGCGATACAATCTACCCCTCCGGTGCCCCGCGAGTTTTGGCAGCATTCTTGCAAATACATTTACGTTAATTTCGTGTCCATATTGGTTTTTTAGTTTGAGAGTTTGAGTTTTAACAATTTTGGTGTCTATTCCCATTCAAATTATACTAATTTCTCAAAATGTTGATGTGATATCTTATAGAATGTTGTATTTGAACCTTATAAACAAACTATCCTTACCACTTCAGATTCCTTTAACAAACAATTATAAAACGAAACTTACAACCAGTCTCTCGTTTGAAAACATTTCATACGATTATCACAATATGATGCAACTTTATCACCTTTAACCCTGCATTTATTTATGCAAAACGTGAATTCTTGCTTGGGAACGTCTACTGCACTGCTCACTTCAGATCATTACTCCGATATTATCTATGCAAATGAAATGGAATCAACTAGAGTTTATTCACTTAGCTCACTAGAAGCACTTATGATAATTCAATAATCACGAATTTCCATTTGCCACCGGTTAGTTAAATCTGATGAAAGAAACGACAAGTAACGGTGCCATTTTAAATATTTGTCACCGTGTAAAAATACGTCGAGTTAATTAGTCCTGTACTTCTATATTTTGATCACCAAGTGTGTATTTTTAAATACTCCTTTTGTCCCTTTTCTTTCGTCATTTCCATGTTTTCTGCGGATTTCTCCATTTTTTTTTCTCATCATATTATTTATTAGGTTTGATATATCTGAGGTATTATAAAGCCGTGTCTCCTGCAACTCAAAATGTAACCAATTTTACAACAAAAGTTTTTTATTTTTTCAAAATCTTGTCCGTACTAATAATAACTCTTGTGTCGCGGGGGTGTTCACTAACATACATTTCACAAACAGAGAGCACACCCAGAGTCAGAACTAATATTTGCAGATCACAAAGATTTGTTCCGTGTGGGGATCGAACCCACAACACCACTGCAGTTGAAAGCGGCCAGGTGACCGCTTGAGCCACTACGCCAACTTTGCACTCAACTTATACCTGCTATCTTTTGTCGGCATCAAATGATTTCGGCAATGTTATAAGGTGATTTTTAGGCGGTCTATCTATACATATATCTCTCCTGTTGTATTAGCTATCTAACATTAGGTATATTGTCCCATATCTATGATATTCATTGACCACTTGTCTAGCAACAGTTTCATTATCAATGACACTAGTGTCTGTAAGTCGTGTAATTGTTAATGTAGTACGTGCAAGGCTTCGGCGATAGACCACCCATCACTTCCTGTCTGCGACAAAGTGAATATGCATGAGTGCATGCATGCGTCTGTTTTATCGGAAAACGGGACTATGGAAACATATGCATACCTATAATTATATGCTGCATTACATTATGTAGTAGTATTGACAATAATTACTTTTAGAATGTCACATTGTATGTTATTACGAGGCGATCATGCATTTCTTCCAATGCTTGATGTTTTGGCTAATTTGTACTAGCCGTGGTCACAAGCAGACTATATGGATCCACAACAATCTATAACAATAACAATAGAAACAGACCTCTATAAATAAAGCATGTCCAACTGTTGGGCTCGGGTTCGCGTGAAGAGAAGGCCTAGTCGGCCTTAGTCCACTAGTCCACCATGCTGCAGGATATGTACGGGTTGGTAGACTTCGCAAATCCTTGATCACTTTTAGGCAAGTACCTTCAAAGTGCTTGAGGCTATTAGAATCCTGCGCGAGTCTGCGGTGCTGATGCGGATGAAAGAAAATATCGTGAGGAAACCCGAGTTATAAATTATATGATAAATATACACACTGCCTTGATGGTCTAGTAGTCAACGTATGCGTCTCTCACCGCGAGGTCTCGCCTTCGAGTCCCGGGTCGGACAAAGTATTATTTATGAACTTTTCATCAGGAAATACACAATAGCAGCTCTGAGTTGGAATTGTGTCCGATGGATGGCGATAGGCTCACCGCCTATCCCATGGAACCTGAACATAACAGGTGAAGTGTGGGTGTTGTACGCCTCTGCCACACCGTTCCAGGTAATATAGGCGTGATGTTATATTTTTAACCGACTTCTAAAAAAGGAGGAGGTTCTCAATTCGATTCGTATATATGTTACTTTTTTTTTTTTTTTTTTATGTTTGTTCACGGATATCTCCGTCGTTTATGAACTGATTTTGATGATTCTTTTTTTGTTGGACAGGAGATGATTCCAAAGGGGTACCATAGTCAGCATGTCGTGATCTGATGATGGAATCTCAGAGAAATCGAGGGCAACCCTCGAATTTTATAGGCACATGTAATGTTTTTAGTGTGTTTTTCAAAGCTACACTAGTATTTACGTATTTTTATGTGGATGAGCTGATGATGGAAGGTCAACTCCTCAATGGTTAGGAGTTAAAGGATAATGCTTTCACTACTGTACACATATTCAGACTGCTAGTTATGATTTCAAGTGAGCTGTTGGAACGGAGATATTTCAAAGGTCCCATTGTCAGCATGTCATGATCTGATGATGGGACCCCAGAGAAATCAGGGGCAACCCTCATATTTTATCAATCGAGGCCAAGATTTACGCTTGGTCGCAACAATTTTATGTGGTTGAGCTGATGATGGAAGGTCAACTCCTCAATAGTTAGGAGTTAAAGGATAATTCTTTCACTACTGTACGCATATTCCTGCTGCTAGTTATTGTGTAAAATGAGCTGATGATGGAAGGTCGTGACCCTCAATAGTCAGGAGAAAGGATTTAATTCTTGTTTATTATAAATAAGTTTTCCGTCTCAAGTAACCATCGTCTCCTCATTCGAGAAACATTCTTGCTCGGTGTACCCATCACTTAAAATCGTAAAATAAAATAATTTTTAACAAAAAAAAAACCGACTTCAAAAAGTAGGTTAACTAAAAAGCAAAAAATAAATTTACTTCGCACAAAATAATACGTTTTTTCATATAATTAAATAGAAATTATTAAATAATTATTTTATAATTCTGAAGTCGGTGCCAAGTAAACAATTCATAACTCTGTATAGATAATATCAATCGTTCTAACAACATTTTTCTAACTGAATATTAGTTATATTTCTGTGGTAAGTACCAATACTGGGCGACCGCGCACTAGAACAACTACGCCTCCCTTTTTGTGTGAACTGTAATTTGATATTGTAGAAAGGTTGTTTTTACTTGGCACCGACTTCAGAATTATAAAATAATTATTTAATAATTTCTATTTAATTATATGAAAAAACGTATTATTTTGTGCGAAGTAAATTTATTTTTAACACGCTTATATTAGCTTCACCTGTATGTTTGTTTGTTTGTTTGTTTGTTTGTTTGTTTGTATGTAACCGACTCCTTTGGACTCGATTTTGACCCACTTTAAACGGACAGATTTAATTCAAACTTTCTACACTTGTAAAGAATCAGCGACAATATAATAATTTCATAAATTTATCTCATTATCCTGATTAGGATCGCCAGGATTAAAAAAAAACTAAACTAAAAAGTGAAAAATAAATATAATTTAAAAAAACTAAAAAAACACGCTTTTAAAGCACATCAAACTAAAAAGTGAAAAATAATTCTTATTATAACCTGAAAATAATAATAAACGAAAAATACTAGTACTATTGTGAAAAAAAGCGTGGGGCGCTCTGTGCCATATTTTTCGTCTATCGAGCGACCCACGCTTTTTTTCACAATAGTACTAGTATTTTTCGTTTATTATTATTTTCAGGTTATAATAAGAATTATTTTTCACTTTTTAGTTTGATGTGCTTTAAAAGCGTGTTTTTTTAGTTTTTTTAAACTATATTTATTTGCTTTTTAGTTAACCTACTTTTTGAAGTCGGTTTTTTTTTTGTTAAAAATTATATGTATGTGTAAATACACACACATATTCAAAAAGATGAATATTAACGATTTATTGTCAAGTGAACTCGAGATCTTCAAGCTTGCAGTCCTACGATACGCGGCAAATCTGATACCATACAGAACATTCACAATCTACAAAACATTGCATATTATGTGTCGCTATCACAGATATAGATCTACATAGATAACGCAAGTATCACGATTTGTATTGAAACCAAGCGTGCCGACTTTTTAATACCTATTGTGACGTCACAGCCGAAATTTAGTGACGGGAAATCCAAACCGATTCAAAGACACCGATGCCGCCGATGCCCATCCGCCCAGTACGTTCAACTGGAGCCGTCCGCTATGATTTTCTCTGACAAAAGACGCGCGTGGACTGAAGTTAGCGGCGACCAACCTCGACGCTTGGTCGGGGTTGATACACGCGAAGTACATGCATTTGCGTTATCTATGTAGATCTATATCTGTGGTCGCTATATTTGGAAGACTGGGGACAGTAATATAAATCTCAGCATCGAACAGGAACAAGCACTCCTAGTAGCGGCTGCAGGTTAAATGTAACACGGTCGTGCTTCCCCCGATATTGTTCACATAAGCTTTAGCAAACGCTGCCGTTAAAAGCTAGAATACTAATTGTATTGCCAAAAAAGTCAATAACATGAATACTAGGTATAGGAATTTCGTAATACCGAGACAAAGGCTTAAACAGTATCAATAGCGCTGTTTCTCGCTGTGCTATCTTTTTAAAAATCTCTTCATAGTTATAGAGCTTTTAAGCTTGCAAATTCTCATGCAAGGAAGGACCTACAGTTCTGCACTGACGCTTAATAGTATAACATTCCACTTTCTGTGATTTGACGCCGCGAATCTGATGAGTTTTCGTATGATGTTATAATCGTCTATTGTGAAAATACATCAACAATTATTGGTAGAAAATCGAACTGTCTTCTATTAAAAACTATACAAATTTTGATTCTCGCTACTAAAACAAGCGGCTACAAAATGTAAACAAAACCACATCATTAAATTACAACTAAACCAAATCCAGGGATAAAACCTCATTAAAATTACAATACATCATTAACGGCAAAGTCCACCCTTAATCAAAATTTAACCGCAACAAAGACCACAAAAACTCTGATTAAAACATTAATAATGAATCAATACATACCTCCGTTCATGACGTTCCGAGTACACATAAGACAAAAGAACAAAATCCGAAATGTCCTTTTTAAAACCATCACTGATTCACAAAAACTTCATTCACCGCGATGTTTTTAAGAACGAATGAAATGAACGAACGAGTGAATGACACGTGCGCGCGACGCGGCTGTCCGCGGTAAACTGATGCTATACCATGATATATATCTCTCCCCGTGAGTCCCTTCGCTTTGATAGATGCTCTATGGTGTTCACATGGTTTCTCCAATTAATATTCATTACGTTTCCTCTTTAATTTTTACTAAATGGCATCTAGAAATTGAAACAATTGGAGAGTAAACACACTAATTAATGTACTGGGAAAATTTGGATGCGGAAGTCGTAAATTGGAGTTCAATTTAGTTTATTAATGTTGTTAGTTCTTATTAATAAGTGGAGTCATAGAATCACATGATTCGAGCTTTAGTACGTAAAACGATTTTAAAGGTAACACAGAAAAAAATATAAAATTTGGTCTATTTATATCATCTTATATCGTCAAATTACTAAAATAGAAATCACTTCCACTGAATTAATGTTAAGTTGAAACCTAACGTTTAACACTTGCTTAAATTATTGTCTGAAACTACCCCCTATTGTTTTAAGAAAGCACTATGAATAAGTAAATTCCACGTTCAAATTTTATACATTTTAATCAAATTGCAGACCACCTAACGCCATCTATCCGTAGAAATATTATTTTACGTATGTTGAGTACGAGAAGCTTTTTGTCAAAGTTCGCCCCACAACTCAAAGCTCAACGCCCAACTGGTTAAGATACTACAGAGCTTTTTACATAGATGGCGTTGTACTAAATTACATTTTCAGGCAGGAGAGAATAGATGTCGCTTTTTAGATTTTTATAGTACTGACCCCTACCGGAATAAGGATGAACTTTTAAGTTCAAAGGGTGACTTGTTCATTTCATCCCCTTTCACCCTTGGCTCAATGGTTTAGAGAGAACAAAATTATTTAACTTTTAGTCGGTAGGTGGCTAAATTTAGTTGCGGTTAATTGCTTGTAGAGGGACACAGCTTACTTGATTTTCTTGTTAAAATTGTACTGCTGTTAAAATTGTATAGAACTGTTATATCATTATTAAAATAAATTATAACAATGAATAAGATAATTCTAACTGTTGTTAGAACCTCTTGTCATATTTCGTACTATATCAATGTTTATGGATTCTAACAGCTCTACATAAGACTTGTTTTGGCCAAAGGGGTATAATAAAACCTCTCTGAAGAATAGGAGATCTTATTTTTTAGAAGGGCAACCCACGGGTTATGACGCATAAATAGAAAACTCTGAGCAGTGACCATATTTTATGGGAATTATAAGATAGAGTCAAAAAACGTCGAGAAACTGACGGCGTCAATAAATTATTTGTATTTCATTTTTTTTTCCCCGGTAGCTTAACAATAATAAATATTAATGTATTTATTTTTTTAATTTGTACTTTCTAATAAACAAATTAACTTAATAAATTCCAAAATCTACTTATGTATTGCCTTTAAGGCGGAACAGAGTTTGCCGGGTCAGCTAGTAAATAAATAAATATCCCACCAAAATCATTTTCAATTAAATGTTGCTGCGACAGAACGGCTTTAACGGCGTCAAAAAGTTATCATAATTATATAAGATGTGTAGCGGCAAGATTTTACCTCTACACGCCCTTACTCTATAAGCCTTGACTTCACAAACTGTACACTTCTGCCAAAATGTTGGGCTTGGCTGTTCCGTAAATAAAACAACTATGATATACCAGTAAAGTAATGAGTGAAACGAAACGTTAATATTCAGAAATACATAAATTTTACTTACATAACATAACATCACGTCTATATTACCTAGATAGATGAGGCAGTGGCGTACAACACCCACACTTCACCTGTTATGTTTATGGCCCATGGGATAGGGTATGAGCCTATCGCCATCCACCGTGCACAATTCCAACTCCGTGCTGCTGTTGTGAATTTCCTGACGTATCCGTCACAAATAACTCTTTGGCCAACGGAACCCGGAATCTTGCGGTGAGAGGCGCATACGCTAACCACTAGGCCATTCTACCTACATGTCGTTAATTTGATGACTCTTTATAATATTTTTGGAAAATATTTAAAGATCATGCCACCTTCAGATATTTACGTGGAGCGTCTTCATTTGAAATTCCAAATGATTGATTTCAAATTCAAACGTGGAATAGCAGTGTTGCCAACATTGAATATTGATTGCACAAAAGGCGTTTGGCGCCAAAGCGTATTCTCAATTCAAAATTATTCGTGAACCATCGACTTCTTTTGATAGCGCAAAAATATGTAAGTAGCTGAATTTGTCAGTCACATTTCTATTCCGAATAACATTTTATGTTGCCCTCACACAGGTAAAGAGGACATCTCTTCTCTCTCTCTTAATTTGCGGTACGGAAATTCAAATTTGTGGGGTTGGCTCGCCTTTCCGCAGAATTTTCAAGTATAATGAAGCTTTAAAGGTGGCGCAATCAATAAAATATCAAAGGTTTACTTATTTTATCAAAAGCTTTGACTTCGGTCAAATATTTCAGCATTAACATAAAAAAAATGTTTGTCAAATATTTAGGTAGAAGCAAACAGTGGAAGATTTAAAAAGGTCAGGCCTTGAAAATAAATACCATCGTGGCTTGTGGCTGGACTCTATGGTTGAGAAAGAGAGTTTCAGAGCCAGCTCAGGGAAGCTCACTTAAAACCGCCAACATAAAAGTAAGTTATACTTAGAGCCTTGTCTTCTGTAACGAAAAATAATACATTATACGAAAACAATTTTGACAGTCAATTTAATCGCTTGATTCCTGATAACTTTTGTCAGAATTGACTGATTTATTTAGCTTTATCGAGACTTCATTCAACCTCTAGCGCTGTTGAAGGAACTATCCATATTCCGACAAATATACCCACTTAACCCGTGCAGTAGCATTATGACCAGATAATAAGACACTTACCCTACTTGCTAATAACCCTCCTATCGATCCAATCAGTCGCAAAGCGGTTTATCTCTCAGCAACTAAGCCCTTGATCGAGTTAAGCTCCCAAGATTCGAACAATTGGAGACTCAGTCCAGTTCGTTTGCGGCGCGTGAGGTGGTTGCGCAATCTATGGAACTATCGTCTTGACACTTGTGAGGGGATG
Source organism: Hypena proboscidalis (assembly GCA_905147285.1). Classification (NCBI taxonomy): domain Eukaryota; kingdom Metazoa; phylum Arthropoda; class Insecta; order Lepidoptera; family Erebidae; genus Hypena; species Hypena proboscidalis. Next base: position 22,524,542 of record LR990129.1, read on the forward strand.
TTTAGGGAAGACAGGACGGATCCGATACGACCTGGAGATATGAGAATTACTTCAGATGAAACCATGTTATAACCATGTTATATAAGTCATTTATTAGCCAAACTAATTGGCCGATCATAAAAAAAGATCGCTTACAAACATGATCATAAGAAAAATACTGCAAATTTATGACATCTATTATTTTAACAGTACACGGTCATAAAACTTACCTTATATCAGCGGTGGGATTATAATAATATGCATGATACTAAATAATGCGAAACTGCAAAATCATTTCAGTGAACACGTGTCAGATGTAGTCTCACAACCTTAAGAAGAATAAAAATATAAATTTCAACACACTTTTATTTGGTCAAATTACAGAACTACACAAACAAGAAGTGCATGCGGCCGCAAACAAAATAAGTCTACATTCATGTAGTATTTTTCATTGTATTTGTCTCTGAATTGCTGGCCAGTTAGACTTTGGCAGACTTTAGTCTAGAAGTCTTACTGCCCAGCCAGCCAGCGTCAGTCAGTCCCAAGTTTTTACTTATTTGTACAGATGCTTGGAAATCGTATATTGTAAAGATCTTACATTCCGCCCAAACTTTGTTCAAGTGGCTTTAACAACCGGTCGCCACAAATACGGATTTACTTAAGTTTGTCCATTTTATCCAGTTTGCGAGCCAAACTATTATTATAAAGGTTTAAGTGTCTTTAGCATGTTTACTGTTATCTCGGGTAATTCTTAAAATTAAGCTTTTATTAAAGAACATTACGTAAAATATGTGTTTCCGTGGCAACTATAGCCCATTGACATCCACAATCCACAAAAGCAGATTGTAGATGCGTTATTACATCTGGGGACTACCAAAGTACAGAGTTATGCCTCATGTGCCAGTAACTTTAGGGCTTAAACTCACCACCAAACTGGAACATAGCACTATTTAGCGGCAGGCGATGGTGCATCCGCACTTGAGCTTGTTATCAAAAGCTCTACCACTATAAAATGTCCCTTTTCAGGACGCCCTTGCCCCAAAAAACTTATTCTATTCCAGTATATCCTCTTGTTTCATTAAAAAATCAGTAATAATCCTTCATAATCCAGTCCACTTGTGTCATCCCACCAAACTTATTTTATTCCCTGTCTCTCTCGCACACAACTGTCAACATTCCCACAGACTATACGCAAACTTCGTTAATTTACTTTTTTACTGCCGCCGAATTAAAACCTTTATCTGATTATCTTTTATCGGTTTTTCGTGCCAGTAATAAATAAAATTATTTTATTTTATTATTCTGAATGCTATAAGCTGATGTATTTTCACGGTGCAATGATTCTGTATGAAGATTCCCGCTTTTGATGCGCCGATATTTTGTTGCGATAAAAATATATCATTGCATTTTTTGGTGACGCAGGTGTATGGAATTATTGGCTTCGTTTAATTAATAATTTTATGGATGTACTAACTTGATAGGATGGCATCGCATTCGTCGCAGATGTTTTTATAATAGAATCATTTTATTTACCAATATTGACTTAAAGAAATATTCTTACAGTTAATTTTATTAATTCAATTTTTTGGGCTGCATTTTGAACATGTCACTAAGAGGTTATTAAACAAACACAACTTAAACTTTTTGTTCTTTTTAAGACTATTGTTTTTTTTTACTATCTGAACTTACACGATTGAATTCGGCACCAAAATTGCACTTCTTTGCTTGACTTTTTCTTCTTTGTGCATTGGGCCTTTTTATTCAAAAAAGCTCAAATTTGATCTGACTAAGTAACAAAGAAAAAAAAACGTGCTTGCATTATATATTTGCGACCTAATCAGACCTTATGGGCGTCTCAAAACCGACCTACATCTTAAAATAGTATTCTGAGTGACCTATGATCGCAATATAGATATGAAATCTAAGCCCCGTAAGGGCAGTGATCCACCGCTTCGCTCACAGATACAGTAGCATCGCGTTGAGCTGTGAGCTACGGGCATAATCCGTGAAAACCCGCCCTACCCTTTAACCAATACGTGACCACAAGCATTATGTGGAGTGATGTAAGAAGAGGTGAGGATGCGGTGTTTTAAGATCATAGAAAGTCAAGCTAAGATAAGACATGAATAGGAGTAAGTAGGAAATGTAGCTCATAATTTTGCAAGCCCATACTATGTATACGTTGTACTATCGATAAATATTAACTTTTTGACTTAAACTTCCTCAAACGGATACACAGTAATTTGTCGTCAAATGAGGGGTGGGTTAAGTAACTTATCTCTATGTGTCATTAGTCATTAATTAATAATTTTACTATAGTAAATATTTTTATGTGGATAAAACTGGTGACCTTTCATGAAGCTGGCCCACAATGTTAAATAATTTCAATAAATTAATAAATATTGTTTATCTTCCTGACATTTATTTGCCTGTGGAAGTCAGATTTCTAACACTGTCAATACGGTAAGTCAACGGTAAAGCCTAGTTTCACCTCTATATATAGCTTTGTCTGGTGTATGTCACAATCAACTCAGTTGCCAATGAAATAACGAGCTAGAACATAAGAGAATAGCAATACTAGATACCACATCAAACATAACTGCATCCATGTTCCAGCAGGCTTGTCTCTTGTCTCTCACAATCGGCTCAGTGTCCGGCGTACCGTAAAATTGTATTTGACGTTCGCTCGGACGCGGGAGCAAATTAACGCGGCTTAGGAGAAAATCTCCGTGTTATGATATTGTGGTTTGCTCATCGCTTTAAGTATGTCGTCGGGTTTAAGCGGATTTTTTTATGGTTTTTGTTTTACGGGTCAGTTTAAGGAGGTAATAAAATAATTGCATCGCTGTATCTTATTTGTCCCACTGCTAGGCTCGAGCCTCTTTATCATGATAAGAAGGGTTAGGCTTTAGTCCGCCACGCTGGCCATGTGCGGATTTGTAGACACACACGACCTCAAATACTTTTTAGGTACTCCACTGCACTACAGATTTCCTCACAACGTTTTTCTATTACACACATATCTTAATCGAAAAATCGACGAATCCTAACGGTTTATTGACGTTAAGAGATGAGTGCCGTGGGTTCGAACCCGAGACTTTTGACTTCGCAGTCCTACGGTCTCCCACTCGGCTATCGCTACTGTGTGCAACTAACTTTGTGCAAACTCCAAAATATCATTATGAGCTATGTAACATCATTGCATCGTTCCCGTCAGACTAGTGCCATGGTTAAAGTCGTTCTTTATATTGATTTGGTGGGCAGTTCAGCATCGGCATCATACATGGGAACATAACATGCCTTAAAGTCCACAGTACCTACTAATTATTTCGGTAAGTAGGTCACGGTGTGCCGGGGTATGTAGCGTTTGAAGCCGATAGCAACATGATTGACGGTGTATTGAAACTACTTTTTATGCTCACTATGTCTCTTTTAGCTCAGTCTCTATCTATATTTTGGTAGATAGAAGATTTCTTAATCTAACTACGTAAAACTAAACATGAAACTATTTTGCCCATTAAAACCTGAAACTAACCAAAATAATATTTCTCACTACGATTCAACTCGACAATTTATACAGGGTGCATATTCGCGGCAGTCTGCGCGCAGATCCCAGGGGACGTAAAAAGTGACGCTAAAACGTCTCTCATTCGCGCCGAGTGGGAAAATCATATTCTGTTAAACTCGTTATGTGTCCACGACTCGCCTTGTCGCGCTGACCTAGCAAAGGAAGGAATAGTGTGGACACGGCTTAAGGAATCTCAAGATTGGGAGTATTTATTTTTAAGCTTTTAAAAGTGAAAATTGCAATAAAATTACTCAAATTTTGCGTCATTACGATTTTTCTATTGTCCGTGAAGAAACTAAACTAATTACATCTATTATAAAGAGGATAGTTTAGATTTTTTGTTTATTGTTTGTTTATTATGATTTTACTTAAAATAAAAACCAGCCAAGTGCGTGTCGGGCCACGCGCAATAGGTTTCCGTAGTTAGTCGTTACAACATATTGGGTAATAAGTAACAACTTCAAACAAGTAAGGTTTTTGTATATTTACGAAATGACTGAATTTTACAATTTGGGCACCTATTACTTGAACCAACAAAGTGTCTTAGTCGCTATAGTTTTCTTTTAGAGTTCATTACATATTCTACCACCATGTTTTTTTTTAGTTATGTTTAAGAAAAAGGTTTAGCATTAAGGTAGGGGAGGATGCCCTACACGCGCAAAAAAAAATCTCTCAATTCTAAATAAAAATAGTGTCTAAGCATTATATCAATGTTTTAAAAAACCTATACGGTACACTATGGGGTAGGCGACAGAAAAACTACTTTCTTGACATAATTAACAAGAATTATTCATGAACAATTTTAGCTTTCAAGCCCTAACGGTTTGGTCGCTATGCCTTAGACAGACGAACATACAGACTGTAACGTTTCTAGTAAGTACAACCACGCTGATGAAGCCACGCGGATGCTAGTAGAGTATAGTGATATCTAAATATTTATCTGTCACATTTTTTATATATATTCACTAAGGTGACATTTTTATTGAATATGCAGTTAATTGTAAAAAGATGGGAAGAACTTTAAAAGCACAAAATATTTAGATGCCTAGTTAAATTGACTAATTTGATCTTGGCAGCACAAAATGTCGGTGTTGGGCATTATTTGGTAAATGGTAATTGCTTTCAACGGTCAACCTTATTACTGAGGGTTCAAATTGATTTGGAATTAATTATTGTAGCATTGCATACTTAATGAACTCTATATTTATCGAAGACTACAAAATATAGTCCACAACTCTTTTTAACACAATGAGCGTAGCTCGAGCTCGAATTACTTTCATTGATAAAAATACTAGTAATTTTATAATTATTTAACATGGTAAGCTACACATACCACTCAAAACATATGTTACGAACAAAAAGTTTTGCTGAATGTCATACATAGGACAGATTGAAGAAAAAAAAAGAGAGAGAAGTGGGCTAGGTACCAGATCTTCTTTATTCTATGCCAGAGTTAACAGTACTGTGGACCGCCATAATGTAGTCATAAAATATAGGTTAGACGGGGACGCTGCCGTAGTTTATCCAGGAATATTGAGAAAACGATGGTATCCTACCCAGTGTTGTCAATAGAGAAATGTGCAATTGCATATCCACACAAATCCAACACATCTACTTCGCTGTGAAAGCAATACTGTATTGAGTTTTTAGCGCTCGCAGGGCTCAACTGTCGACCGATAACAGAAAATATTGGGTACGGAACCTTTTTACCGGCGAATGTGGGTATGATTGATTTTCTGATTGGACTGCTGGCTGCCCTACTTAGGTGACTTTTATTTTTGTCGAACTTATAAGTAATAATTTTACTTTTACAACTAAATAATTATATAAGTTAGACACAGCTACATATTAATGAAACCATTTTACAAAATCGACAAAGTACAATTTTGGCCATGTTGAAAAGTTGTCATGCTGCTTACACTTTTAAATATTACTTTTATTACATACAAACTGCTCTTCTATTACTAAACCATAATTACTTAAACGACTTAGTGTTGCAACACTCATTTATGACAAATAATATAAAAAACATGACAAAAAAAATCAATTGATCAAAATTCAGACGACGGATTTATAGAGATATATACGCTATATATTTTAATATGTTGAATGTCACGTGTCAACTAACTCATGTGAATTAAGGCCACACATTGAAAAACATTTTATATAAAAAAACTATTGATGATTTTTAAACAAAAATACATATTGGAAAGAATAAGCCGTTACATTTCTCGATTAATTCATTCCTTATGTAAGTTCTTTGCATCACCCAATCTGCCGCAAACTGGTCTCATAAACAAAACCCACTCGAATCCAATATTCTCACAGGAATAGTACTACAGTCCACTCCTAGGACAATAATGTTGGTCGAATTAATAAAAAACAATACGAAACTCTACTGAAACCAGTGAGCCGTTGTCTCTCACAATTACTGAACATTTTTATTCATTTATTTTGATCAATTCAAGTCAAGCACCTATCGCATTGCACGGGTTGAAAACCCCACTACTTTATTTTACACTTGATAAATCGAATAATCAACCTTTTGAGTATAATTATAGGGTCTATATCGTTATTGAAGAGTGGTAAACTTAAATTTGTATAGGGTGTGTAAGTGGTTATCGGAAAAATGGCTTTTGAAGAACTCTTAAAATATTGGTGAAGAGCTTCCCTAGGCAAGACGACACGATTTCGGTATTAATAGCACAAAGAGGTATTGTTTAAGATTGTTGTGGGAATTGGTTACAGGGGGGCTGTATTGGCTATTCGGTAGACGGGTGCTTGTTTTTACATTTGTGTCAGATTTATTAAGGTTTTTTATGGTACGTTTTGTAAGTCTTAAAATAAGAATCCAGAGTCTAGACGAATTTTACTGAATTGGGATCTTGTAATTATTTATTAACATTTTCATTAATTTATTTTGATCAATTCAAGTCAAGCACCTATTTACTCTATCTATTTTTTGACACCTGATTTTTATATTATATTATTTTATTTGATGTATGTATAGTTAGGTATTTCTTTAATTCGTTTTAAAGATTAAGTGGTAGTTGGGTTAATAATGTATATATTTAAAAAAAAAGTTCAACCCCCAAAAAAAAATTCTGTATATTTCCAATAACCACTTACATTGTAAGTGAAGTCTAAGGAATATAGCTATTTTAATTTCATTTCATATTAAAATTACGGTCTTACAATTTTATTATTTTGTCATTTCTTAGTACAATCAAGCAAACCTTTTACTTATATATACCTCCCTAGTTATATGGCCTCATAAAATAATAATATCTACTTTTCAACACGCGCCAACTGCTTAAGTAGTTATACGCCTTTTTTATGATCACATTTCGGGACCGTGAGTGGTGTGATAAGCTTGGATAAGTAGCCTAAATAAATATGATTATTTTTCTTTGCTGCTCAAGGCGGTTTTTACCTGCATGAAGAGCGTTTGATGTCGACTTTGGTCATTATTTCTTCGCTCATTATACACTTGTAAAATTAAATAGAAGTACTATCCGAAAGTCCAAGATCTCGACTTTAAATTGTTTGTTATAAAATTAATAAAAAGAAAACACATAGAAGGGAAATCAGTTTCTTTAAAAACGTCGGTGCAAAACGAAATCATTCATCTAGTTCTAAGTTAACAGTTTTTACGATATGATTTTCTTTGGCAATAGATAGACAATCAAGTCAATAATCGATTCATATAATATTCTATAACATAAACCTAATTTTGCTTAGTTATGGCGCATGCGCGACGTAAGCAGTGGCATAAGAGGGGTCAGGAGGTAAATCATCTCATCTTAGAGCAAATACTTTTTTTTCGTAGACATATTCAATCTCTGATTGTTTTTAAAACGGATGGAGTAAATGTAAGCTGCAGCTGCTTTTTGTATCGATGAAATTGTGAGAATCAGTAACTTAGCTAAGCATATTGTGTCTTGGAGTGTGCTAAGCTAAGCATGTATCTGTTTTATGTGTCAAGAATATTCACAAAAAATAACTGACCAAGTGCGTGTCGGGCCACGCACGATAGTGATCCGTAGTTAGCCATTACAACATATTGGACTTAAAAGGGATTACCTACCTACCTATCTGAATTAAACAAGGAACATCTTTATAGAATTCGCTAGAAAGTTTTTGTATTATTTCACGAACTACTCAAAGTAACTGCATTTTCAATTTGGTTCCCTATTACTCTTGAACTAACAAAGTTAAATAAGTCACTATAATTTTCCTTTAAACTTCACTACATATACTACCACCATGTTTTTTTTTCAGATTTAGTAGCTAACGGTTTAGCTTAAGAGGAGAGGAACTACTCGAGCAAAAATTTGCTCTTCAAAGTAAAATTTCTCGCAAACGGGTCACTTAATCAAAAAATTGTCTTACCAATCTCTTAATGTTTTAAAAGAACTATCTAACGATACCCCACACTATGGGATAGGCAACAAAAAATTGCATCCCCATTTGACATTACCCAGGTACAAGAAAAAAAACTATACTTCAAGATTTTACTGTAACGTTTTTTGGACAAAGTTAACACATATTCATGCAAAAATGCAATTAGTTTTCTAGCACTAACGGTGTTGATGCTATAGCTCGGACGGACAGGCAGGCAAACTATAATATATAGGGACTACGAAACCCTCAAAAGCACAGGACTAAGTTTATCTTACAAAAATGATCTCCTCACGTTGCAGATGTATAATCAAATCAACTATGTCAAGGATACCCCAAAACCTCAAGAGACATTGAAATTATTATGCAAATGAAAATCATCCAAGATATTTCAATTTCAACGAAGCATCTTTTAAAAGGTCAAACAAAAAACCCTGCAATAAACATACCGAGCACATTTCCTCTAAGCCTCTTAGCGCCCGCCATCTTATTCGAGTGACGACAACAAAATGGCGGCGGTCTCGTTCGCGCCCGTTCAATTTGAATATAGAACAGCGTATGTCGCGCGCGCTCCGCGACACTAACTCATCGGATTCAGTGAGATGGTGCGGCAATCGTAAAAATATATTCTTACTTCTGGAATATGGAGGGAATAGAATGGCCAAAATTCTATTTGATGTAAAACTCTAACAAGATTTTTTAAGATTGATACTTCGTTACTTGAGAAACTGACTGATTTACTTACAAATGTTCATGTTTATAACTTAAATTTGTTTGTTTCATCAATCCCAAAAGAACATTTTAACGTATTAAACTTAATCTAACCTAATCTATTCAAAGAATCTTTGAAGTAATCTTGCAACACCTAGAAACCATCAAAATGATCTTTTTCCTGAATAAAATTTAACTTCATCTGCAAGTTTTAATAATTGTTTGACATGCTTACATAATTATGTTCATAACTTCAACTATTCGACTCCACAGCTCTATTCCAAGGATCGTAAGGCGAGCGCTAAGAATATGTCGGTCAAACATGGCCAGTGGAGATAGCGCAGAAATCCGCCACACCAAATGGACGGGCTATAAAATATATACCTTTACCGGAGGTTTTTACTCGACAGAAGCGGAGGGTTTGAAAGAAATGCGAATGAAAATCTTTACAAGCCGCGTTGTAGTCAAAACTGCCACTCATTGTCGACGGTAATAGCTGGAATTAAATGTAAATTACTAATAGGTGGAGGAATTAGACACAATATTCTTTCATCTTTTGATCAGCTGTCAACATGAAGTTTGGCGCTCATGGGTTATAAACATTATTCAAATTTGTAACATTTTGAATGATATCAGCGGTGGTATTACGGATAATTATGACCCATTTACGACTTATCTTGTCTTGGCTCAATGAGTCTGTTGATGGGTAGACCAGTAATAAAACATCTAAAGGTCCATCATCATTATAATCAGCCTAGAGACGTCCACTGCAGGACATAGGCCTCCCCAATCGATTTCCACAGCGCGCGGTTTTGGGCCAACCGAAACCAACGACTACTCGCGATCTTGTGAAGTATTTGATATATAATTGAAAGTCCGAAAGCTTGAAAACTCTATAACAAGTGTGTGTTCTCATGAGTATGTATACTGTAAATTTCAATAATTACGCTTACCTTCACAATACGTAGAAACTTATGCCTCTCCTCCTCATATAAATGTAGTCATTCCTAACCTCAAAAAAATATTTTAGCTCCTCACCTATATTCAACGTACCAAATACTGGGAGTATTTATATCTCCATCATAATACCTGTAGAAGCCCAGTTTTTCAGCGTGTCAGCCCTGTCCGTGTTCGGCGTGACAATGGCCCGACTGAATAGTTATCTGTTTAAACCTGGATTAGCACTCGATAAACCGTGATTAATAGTCGTGCCGACGGACCGTACCGACAGCAGGAAAGGGTACGAATTTAGGGGCAAGAAAATTTCAGGTTTAATTCGTGAAAGAATATGAGTAAATAATTAAAATAAAATAATTAGTATGGTTATCTGAAAGAAACTATTACATATTTTTTTTATATTCCAAATGATTGATGATGGTCTTTATCATAAGGTTTTCACGTATATTTGTGTAACTACTTTTTTACCAATTTCTATCAATTTTGTCTCCGTCATTTCAATGCAGCTTAATAGTTTTTAATTCTTTATTTTGTTATACCGAAAGTGGCTGTGGCGCAACTATACGCATTACACCACGAAAGTGACACTTCCTTTTAAAACAAGCGAATTAAGCTTAGCTAGAAGGGTTTAACAAGCATACTAGTAATTTGTACTCACAAATTAAAGTAAGCGTTAAAAAAAATCCTCAGTGGAATACTCCAACCATTTTTTTGCGGTCGCTACATTTCGGTGCGGAGTCGTGCGTATTCGGCGCGATGCGCGGAAGGTTGCGGCGTGCGGCCACCAGATAGTGCTGGCCGCTCGCAAAACTTCGGATTAGCGAGCACCGGATAATTTATTGCAGGCGCCGACATGTGCGGCTTTTTTCGGGTTATTATTTTTTTGGTGATTAAGTAATTGGTGAGAATCAGTGTTACTGTATATTTACTAACCCTGTATATATTCTTATAGCTATAAATGTTGCTGAGAACTTATAATACATGACAAAATGTGTGTGAACTTTGTCAAAATTAACAAAACAGCGAAAGTTTGCTTATAGTATAACATGGGGTTAATAAAAATAGTCAGTTTTATTTTGTTAAGTGTCGTTATATTATATTCTACAGCACAATAATAGGGCTAGTTATTAAGTTAAGTATATGAATATTAAATATCCATGTGTTTATTTCTTTTAACCAACCTATAAACCATATTTCATTAAATACGTATTATAAGTTGGTTAAAAGAAATGTTAACAGGGTATTTTGACCATTGCTGCACATCCTGATGGCAGTTATTATAGCAAATTAAGTTTTTGACCAATATTAACAAATACGCGTAATTAATTAGCCATTATCATCACCATCATACTATATACACTATATCAATCGTGTCGCAATTAATATCTAAGTTAGAACAGTTCAATATTCAACAGTTAATCTGAGATTGAATTACAATACCGTGTAGTTAGACAGTGAGCCTCTGAACTGCGCTCCTTCGCATATGTATGGGGAGATACAGCGTGATCTTCAAAATTTTTATTCATATTGCTTATACAACTTTTTTTATGAAAGTGTCTGAGTGTGTTGAGTGTCTAAAAACACTTAAATAAAATCAAACAAAATATTCTTTGAATACTTTGTTTGATTTTAGAGGCATGAGTCAAAAATTATGTAGGAAGCTAAATAAAGGAAGGTTTAATGTATAAAGGCTTCTGACAAAATTCTTCCTATAACTATGGGTAACAAAATCGTCTTATGTATGTCTAATTTTAAACCGTAGCACTTAAGGGGGTGGTGCGATGACGATTAGCCGCTTTTCCATTAATCATTTAGCCCCAATTTCACCAATTTCTAATCTAAGGTTTTAATAAACACGTTTTTGCATCTCTCTCTTTCATTCAATGATTGTACGAGACAAAGACATCAAAAGCTGTAGTTTAGTATTTAACATCAGTTTTAAACGTTGATAAAATCAGCACTAAGGCTCAATTTTACAGGTGTTAGATAAACCTTATTGGCAGGATAATCATAAATGAAAGTGACAATTGTGTTTTTCTTGCAAGTGTTATTTGTGTCACTTTAAAATTCAGTCAGGTTATATTTTATGGGTCGGATCTAGCCGAAACCTGAAAAACTGGCCTGTAATGCTTTGCTTTACGAGCACCAAGCTTTTACACTCAACCTCTCTGGAATCTTTAGAATAATAAGTAAAAAATCGTTTATCTTTTCAATTCTCTTTTTTACAAAGTTAACTTACCTTTAGCCCAGGCTCTATTTAACGAAGCATAATGTAGTACAGAATTGTGTTTCTAGTAGAAAAAGACACCAAAAGCAACATCCTCTACCACCAAGACAGAGATGTACACAGGTTTATGTAAACTCAGACGGTGGGAGCCACATGTCGGGCCACACCTGACGGTGGACACACCCCGTATAATCTGCCTTTAATTAAACATAGTGTTAATCTCTTTCTGCGGAGATAAGACTGTGGTTATTATTTCAATATGCCGTCTGCATTATTTTGGTGTCATTCTGAACTGAGATTTTTAAATATTAGACACAGTGCAACAATAGAGTTAATTTATCTTGTTTTCGTTAATGAAAAAGGAGCGCTTTTAATCAAAGAAAAATTAAGTCTTAAATAATACATAATTATGCGTTTTTACTAAACGAAATATATATATTTTTCATTTCTTGTTTAAATATTTTATTAAAAAACATGACATAATATGATAACCTTTTCAATATATGTCGGTAAAACAATGACTTATTTATCACTAGACCTTTATGATTGAAAGCTAAAAGAAAACTTTTTTTATCGATAGGCGCTCTAGATATTTAAAATTTGCCTCATTTTGCGTTACAGTCTATGGTCTTAATTCCTGTCTACGACATTTCATTATTGTTTATGTCTCTACAAATTTATTACACAATACAAAAGAATATTGCACGATCACATAACAAATCTAATGAATCATTGTTACATTCTTCAACCACAAGTATGGTGTGCAAAAAAATAAAAATTTAAACCCCAAAAACACATTACAGTTAAACATCATAACCGATTGAAACAACCATTCATTAAATCGAAAATTGTGACGCGCAAATGTTCTCATATCGATATGAAATCGAATTAAAATCGATATTGAATCGGAATATCGGTTCGCTCAGCGATGCGCAGTTAATGGAGATATTATACGAATGTGTTGAACAACTGTTTGGAAGTGAGAAAATGTTAAGGAGTTTACTTTGAAATGGATTTTGTGATTGGATTGCTCTTAATGTAAAGCGCTATTAAAAAGTTTAATAGCTAGAAAACAAGGAATAGAGTTTTAGTGATTTACCTATATATTTTGCACACCTAAAAGGTAGAATCTGACTGCAATTGAAATCTATAACAACTTTTACAACTCATGTTCATGCAAATAAATTATTAATATTCTTATTCTTATAACTTCCCTGCTCGTCTCCCACATCTAGTAGCTTGTTGATATGTAGCCTTTTTATGTTTTTAAGCTTTCGCGATTTGAGAACATTTTCAAAAATTAGAACGTCGAGCATAGGTATTAGTTACCTTTATAATAATTACGCGATTTAGACCCGTTGTCTAATTTTTGAAAAATGTAGCCTATTTGTTGTATTGACTTCTTTTTAATATTTATGCAATCTCAATCTATGTATTTAATTTATCCACAGCCCACTCTAAAAGCTCTTAAAATAGTAATGAAACTATTATATTCATAAATCGTTTTGTATTTGAAACTGTGGCTTTGAGGGAAAAATGTGTCATTTTTTATTTATAATTATATGATCTACGACGACCGGATAGCGGAATCAGTAGTGCAACTGCTCGCTGCGCCGAGGTCGCGGGTTTGATTCCCGTAGACAAATCTTTGTGTGCATGAACATGGAGATTTGTCTTGATCTGGGTGTTTCTATTGTATTAAAAGTATGTATTTACAAAAAAAAAATAGTTATTACTATCAGTTATTCTATTACCCATGGTTAGTTTACTTTTACTCTGCTTAGTTTGGGACTAGAAGACGTGAAACGTGACGTGACGTGTGAAAGTTGTGTAATAAAAAAAGAATAAACTGGAAGTTACTTTATAGGCTTCGAACTCAGGAACAACACCTGCACAAAAGAAGACCTCATGACCTTATGAATGAAAACGCAATCCACGTGACCACGAACTGGACTAATAAAATTTAATATTCATAAATTTTGCCACTGACACGAGACAAGAAGAAGTACTAGTGGCACCACCACAAGTGTCATCAACAACGGGGTCTCCAGGCAGCACTCATTATTTAAACACTTCGATATAAAACCTATTTAGTTCCGAAACAAATCAGCATTCGCCAAAAACCCTTTTCTCAAATAAATCATATTTAAAAAAATGCCTATCGCTTTATTTAGGACAGCGCATGCCGCTAAACGCGATCAAATCTAACAAAACATAAATTTTAATTTAGAAACGTAGGGTGTAAACCCTTTGTATTCCTAAAATCAAGCGGTGGAAGCGACAACAGTACCCGATACGACTATTAGTATCCTACCACTTTTCCGGTTTCCACTTCCATTGATGGTTATGTAGGCAATAATCTGCAACAAGCATCAAAGGAATATTCAATGAAATTAAAACATACAATTTGGAACGGTAATCACGGTATGGACAATGTTGGACAATCGCATTGCTCAAAGCAGACTCGGCAAAATGTTTTCAAATTCAAAACGTTTTAAAGCTTCCAATTCGCTGGAAGCGCTGTTTTTACCAAAAAGAGTTTAATAGAATTCGGCGTATCTTACTAATGGAACGGTTGGCGTAATGAAATAAGGTATTTCTGCTGTAATGGAGAATGTTCGAGACGATTTATTAAAAAATCGCCCATTTTTCAATATGCGACTCGGATAAAGCTGTTGTTTTATTTTTATCGAGTGAGGTTTTGAATTCAAACTAGATTTTAGATTTGCAATTACGAGAATTTTTAAATTTAGATGTTTGTGGAGGCTGAAGAAATACTTTTTAGTAGGACTTTTATATAGATATTAGAACTTCTTCTATAGTAGTCAATTTATAAGCTACTGGCAACCCGCGCTGCCTTCGCGCCAGGTACTAAGTACATAATAATATTCATGTTTTATATATAAAGACTTTCGTTATGAATAATTCTATCTTTCTCTCTAAAAAAATCGCATCAAAATCCCTTGCGTAATTTTAAAGATCTAAGCATACATAGGGACAGACAGACATACAGACAGCGGGCTGTGACTTTGTTATATACTAAGTAGTGATAGTGATGTCAATATGTTCAAGTCATTATAATACGAAAATGTCTATGGGATACTATGATAAATGTGTTTTGAAAAATTGTCATCTCTGATAAAATTCTTACAGAGATATAATTGGGAATAAGGCTTAGAAGAAGAAAACATGATAAAAGAACAAACAGTTTTTCTTCTAACATGTTTGTTTTTTTCCATCCAAGTAAGCTATAATTCTCGAACAGCAAAATTGACAGACCAAACAGTCTTGCCAAAAAAACCCAAAAAAATAAAAGAAAGTCGACCACCCGAATCAGTGAAACAATAAAATTAAGCATTATAAAAACACCTCGAGCGAATTATCTTAATCTGCTTCCATATACCAACTGTCAAGCCAGAAAAAAAAAAAGAAAAAAACCCGAGCTTTATCGCCAATCTCCAACGAACAAAGGGGGAGATACTTAGCATAATGAGTGACATCCACTCACCGTTTAGAGGGAACGAGACAACAAGATACGAGAATATATAATCAAGAGAGAGACAGAATAAGATTTAGAGAGAACAATATCGCAATCTTGTTTCTGGGCCATTTCCTTTAATTAGTAGTGGAGGACAGCAGGCGAGCTGAATTTAGCTGAGTTATGCCGGATGCGATTGTTTAACGTGTGAAGGGTAGACTGTTTGTACACGAGACATACATTAATATTGATTCATTGCTCAGTGAGGAACAGCTTCTGGAATGGTCCAAGCTAGTAGATTAACATCTTCAAAACTGGAAATGAATGGATATTTTTTTCAATAAAAACTTTAATGATGGGATTAATGGGAATGTTAATATCAAATTGTATCATCAAAAAGACCATAATAATATTTTATTCATCCCATTAATAAAATATCGTCATATTATTCGACAGCGTAATATTTCGTACTGAAATAAATATTGCAAAAAGGCAGTTCAATATTTCCATCCACTCTATGATGTGCCGGATCTGTTACAGCATCATTGGAGTATCCAACCTACATCCAGTTTATTGGATTTGAAATGCTGATGTGTGAACTGAATGCGAATATGTGAAGCTGACCAGTATACACACCATGTTATAGGTAGTTGCATACGTTGGTAGCTGACAGAACGTCTGTACCTATTTACGATTATACATGTCTGCTGCGTAGTACGATGCTAATTGAAAGATGACTTTGATAGATTTATTTTCAACCAAACTGTAAAGCATTGATAAGCTACCCATTAGTTTCATAAAATTCTCAAAATAAACAGCTGTTTATTTTTTGAACTTTCTTTATTGTGAACCTATTTTTAACCGACTTAAAAAAAGGAGGAGGTTCTTAATTAGATTGTATTTTTTATGTTTGTTCACTAATTATTCGAAGACGCCTAGACCGATTTGAGAAACCTTTTTTGTCTGAAATAGTATACTCGTCATATGGTCCCATTTTTATCAGGTCACGATCCGATGATGATGTTGCTGAGCTGATGCTGGAAGGTGTAACTCCTCAACGGCTAGGAGTACGGGGATAAGTATTTAAATATAGGCATTTCAAGGCCGTTTACTGTATTATTTTAAGCTATACACAGATGACGCGAGACGTTAAATATTACTTAAGTATTTTATACTTTATTAAAATTATGAAAAACGGGTGTTACTCACGTAATGTTGGTCTATTTAGTCGACATATAGGCGAAACCGCGGTCGACTAAATAGACCAACATTACGTGAGTAACACCCGTTTTTCATAATTTTAATAATGTTACAAACTCACGTCAGTTTTAATAAAAATATTTTATACTTTTTAGTGCACTTTTTGTAATTGAAGACGTTTTTATTTTGTAAAATTATAAAATTTTATAACTCTTGCAAAATTTTAAATATTTCTTCAACATCAACGAACAAATTCTGTCTCCATTGTCACACCGTATATCACCGACGATATGTCTCGTCCAACCATTAATATTACTAAACAAAGACACCCGTTTACAACAGCACCGCAAGCCAGAATCTTTCCATCGAATTAACCCTTCCAAACCGACTGTGGGTCATAACGCCGAGGGCGCCGCGGCTGTTACATTAAATTGAGACATTTAACATTGAGAGCCTTTTGTGCTAATGGTTGACACGGATGACACCGTGGTTGATAAACAAACTGTGGCTAAAGGATGCGAATGGGTTGAGTGATGGGCGTTAAGAATGCTTATTAGTGGCTTGTTGTTAGTCTGGATCTACAATTATTTTAACAACAATATGATATCGTTTAAAGAGACTATTGTATTGTATCACTACAAAAAATACATTTTATTGGTACTAAAGACAGAAAACATTACATACATTAAATTGAGACATTAACGTTGAGAGGCAGTGGCTAAAGTATATAAATTGGTTAAAGCAAAAGTTTGTCCTAAAGTGATAGGCGTTGTATGTTAACGTCTCATCATTTGATATCATTAATAAGCTTTCGATGCTTTAGAAATAAAATCAAGAAACTTTATTTATTTTTTTTGCATAGTTAAGCAATAGCTAAACTAGTATTTTATTAACAGTAACTAGTTTAATATGCGGATATAGTAGTAAATAAATTATAATTCACAGTCAAGCAAATCAACAATATGATATAATAGTGATAAAAAACTACACCATTGTTGTATTCAACACTATCAAAACTTGGCATCCTCAAAAAACTTGACGCCAAAAATTGCAGAATTAATTAACTTGGTTCTATCAATATGCTCTTACATTACTTGGCACAGAGTCTTGGCTATGGAGGGAGAAAATCAACAAAAAATAGTTCATAAATCATCGGGGGCAGACGGGCGGACCGTAGAATTCTGAATATGTAATGAACCACCATTCATTTGAGGGTTACCGGCAACATTTTTATCGGTTCATACGATTCTTTTTCGCGTTATTTGTGAAGAAAAGTACTAATGTCTTGTGTCGGCAGCATAGTGGGAGTAGGTTTTTATTATTATGTAAAAGTAAAAAATTGGGTTTGCTAATAATATGGAGATGGATTTTGCCAATGGAAAATTATTGCTTATTACTTTTTAATTTCTAGTTTTTTTTAACTTTATTGCGACTTCGACCCCGTGGAATTAGCTATTTCCCACAAAATTGAGAAACGTCACTTATAAACTTTCGACTCCAAATTTACTCCCATGGAGAGTAATATTTCTAAAAAAATTACCTTATGGCTCATTGACGTCATGTTAGGTTTAAAATTTACGAATCTGCCTTATAAACTTACACCTCCTAATTTACGTACTTAGGGACCAAATGCAAAGATAAAACATACCAGTTTTTAAGTTAGACCAACAGCTACACAACTGTGAAAACGGCATCCAATGCTAAACAGTTGTTTTGCGTGATTCTCGTACGAACATACAGACAAATAGACAGACAGAGAGACAAACAATCTAAAAAAATATGTTTTTGCTTCTACTGCTGTTAAAAATAACCCTTATATTTTTTTTCTAAAATATCTTCAATGTACAGACATGGCAAAATTAAAATTTTATTATATGTATAATATATTGTATGTAACCAACATACAGACCTCGTTGATTTTAATAAAGACGAAAAACCGAGCTAATAATTTAATTCCATCTACCGAACAAGGGAAAAATTCTTGGGTTTTCTAAAAACACCAGTCAGCAGGTAAACATTATAATAATAACATTATCAACGAAAGGAAAGCCAAAGGACTCCTTTTCCTGTACAATGGTAGCACTTATTCACGCGACGCTTCCTGCCCTGTGTTCGTTCGCATTGTGTTTTTTTCTCCGGTAACTTTTTCTCTTCAGTTGTTTTCCTTTATTTTTTCAAGTTGAGGATTTCTTGAACCCATATTTCACGTTCATATTGTCCCCAATTTGCATTAGAGTTTGTTTTAAAGTCTTTTTGTTTGGAGTTTCTTTTGTTTCAGAAAATTTTGTTAAAGTTAAGAATACACTGTAATCACTTTTGTCTCTTTTTTATAAGAGGTGATTACGTCGTAAAGACGATGTCGATATTAAGACAATAGATGTGCTATTTCACCACCAAATTATTGGGCTCGCAAGAGCTGGTGTAGTACTTTTTTTATTGAAATAAGTACTTGCAACTACTTGCAATTGTGCCTACTTAAATGTTTACAATAACAGTAAATACCATATGCATTAAATTAAGTCACATATTTTTGTGAATACTGAGTATTTGAAAAAAAAAATTATCCTCTGATCTATCCTAAATTTTTCTACGATCAATACAACTCAAACTCCAAAACCATAATACTAAACACCACATATGCCTAAGTGGGTGATCGTAATTAAAAGCCGAGCACTCGACTTGGGGTGACTTAATGCAATTACAGTAGAATTTTTCGCGACATATGGCCAGATGCGTGGTGGGGTGGCATGCGGCTTTTTAAAAGAATATGGATGAAGTGCCCATACGTTTTATGGATATTTGATATTGATTATATTGCAACTACTGTTATACGCAGTATTTTGTTCAGTAAAACTCATTTTTAGACAGTTTAGAGTTGTTATTCTACTTCCCATTGTACTTCCCATTGTACTACCCCATCCACTTAATCTGAATACGATATAATTATGTATTTTTGTCACTCTGAATGTAAATTACTGATTCTTGAATATTCATATTTCTGAAGTAGTGTAGGTAGGTAATGCCTAAGTAGGTAACTTGATTTATTTGAAGTTGTTGATCTTACGTTGCTGGGAGATCTGATTCGCATCTTGTTTTTAGTTACATCATATTTTTTGTCTAAATGTTTAGGTAAGTGCTATTATAGTAGCTGGATTATCTTGATTAGAATCACTAGAACTCTATTTTATTCATTCCAATCGTATCCATAGAATAATTCAACGATATTAAAAGCTCTTCGTTTTCATTAGCGTAGGGCGTTGTCCCTAGAGTGTGCCTTAAGCCCAAAGGTACATATGGCGTGTAAATGCTCATCGTATTGCGTGCAGCCCTTCAAAAGTAGCCCTAAAATGATGTGGTTGCAAATTGTTGACGAATGCTATTGTGGGTGCTGCAAGTGCCGACGTTGTCAGATGAGTTTTTTAAATTATCACTTATTTTTTTAATGTCTTTGTTTCTTTTTGGCCTTCGGTTGTCTTTTCCTTTCGTCATCGTTGTTTATCTAGTCACATAATACTAAAAACGATTTGATGGTTCTCTTGTACTTCAAATAAACGCAGATACGAGAAGGCTTCTTGGTTCATACAATTAAGTCTGTTTCGATATCTAAAACCATGCATAATTTCTGCTTATTTTCTTAAGACTGGTGTAGATTTTAGGTGAAAGGTTGATCTGACATTCATGTTCATTTCACAAAAACCTTCCAGTATCTACAAAAATATCAATGCCAATACCAAATAATTCATTTGATCTACTTTACCAATGCTCTGATTACAATGATAACTGTCTAGGGGATGGTAGCTCACCATTATCGACATTGTGATCAGATGGCAGCTTGCTAACGCATATGTTGAGTGGTTGATATGTAATGGTTCAAAGAGGGAATGGTTTTGATACTAAGGACGTGAGGCATGTGTTTATTTCCATCATTGGATTCAACCAAACATTTGCGTGTGCTACATTTAATTTTGGTTTGATAAATTTCTAAAAACCGCAATATTTCTTACATGATATGGACTCACTTACACTAACATTTTCACATTGTTGTCTAAAAAATGTACCATTTTAATAAAGTATGATATTAGTAAGAAAAATATATTTTACGTCTCAATTAATACATATTATTATTTAAGTACACTGTTGATAGAGATAAAAATAAAGCTGTACAGAGCATCAAGACTACTGAGCCCCAATCCACCCTGTCAAACCATACAATGAGCATTATGGCGGTGCATTGTGCAAAACCGTGTTTATTTGCGCATGCGCACAATAACATAACAACAAGTGGAAGCATTAACATCTGAATATTAATATTAATGATTAATATAAATAATACAAAAAAGATTTTTCATAATGAAACTGACAGTTATAATTATCAGTAAATACATAAGTTGCTAGAGTTATGGTATGGATAGCATAATATAAATGAATGTTAATTAATATAGAGATAGTGAATATTTAATTACTTTTATCAAATTAGATATACATTTTAGCTTTCATACTAGATTGAAGAGACTAAATTTTATTTGAGTCTATATGTAAATTCTCCAAGGTAGCTAATATGCTTGGTCAAATTAACTAAGCCCAAGAAAGAATGACCAAGATTGTTTAACATACCTTAGCCATGACTTAGCCTCCAAAACGAAGGAAATATTGAGCAACGGAATAACCATACAGGACAACCAATTATCTCTTACGTAGAATAAAATCTAAATCATCATTTTTATTCTCAACAAAATACGCTATCCATCATACTCTTGTTTATCGATCGCTCTTAAGGTCAAAGCTATACGAATCTCTTGAAATACTTATTTAACACGTCGCATATGGTAATGGGGTACCGCCATGGGGGCGTATTGTCCAAGTCGGCTTTTACACCATATGGTCCAAAAATTCATAAACAAGTGTTCACCAAATCTCACTTTAATGTTCACGTTTACTCATTTGAGATTCAAACACCATAAAACTCAATATCAGACCTTATAGTGACACAAAAGAGTTGAATTTACATTGAAAATTAATAGCGTTTTGATTGAGAAAATAGTTAGCTCAATTACCAACCCTAAACCTATAGAAACTAAACTCAAAATAGAAGAAATAATATTTGAACTAAATACAAAAGTATTGAAAGTAAAATTTAAGCGCGACAAAACTACCATAAACAGGCTTGTTACGCAGAAATAATCAAACAAAACGAATGCCAAACACACAAAGGATAAAGTACATTTTGCGCTGCAGTTGACAATAAAAGAACTTAGACAATTAATAGGGTGAGTGATCCAAAGGCTATTGAAAGTACAAAAGGGATGATTACGTATAGCAGGGCTATATTGTTGGTGATCAGCACACCATATGGTATGTTGGTATTAGACGTATTTCGTATTATGGGGATTAAACCGAGCATATTTTAATATGAAGTACAGGTGCTGTTATGATTTGTGACATCATATGGTTTGTAAATGACACGTAAAGCATTGTTGATCCAGCTTTTGTTATAGATTTCGTGGTACATTTGAGCCTTATACATTGTGATTCATGATATGATTTCGGTATAAACATGTCAAATACTTTGAGCAAACAGATTTTGAAGTTGGTGTAAGCTGGTTATAATAACTAACAATTTTAGATGAAAGTTTTGAGTAGTTAGGAATCCTTAGTTAGTTGCCCATCTAAGGTATAGGTTATCAAAACCATAATGCTATTTATTTATGAACATAGTTTGAATCAAACGAACTGCATACTTATACGAAAAGGAACAGCAACTTGTAAGAGAGTAAATAAACAAGACCAGAAAACAGTTTTCACAGACATAACACCTACTCCATCATTGTCTCGATCCGATCAGGTCTGTTCCACTGGGACAGCAACAATCGTTCCAGCAACAACATTAGCTACTACTAATCTGTCGGTCTGTCGGGACGAGAGCAATCAAACTTGCACATGTGAACTTTGGACTGGACATCATCCGTCAATGGTCGGATTGATTGTCTTTGTCTTTTCTAACGGGTTCGCAACGAAATGTTGTTACGTGATTCAGAAATATTTATTTGTTTCTTTTAGTTACGTATGGTTTTCTGAAACACGTGCGAAATGAAACATTAATATAATAAGAATCTAAATCATATTATGAACCGCCAAAATATAAATACTGCAGCACCACCTTATCAACCCTACAATATTTCAAATAAATAATCTGCTAATCTTTTATTTATCATAAAATAGGATTACGTCAGTGCAAACTACATTCACAAATCTATTGCGGTCCCTTCGACACGTGCGAGCTAAACCGAGGCGTGTGCTTTCAATTACTTATCTGAGTTTTGGAATCGATTGATGAACGATTTAAATCTATTGGTGTTTGACGTTAAAGTGGGCAATAACTGCAATTATTTAAGGCTTTTACGACTCTTACAAAGGTGCTGAGAAGAAAGACTTTCAATAGCCAAAATTATCAGTAACTACTATATTTGACTTTATAACTAATGGTGGTTCTTGATTGTCGTATTTAAAATAACGGCCTTTTTTAGTCTTGATGTTTTTCAACCAATAAATCTTCTTTAATTCCTGTGCCATATCCTCACCAAATCACCATTTTGCCAAGGTATAGTAGAAGGGATAGTCAATACATCTAAAACAAATCGATTTACCAAGAACATTACTCCATCAATCACTGTAACAGGCAGACCCGTCAATGACATCTTATTAAGTGTAAACACTGTCAAATGTCCCTGGGAACCTTCACAGCATCTTCTAATAATAGATCAGCTGGCAAACGGACGCGACGCTCAAAACGAAAAGATTGACTAAAATACGTGTACAGTGGGTCAAGCAATTAGGTATGCAGGGCAAAAACTTCTACGCCATACTGAAAACTGATTGCAATAGATATGCATGTGCGACTTGCATATTTAATAAGTGTAATATATCCATTATTTAGATATGTAACTAATTTATCCATTACTGGTGTAGTCAGTCTTTACCATGACTTATAAGTTTTGAACCTGCATACCTAACTCGTTGGCCCACTGTACCTATTATAATATAAAATGAAAACTAAGACAAAAAATTATCTGATCTCACAGAATTGCTGAGGTAGTAACATAATATATGTCTCACTATAAGGTCAAAATTGATTTTCGATATTCTGAGACAGATATAAAACAATAGAGCGACTACAGCGCTAAAGGAGGCCAGCATAGAATGTGTCGACTTTAACAATGCTATATATATAAACTACAACTAAGACAGACAAGCGTGATCGTAATTAATTTACCTTAACTGCTCTTGTTCATCCAACACTTTCTACTAGAAGTGTTGCCGGATGATGTGTATCCTGCAGTTGACCTTTCGCTGTAAAAAACACAAAACCAATCCAAAACAGAATAGAATTATTAAATAAAGTTGGCAATAAAACATATTATTTGTAGTAGAATATACTTATTTTGAGCTTGAAAATCACTTTCACTGTCAAAAAGACAAATGACCCGCCTCGAGCTTCGCCCGCTGAAAACACATTTTTTACTTGTTTCTTATCATCTTTACACAATCTGTGATAGATGAATAGATTTTTCAGCTTATTATGGAAGAATGAAAAGAAAAATGTTATTTTTACAGTTTGTTTTTTAGGGTAGAAAAATTGCATATTTTTTAACGTTTATGTAGGTACTTATGATACATACGAGGATTTTACAAAAATCAGCATATAAAATTATAAAAGAGCCGTAAAACTATAAAATCACATTAAATTGAAACACCTTCATAAATTTTAATCTCAATGCCTATAGATTGCGTTTTATAATTAAAGTAAAATACCCTATATTGAAATAAATATCTAACATCGATCAAAAGTAAACATTAGGGTTTTCTTCTTAAAAAATTCTCATTAACGCCGCGAGAAAAATAAATGGAACAGATTTTCATTGAGCGCGAACGAATGGGCAAAAAATGGCTAAATCTGACAAATGGTTTTCCTTTAACGTCTGCGCCCATCTTATTATCGTTACCCACTACCGAACAGAACTCATTTGGGTCTTCTTTTAACTTGTCTATATATTTGTTATCTAACCAATTTATACCTTGTGCACTTATTTTTAAGTTCACTTTACTTTGGCACTTTCTTCTGTATTAGCTTCGGTTATAGCTTTAGGATTTACGATTTTATTGCCATCAAGTCTAAGCTCAATTTCGCGTGTAATATCTTCAAGTATGATATCAATTTGAGGAGAAGCGTCTGTGTTAATAGCATTATTCGCAATCTCATCTATACAGTCGGGGGTTAGGCCGACTATATGAAGTATCATTTTTTATGCGACATATAAAACATATTTATTGCAATCATAATCGTTTCAGTTTCTCCAGTGCCATGTTTGGTTGAGATAAATAGAAGATAATGGATAAAAACTTTTTTATTGATTAGCTTAGTTTTTTATAACTTACGCTATAATTTTTACGATATTTTTTATTTCGTTTAAATTATACCTAGTAAAAATAGTGTATAAAATATCTTATTTGAATATTTTTGTATTTTATTCATACCTCATTCTATTGAAATGGTCTTTGTAATTAGTTATTCAATTGTAAGCTATAGCAAACAAAAGGATTGTGTATACAAATCTATCGTAAGACGATAAAAGCAATAATTTTGCCAACGTACACAGTGAATGGCGAAATAAACCACAGTTTTCAATATCGCACAGCTATTGTCAAGCTGACCCTACCACAACTCAATGCGCTCTCAATTCACAGCAGTTATTATTATCTTGACCTGGTGATTGAGCTCTCCTGCTCTCTATCGTCGCAAGGCCCTCTCATTGGCCAATCCTTTCCTTACACGCCCACCGTCCCAGCCTATTGGTCGATCTCGCCACGCCTTCTCAACTTCCAACGCTCTGTTAAGGGTAGTTCGAAACCCCACTTATATATTTTTCACCCTTATGTTACTCGCATTCGTATTGTAGCCGTCGGGTAGTACGCACGCGTATTTTCCACATCGCCGCGATATAAGTGCGAAAAGTTTTATGTTCGTGTGTTGATAATTAAATGACTAAACGATGACAATGGACGTTCAAAATAGCTATCAAAATTATAAAGAGACGTCTCCTGATTCTAAAGAAACAAATTTAAATATTGAAAGTGCCAGAACATCCCAAATAAAATCAGATATCCAACCAACAGTTATGAATCAAGCAAAAACTTCCAAACGATCCTTTGACGTCGCTTTCCTGATGATGCCGGACGAAAAAGTGCGATCGAAAGCTCCAGAAAGACAACTGAGAGTCTCCAAACAACTTTTCCAT
This sequence comes from Hypena proboscidalis, assembly GCA_905147285.1. NCBI lineage: Eukaryota > Metazoa > Arthropoda > Insecta > Lepidoptera > Erebidae > Hypena > Hypena proboscidalis. Next base: position 22,550,356 of record LR990129.1, read on the forward strand.
AATGAAGAATGGGAACAGGTGCCACCTAAGAGAATACCAGACATATACAAGCATAGTGACTACTCCAACGAGAACACGATGGACTTGAAAGATCATGAGGATGACCGAATCTGCGTTAATAACAACATATCCCCAAGCTTTGGGTCTGATATTAATATCGATGTTGGTACTGATGAATACCCCAGCAAAACAATGTATTGCAGTGACTCAGAAAACTCTGATCGGTCCAGAAGCCGACCAAACTCCAATGAAAGTGCAACACGACAGCCAAAATTCTTGCCGGAATATAAGAATAAAATATTTGATGATCCGACTTTAATAAGCATGCAATCAAGAGCAAGATATGAAAGATTCGCAGGAAAATCTGATGTTTCACCTAAAAGCGCTTTCACGAAAGTGTCCAACTACACAATGAGATCACCAAATCCTTCAGTCAGTCCTGATAATCTCCATTATCAAAATTCTGTGAGTCCACCCCTCTCGGCTTCCAGTCCACCTTCAGGATCATTTAACAAATCACCTGGTTTTAACAATATACTGACACCAGCTCATCTTTTGAACGGCGCTCATTTCTTCAAAACTCAAAACTTACCATCGTCCTCACCAAACTACCCAGACTCCGCGATGCAGCAACGGCCAGTTAGTTTTATCAAAAATATGGATTACCACGACAAACCAGATTCTAAGAATTCGCAAATATCTCCAAACAAAATGAATTTTCTTCCATTCAGACCAGATATACCATATCTTCAAGGAGGATCGTCGTACCCTTTTGGCGTTCAGAATTTTCAAGCGCCGAATAATGATTTCATGAAATTTCCAGTGCCTCAAAGAGAACCGGTGAGTCCCTTGATAGCAAATCCAGCAGCAGCAATCTTGAGTACTTTATTACCACCGACTTTAGCCGCATTTACTTTGCCGTCGCAAAATGTGTGTGCAAAGTGCAGTATTAGTTTTCGCATGACCTCGGATTTGGTTTACCATATGCGTACACATCATAAAAGCGAGTCAACGATTGATCCAAACAGAAGAAAACGGGAAGAAAAACTAAAATGCCCTGTTTGCAACGAAAGTTTTCGGGAACGGCACCATTTGACCAGGCACATGACTGCACATCAGGATAAAGAAGGAGATTTAGATGAAGTTCCAAGTGGATCAAGCTATAGCAAGAAAAACAAACAATTTTATTCACACAGTAGCTCTCTTGTGCACAAATAAAATAATTTTATGAACTTAAAACCAAAACACACGAGTTGCTAAACTTTACTAAAACTAAAATGCCACTAGATAAACTTTAAACTGAGTCTTAAATTTATCTATAACTCTGTTTCATATTTAAAGACATGCTACAAAATTGCGCGTGTGTTTTGGCAATGTTTCTTGGACAAATGTAATAAAATTAGTATGTTTATTAATGTATAGGAAAATATGTCGAATTCAAAGTTCTCGTTTCATTGTTTGGGTCATGTTCGTTATTGTTATTACCTAATCTATGTGCAATATTAGTTGTTAAGTATTTATTTTGTACATACTAGTATTAGTAGCGGATCACTTATTACAGAGATTTAAAATTCAACACATGATTTTTTTTTATTGAACCCTAAATTATTTTATTTCTTCATTGTCTTGAATTTTTTTATATCTGATTTTTTTTTATATTACATTCTACATGGATTGAAGAGATTTTTTTTTAAATTACTAACATTTTCAAATCGATGACGTAAGATAAAATAAATATTCTCAATTCTATTAACCATAATACCACTCCAAAACTCAATTTGGCTTATAGCACAATTAAAACAATTACTTGGCATACCCTACACGATATGAACAATATCTAATACATAAATTTCCTGTTTCGAATCACTAACAAGGCGAGGCATAGCGAATTTATGTGAGAGGGTGACAGATATAGACATCATGGGACCCCTACTTTGTCTGATTTGATTTAAAATAATGTTTATATTTAGGTTATCTGAATAGTTTTATTTTGCTTGTGGGGTTGAGGCTAGAAAGATTATTTAATAAAGAAGATAAGACAGAAGCAACAAAAGCTTAAAAAAATAATCCGTAAGAACTAGTGAAAACAAAATGCATACTCAACTCGATCTTAAAATGAACTTTAGTGACATAAACAGGTACCATGAAACGATCAATAACAAAGTTATTATAACAGTCAGGCCTTAAAGTAATTAAAATCAGAATAAAATATGGCCAATAAAATAGATATTTTGCCAACCGCACACAGAAATTTTAATTTTAATTTGTTTGACTTGCCGATTACATTGCAGCTATTTGAGTAAAGTGCAAAATTGTAGTACACAAATCACAATTAAAACTACAAATAACTAAATGTTGGACATTTATTATGGTTCCAATAATATGACATCACAGCCTACATTATTGTGTCGGTACCTACTGATTTTTATGAACAAAGATTAAATTAATTTAAGTGCACGGGTGGCTTAGTGGTTAAAGCGGTCGCCTCGCCACTTTCACTTGAGCTGGTGTTGACGGTTCGATCCCCTTAAATCCCCTCAATCTTTGTGTGATCCACAAAGATTTGTTCTGACTCTGGGTGTGCTTTGTGTGTGTGAAACATATTTCTGTGATCACCCTTGCAACACATGAGTTAAAGTAATAAGATAACATAAGCAGGCATCGTTTAAGAAAAATAAAAAAAAAATAATGAAGCATTGCTAAGCAGCCAAATATGCAGTTGAGAGCAACTTTTAAACTTACAAAATCCCAAAACTTTCAAATTTTAACTGCAAATCAGATAATCAATAACCTCATTACTTATACCCTTCATAAGGGAGCGCGTGAGCGAGTGGAACTAAAGGCCGTGACCAAATCCTTGCGAACAAAACTATTCCCATGTGTCGATCTGCTGAATGTTGAACACCAATGTAGGTTAGTCCACATGGATGGCGAGATAGCTGTGTCGAATCTTGTCATGGGAAATGTTGAAGTCATTTAGGGTTTTTAGAGGGATAGAATCACATCGATGGCTTCGAATTTCCTTTATAATTGAAGGTTGTTTATACATATATACAGTTTTGAAAATAATTCTTGCTTAAATAAATGAATAATTTGGATTTTTTACAATAGATAGAACGTCAGAAGCAATTACACTATCCAATGGTTCCAATGACAAGGCCAAATACACACATTCACTCACACAAGCACACCCAGTCTCAGAACAAATCTTTGCGAATCACACAAAGATTTGTCCCATGTGGGGATTGAACCCACAACACCAAGGCAGTGGAGAGCAGCGAGGCGACCGCTTAAACCACTACACCACACGTCCAGACAATAATTAAATAATAATAATAATAAGCATTTATTTCTCACCATAGTACATATACAATAAAGGTTGAAATGGCATGTAAAAAGATTAACAATAAAAAATTAAACTATGGCGGGTAGATACCTGAGGATGGTTCCTGTGTCTCAGGTTATCCACCCTCCACCCCTTATAAATGGTCTTAAGTCTAGATTTGTAATATAAAATTATAAAATTATTTTTTCACAAAAAAGCACTAAGTGGGTAGCATACAATTACAGCGACGGACGCGCGAAGCTAACAAACAACCATTACTTGACTAATATGATACTTGACTAATATGATTGTATACTTAAAATTAACATTATTTTTTTTATGATTCTTGATCTCTAAATCAAAGGTTACCGAGTAACACACTTGCTGATCAGAAGATCTATTTATAGCTCATGATAGTTACAACATCACTGTTACAAAAACCTTGCGAATAAAACTATTCCCATAGTCGTTGTGCTACATTGAACACCAATGTAGGTTATTCCAATGTAACAAATCTTATCATGGGAAATGGACACCAGATTTTGGTGACGTCGTTTAGAGGGAAGTAAATGGGGAGATTCTAATAGCTGGTGACGTATTGGCTGGAGATTGGTTTTACAAAAAAACAATACCGGTATTGCTTACAAACTGTGCATGATGAAGAGGAATTGTTTTATGGCCACGTGATAAAAGAACTTAAATCCTGCCAACGGACTACTGTGGACTGTACTGTAGACTCCCAAGTGTCAATCTATTTAAAGTTATACACCAGTGTACGTTAATCAACATCGATAGATTTTAGCCATGTCATTTCAAGAATTGAGAAGGAAATAAATGGACTGAATCCGCAGAGTTTAATTGATGGTACCGAATAGAGTGTAGTTAAAGTGGCCTTTAAATTATAATCAGCAAATTAATCTGATACAAGTCGATTTTGAAAAAGAGATCATTAAAGTTTAAATAAGCAAATTCACAAGAAAAGTACTTCTTTCTTTGACTAGCAAATACAAAATAACATACATCAATATATTTGAAGAAACTTTAAGAAAACAAAACTATACAACTACCAACAATGCCGCTTCTTATCCCGACCAATGTCCGCATAACGGAACAAAATTCTAAAACTCGAAACTTGAAAAACACCATACAGTGTAAGCAGAACCTCGTAAATGTGAAAACTTCACAGGGTGTCCGCGTAAGTGCGAAGAGAACAATATTTTTATCCGTCCGCCGAACCGTGAGTAATTCAATAGAAAATATTCATATTGGGGACGAGCGGCGCCCCTGACGGTGAATGGGCGCTTATAGCGTGTGCTTCTTTTAGAAACATGTTTTATTTTGTGTTATATTTTTTGTTCTATTCAATTTATCTCCTTATTTCTTGAAGAAATTCTGTTATGAGATTTTTTTACGGCAATTTTCTAAAGCATGCTGCCTCAGTCTTAACTGCCAAGATATGTGAAAGTGACTGAATATTGGAATAAGAAAGAAGATTATAATTAAGTTTCTGATTACTCGTAACTCTACCTTCATAGGACCACTCCACCGACGGCTAACGTCTTCTCAAAGGATTATAGAAGTTTAATCTCTACATTATTTTTTTTTTTAATTAATTATAATCATTGCCGCATCTTGACTCTTATCTTTTTTAAGGGTTCCTACCACAAATCCTTAAATACTAAGAACCATACAAATATGTACCGTAGAAACCGACTTAGAGCAACCTTTATATAATCGTGTTGGCAGACGGCAATGACGGATGCGTCGCTACATTGGTGCTGGTGGTGTTCGCCAAGATATGGGGTTTAGAGACGCTTGCCGTATGATCACTATACTGAACCACGACAAAATATTGAGAGAATTTATTCTGAGACGTTTCTGCTTCTGTGTGTTTGAAATAATATAATCCTTACAATACTGCGTCAAATATTTGAAATGGTTGCGAACCTGAGGTTCTTTGCGTTAATAAAACGGTACCAAGTTAGTGTAATAACTCCTCATTCATTGAAATGCAGCAAGTGAACTTTTGCCATACTAACCACAGCTCGAGATTATGCATTTTTCACCAGTTCACTTTGATTGTTCTACATACTGCAACCCGAACTTTTCAATCAATCAATCAATCAATCAATCATTTATTTGCTAAAATATGGTACATAAATTGGTGTTATAAAATGTGGTTTGTCCTCATATTCTGCCAAATAATGGCGTGCAAATGTTTACATAATTTCAAATTATAGGTAAAAAAATGGTACAAGTTAAACATTTACAAAATTAAATTACAGCAATTATTATATATATACAGTTTTAAATTTATATGTCTTTATCCTCTAAATATTCTTTAATGTCATAGTATCTTATTTAATCTTCTTCTTCGTCGTGTCGATGGCTTAGTCAAATTTGTCCAATAAGTGGCCACTGTTTTGGCGCTCTCGTCGTTGTTCATGAGCGCCTCTCTTGTGCAGGTGGTAGGACATTGTGGTCAAGGTTATGACTTGCCATCGTGGTGAAAGGATTAGCCAATTCGCTTTAGAACTTGCGAATTGCCCAGGGTGCGCCGGACGTAGGGAATCGTTGTGTACGTCACTCGGGGAGGCTCCTTTCATGCAATGTATGAAGTGTCCGTTTGAATGTTAATAATGGTAAATTTCTGATATTATGTGGTAGATTATTGAAAGCCTTAATACACATGCAATATGAATTTCTTTTAAATAATTCTAAATTTATTTGTGGTAATCTTAGTCTATCTTTGTGTCGAATTCTGCTATTTGGCATGTCACTGAACTTTTGAAATAGTTCTGAATTCTTTTTAGCAAATATACATAATTCCTCTATATATAAGCATGGAAGTGACAAAATATTAAGTTTTTTGAATAATGGCTTACATGACAATATTTAAGACGACTGATCATCTATTTTATTTAATAATATCATAATTCATGTTCAAATTTGATTCTATTCAAGAGCTGCAACCATTTAAATTTAATTTCATATAGCCCTACAGATAACAAATGACTAGACAGCTCCACGAATCGTTCAAAACATTAGACGGTCATGCATAATCAATGCAAAAGCAATATTTTCCACTCAAATAGCTACACAGAATACGAAAAATAATAAATATGTATTTTGCTGAACGCATTTACAAGATTACAATATTAGCGAGCACGTCCTCACGCAGCCGAGGCGTCATTACAAATGATAAATAGTCGACACACTTCGATAATCAAATTCTAATTTGGAATCTGTTCTACCCTCGCAAATATTTTTTCTCGGCAAGGGAAAGAGCCACACAGGCTGTTTTGTATTGTGAGAAGATTGTGACTTTATTAACCGTGAACGAATGGTCTCTTTAACCGATTCACCACGGCAGCCACGTGACCCGGAACCGATTATGGTTCCGTACCCGATTTGTATGTATTTGTATGTAAATTGGTGCGTGGGGTGACGAGATAACCGGGCGTGCTTGATAGGGATCTCTGTTATTGAATTAAGTGTTGGCGTTTAGTGATTGTTCAGATAAATGCTCATCTTCATTTTGTTTTTGTTTTTATTTTTGGTGGAAATGATGGAGGAAAAAGTTTACTGACAAGTCTTTTGCTGCAGATTGACTTATAATTATGGAAATCTAAACAGCAATTGCAGTCAGATTCTTGATAGATCTCATTGATTTTAAATCTTCATTAAAATCTAACTATTGTTGTTTACATTTCTTCAGGCTGTAAGATTTAGATCACTTTTTAAATCTCTTAAACAACAATTTTCCAAATTCTGTAGGTAGCAACAAAAGTAGCTAAATAGTTGAAAATTTTCAAACTTTAACAATAATAAAATCTAGATTTAGTTATTTAATTCTATATTGTGAAACTATAATTCTATTTGTATTGTATTGTATTATGTAACTTATTTAAATGTGCATGCTTGGGCCTTCTGTAAGTGAAGGTACACGTATACAACAATGTTTAAACCTAGATTAACACCACAAACTGTATGACATCTGTGTACCTTTGTTGATGGTCCTAAATAAAATAAATAAAAATAAATAAATAAAAATACTTTCATGCAAATCACATTTTTTACATTGAAAACATCCCTTATATAAAATAATGCACTTATTATCGATTACTATAACTTTTAATTCATCAAATCATCGAAGAATTTGAAGAGATAAGTCGCTTTGAAAATGTTGTTATAAAACAAATTTTATTTATTACGTAGCTACTTTTGTTGCTAAATTGTACATAAAATATAAAAAACTATGATACTACAACATTTAACATTTTTCAATAAAAGTCTGTCTGTCAGGCGTTACTTAAAGTTGGTAGTTGGAAGCAAGCGTCAGTCGTTAAACATATTTTCATAGAAAAATATGCGCGCTCCAGCATTCCGTGTCGTCACTTGTGCGAGCGCGTCTTGTTTGTATGAAAATATGTTAACATACGCCGAGCGTTGACGTTGACGCTGCTTCCAACTGCAAGCTTAACCGCATAATGGGCATTCATCAAAACATCGCATCAACAAAATGAAATTATACAATTCAAATTCAAGCACTAAACAAAAGCTCATAGTTTCATTATAATTTAAATACCAACAATATCAGTACGAGTAAATCACATCGTAGTATCTTGTGGTCGGAGCATGACCAATGTTTTCCGTCTGCTACTGCCCACCCTATGTCTGTAAAGGAAGCTGTTTAGCTCTGCTATTGTTTCTCTGTAGTACGGTTTATAATTTAAAAGAATTATGATAAATATAAAACAACACTGTTTTTCTTGAATTAAAACGACATTGCAGTACATGGAACAGAAAATTTGAATATGTTTAGTAAAAAAGCATTTTGGCGTGCTTACCATACATTTTCAAATTTAACATTTACTCGAAGTTAGGTTTATTATCATTTTTAACCGACTTAAAAAAAGGAGTAGGTTTTCAATTTACATGGATGTTTTTTATTTTTATGTTTGTTCGCCGAAAAATTGAAGAAGCTTGGAATATTTTTTTGTATAAAAGTGTATACTTGTCATGTGGTCACGATTTGATGATAGAATCCTAGTGAAATTGAGTGTAACCGTACAAATTTTATGGGGTTTTATATTGTTTTTCGTGTATAGCCTAAAAGCTATTTAGATATTTACACCTAGCAGCCAGCACATTATGTTGCTGAGCTAATGCTGGAAGGTAGAACTCCTCAACGGTTAGGAGTAACAGGAATAATTCTTTAAATATATGCACCTTTTGAACGTTTATTGTATTTTTCAAATTATACACCGATGAGGCAAGACGTTGAATAATACTTAAGTATACCTATTCATAATAAGAAGTAAAGAGTAACAAAATAGTCTGTATAGGAGATATAAGCCGTCCTAAGCGAGAATGGTCCATGAAGTCGATGCTCATAAATTATCATTGGAAGAAACAATTTTACTAAGTTTTTACGTTATTTAATGCTTTTAAAGGTATTTTGAAGTCAGTTTATCTATTTATTAAGAAAATGTTGTGATGAAAAGCCGTTAAAAGCATCTAAATAACCTTATAATAATTTTTTTGTCAGGGGAGGAAGAGTATATAATATACAAATGCATTTTTTTATAACTAATAAAAAAACTGTAATAAAATTCTCAATCATACACTTTACATATACATATCTCTCTAACCTTAACACAAAACGAGGTTAAATAACAAAGCTCTCAGGTAATTCGAACCCAAATTTTCTATAACCCTTACCCTAAAACACAGAACTATCAAAGAACAAAAGGTATATCGTAAACAACACAGGAACTAACGTACATCCGTATCCGCTGTGACGAGCTGACAGACAATAGGGTATAAAATATTTTGGGACCTTCCGTCGAACTTGTATGCGCCCTTTATTTTGTATGCCTTTATGGTGAAACTATCATCATAACTATATAAGAAGGCACAATGTACCCTCTCCTCCATGAGGACTATATTTATATACCTTCGTACTTTAAAAAAAAATAGTAATTCTAGTGACACTGCCCATTCGTGTCAGTTTATCAGAATTAGGTGTTTACTACCATACCTAATTAAAAAAATATACATATTATGTAACTTTCTTAAGTGTATATAGTATATATAAGTGTATATATTAAGGTCGTTTTGAGCAATAAGACGTTGAATAAATAAAATTATATTACTTTGTGAAGAATACTTTTTACAATTGTTTTACTTTGATGATTTTATCAGGTAACGCCAAGACTCGCCATCACATCTTTCCAAGCTAAATACCGAGGAAAATAATTACAAATAGGTAATTTTAACGGACACTCATTTGTATTTGTAAAAAATAAACTTACTTTTTCAATTTCAACCTATGGCGATAGCAGCAGATAGATAGCAGTAATAATTAAAGTTCTTTTTATAATTGTGAGCAGATAATTTAAGACATTATGCAAGAATAAAGACTTTAAATAACCATAAGCCTTCTGCGTTATCAAAATATGAATGACAAAATTAAAATAATACGCAGCTACTGTTTTCACTGAATTAGCAGATGGTTGGCTCGAGGCGGATACAATTCAAAATAAACCTGATTTATATAGCCTTATTTACATTCTGTCGGAACAATATCTTGGAAATGAAAGCAAGAATATCGTAATTTAGTCCCTGCTAGAATATTCTATTTAAATGAAAATATTACTTACATATGCGGCATTGAAATGGCAGGGAGAAAAATAATATTTAGATACAGAGAATGTTACCTCTTTGATGATGTGTGTATTGTACTGATATTTTATTACGATTCATAATCATATACGATTATTACGAGAATAAAGAGCGAAGCCCAGCAAATAATTATATAAGTCGTCCAAGTACAAGTTAATTACGAGAATCAGGTGTTGGTCCCGTGCTAACTTATAAATCTAGTTGCTAACAAAAATATACTGAAAATAACACAAAAATAAAAGAAATTTTACGTATTTCCATGCAGATAATTGTAAAATGAGTGTCCATTTACCAAAATTTTACTGGCAATTTATAAACGATTGGTAGCAAAGCCGAACAATAAACTTGAAACAGTGTACCAACGGTTGACAAAACACCGCATCTATTAGCATATGAATTAAATACGGTGAAATATGGTTTAAATTAATATGGATATATGCCGTCGCGCAGAGCACAACTGGTGGGTTTCATTTTGGCCTCTTGTTGCGGAGAATAAAGAAAATATTGAGAAATTCTCAAGTTGTGTTTTATTTTTCAACTTAATAATATTGCAACCTCAACTTTTGTAAATGTTCTATAGCTAACGATGTTTTAAATCATCTATTTTTATTTTACATGGTAGATATTCAGAATTAATAAAAAAATAAAGAAGATTAATCTCTAGTATGCAAGTTGATACTATCGATACGCTAAAACAAATCATAAACAGAGTAAATCGCATCGAATGAAGCTGCTAATTTGGATCGAACTTCACGTAGTAAGTTCGTTTGATCTCTAAAAGTAGGTCACTAATTTTAATGCGTCTCAGTCTATAGTCCAACTTAAGTCTAAAACTTAGAAGGCAAATGAACCTTCATAACTTTGGAAATTTTGGATATGCTGGAACATAGAACCGCGCCAATGAATCCAAAACAAGAGCTACAACAAATTCAACTTTATCCAGTGACTCATTTATTACTCTCCAAACTCCAACACTGAAAGTTTGTTCACTATACAATATAATAGAATATGGAGACCCAAAAGGAACACATCACAAAGTAAGTCGAAAATAATAAGCGGCCCCGGCGACAATATTCACTGAATACATTATATTTTGTCTTGCTGCGATCTCGCTGTTCTTCGGAACTACGAATTCTTGGTACAGGAAAGATATAATATTTGTGTAGGTATCTAGTTAAAATACTTCTAATCATTAGTTAATCAATAATTTTATCAATATGAGTTTGTTTAGGGTAAGTTTGTTTCAAGACGAAACGACTGAATTTATTGTACAAATTGGTGTGTTGATAGTTGTTTAACACGAAAAAAAAAAACTATGCAGCTAAAACCGTCGGAAGACGATAAAAGAAATTTATTAAATACCTAATACAATATTTTTAATACTTTGAATAATTATTTTTGATCATCGTATAGCTTTAACTGTTCTTCTTGGAATTCTACTTTCAGTGATAATTACCTATATTATTCTCTCACATCCTACTTATTATCGAGTTAGTCAATTGAATAGTACTATGACTACAGGGCTTATATTACGGTACCATTGAATAACATACTTATTTGATAAGCTGTAATACTAATACCTTTAGCTATCTCCAAAACTTAGTCCAATTCCAACTTCTTACATAAAGTACGCCCCAAAAGATTCGATCGTCTCAAAAATACTATATTGCCTTCCAGAAGGCAATCAAGATAAATGTGTAAAAAACGTCCCAATAATTGGCAAGAGGGTAATTTACGAGTGTTGTCGCTCCTCTATCAAACACACAATCTCCTTGAGCACATTCTCTGTAATCTATAAATCAGCGATCAGACAAACGTTTGACAACTAGTAATCATATTTTTGTTTAAGGGGCTCTTTATTTTCTAATAGTAAGTCAATCTGATGTTTAAATTATTCGCTAGCGCCTCGTGAGTGGTTCTGAGCTAGATTATCCAAATACGATAGGTATAGCTAATCTAAAAGGAATTAGTTAGATAAACAAGAGGTAGTACAGTTTTACTGTTGGCTTATTTTGTTTTAAACCAAATATGAAAATTTTTTAGAATCTCTCTGCTCTATGACATTAAATTTTAAGTTCTTAGCCTGCATTGAGCCTTAAGATATAGAATATCTTTATTTAGTCATTTTTAATGACATTTAATTATGAGAAACTTTTCTCATAGGCATAAAAAATGACGCTAGTCTATTGAAAGCTGTACTAAAAAGGCAATTATTTAATCAACTTAATTATAGCATGATTTCTAGTTTTTTCAGTCCTAGTTACTGTTGAAGAAAGTAAAGTTGAGTCTACCGTAATAATAATTAAGTTAATATAAAATAAAATAATATAATTAAGTTAAACTCTATCCCCGCCTTAACATCAGCGTATAAGCACGCCGCGTCACATACATCAAGCTAATGTGATATCGGATTTACGATCCCAAATCGAACCTTAATGGATGACGCTAAATTCAATTTTATACGCGAGTCGTGGCGCATCAGTCGTACGCGGACCACTTTGAAGATTGTCTGCCGGAGTTTAAAGCTCTTTGTTGTTAACTTCAGTGAATAAATAGAAGAGAGTACGAATGATTCTCTTACAGAGATATAGAAGCAAATTATGGTCTTTAATTATAGGCCATAAATTGATTCTACTAGCATAGTTTTAAATTTAAACTGATGTAAATGTCAAGGCAATCGTAGTAGTAGGTTTGAGAACGAACTTTATAAAAAAAATACTGTCTTATTGCGTGCGCACATAGCTAGAAATGCAAATTTTTATTTAAATTTGTGTTTGTGTTATTTCGACAGCATAGAACTACTCACAAATTAGCCACTCTCCGCACAGATTTTGATTTTGTCTAATCGATATGAGAAAATCCGTCGATACGCCGTGTTTCTATACATTTCTATGAGTGAACACATAAACACTGGAATTAAAATTATGAAATAAGAATCTGGAATTCCGGCAATGCGCGGTTTTATAATTAACAAGCCCCGAGTCGCCCGCGGCTGCTTGTTAAATATATGCACTCTGATTAACGCCTGAGTCACGGAGGTATTCACAAACATACACTTCACACGCACAAAGAACACCTAGAGTCAGAGCTTATCATGCGGATCACACAAAGATTTGTCCCGTGTGAGGATCAAACCCACAATACCAGCGCAGTTAAAAGCGGCGAGACGACCGCTTTAACCACTACGCCAATCGTGCACTATTCTATTTTTATTACTTCTATTTATCTTGTATTGCTATCACTCAGAGATAGTAAGAAGATATCTGCTTTCAATTTAAATGGGTAATGACAAGACTGTTTTTTTCTGATTCACTGGAACAAAACACGTAAAAGTCAGTACTAAACAAACTCGATATTATATCGGTTCAAGCATATCGGCAGCGCATTTCATTTTATATGATGGCAATATTTGCATGCGGGTTGTCAATATTTTACGTCGCTATCGCTGTATGCTGAATGATCCACTGGGTATACGGAGCACATAAAACTGGGTACTTAATATTATTTACATGTTTGGTATTTCTCTGATAATATACGGCGTATGACGTCTCAAATTTTAACATTTATTTGCATAAATAAGAAATAATTTTTCAACGTGATCAAATTAAGTGGCCACGTGTACAAAGTACTAGATACGATGTGTTACCTCAAATTATTAGCTCTGCTCAACAATCATGGTATGTGTGCGTGAAATAAACCAAACCTTCTTATGGTCGGGCAACAGACTGGGCTAACTCCGTCACCTAATCTGACAATCGTTAAAACATCAAGTCTATCACAAACGCAAATTTAAGTCTAAATAAAATAGTATTACAATACAGGGTGGATGCTCGAATCGGATGTCGCACCTTCGCTGTAGGACAGACATCATCAGATACTAAAACAGAATTGATTATTATTTCTATTTTATCACCAAACCTCCCATTCTGCTTTAATAACAAAGAGATATAAAATACAGTAACGGAACCAATAAAGCTTGTGAAATAACAAAACAGAATCATTAATCATATGCAAAAAGGTGGAATAACGCGAAAGCTTTTTTCAGTTTCGACCGGACTGGCTCCCGGAAACCATGTCCCGAGGTTAGCCAATTGATGGGTAGTGCTGAGCTGCTCTAAATCACAATGTTAGAGAGAGATGAGGGTAGTTTTAAAACGCAAATTGAGAGAGGCATCGTTGACAGTGGCACAGGAAACAATACTCGATTCTGTGAATTAATGACCGCAGGGGTGCGTAGGTTGTTGCAAAATTGGTGTTTTAAATGGTAATAACCCGGATTGAATAAGTTGTGTTAACGGTGCAGCTTACGAGGGTAAATTACAAATAAAATAACAGATTTTGGAGAGCCATTTATGCCATTTCATTACATTTAGAAGAAATTTCTCTTGCCCAAATTAAAGACCATAATTTGCAATCATTCTTGGCTATTTTCTTGTCAATTGCACTATCACTTTCTCCATGCTTAATGCGAGTACAAACCACTTGCTTTCATCCCTCAAACTATGTAATTACAATCAGAATATGCATGGTTAGTAATGGTGACTGATCCATAAATTAAGGATAAAATGTAGGATACTTTATCAAAATATAGGTAAACATAATTCAAATGCTTTTTGTTACATACTATAAATCTAACATATTTTATAATTATTCAAAGTTTAGTTTAGTCTATTTTTAAAGTACGAAATTATGAAAAAAAAATCTTTAAAATACCCACTCAATTTATAGCACGGGTAATGAAACCATTTTCAATTCAACCAACCAGTACCATTTTCAATTTAATTTATTTTGTTCTTGTTGTGGTACTAGAAGTCATAAAATAATAAACAAATAAATTGTAGATTCGTAGTAGATACCCCTGTCGAAGCAATGTTTCAGTAAAACAATGGTCGTGTGGAGTCGTTCGGATCTCACCACAGGGTATTAGTTCACGGTCTTCAATGGTACTGCGGCTTACTGTTGCGGTGGGTGTAGGTTTGATTCTTGGGCTACATTTTAATTCGGTAAAAAAAGTTAGCTACTAAAATTGGCTCCGCAATCTATAATTCATTGTATTAATTACTTTTATCACTATTGTGATCAAAGAGATTGGAGATAGGTCTATCGTGATTATTTTCGAAACATAGATCCAGATCTTTGAATGTATATTTAGAACCAAATATTGCTCCGTTATCTACTGTCAGTATCGTATCAATGCCGCTAAAATTGTCTGTCAAATTCTACAACTGTCAAATGTTATGAATGGTATGAAATAAGTATGAAATGGTATGAAGCAAGTGAGTAAACTATCATCTTCTATCCGCTATGTTAAATTATGTGCTGCCCAGGATATAATAACCAAATTGTATCCCGGACTGCCTTGATGGTCTAGTGGTTAGCGTATGCAATCTCGGGTTAGATTCCCGGGTTGTGCTTAGTGTTATTTTAGACTTTCCGTCAGGCAATTTACATTAGCAGCAGTCCGATGGATGGCGATAGGCCCACCTAAACATACCAGATAAAATAAGGGAGTTGTACACCTCTGCCACACCCTTCTGGGTAATATAGGCGTTATGTTATGTAATGTATCTCGGGCAGCACATAATCTGCCTTTTTCCAAAACTGGTAATTCCTTATAGTTCGTGCGTAGGTAATAGTATCTAATCCAAAAGTGAAGCTCCCAGCTCTGGTCGTCCTGTCATTAGAGTGGTACACTCGCGTCCGGTGATCGGAATTAGAATGGAGTCCGTTCCGATCATTAAGTGTTCCGGCCCGCCGGAGTGCTGGATAATTGTCCTCACCTTTTGTTTGCGAATACATACATTCTGTGATGGGATGACGCGAATTGGGATCTAAATTAGACTCTTTGAGAACAGTTTACAAGCTGAAGTGGAATGTTCCTATATGGGACAGTATAGCAGCTCAAGCTATCGAATCAAATATCAAGTAATAATAATGTGGTTTTGTCAATTTAAAGTATCTAAAGGGTATTAGATTCGGTTATATATTAGTACTAGAGTAGTAAACGGCGAAAAACAAAATATTTATATCATCATTATTTAGAACTACTTTTGCACAACGTTTTACGCTTTTTCTCGGAGCTTTTATATATAATAGACCTGCAAAATTTATACCTAACCTACCAAATTTATCTAAAATAAATTGCAAACAAGCAATATATAAATATAAAACCTTTAATGTATAATGCTACCGAGTCCTTTCTTAATACCTCAAAAATCATTTGTGCTTAGATTTAACATCTCTGTATTCTAAAAAGATTGCATAAAAGTTTCCTTATATCAATGTATTCCTACCATCTCCTCATTTTTTTTTTGTAAGATAGAATATTATTATAACTGATGAACAGCTACCTTCAGAGATACAGTCTTAACTAGTTTAGAGGGTACGGAACAAAATAATTACAACAACCTTAGTTTTAAGTATATAAGTAGGTATGTACATGTACATTGCATGCACTCTGTATTTTATTTAAGGGTACTTTGTTAAATAATGAAATTTTAATTTGAATTTGAGGATCCCAACCCAGGATTGATAACTCGGGATCGAGTTTCCAAAATACGCACTTCTATATAATACTGTCCAAATTAAAAGATTCTAACATCTTTTGATTTTTGTGTCTACTTAAAAAGAAACATGCTGAATTACCTCCATTATCTGACACAAATACATACTTTCATATTCCAACTTTATTCCACAGCTTATCGTAACTAATTACCCAAAATATTCGCTGAGCTACCCAAAACCCGGAACCGAATCCCGTAAAACGTGAGTTAATCACTCGAACTCAATGCAAAGTTTGCAACAGAGACTCTTCCCCACAAATCACAGAACTAGATAAAAACATCATTGAACAAAACGAACTTTCGGACTCGAATTGCTGAGTTAATGACTTATGCCGCTGAGTGTGAACTCACCCTTTATGCTTTAAGAGTGTATTTTCGTAACCACGCTCCGTACAAACCTAGATTGATACGCCTACATTATCCAGAAGAGTGTGGTAGACGTGTACAACACCCACATTTCACCTGTTATGTTTTAGGTATCATTCCAACTCCGTGCCGCTATTGTGCTTTGGCGGATCCGGGAATCGAACCTGAGACCTCACGGTGAGAGGCTTATACGTTAACCACTAGACCATCGAGGCATAAATTAACAATATATATTTATAACTGACTTACTTTCTTTATACGACTGTTTTAGTAAACGGGCATGTAGTCTACCTGATGGTAAATGGTAAGAACAATCCATTAATATTAACAGTTTATAAAAGCAAATTGAAGATATGTCGCTTCATCCGAGGACTATGGTAATATCATTGCAGTAATATATATACCTTAGTTAATTATATTTGCATGTCAATACATTTGACTGAAGATGCATGAACTATCTATAGTATGTAAGATCTACATTGTACCAACTTTAAGGCAAATAAATGATTATTATTATTATTAATTTTAGTAGCTAATCTTACCACTAAATTTAAAGTAAGTAGGTTAAAGGACAATCCGACAAAGAACCAAAGTAACCGACATAGCTCGCAAAATAAGCTCGCTGAAGTGGCAGTGGGCTGGTCACGTTTGCCGACGGACCGACAGCCGTTGGAGCAAACGAGTCCTGGAATAGAGACCGCGATTCGGCAACCGTAAGGTGGGACGCTCCCCTGCAGGTTGACTGACGACCTGAAGAAGGTCGCTGGAGGGGACTGGATGCAGAAGGCGCAGGATCGGGTGTTGTGGCGCACATTGAGAGAGGCCTATGTCCAGCAGTGGACTACGAGAGGCTAAATGATGATGATGAAATGATGAGGTTAAAGGTCGGACGGTGATACTTCCCCTAGATTTGTATGGCACGCGGTTCGGGAAGCTCCTCTTAATAAGTCAGGTCGTAGAGTGTGAAGTCACCCTTTATGTTTTAATGTGGCTTCCCCTTAAATTGTTTTAGTTGTTGATTGCAGTAGTTAAATGCAGAGGGTCATATTTTCAAGAAAGATTGGCAAAATTTGGGATATTTTTAGGGGACAGCATACAAAAATTTACTTTTTGACTTAATTTTTTTAATAAATACAGAATTTAAATAACAAAAAAGACTAATGAAGTAAAGAAGAGTTTATCTGTATTCTCAATACCTTGTTATAGAATTTTCTTCCTTCATTTATAATATTACAAATATTGAATATTGAGTTTGGCTTAACTACTAAACTCCTTTAAAAAAACTTTATGCAGATTTTCAGTTATTTATCCTAATTAATTAGATACTGGGACGTTAAGTGCCTTTTACTTAAAAATATAGAAAATAATCTTTTTCGTTACCTGTGAATTTTTCATAACATTTTTACCAACAGAATTGCATAAACAAATCTTTAAACGAAACAAAACATTATGAATTAACGAATGGACTATCGCGGTATTCGCGGTAGGCGTCTCTCGGTTCGCCATTATCTTATCGAACGGGCGACGAATCAGTGAGCACGCGAGTTACAACCGCCGCCGAACGCGCCCGAACTTTGGCGAGGGAAACGTTCCAAATTCGAATTCTAAAAACTGTTAAGGAGAAGTATTTTGAAAAACTTTTTAATTTAATTAACCCTTTTAAATATTAGCTGGCATTAGATACAAAAATTTATGAATTCATATTCTACCCATAGATGATGTTTATTAGTTGGTAATTAGACTTTGATTTAACTTAGATTTATTTTAATCTGATTCTAAATAGTTTGATTAAAATAAATCTAAGCCCCGGTTATTCAAATCATTGTTATAAGTATAATTTGTTTTACTTATTATTTATTTTAATACTATTGTTTGTAATGTTTTGACGTGTACAAGCACCTCCTGGGGCCTATGAAAATTAATGATTTTAATTTTAATTTTAATTGCCTTGTTTACCAAATTAAAATAAATTCACTTAAAACATTGTATATTATTATTATTATTTTGTTAACACCTACACTTCGCCTGTTATGTTTAAATCCCATGTGATAGGAGGTGATTCTATCGCCATCCACCCGGCACAAATCTATTACCGTTCTTAATCTCTTGACGCAAGAATTTTCCCAACCCGGCACCAAACCCGAGACCGCGTGGTGAGAGGCATTTTTTTTTACTTATTTAATACAATCATCCCCTTAACAGCTCACCTGCTAATCGCAAGCAACATTCGCTACACTCGTACGATCGAGTGTGTCGACGCGTTAATGTCAGATATCCTAATGACGGACACAAATGGTACGGAATGCTTCGAGCTTTTATTTTAATGTTTTACCTGTTTTGTGATGTGTGTTATCCTTGTATGCAGGTAGGTATATGTTACTGATAAAGGATGCCGAAAAAACAAAACTACACAAGTCATTAAAACAAAACCATCCTCCTTTTTTAAACTGACTCCCCAATTTATTATCAACATATCGCCGCTTTTATTGTGAAAAGACCTATCAATCGTAAAGCAAAAGCTATTGTGAGGAAAAATAAACGTATAAGTTATTAATTTTATTATTTTATTTATACTTATAAATATGTGTCATAAAATAGGCAAATTTTCACATCTTTATACTTTTATACATAATAATAAAAGAGATTTAAAAATTATTACCAGCTTATTACACCTTCATAGCGTTACTTTTCCTAATCCAGTGAGTCTTTAAATGTAATTAAAAAAAACTTGATTAAGAAAAGAGTTCATAGTAATTTTCCCATTTTGATAAAAAATATGAAGTAGGCAAAGTCAAAAGCAATAAACTTTAAGGTTATCCACATTCAAATCAACAAAACACAATTTACAGAAAGTTTTAATTTCACAAAGGTCTAATACCTCACACGATGAACACCTTTTTAGGTCTCATAATAACCTCTACAAAAAACTCTTGTTTTGTAAAAAATCTCTTGTCTCTCTTGTTGTCCGTTTAATATTTATGAGTTTGCAAAACGCATCAGTGTGCGGTTTTGTTTAATAGCGTTGTTTTTAAACAAGTATTTGACGGGCGAGAAACCCTTTAGGCTATAACTGGGGAGCGGTAGGGCTGCCACCACAATGCTTGTAAGATCAACTTTTGTGATTATTATATAATTATAGCAGCCCTGTACCTTAAACAAGTCCCACTGCTGGGCTCGGGCCTCTTCTTGTGATGAGAAGGGTTAGGCATAAAACTCATAAAAACTTATAAAACTCTAGGTCATGGTCCGCTACGCTAGCCATGTACGGATTGGTAGACTTTTTTTTTTTTTTTTTTTTCGCGGGGAAATGCATTTACGCATTCCACCCTACCCGTGGGGGGACGGGCAGAGTGGCTATGTGGGACTCCCGTGCCTACGATGTTAAACGGCACAAAATACCCACTAAAACCCCGCGGTGTGCCCTCGTCGCCGAAAGATGGTGGGTCGGCGAGCCCCGGATCGATCTTCACACAACCTCAAGCACTTTTTAGGCACTCTCAGGCATGCAGGTTGCATCACGATGTTTTTTTTCACCGTTAGCGAGCGATAATTTATATGATAAATACACACATATCTTCGAAAAGACGAATCTTAACGATTAATTGACAGAGGTGTGTGCCGTGGGTTTGAACCCGAGACCGTCGACTTCACAGTACTACGGTCTCCTAACTTTGCTATCGCTGCTTATATATTTTAAATTAAATTTAAATCAACATTGTTCATTTTACTTATACCTAAAAAAATATAAAACTTATAAAATTTTGTCGAGTAGGTATGCGTTAAGTTACAAGGATTACTTACAATTTTAAGTTAAACTTAAGCCTTAATAAAATGATAATCAGTGGTAACAGGCATACCGACTTATTTATTAAAAAATGCAAAATTTAAACAGTATGAAAATTAAAGTAATTTTGACCTTACTTAGTTTCTCATTTGTAGTGTTTAAATACTAATTTTCAAATTAAGCGGCTATTTTTCAAAGTAGCAACCCTAGCGTCTGTCACTAAACGGTAGCGTACCCGTGCAAACCGCGTTACAGCGTCATCTTCCACACAATCTTCCTAACTGACTTACTGAACATGGATACATTCACATTTATATTTTATAAATTTTCATCATACTTATTTTTTACAAAGTATTTGTATTTGCAACGAAACACGCGCACGCCGCACGGCTTACAACTATAGCAAAAAGTGTCGTTACAACTTTTGGGCTTAATTTTTCCGTCTAGTCACCTTTCGCAACGCGCGATAAGGAACTTCGTTCCAACAAATAATAATAATAATAATAAGCTTATCATCAAACGCAAAAACTGTAATAAAACCATTTATTAAAAAAAACAACGGTCGCATTAGAAATAACTTCTAAGTCGCGGGGTTTTAACAAACATACATTTCACACTCACAAAGCACACCCAGAGTCAGAACAAATCTATATGGATCACTCAAAGATTTATACCGTGTTCAACCACTGCCGAGGCGACCGTTTGAACCACTACGCCAACCGAGCATTATTATTTTACAGCAGAATATTGCATCTATAACATCCTGCAGTAAAGTTATTAAATCAATGTATTTCGTATCAGGATCCACAAAATACATAGTAAGAAATCACTCCACGCCACTCCGACCTCGTAGCACTTCCATTACAGAGTATAACAGGTTAAATAACATCACAACAGTTGTCTAAGTTAAAACGGATCTGCTATTTGCATATTCCAATCTCGTAGCGCCCGCGGCTACGAACCGACTACGGTGCTATGGTGCTACGAGCGTAGACGCAGTTTCAACAGAAGTTGGGTATCATTTGTTTTTTTATAGCAATTATTTGTAACCATTAGAATATTTTATTTGTTTTGGTTTGGGTTAATGAATAAGGCATCAGCCTTACGATCGAGAGGTCGTGGGTTCGAATCCTGTACACGGACGTGAACTTTCACCTAATATAAGCGAATTAAGCTTTAGCTGGAGAGAGTTTTCTAAAATACAAGTTACTTGTATTTGGAAAATGTCTGTCATTTCTATCGTTTGATTATTTCATGACTGACATCTGGTAGTGATTAGTCGGTGCAAGAGTGGTACTGTCAAGTGTTAACATAGAAATATCAGGTGCTTGGTAACCAAAAAAATCCTTTTAAAAGAACACTTTACTGCACCACACCCGCACCGGTTAATTATGGAATCACCTTACACTAACTAAAAATTTAAATACAAAGAAAGCCAAATTGTCAACTACAGTTCAAGAAAAAAAAAACGCCCTACAACCTCTTAAAGCTAAACCGTTGGCTTGAAAAATCTGTAAAAAATCATGGTGGAAGTATATGTAATAAACTTTCAAGTAAAACTATAGCGGCTACTATATTAGTTTAAGAAATGCAGTTACTTAGTTCGTACATAATACAAAAACCTTTAAAAATAATGACTTGTCTGAAGTTGTTACTTGTACCGATAAAAAACCCATTTTGAGGCCAAATATGCTGGCACGGCTATCTACGCAACTGTATTGAGCGTGGCCCGACACGCACTTGGCCGTTTTTTTAAACTTAAATTAAAACTATTACAAATGCCATACCTACTATATATCTCCAATCTTCACCCCACCACTAAACTTTAACTCACACAAAAACGCCTGGTTTACACGCCGTTCAATCCGCCCGCCCAACAGTAACCGCCCTAACTCAGCCATTAACGGAAGGGTTTGCCAATTAAACAGTTTTACATGGTTTTAGCTGGCTTTTATTGAGCTGCATTTGCATGAAAGTATAAAGTTTTAGGAGTAATTACTATGAATTGTGCAATTATTATTTAAAATGAGTGTATTGTATTTAGGTAATCACGGCGAATTAACATTCGCCGTGATTACCTTAATTCCCACACGATTAAAGTATGGTTTCCCAAATATAACTTATACAGCAGTCTTACATTGATCGTTCCCAGGACAGCTTACACCTTAATGCTCACAACATAACACGAATATAGTACACGAAATGTTCCAATGATTTCACATTTATACGAGCAATCTCGAAAAAGTGCGCGCGCCGGCGGCAGATCGAAAAGGAATCTTGAACTTGAAGGCTTGACGTTTTAATGACATTTGTCAACAGTCAAATGGTTTAGAGTAGAGATGGGACACGCGTGTCGATAGATCGGTATGTGTTTCATCTTCAGTCTACGATCTAACACACACACACACTTTTGTTATTTCAGCTATGAAATGCCTTACAGCATACTAAATAATAATATAGCCAGATTATAATAACGCATTCTCCGCATTTTTTGAGCATAACTTTTATTTTATTTAATGTATAGCACTGAATTGAAACTCACCACTGAACATGACACATTAAATGCATTATCAACCATAACATCAGCCTTTGAAATCTATTAACTAACAGGAAAAGCTGGAAACATTAGTCAAAGTCCGCGGCAAAAGCTAAACGTCTTTTCTATATCAGTGACCAGAGTGAATCATATTTCGTCATGTAATGAAATGCGTCCGGCACCCCGCGTGGTTACGCACTACGCAGTAAAAACGTCTACGGTTGTATTTCCCATGTTTCAATACAAAATTAAGTTTAAGGGGTAAACAAGTTCGTTTAAAGCAGCACTTTTATCTTTGATGTCTTGTGAATGAATAGATAAGACCCGGTTGCCAGCAAAACGGAGACGAAAGATGTTTTTAAATAACCAATCAGGTTTCTCTACATCTCTCTGATTAGCTTCGGTAGCCTGACAGGTTATTCAAAGACATCTCTGTTTTTTTGAAAACCGGGCCTAAATAAAATTGATAAGATAGCTGTAAATAAAACTGTAATCTTTCACAACGTATTTACAATATCTTCTGTAACTAACAAATTATCTATGCACATGTCCATTGTACAATGATCTCAAGCCTTTGTTTCATCAATTAACAACTCAATGATGATGTTAATAGATCTACAATATTTTAAAACAAAAACATAGAAGGAAAGTTTAAAAACTTTGTCAGGTTTCTTGTTATGAACAATTTCAGCCAAATATGTTAATTTTTCTTTTGAAAATTGTCTATACGTTACAAAATGCCTATAATTTTCAAACAAAACCGCCAAACCGTTTTAAACATATTTAAAATAAAATAACATATTAAAATATTGCACTTCGTTTTTTTCTTAAATGTACATTTATTATTGTTTCTACCAACTAACGCGGCGTGTGATCACCCCAGTGCGTACACCACCCATTAGTGAATGACACGAGCGCGCATCAATCATAGTTCAGCCAATTCATTACTGCAACGCAGATTGCAGATTGCCCATTACAATTTGTGATAGTCAACGTTTATTTTTGGATGTTTCGAAATGCGATTGCATAAACCATTTTAATACAAATTTCGAAACCCATTCTATTTACATTATTAAACACCTTTACTTAGGGGTTTCTTCACATTATCTTGCTTTTGATAGGTGTACAGACTTACATTAACACAGTATTTAAAGTTGTATATATGCACGGTACTGACTTTTTTGCTGAATGATAAGGATAGTAATATCTTTGTGAATTACATTTAATAATCTTATATTATGACACTTTGACAACTAGTTTCTTAGCTATATTAATGAATGAAAATTGACATGTAAAATTATTCCTATTTTATATTACTATGGCAAATTACTATTTATTATTTTAAATTGTAAAGTCTGAAATAAAATATTTTATTTATTAAAAATAATAGAACATAATGATTATGATATCACGCATATTGTTTCATTAATAGTGTGGCAGATGTGTATAAATCCACATTTCACCTAATATGTGCCATATATGTGCGATAGAGGGTGAGCATTTCGCCATCCACAGGGCACAATTTCAACTCCGTGCCGCTATTGAGAATTTCTTGATGAAATTTCTTGATTCCGCCTCTGCTTGAAGCAAACAGCCTTGTCTCATCTTCCTATACCCATAACAAAAACTATGAGTGCCAAAACAGTAAGAAAAACAGTGCCAATATGTAAGTAACAATATTTGTAGCAAACACGATCCGTCATGTAGCATTGACACTATTAGTGGCGTTCATATTGTGACGACAACTTTGTGTCCAGCCTCGCATATGTGATGCCGTTGCAATCTACTAAATGGCTACATGGAGTCAAGAAAACATATTTCTGACTTACTGTGGCTCTTTCAGAACTGAATAAAGGAAACATGCTATTGTAGGCACTGAATCTTTAACTATATTATGCCAGTTTGGAAACAGGTTTGGCTTCAATTACACTGGTATTAGATAAACCTCATTGGTAGGATAATCATATAACACACATAAATTAAAGTGACAGCTGTGTTCTATTTTAAAGTGTAATTTATGTAACTTTTAAATTCGTCAGGAAATACTTTACGTGTCGGATAAGATTTATCCAGCACTTCAGAAACTGGCCCTTAGCATGTGAAATAACTGTCTGTAAACGTAATCATACCTATAACATTGTAGGTTAAACATTAATGTGATTTTTTCGAAACCTTATTAAGTCTGAGCTACAGTACCATCCGTCCGTGCTTAGTGCCATGAACTAAAATATCACGTATATAAATTATAATATTTTCTGTATATGCATTTGTTTAATAGTAAATAATCTGCGTAATAACTGTTAGACAACAAATGAAGTCTGCTAGCTTACAACTGCAACAATTTTTCGCGGGCGTTGATTGGCCACGTCGCCCGCGTGTAATTAAGTAGTAGCTGCTGCTTTGACCCGCGTTCAACCTTACTGCTCTGCACCCGTGTAGTTTAGCGAAATGTCCAATATCTTAAGACCTTTATTGAGAGTTAGACTATCAAAAAAAAAAATATCAAGATTAGGCCAGTAGTTCTCGAGATTAGCGCTATCAAACAAACAAACTAACTTACTCCCGTGGTTTCGTCTGCGTGGTAGGTACACTTATAAAAAGTAGTCTATGATACGCGCCTTGTAGTCACTTACAGTCTACCCGTTCAGAAGATTAGACGATACAAACAGACAGACTGACAAAATATTTAATAACTGTATTTAAGGCAATGCTTTATGTATCGTGCATACAACTATACCAGTTTGAGAAAACATTGTTGTTTTGACATTAAAAATAGACACTTCAATTTTATTTATTTTTATTGATAATTATTTACGGCAATTTTGTAACTGAAAGCTTAATATCTTATATACCTTCTCCATTTGTTCCTTCTGTCATACTGACAGGTCCACTGCGTAGCGTTGTCCAATTTAATTATATTTGTCGGGTCGCTCGCACTTTTTAATATTTCCTCGCTTGACGTATACGTATTGTGGGCGCTTGCCAAAACTTGAATTTGCACAGCATTTTCAGCAACGAAGCTTATGTGGCTACATTATAATGAATGTTTTTCGTTTTATACACTTAAATATACAAAATTTTAATTTAATGAATATATCAGGTTCTTATCAGACGTAAAATGAAGAATGTGTCCATCAAAGCCTTTTTCCTAGTCACATTGGGGTCGGCTTTTAATACGATACTCTTTGTTAAACTAGTTGTCGGACTTTCCGGCCTCTGACCACCTAAAACGACTGCCATAGTTAAATAGCAACTGTGACCGACGGCTTCACGTGCTCTCCAAAGTACGGAGGAAATCTCGATATGTTACATACATATTTTTTGTTTTTTTTTTCTTTTGTTTTCTTTTTTTACGCCCGCACTCGGCAAAAATCCTGTGTCGCGGGGGCGTTCACAAACATACATTTGACACACACACAGCACACCTAGAGTCAGAACAAATCTTTTTGCGAATCACACAAAGATTTGTCCCATGTCAGGATCGAACCCACAACACCAGCATATTTGAAAGCGGCGAGGCGACCACTTTAACCGCTACGCCAACTGTGCACTCACATTTAGATTTGCATGCGAATATTTTCGCTTTCGGATTACATTGTTATGGTATTATTGTGTACTTCGTAATTGGCGTACTGTTCCAACGTAAATAATTAACTTACTGCCTGTAAACTGTGAAGTGCCTGTATGAAATAAATAAATAAATAAATGTTAAAGATGGTCACCTATCCACGGTTGACCGCGATTAAAATTGCTTAACCTGCAAGACCGATCGATCCACGCGGCTTCGACTTAGCCAAAAGCTCCTCCGAAAGAATATGTCCATCAATATATTAATCATATTTAACAGTAATTCAAGAAATTTAAAGTCTAAGATCCAGTTAGCAATTCTACTTTTATAACTATTCGTTGGATCTACCTAATGACTCTCACCCGCGACCGAGTTTTAGGTCCTACCAATTACTCGGACCCACTGTCATTTCATACTATTCTGACCCATTTTTATGTATGAATGCACTAACACTTTACAGTTAGTGCTTACATTTCCGAACGTTATAATTTTCTTCTACAAGAAATCAGTCACCGATATTGGGTCGTGAGCGAGAGCCCTAGACGGAGAGAATAAATAAATAAATAAATATCACACTAAAAAGAACGGTAAGAATTTTTTTGGACAAAAAACTAATAAGATTTGTAAACAAACGTTATTCATTTTAGTTATTCACAAGAGAAGCGAATACATTAAAATAACAGTAACAGTACTAAACAACAATACGTTGAATACAATACAAGCATTTAATCATGAGAGTAGCTTGTTGCTGTAACGTTATTACAACGCCCTCCACAATGATGCAGTAAATTTCAATCAAAATGATGGTAACTGTCGGACGGACAGACTGGCTTATTCTAGGGTACTGTGATATAGAAACGGCAATGTTATGAGATCTTATCGTAATAGTCATAGTGTTGTGCTTGGGTTGATCTTAGTACTCATAATGATAACAATAGATACTTACAAATGAAATAGACACGAAGAAACGTTAATTCTAGGACCATTTTCTTAGGCCTGTAGGTATAGTATAGTAGAGTCCCAGCATTGTAGTATAATATAGAGATTTGGAAAAAGTGATGTATCGGAACGGGATGTGATGTTCCTCCACCACAAAGGGAGGATTTTCCGACTAGGCTCGGTAGTATTGCCTGGCGGACAGCTATCCAACTGTAGCGTCTTGGCAGTTGTATTTATGTACACTCGCTGCGAACACTTCGTTATCGCGATTCAGAGCTCTTTGACATTTCTGACTTATTGCATCATGTGTCGCTTCTTGACGTTGTGTCACAAGTGACAAAATCTTAGCTAACAAACAAATAAATGACCTAATTGCAAAAAAGTTACCTTTTTAGTTTCTTACCCTTTAAGGTTGAATTAAATCACCGACCTATAAAGGTCTGTGACCTATAATGCCTTGAGCATCTGCTCTTGCTTTTGTATTTGTTCTTATTTATTACATTATGCAAATATATTCCACAACAATTAAATAAATCCTTCCATTTCAACAACATCCAGAATATGTCCACGAGCGGGCGGCGGGCGGCGACGCGTCGGCTACATGAAATATGCGGCCTGTGCTGAACAGAGACAACACGGCACGACACTTTAAAATATTAACATCGTATTTAATGCCCTGAAGTGGATTATCTGCTTAGTTGACGAAAATATGGCCTTGGAAACAGATTTTGATTAAAAGAAAGGACGATGGAACACCCAACAATATTGAATCAGATGTTTTGACAGAATTTGTTCCAGATATTCTGTAACAACGCAATGATAATGTTTATTTGCATTACTGGTTCTTAATTACTGAATCAATTAAGTAAAAAAATATGTGTATAGTTTAAACCTAAATAAACCGGACTTCCATTACTTAGTAAATAAGTTTGAGGACCACACTAGCAAATGTAAAACATGAACGAAGTGTGCATTGATCATCATCATTAAAAAATTAAAAAAACTAAAAAACACGCTTTTAAAGTACTTCTAACTAAAAAGTGAAAAATAATTCCTAATATAAGCTGAAAAAAGCGTGGGTTGCTCGATAGACGAAAAATATGGCACAGAGCGCCCCACGCTTTTTTCAGCTTATATTAGGAATTATTTTTCACTTTTTAGTTAGAAGTACTTTAAAAGCGTGTTTTTTAGTTTTTTTAAACTATTATTTATTTTCTACTTTTTAGTTTGGTTTATTTATAAGAGCGTTTTTTTTTTTTTTTTTTTTTTTTTATATATTTTTAATTTTTTTTATCGAATTATTGCATTGTCATCGATCTTTGACAGGTGACCATCGAAAATTTGAATGAAATCTGTCCGTTTAAAGTGGGTCAAAATCGAGTCCAAAGGAGTCGGTTACATACAAACAAACAAACAAACAAACAAACAAACATACAGGTGAAGCTAATATAAGCGTGTTAAAAATAGTAGATTACTTCTCGTAACTTGATGTTTCATAGCCTTTCTGGAAAAAACAAGAGTTCTATCTAGTGTTCATTTCTTAATCCCGGATACTAATTTGGCAGCAAGAGCAATAGATGCAGCAGCTGGGCAATTGTTTTTGGTGTCAAATTTGTCTCTGGGATTACAAAATAAACTATACTTTTCTACTCATGCGCCGAATTACATAACCGCACCAAATATTATTTTCGCCAACATTGTTTACGCAACATCTTCAAAAACAAACCACAATAAAAAGTTATCGCCTAACAATCTTGTAGCTAACATCTAAATCACAGAATAAACATGTAAATAATACGACATATAATACGGAGCAGTTTGCCGACGGCCTGCTCAAAGTGCTCAAACTGCTGAAACATGGGCAATAACTTTAAGAGTTCTCGCTATAAAGTAGGCGACGATTTGGAGCACAGATGTAGGTGGTAGTTGAGGTGATAACTATTGTGTGCCAACAAATACTTTTTAGTAATGGAAAGGCAATTTGGTGAAGGCAAAAATGAGACGTGTTGCCGCATGAGTACAATATGGGTATCTTCAAAGCAAGAGTAAATAGGTATCTCATTTGGGTAAGTGTGCTCCACCGTAGACCGCATCTTGACATACGATCAGTTGAAATCGAGGTCAAACGCATGCCAATCCACATTTTTTTTTTAATAATTGATTGAATCATGATTTCAGACTTCCAAAGCAGTCCATTAATCATGCCTAAGAATTATTATTTATTTAAATAATAATTCTTAGGCATGCCACGACACAATAAAGTACAAATGCAAGCATAGACACAGTAAAGTGTAATTTATTGTTTGTTAAGTTTCTTTAGGGTTTTTATTATAAACTGAATACTATTAAAATTTCAAGGTTTAACACCAAATTTTTATGTTTTTTGCAATATACCAGTACCAGGATATTTTATATCTCTCTCCCTCGGTCATTTTTTGTAGTTTTTAAAAAAAACTCGTTCGTACATCGTGGTACACTTTGGCAACAATATGCGAAAACGATAGTACGCGGCTCTCCCGTATGCTAACTCATATGAATACATAAGAACGGCCTGTCCGAGACAAACGGCGCTAACACCTCTAAGTAATTGAATCGACAGTATGGAGAAAAATAATATTCGTAGAGAATTGGGTGGTTTGAGTGCCTATTTTTGGATTATCTTAATACAAGAAATGATTTTAACATATTGCAATGCGTTATAGGAATGAACAATATTTTATAAACGAGCAGTAAGTTCACTATCTTCTTAATATCGAAGAACTATAATGTCCTACACACCAGACAAGGTGTCAGGCGAATTGTGTCAATAGTACTTTGTTGTCATGAAGTAAACTTTTTTTTTCTTTATTTACTGATACTTAAAGCTAAATAATTAGATCCTAATGTACATCATTTTGAGAAAGGTTTAGAAGAGGTAGTCTTGTTTTAGCTTTAGTGAATGATCTAATGAAACAAATTCATTTTTGAAAATCAAATCACACCTTATACTAAGAAACAGTTAAAAAAGATATGGGACCGGCAGGATTTGAACCTGCGACCTTACTGCATACCGCTTTAGCCATCCAGCTACGGTCGCCTCTTACCAGAACCCTAAATTTCTCAACTGTATGATACGTCATTTCGTGACGTGATTTGCTAAGCATAGCTAAATGCTATAAAAATAAAATCAATTAGAAGTCACACCTTACTTCAAAGCAGTGTTTTCTTCCAATATCCCTAGACCCCGTATCTACAGTGTGTACGACCCCATAAACCCCCAATACCTGTACTCCCCACCCTGCAGCACACGTGCCGAAGCACCTCCTCTTCCGGCCCCGTATGTAAATGATATCAACTTGTTTATGTGATGAATGCGACTCCACGACTGCTCGAGCAATTCAAGTACCTTTTTAATTTTATTGCACTTTTAATGTCAGTTTTCTCTGTGAGTTTTAAGGAGTATATCTTTATATTTAAGTATGGTCTACAAGATACACACTTTTGAACTTTTATTGAAGAAATTGGTTATCAGACGAAGTTTTCTACAGTCTGGACGAGTTTTTTGATTTACCAATGGAATAATTTAATTTAATTTATCGATTGATGTATTGACTAAATATTGACATAGATTACATTATTTATTCTGACAATTTATTTTTTCCTCGTAAATTTTAAATTTTATTTATTTATTAAATTACTTTACTTGTTTTAATTTCTAATTTAATGTACTTCAATCTTTATCATTTATATCTTTAATTTAATTAATTATGTATGTGACTTTACTAATGTTAAATTTTAATGTATTATTTTGGATGTTATTTTGTGACATATTATAATTATAAGAAAATGTAAAAAGCTGACATTTAACATTGAGTTATCAATAAAGAATTGTATTGTTTTGTATTGTATTGATAATTATTAATTATACGTCATAGCATTTTTAGCACATAGAAAATTATGAATATAAATGAATCGATCATAAAAACAGTGGCATCAACATATCATTCATTATAAATAAATAATAGAATTATGTAATAATATAAATAATTTAAAAATAGTGAAATAGTAAATAAATGCTTAGCAGTTCCAATGGAACATTAGTAAAAAAATACACATTTATTTCAAATTTAACTATTACTAATTTTTCAAGAATATGTCATCAACGGAGTAAAAGGTTAAACTTAAGTCCTGAACGAGCCAGCACTTAAGTTTATTTTTAAAAACACTTCGTGACTTTGAGGAGGTTACATTATTTGGTAAACAATTAAATATTTTAGGGCCTATCACGTGTGTAAGTTTACTCATTTTTGCGAGACGATGTGGCACAAGAGCTTTGTAGTTATCTAATTGTATATATTTTTTGTTTTATAGGTTAAATTATTTATCTAATGATGTGTAAAAAATCTGTTAAAATAAATGTTTAAAACAATTTAATTATTAATATTACTTTTGGGCTCTTCTCATCTTAGACGTAGTCTTTCTTATGATAGGCATTAAATAGTCCACAAAGATGTTCAGTCAGAGGGTCTTCGAGTCGAGAGCAAATTTTACTCAAAAGATAATGTATAAAACCATATTCTAAACTTTTAAATTTGATCAAATTGTATTTTGTTTGGTGAATATAACTCTAACTTGACTATTCTGAAACCGGCTCTAGTTCGCATAAACTAATGTTTTTATTGTATATTTTTTTAAGGCTTTAATAAATTACTTTAGTTTTTTTTTTAATATAATATACTTTATATAAAATCGGAATATCACAAAACGAATATTTCTTAAAAATAAGTAGACGTTTTCTCCAAAAGCAGCAATTTCGTTCCAGGTTGGTATCCCAGGCCTAAAATATGTTATTATCGTATCCGCAACGGGAATGAGATGTCGGTATACAGTTTTACGCCCCGGCTCCGCCTTCCTATTACCTCGCAGCCTCAGGCACAGCGTTAAGTACGAAACGTTCCACGGATTCAACTGAACGTGGAATGAGCATGAAATTTAGGTATTTCTAGCTGTAAGCATTTGGAAGCTAAATAAACTTAAAAAATTAGGCACTCTTCATATCTCAACAATATGTAAAGTAACATTTGGCTGTAGTACGCAATGAACCAATGCGATAAAGAAAATTTTCCATTTAGTGAAACTTAAAAAAAACACGTAATTTTCGAACCTAAATTTTCTTAATCAAAGCTTAAATTAATTGCTATGAGTGGTTCCGAGTATATTTATTTATAGTTTTATAGTTTTGGATTTTTACATTAGATAGAACATTTTAATTATTTATATTAATAACTTTATTTTAGATATTATAGGTTGTTAGTAAAAATTATCTTATGATCTGTATTAGTAATTATTTTCATTTTATTATAATGTATTATTTATGATTTGAATAGAGTAGATAATCAAAATCATATTAATATCTAAAATAAGCAGTAGTGACGCAATCCATACTCATAAAATCCCTTTTAACAGACAAAAAAATCGAAATATATTAAATTTGCCTTATTCCGGCTTCAAATTCTAAGTAGAAAATGGTGCGAAAGATGAGAAATAGGTAGAGGTCTTGGGTAAAATATGTAACTTACATATTGGCGGTCCGTCCGCCATATTGAATAGGCCGCTTTCTGATGACCCTGTTTAGAATAAATGGGATTTTGTTTTGATAGAACACTTTTGGAAACTACCTACTGGCTATTCTGATTTAGGCTAGTAGCTCTGCCCGTTATAATCAGTAGAAAGCCAGGGCTATAGGTACCTGATAAGTGTATTCAGGTTGTAATTTTTTGACAAATAAAACGTGAAATTTATAACGAGTTATCAGGCGGTTAACTAGCTTAAACTTCATCAGGAACTGGTTACGATTATAGAGTAAGATCCCAGAGCTGACAGACATAACTTATTTTCACACGGATGAAACCTGAAGTTTTCAGTAGCGTCTCGTGTGCCTTGAATACCTACGCGCTTTGTGTAACTTGCCGAGTGACACCTGGGCAGGTACCAGGTGAGAAAGGTAACTAAAAATAAGAGTTATATAACTTATATTTACATGGCTGATTTTTACATATGTCATGTAGAATATTATTTTAAAGTAATATCATAAGTGCCAGACACTTTTGATGGACCAGAGCTTTTGCCAGACGCTTTTAAGCTACCCAAAAAATAAATGAACTTTCTTATTTTTACATGTCTGATTTTTTAATATGTTATTGAAGTATTTATTTAAAAGTTATATTCAATTAGTCAGACAAATCAGAGTGACCAAACATCCCCTAAGACAAAAAATATTCAGCTAGTAGTATGAGGGCGAGAGCACTATGCGCATGCGCCTCAAAGTAAAAAAAAGCAATGTACTAAGAATACTTTTACTGTTTTCAATCTGAGATTTTTGCATCTTTATTTCAACAAAATTAACTATAACAAGGAAATAATTAATAAATATTAAAGTAAATAAGTTTATAGCATATATTTTATATACATCATAATTATCGAGACAATCATTTGAGATTTAATTTCATCAAAATAAGTAAAGTTCATTTATTTTTTGGGTAGCCTAAAAGCGTCTGGCAAAAGCTCTGGTCCATCAAAAGTGTCTGGCACTTATGATATTACTTTAAAATAATATTCTACATGACATATGTAAAAATCAGCCATGTGAATTTAAGTTAAATAACTCTTATTTTAAGTTACCTTTCTCACCTGGTACCTGCCCAGGTGTCACTCGGCAAGTTACACAAAGCGCGTAGGTATTCAAGGCACACGAGACGCTACTGAAAACTTCAGGTTTCATCCGTGTGAAAATAAGTTATGTCTGTCAGCTCTGGGATCTTGGACTATTACATTTATATCGAACATTACAATTTATATCGATCAAATATAATTTTAAACTCGCAATAGATGATACTTGTACTACAAAATATAGAAAATCTATGCTAGCACTTGCTACAAAAACATCTAAACGAAATAAAATGAGTTTAAGCCAATATTTTGTTCGCCAGGTGCTCTAACGGTCAAGAAGGGCTCGCGCGGATCCAATTTATGCACAATCTTACCTTCTTTATGATATTGAGTTTTAGTATTAGAATACAGAATGAACAGAATTTAGAATACAGTGTTTATGTTGTCATATTTAAGAAGAAGGTAAGAGATATTTTTGCACCGAACATTATTGTTTTTGTGTGTTCATCGCTTGTAGGATATAGCTAAACTAAAGCTGATGTATGTTCAGTCGGGTTTAGAAATATTTATTTTGTTATCTATTATAAGGTTTAAAATTGCCAACTTATTACTCAACTCGACTATATCTTCATGTGTCGTTTATCTTCAAAGTTTAAGTTCTTGTATTTTAGAACAGCGTTTGAGATGCTTTTAAAACAAAGATAATACAACCCTAAGTAAGCAAGATCCCAGTAACTATTCATGACTAACGATACAGTTATAAAAACCAAAAAACATTTTCCAAACATTCAAAAGCTCTTCTCTACATCCCCCACACACTATAAACTCTAGCAGTATATCTCACGAATATGCATAATAATATATGTGATACGAGTTCCGTACGTAGTAGGTACAGACAAACAAACAGTTGTTCTAGCGAGAATAACGCAGGAAGTGTGTACCGTACACAATGTCTTATGTTTAACCGACTGGATTCTGGAGGATGTACGAAGGTACGTGGATAAGGTGGTTGAAGAACGAAATATATAATATGCCATGATTTTTTTTTAACATAACATACCATAATATCACGCCTATATTACCCGACAGAGTGTGGCAGAGGTGTACAACACCCACATTTCGCCTGTTATGTTTAGGTCCCATGGGATATGGGGTGAGCCTATCGCTATCCGCCGGGCACAATTCTAACTCCGTGCTGCTATTGTGAATTTCCCGACGGAAAGTTTATAAAAATATAACTTTGCCCGACCCGGAAATCGAACCCGAGACCTCGCGCATATGCTAACCACTAGACCATCGAGGCAGTTTTTTTAAGTGAATTCTCTTAAAATGTTTAATAAAAAATTCTCGTCTTGTATTATTTTTGAAATATGAAGGGAAATAGTTAACTTAAAGAGTCTACAACTATGAGAACAGTCTCTAAGCAATTCAGATGATAATGTTGTGTTTCATTGATCCGCAATGTTGCGTATGTGAATAGCCGACTTTGCAACTATTCAGCAATTTACGCGAGTAACGACAATTATTTAGCTATGGATGACGATGATAATGATAGTTGCCTGACGACAGAATACTTCTTGGGCAGCACGATAATAATTTAATGAAAATTATATTTACCCCATAAAATCTATTCTTGAATGAATCAATTCTGAGCAGTAGGGTAACTAGCTATAGAGTCCTGCTAGAATCACGAGAATCTCTATTTTCTGCAAATTTCTTATTTGAAATCTGATTTTTAAATTTCTAATCTTATGATATTTTCAGAATGCCGCATCTTTCTGGCAATCTTCTGACATCTAGTGGAGCGCCCCACAACGCCGCCACTCATACGGGAGTTATGCAGATTCGCCGCGTATTTATTACAAAAGTTCAGAGATAGCAGCGACACCGCGAATCTGATTCCGTTTGTACTATCAACCAGATTTATTGACTGAAATAATGTTATTGGAACGGTTTAGTTCAGGAGCCTGAGATCAATAGAAAAATATTAACTTTTTTTTTCTGACCCGTAATGAATGTCTATGCCGGCTGCAAGATATCTTAAATCAGTAAAATCAGTTTTAACAACAACATTACTCTTCCAATAAAAATAACAGTGGACTTATCACGGTCTGCTTCATGAGAGGATATTGAAAATCGTCATTATGTACACATGTTTATTCTACGTGATACAATATTGTTTGACGAATAAAGCTAACTCCTAAATACCTATTTAAGAATTTCCTAAATACCTATTATTGCAAACTCTCAAACCAATTGTTAAGATAAGGCTTGATTCTTACGATCGAGAGGTCGTGGGTTCGAATCTTAGCCATTAAACTACAGACGTGTACTTCCGCCTAACACAATACACACAAGCGAATGAAGCTTAACTGGAGGAGATTAACAAGAATACTTACTAAGAAAAAGAGCTCTTTTGGGACTATTTTCACACTTGCCGTAAATAAAACAAAGTAACGATCAAGATTTGTACCGCTGTTCTGTGACATCCCAGTCCTCAATACAATGCGTAAGTTTTGGCGCCTGTAAGCTCTCAGCCTACACATTCAAAAGAGAGATAAACAATAGGTATTGGCGTGTATCAGATTTTGGAACTGCCACTTGAAGGAAGGTCGGCCATAAAACGGAACTCGAAAATATTTTTGGGAAACGTGAAATAGTGCTGAGGAAAACAAAGCAAGAGAATAAGATCCCTGTTTTGACAACATGTCGCTAAAATTGTGTGTACAGAGACGTCGTGTGGAGATGTTATGGAAAGGGCAGAAGGATAATGTACCATTTTCCACAATACATTCTTTATGTACGTACAGTCGTGTTAAATTGAAAACCTTACAGACCAAAGAGAATGTTATTTTTTTTGTATTATATCATTGTTGATCTTAAAATATAAAATTTTACTTTAGCACTATCCGAGTATACATAGCAGTATTATTATGTACAGTCTTTAAGCTAGATATAAGGCTGTCATTTACTATCGGTTTTTTTATATTGTCACTCCGAGGGTAAACTGCCCCGAGGAGCAGTTAATTGTGCTCTGCCATTTGATACAGTTTTTTTTTCACATAATGTTAGTCTATACATTTAATTTTATAACAAAATTCACAATTGATTTTATAATTAATTCGGTACTTATAATTTTGGAATGTGTGTGTTACAAATTATGAAGAAGACGTCGACAAAAAACTACTATAAAAATGAAAAAAGCCAACGTCACGTGGTATTCCCAGGCGGTCACCCATCCAAGTACTAACCACGCCCGATGTTGCTTAACTTCGGTGATCGGACGAGAACCGGTGTTTTCAACATGGTATGGACGTTGACGAGCGTGATGCTCCAACACATGAATAGTTTGTGCATAAATCTATTTTTAAATCTTTTACGCCTGACGCCAATTAATGCTATTTTCAGTACCGAGCGAAATTATTGTTTAGCACATGAAAGCTATGCATCGTTTTTACAGTTAGTGATAGCGATAAATCAGTTATAGGCTGGCCGTTTAACTGTTTCAGTCCCCTTTGTCGTCATACGGCCGCGCCCCTGTACCGCGCAGGCGAGGACTCAGTTAAACGGTCAGCCTATAGTCATTAATTTAATTAAAAATTAATGAGTTTTTAGCAGCAGAGTTCTCGATGAATAAAACATGGTGGTAGAGCCTCGTTAGAATATTATAATAATTATTAAGGTAGAGCTCTCTCAACAATTGCATACGTTAAATTTAATTCATAAAACTCAGGTGCAGAACCAAAGTCTATCAGAAACTATCCTAAAACACATTGTCATAAATTACTGCCGTTTGAAGAAAGTCAAAACCCTCATTCACATGACTAAGGAAAATATTATAAATCGCACCTTTGGGAACAAAGGGTCACTTCTGCATGTTTTCCAACTTTACAGGAGGAGCATTTTAAACTTTTTTTTGTTTCTTTTTTTAAATAGCTCTTCATTACTTTTGTGTATTAAGTCGATTCCTAGGATATAATATTGATTAGGTTTTCACAAATAATCGTGAATAATATAAATACTCTATAGGTAGGGCTTTCTGAGAAACAAGCCATAAACTAAGGGAAGGGTACCAAAAGTGACTTTTTGTTACAAATTGCTAACAGTTATACTGCAGAAGTGACATTATTAAAATATTTATAAACAGAAGTGACGTTATGTTTGCAGCAAAGAAATACAAAATTTGGTAACAAAACGTCAATTTTATCCAGAAGTAACATTAATATTGCAAGAAATATGTAAACATATAAGTTATTACTTACCGTAGTGCCCCTTCGTTTAAAATGCACAAGGTGACACGTCGGCTGTCAACACACTTCTGACCGGTTGAGACGTTACATTTTAAACAATCGTGCTAATCACGCAAAATAAAAGAACGTCACTCCCTCTCTCACAAGGCCGTTTTTCATGCGAATATCACCATTTTTGGTGTGTATATAAAGTCGATTATCGCGGTTTTTTCTGTATATTTAAGTCATTTTTGCAAAAAATTGCAGAAGTGACCCTTTGTTCCCAAAGGTGCGAAATGTGCATTAAGGAAAAGCTTATACAAAAAAAGCCAACGTCACGTGGTATTCCCAGGCGGTCACCCATCCAAGTACTAACCACGCCCGATGTTGCTTAACTTCGGTGATCGGACGAGAACCGGTGTTTTCAACATGGTATGGACGTTGACGAGCGTGATGCTCCAACACATGAATAGTTTGTGCATAAATCTATTTTTAAATCTTTTACGCCTGACGCCAATTAATGCTATTTTCAGTACCGAGCGAAATTATTGTTTAGCACATGAAAGCTATGCATCGTTTTTACAGTTAGTGATAGCGATAAATCAGTTATAGGCTGGCCGTTTAACTGTTTCAGTCCCCTTTGTCGTCATACGGCCGCGCCCCTGTACCGCGCAGGCGAGGACTCAGTTAAACGGTCAGCCTATAGTCATTAATTTAATTAAAAATTAATGAGTTTTTAGCAGCAGAGTTCTCGATGAATAAAACATGGTGGTAGAGCCTCGTTAGAATATTATAATAATTATTAAGGTAGAGCTCTCTCAACAATTGCATACGTTAAATTTAATTCATAAAACTCAGGTGCAGAACCAAAGTCTATCAGAAACTATCCTAAAACACATTGTCATAAATTACTGCCGTTTGAAGAAAGTCAAAACCCTCATTCACATGACTAAGGAAAATATTATAAATCGCACCTTTGGGAACAAAGGGTCACTTCTGCATGTTTTCCAACTTTACAGGAGGAGCATTTTAAACTTTTTTTTGTTTCTTTTTTTAAATAGCTCTTCATTACTTTTGTGTATTAAGTCGATTCCTAGGATATAATATTGATTAGGTTTTCACAAATAATCGTGAATAATATAAATACTCTATAGGTAGGGCTTTCTGAGAAACAAGCCATAAACTAAGGGAAGGGTACCAAAAGTGACTTTTTGTTACAAATTGCTAACAGTTATACTGCAGAAGTGACATTATTAAAATATTTATAAACAGAAGTGACGTTATGTTTGCAGCAAAGAAATACAAAATTTGGTAACAAAACGTCAATTTTATCCAGAAGTAACATTAATATTGCAAGAAATATGTAAACATATAAGTTATTACTTACCGTAGTGCCCCTTCGTTTAAAATGCACAAGGTGACACGTCGGCTGTCAACACACTTCTGACCGGTTGAGACGTTACATTTTAAACAATCGTGCTAATCACGCAAAATAAAAGAACGTCACTCCCTCTCTCACAAGGCCGTTTTTCATGCGAATATCACCATTTTTGGTGTGTATATAAAGTCGATTATCGCGGTTTTTTCTGTATATTTAAGTCATTTTTGCAAAAAATTGCAGAAGTGACCCTTTGTTCCCAAAGGTGCGAAATGTGCATTAAGGAAAAGCTTATACAAAAAAAGCCAACGTCACGTGGTATTCCCAGGCGGTCACCCATCCAAGTACTAACCACGCCCGATGTTGCTTAACTTCGGTGATCGGACGAGAACCGGTGTTTTCAACATGGTATGGACGATGACGTACGTGGAGCACCAACACATGTATAGTTTGTGTTTCTACCTATTTTTATTTATCTAACGCCTGGCGCCAAAATGCGATTTCCAGTAGGTACCATAGTACGCATAGTACCGTAGCACCGTAGCACATGAAAGCTACGTCACGTCTTTTGCAGGTCGTGATAGATATAAATCTAATACATAATAATATTTTTTTTTTGTTGTAAACGCATACTTATTATTTATAGAAACACCATTCAAAAAATGGTCTCGAAATCAGCCGGTACAACATAAATATAGACTGAAAAAGAGTTCATCATCAAGGCACAAGAGTATTGAACGTAATGAAAATGACATATTAATTTAATTATGTATAATAGAATGAATAATTATTTATTTATTTATTTAACTTTTTGCACAAATAAATAGTACATAGGCGGTACATAGTACAATTATAATTTGTAATTTAATGCTAATGAGTGACAAGTGGTGATATTTATTTTAGTTTGATAATAAGCGTATGAATCTGTGTAATTTGATGGATAAATGATTGAATTGAATAAAACAACGTCATAAAAGTATTTACATACAAACGTTTTTGTATTTTATACGAAATATTCTAAGGACAGCTATATTTTATTTTATTGTTATTTTATCTTTAATATCAGCATGGAGTTGAATTTGTGCCCGGTAGATGACGATAGGCTCACCCTTGTCCAATGGGACCTTAACATAACAGGTGAAATATAGGTGTTATACATCTCCGCCACAGCCTTCAGGGTAATATAGGCGTGATTATATGCTATGTTATTATTTAAGTAGCGCACTTGTGTATTTTGATTCACAAAACTCAGGTGCAGAACCAGTCTATCAAAAAATATCCTAATACACACTGTCATAAAATACTGCCGTTAGAAGAAAGTCTAAGTCCTGATCCTCATGACTATGGAAAATATTAAAAAGGTCCATCAAGAAAAAGTACATACAAAAAAAATAAAAAGCCAACGTCACGTGGTATTCCCAGGCGGTCACCCATCCAAGTACTAACCACGCCCGATGTTGCTTAACTTCGGTGATCGGACGAGAACCGGTGTTTTCAACATGGTATGGACGTTGACGAACGCAGTGCACCAATACATGAGTAATTTGTGCTAGTTGTTATTTTTAAATATATGATGCTTGCCGTCGTAAGATGCTATTTTCAGTACGTACAACGTAGCACTATCAACGTGGCACCAAAGTTATAGAATTAAAGAAGAGACTTTATCACCAAAGTCTCTTCTATTAGCAGCTTCATTTTCATTCACAAAATAATTGTATTTCCATTAACAAATTAATTAATAATACTTGCAAGAATAGAAACCAGTCTCTAATAATTTTCCTAAAAAAACCGGCATCAATCACAAAAAATGCATACTTAAATAATATTCATCGTTTTGCATTTGTTTTTAACCGACTTCTAAAAAAGGAGGAGGTTCTCAATTCGATTCGTATATATGTTGCTTTTTAACATAAAAGAATACTGTAAACAGCCTTAAGGTGCCAATATTTAAAAAATTATCCCCTTACCATCGAAGAGTTTTACTTCCAGCATCAGCTCAGCAACATGAAGTGCTGACTGCTAGATGTAAATATCTGAGTAGCTTTAGGTAATATACGAAAAACAATATAAAAACCTGTATAAATAATAAGGTTGCCCTCGATTTCTCTAGACTTCCATCATCAGATCGTAACCTGATGAGCATGGTACTACATGAAAAGTACACTCTTTCAAACAAAAATATTTTTTCAAATCAGTCTAGGCGTCTTCGAGTAATCGGCAAACAAATATAAAAGAAATAAAAAAAAAATCAATCGAAAACCTTCTTTTTAAAGTCGGTTATATATTTTTTTTTAACTTAAAGCACATGGTACATGGGTGGACTTAATGCCGTAGGCATTATCTACCAGTCAACCTTTAGGTGATGCAGAGACGACAAGAGGTAGGTGCAAGAGCTGAGAGTAGGTTGGAAACAAAAACCATTACAATTACTTAATTAAATACATCAATATAAAGATTATTACACTACAATATATCATGATGCATATTAACAAAAAATAATTGCAAAGTTATGTTATAATCTTGAGCCAAGGCCATTGTGATACATGGGTATATAATTTTCATTTGCAATAGATAAAAATATTAATATGGTACGTTTGAAACGAGATGACGAACTAAAATGAATTCTAATGCCTTCTTTAGTTTATTAGAGACATACTTTCGAAGTCTTGTCTTTCACCCTCATTATTTCAATTTTTCACGGCCTCGCAGAGCCTTATCTCTAAATTTATATTCTCCATCTAATACTTCGTCCGCTTCGTATTCAGAAGGTGTTGCCAGTCGTTACTCGCGACAATATAGATGTTTAAGTGAGCATTTAATATTTTATTAGAGCAAGATTCGCGGAGAACGCGTTGTGGTGTAGGGTTGCCTGTTTTAGATCTAGAAATCATACATACATACAAAATCACGCCTTTTTCCCAAGGGGGTAGGCAGAGACAATGCAACGCCATGTGCTTTGCTCCTCTATTTCGCTTCCTCAACATTCATACATCTCGCCATGCATGCTCACCAGTTTCGTGTACTACGTATACATGTCCTTCATTATGGACGCCATTTATCTGGTCCCAATATATCTTTCGTGGACGCCCTCTTCCGCTACTTCCAGCCAAAACTGTGTTGTTTATCTCTTTGACTAATCTGCTTTTATCCATGCTTTCACCATGAACAAACCACCTATGCGTACTCTTCTCAATCCTAGCCATTATATCATCCTTTAAACCACAATGATCTCTTAGATCTATTTTTTTTCTGAAATTGACTTGAATGGTTAATCTAACTTAGATGCAAGTATTTCCATGGGGATTAAGCGTGTCAATGAAAATTATGAATGAAAAACTGAAAAAACCGGCGAGCATGTATGATGAGATGTATGAATGTTGAGGAAGCGAAAGAAGTATGTGAGGCGCGAAGCACATGGCTTTCCATCGTCTCTACCTACCCCCGTGGAATAAAGGCGTGATTTTATGTTTGTATGTATGAAAATAGGGCTTGTTATGGCTTAGTTACTTTAACTTGTTAATTTATAATGGCTTATAGTTAAAAATGTAATTCATAATGTCTTATAATGGAGAACAGTGAGAAGCAACGTTTCGTAAACTTTGGTGAAATCAATCTAAAGTTATAGCATATTTAAACTTGAAGCTACTACTTACCTTTCCTATAAAGTGGTAATTTTTCACTTAGGACCCATCGATTAATTAACGTGATGAAGATTTTGATGGTAATTTCTTCTATTTTTGAGCTATCTTATGCTAACTGTAACTACATTTTACTAAGCGACAACCCTGTTCCTAAAGAAACAGTCACAATGTTATCTAGATCACGTAACGCGGATCGCGCTCGCGCCTTGCATATTCCTCGCCTTTAAACCTTATCGTTTTATATAAATTAATTGCGAGGAACAGAGATTTTGCTTGTAACTGCTCTGTGTACTTGTGGAGGGTTGAAATCATTGGTACTAAGTAAGTACTTGCTTCGGTACAAATTGAATAAGATTTTGGAATGGAAACTTTCTTTAAGAGTGCATGTTCTGCTCTGCATAAGAAGTTACCATTATGATAGATTTGAGAGTTAGGCAATGTAATCTTACTTTTTTATTCATTTCACCGGATGGCCAAGGGGGTATAGTGTACCTGCCTGCAACGCTGATTTTGTGGGTTCAATTCACGCTCAAAGCAAATCTTTGTGTGCATGAACATGAAGGTTTGTCTTGGTCTGGGTGTTT
The DNA here is from genome assembly GCA_905147285.1 of Hypena proboscidalis. Taxonomy (NCBI): domain Eukaryota; kingdom Metazoa; phylum Arthropoda; class Insecta; order Lepidoptera; family Erebidae; genus Hypena; species Hypena proboscidalis. The sequence goes on from LR990129.1 coordinate 22,594,604, forward strand.
CTATGTATAATAAGTATTAATGATTTTAAACTATCACGATTTGTACACATAATTATATATTAAAGACACGGGTCTTAATCGTGACCACGATCGGTGTGACTCGATCGAAACAGTCGAGCAAGGAGGTATTTATACCTTAAAAATATTTACGCGATTAAGACCCGTGTCTTTAATATATAATTATATAATAAGTATGTATTTACAAAAGAAAATTATATTTGTATTAGTATTAGTTCTAGTATTATTCTAGTACCCATAGTACAAGCGCTGCTTAGTTTTTAATTTGTTGTGTGATATTTATTTATTTATTTAATATTGAGATTCCTACATCACTTCTTCCTCTGATTTTAGAGTTTTAGTTACAATATCAAGATGTACCTAGTAAAAGCTTCGTTTTGAAGCTTGTTTGACAGTATATGAGAGCTTTTATTTCTTGAACATAGACACTCTTCCTTTTAATCTTTGGTTATTGATGAACTTTGTAATACTTGTTGACGAAACTCCTATGAAAAAATGTTTAAAAACTGTATGTAATTTGAACACGATATGAAAATAATGTACCTACTTATAGCAAAAAAGTTTAATACACATCGCTGCGCTCTATATTATTTAAAAAAATGGCATCATCAAAATTACCACAAAATCGTTTCCGTTTATTACGGCAATAACACTTTAAATTACAGAATCGGATCCCAAAACAACGGACGAAAAAATAATAAGCAGAAAGCTATAAAACTTTTCTGTTAGACCCTCGCAATATCGCGATCATAGTTACCGAATAGTCCCCTCGGGACATTATAACTGGCCAATGATTATTTTGTTTCGGAAAGAGGGGTATTCTGGTGACATCAGACGTGATTTTTTTAGGTAAGAAAAAAAAATAAGACGTTTATGAATATTTTCAGTAGTATTTTATTGTTAATTATAGATGTTTGAAGCTTGTGGCTATGTCGAAGAACTATGAACTGCCATGAATGGGTGACCATCTTTAACGTAACGAGATTTCCTTCTCGAAGAGCACGTTAAGCCGTCGGTCCCAGTTGCCATTTGCACATCTATGGCATGGGAAAATGTTTAGAAGATATAAATACGTGGGTACACGAATTTATTGATAATTATGGTGAGAAGTGATTGTAATATTTTATGCTTTCTAATCATTACCATGTTGAGCTATTTATACCTATTATTAAAAATCTTCTTTGTTCACACTTACCTTATTATTATACAGTTGTTAGGTAGATAGCAAGGGTATTCAAATTACACAAGTCTGTTATTTAGATTGCCTAATCATATAAGCTTTTATACACCTGAAGGATTTTTATAATACCGTCGAATCATATACTTTTTTTTTATTGTAAAATATTTAGCACATAATCTTTTTATCACAATTTCAAAACGCTCGTCATTTCAAAATCTAATCCTCTCAGAATAAGCCCCTATCGCTACACCCACCCCTCTTAAGATGCTCATAAACATGTTTTTCTCGCAATAAAAATGATAAATCATCCGTTTTTTATATGGTCAATCAGTAGATACAGTGTTTTTCTATTGACAGATAAAATCTATGGCATCGCATTGCTGAGGAAAACTCTATCAAGTAATAAGAACTACGATTATGATTGATGGTGTTTTGATATGGAATGATGAGATTATTATATTTGTTTTACGTTTAAACGTCATTTCGCAGAATAAATAATTAAATGATTTTTTTAATATAATTATATAGGGCTACTAAGTAGCGATAGCCGAGTGGAAGACGTAGAACTGCTAAGTCGATGGTCTCGGGTTCGAACCCACAGCACACACCTCTGTCAACAAATCATTAAGATTCGTCTCTTCGAAGATATGTGTGTGTGTATTTGTCATATTATAAATTATCGCTCGTTAACGGTAAAGGAAAACATCGTGAGGAAAACTGCATGCCTGAGAGTGCTTTAAAGTGCTGGAGGGTGTGTGAAGTCTACCAATCCGTGCTTGGCCAGCGTTGTGGACTATGGCCTAACCATTCTCATCATGAGAAGAGGCCCGAGCCCAGCAGTAAAACATGTATTAGATACATGGCTGCTATAATTAAATAGGGCTACACAAAATTAATTTTGTGTAGCGTGACCAAACCAAGTGTTTTCTGTTACTGAAGGTGATAATTATCACCTTCAGTAACAGAAAACACTTGGTATTTCTACCAATAGTTTTTTTTTTTCAGCGATAGTTTGAAAAATTGATCATTTCTGAACCTACTTTAGCCGCTATGATGGAACGTACAAACATATAAACAAATATACAGACATTCATAGACTGCCAAAATCATAACCCTTCCTTCCTACAATAGAATGACGAAATCGCTTCGTCGTAGTCGGTTAAAAAATGTTGTATGACATATTCTCATACTGTGTTGGCAATAACGGCCGATTTTTTACAATAACTATCTTATTTTCAGCCATAAAGGCAATAAGAGATTACTTACGATTATAAATTATGGCACTATTCTGCTTGCAAAGCTTACGTTATGCCTTATTGAGTATGCGACGAAAACAGTCAATGAATTATTGCGGAATACCACCGCAAATAAGCCTTATATCATATTTTCTTTATTAATATTACCACGAATATATTTTCTCCTTGTTTTTGGAACTTGGGAATATAATTATGGATAGGTACTTTATTTTTATGCGAAAAAGATATATTATTATCAATGGGGATGGTTTACGATTGAGCGTCAACAAATCGTAGAGTACGAGTTACTTTTTCCTGGAAAAGTTGCTTGAAAGATCTTATTACCTCTTTATTAGGCCAACTTGATATATGAGTAAACAAAATTTGCTGTAGTAGAGTACAAAATAATTATGCTATTTAAGTATTATAATTCTTTGATAGCATAATAATTCTACATACATTTATTGACTAAAGTTTATCACGATTTTTTTATTAAAGATTATGCATTATTTATTATGCACCTACTCTCTCATGAGCTTCTACCTACTTGCCATCACCAGGCTAGCTGCAAACGCATTAGCTACATCAGTTTTCAAATAAATACCTGCCTACCTAATGTAATACGGTTTCATGAAAACCTAGGTTCATCTTTAAGTCAAACTTACCTTTAGAAGTCACAATAATAGAAATAATTATGTCTTTATTAGTTACATAATCTTTTTATAAATAATCGTGCTAAACTTAACTTAATAAAACCTAAAATTTCTGAGCCAAAAACAAAATCAACCAATCATCTAAAAAGTCGAACAGCTAGCAGAGTTTGTTTACAGCCGCCATAACGGCATGTTTTCCACAGCGCTACTAAAATTTATTTACGTTCCAAACAAAAACTAGTTAAACAAAACGATACAATAAGTCTCAGCAATAAAACCAACAAAAATTAACTGTGGAACAACTGTACATCCATTTCTATTCCTTATTATTTATCCCTCATTCTGTTTTCCAAAAGACAACTCTGTGTTTTCTGTGTCTTTATTTAGTTCAAATTTTTGATTGTATAAGGTCACTGTGTCGGAAATTTGACAGTGTGTGTTGATAGAGAGCATTTACATTATGGTGTTGGAATCGGCGCCAAGTTTTGATGATCATGGTTTTATTAACCAATATTGGTTGACGGAAATTTTGCAGGGGTTGGGTGGCACCGTTTGTTTGAGCTTTTGTTAAACGTTTGTTTATAAGTAATAAATCAACATAACACTTCATACACACAACGCCATCTAGTCTAAATCTAAGCAGAGCTTGTATTTTGGGTACTAGAATAACTGATACTAATACACATATCATTTTCTTTTGAAAATAAATACTTATTATACTTACACATAAACACCCAAACTGAGACTAACCTATATGTTCATGCACTTAAGCGGGAATCAAACCCTACATAGAAAAACGATGATTAGATTGTTATTAGAAAGCCATTTGTCTGTTTTTCGATCAGTTTTAATCATGAGTACTAAAGCATCGCAAATTTCTTGGAGAGGTAAATTCAATTAAAGAACTCTAGAGGCTATAGACTAGGTAGGTAATTATTTTTTTTGCGTAGGTGTCTAATATATTAGGTACATTCATTTTGATATCTAGAGTGTGTAGCTTTCATTTATTCCTATGCGAATGATATTTAATCTGAGTTTAACTTCCCGTCCCGGTATAACCCACCTCGAGGTTCCCAGGAGAGCCGCAGTTAGTCGCGGCGTCGCCTCTTGATTGGGACCGTCGTAAACAGATCCTCGCCAACTATTGCCATAGAGACTTACGCCAACATATCGATAAAATAAAATTTAATTGAGTATGTAAATAAACAAGGCTATAAGGCTAAATATTTCAGTGGTTTACATCGCCACACTGCGATTCACTGTCACGGGATCATCTTTTTTTTTCTGAGACCTCGGGATTCACCTTAATGAGAAGGTCTCTAGAAACGCCAACAAGGATTGAGAGTCCTTTTTTGTATCTTATTGTAATTATTATTTCTGAGGTATGCTTAATTATTTGAAGAAAGAGATCGAGGGAAGGGCCGTCATCCAGTGGCGGATTTACAAATTTTGAAGGTATAAGCTGGGAAGTTTTTGTCGCCCTTGCCAAGCCTCTTTAATTGTCAAGTTCTAGATTATTTTTACGATCTAAAATAAAACGATGATTTATATATGAAAATTCTATGCAGCAAAAAAAAACGGTCTCCAAATATGCCGCCCTAGGCTCCAGCCTACTCAGCCTGCTGGTAAATCCGCCACTGCCGTCATCAGTAGGTACATGTTTTTTAAAGTACGGGGTGTAAACACCGCAAACTGCCTGACTCCTGGCATTCTTTACACACCTCATTAGGTTTTTCAAAAACAGTGCATAAAGGTTTTTTCAAAATCGGAAACAAACGAATTACTCATACATTGCTGCTGGTGTTGCAAGTGTCCATAGGCTACTAAGGTAACTGTTTACCATTAGGCGGGCCGTATGCATATTTTGCCACCCTAATTGTAACGCTAGCCACTAAATTAACAAGAATTTATTAATGGTCCATTGAAGTAGGTACATATCGACACAACTCGCAACACTATTCACAGCTTGAGGGAGTGTAAAATTTTTACTATTTACATGCCACGATACTTGCCGCGTCCGCACTGCAATTAATTCTTTCTGCTTTTGTGCCATTTGATTTCTGTTGCTGAAACGAGGTGCTTGCAGAAATCTGTAGAATGATTTGCGACTGGTCTAGTATTTATTACGAAACGTAGGTAGTGTGAAAGTGAACTGTGATCATCAAGGGACCTGAGAATTTGTCTTACTTATTATTAGACATCTGTAGCCGAACAAAGCCTTGAACATTTGGTTCCTGGCTGCGAGAAAAAAAAGACCCGAATTTATGGTACAGTACCACCAAAACATTTGGTCCCAAATTCAGACTATGTATTATTGAAAAAAAAATTACCACCATTTTAGTAAAAAATAGTGAATGTCTTACCATTTTAGAATCTTTATTAAATGCGGCAATTTTTGATGCTACTTGCTTAACTAGACTAGTACATTTTTTTTTCAGTACGATCAGTCGAAGCAAAGAATAAGCTTAGAATTTTTGGTTAATCTAAAAGAGAAATTTACTTTCAAGCCGGCGCATTTGACTTACATTTTTTACCAGAGTTTTAAGCAGCTCAGTATTCGGGATAGCGTAACAAAAAAATATATCTGTAGTAGTGAAAGGCCCGAAAAGTCCGTAAAAGGGTGTAATTTTTTTAGTTATTTTTAAATGGCCGAATATTTGTATCCGTCTCTTGTTTTTTTTCTTCTGATAACGGCCTTATCTTACATTTTTAACCGATCCAGCTTGACGTCCTAAACTGGAACATCCTATATTTACACCTATTACGAGGTGTAATTTGTTCCCTTTATCTAAAAACAGCTCGTCTCGTGACCACATCGGCCCCGCAAAAGCTACACCCTGTTCGCCTTAAATTCTCTAGCAGCAAATATTCAGTACAACTTATGTGTTTTGTTTGACAACTTATTGACGCAGAAACTAGTGTAGTTTATATATTTGTGGCTCTTGTTTTGTCCCGAGGCAACGATTATTACTGTAGGTAGGTAAACAACTTGGTGTGAAATTTAAGGGGTGTAAAAGGTTTGCGTTTCTTTTGTCTGTATTTGTCTTGAATAAAGAAGTAAGTAGAATTTTACTAGTGTCTACTTTTTTTAAGTCTATCTTCTTTGCAAATCAATTAAGAACAGATTTTAGGGCCACTTTTAATGTATTCCATTTGCCCAATTGTGTACGATTTTTTCAAAAGGAACATAAGTAATGCTATCCAAACTTTTTTTATTTATTTCGGCGAATGGAACACATTTAAATTTACAAAAAAAAAATCTTCTTATTAGATGCGCATAGTATGTATCTAATATATATAGTACCTATGTGTAGGTACATAACATACACAGGGTGTACCATAATTAGTAGATAGTCCTTAATCAACAGGCTAAGAGCATAACGCTGATTGAAAAATGCAAAATTTGTTGAACACAAGTATCACGGTGTTATAAATGTCGAACATTTTCGAAATTTTTACAAAATCGACACCTTTGTCAACTTTTTTAACCGACTTAAAATTAAAAGGAGGAAGAATTCTCAATTCGATTGTAGTTTTTTTTTAATGTTTGTTCCCCGATTTTGTTTTTGTCTGAAAGAGTATTACTTGTCATGTGGTCCCATTTTATTAGGTAACGATCTGATTATGGGATCCTAGACAAAACGATGGTAACCCTCAAATTTTAAAGGCTTCTTTATTGTTTTCCGTATATAACCTAAAGCAACTCAGATATTTGCATTTAGCAGTCAGTATTTCATGTTGCTGAGCTGATGCTGGAAGATCTAACTCCTCAACGTTTAGTAGTACGGGAATACGTTAAAGTAAAATACTTTAAAAATAATAAAAATATAAAATACTTTAAAATTGAACCCTTATAGTGTAAAAATGTTTAGAGACTCGTCTGTGTATTACTTGAAAGAATACACGAAACGGTTTTACGGTGTCTATATTTAAAGAATGATCACCATACCCAAACGTAAGGTATACCCAAAAAATAGGACGAAGGTGTCGATAAAACTTTAGTAAGGCGTCATGCCCTCAACCTGCAGGAAAAGAAATAATTATGGGACACTATGTACATAAAGGTAAGCAGCACCATTTCAATAAGCTATTACATGTAGGATAGCATGATTTCACATTCTACCAATCTTTATATTTTTGGGGATGTTTCTACCTGTAGCGCCATCTATTTACTCTTAATATAATTTAAAAACGCTGTATACTTCGCCATCTGTACAATCTTTTACAAACCTAGCAGAAGTTAGGATTCTTGAGAACTAGTTTTGTACGTAGTTAACGCAAAAAGTACTAGATGGCGCTTTTTGAAAATTTTATCAATGTGACATTATGAAATAAAAATTTCTTTTAAGATATTATAATTATTTATTCTTCATCTCGAAATAAAAAGAAAAACAGTCATACTAACATTTAATAAACTTTTCTAATATTCTAACATACTGACACATTAATTCTACACAATTATTTAAAGTAACACACTGATTCTCACTGCTAAGTTTTCTCAAAGACTCTTTTATTTTGTCTAACTTATCTCTAACCATTGGTGTAATGATTTCATTTAAATTGGCATCATTAGAACATATTGCTGCAGAGTATATTAATCGACTAACATCTGTACTATGGTCATAGTAATATTTGACAACCATCAACAAACCATAAAAGTTGAAACTGAGGCCTTTAGTGTCAATGTACAAATCTTTGTTCAAGCCATGACTGTTGATAAAAGAAGTCTGCTCCTGCGATAGTCTCATAGATTTAGATTTCAAAAGTATATCAACATCTTCAAATGTAAAAGATACATAATCCAAGTCATTATCTGGTAAGAAAAAGCCATATTCTGTGATCAATTTCAAATTATGGCTGTCTCCATAACATATAAAGACCTGTGTATATGAATCAAAATCATTCTTAGTGTATATTGAAAAGTGAACTTCTGAAAATAAGTCTTCTTCTAATTTATTTACATTTAGGTTTTCTTTGTTTTTGCTAACCATGAGCTTGGTCTCATTTCTTGCGTTTGGACTGTGGTTTATCATGTCTAAATATGGACACAGTGAAATTTTTGTATTATCGCTAATTAGATTTATAATTGAACTTTCCACATTTTTTAAATCTATTACTTTTGATAGATCCATAAATACACATCTTGTGTTTACTGTAAAATAGGCCCACTCATATTCAGCCATAGAGAAAAATGTTTTAAACTCTAAAATAGATTTATCTTTACTCAAATTACTTATTAAAATATTTTCAAAAACTTTGTATGAGGAATCAATGATATCTTTTTGCTTAGAAACTACTAATAGGATATCGTTATCAACATTTTGTTTTAAATCGTTTGGCAAAAAGTATGGAACAGTGTACTCTTTTGGTAAACTCTCCAAATAAATGTACCATTTTGTGTTCTTCTTAAGGTATCTTAAAAATGTAAGGTAAAATGCCAAAAGTGACTGAAATGACACAGATTGCTTATATTCTACAAGACATTGCTTGGAATTCTCTAAAAATATACTACAAAATAATCTATCCATTAAAATGGTAGTCACATTGATAGTTAGGTTCAAGGGTAAATTTATTAGCTCTTCCCCGCTTTGTATCTTTCCTTTTGTCAGTACACCCCGGCCTGTATCGTTGAATATTGCCAGAACTAGCTTATTGTTGCGCCGCATTCCATTTTCTGCGAGCCAGGAATTTAATAAAACGATTTCTTCTTTTTCATCACAGGCGCAAAAGTCGCGCTCTTTCTTTAGGCTTCGTTTTCGCCGCGTACGGCCCATTCTTGTTTACAATATTTAGCACTGGCTTCATTGATACATTTTCAATACTTGAAGTAGCTACCATGTGATTCTAAATTGACTCTTCTTTAATTTTGAACAATTTATTAACACTATGTTTGTTGACATGTCAAGTAACACATTAAAAATAAAATACATTATAGCTCTACGTTTTGTTATTGACCGAAGGAAATGGAACGTAATTGATTTATAAATTTACAATAGTCTATTCAAAATAGTAACACCAATTTTAGATTTTGAAAATAAAAAAACAGAAAAATCAATGGTGTATTTTCTTTATTTAACATTCCTTTGCTTTTTATTTGTCAACTAAAATTCGATACCACATTTAACAAACTAAACGCAAAATCAATAAAAAAATCGTTTAGAAACATGCAACAAGACTTGAATGTTTATGATTAATGTTTAAGATAAACAATTTTTTTATAAAAGATAAGCTTTTCGTTTATTTATGTATTTGACTAAATGGATTCTAAATAACAAAATTATGAAATATTTTTTAATATTGTTGCTAATAGAAATATAAATAAAAGTTTCGTTTAAAAGCTGCGTCCATTGTTTGTTTGGTTCAAACTTCAACAGTCAAACGGTTTTCGGTTTCGGAAACGAATATTTGACGCTACTTCAACTTGAATAACTTGGACGATTTGATAAAAGTTTCAGGATTTTTTACTTCAAAAATTAACAAAACGTACAAGATGTCTCAACAACAGACGAAAAACTGCATTACTCTACGTGGATCTGCACAAATCATCTGTGAATATTTAAGTGAGTTTTATACATTATCAATGAACTCCTCGTGTTTATTTACTAATTTAATTTTGCCTATTTTCCGTATCGTGTTACCTCCTAGGCACAACAGACAAAAATTCTAATTGTTGGCTATGTTATTAAGTACATAGATGATTTTTCTTTCAGAGTTCGCCATAAATTCTGTATTGTTTCAAAGAGGTTTATATCCACCAGAGTCATTCAAGGCGCAGCAAAACTATGGTTTAACGTTGTTGGTATCAGAAGACGCACAGATAAAGAGTTTTCTCACCAATTTACTTACACAGAGTGAAGGTAAGCATAGCTTTTATTATTTTCACATAGCTGACTGAGCTCCATCCAGCTAAACTTTACCATTCTGATAATATTGATGTTATTATGGTCCTGTATGCCGGTCACAGGTGTCTGAAATATTGACAAAATTGAGGAGTGTCCTCCTTCACTCTAAATTGCAATATTTAACCTATCAATGAAACATTCCCTATAACAAAATTTTGTTTTGAGTATTATTTGTTTACATTTTTACAATGGGGTATGACCAATACAATTTACTATGGGATTGTTTATCCTTGCTGTGCTATCTATTCTGTGGCTATGTCAGGATAAAATTGATTAAAAGAAGAATAATATAAAAGTTTAATTGCAAGCCGGATATTTTAATAGTAATAAGCCGGGTTTGAAAAAGTAAAATAAAATTAATGCCCAGCTCATCCTTTGTATCTAAATTGAAAATCACTTTTGTTTAATAAATTCTGCTTAAGTTATCTTTTTTATTACATCTAGTATTTGTCATACACTTAACTAGAAACTATTTACTTTATTATATTTGTGACACAAGGTTGGTGGTGATACATATTCTAGGCACACCTTTTGATGGTGCTAAAAAAATTAAAAGTACCCTATACCAGGTGTTAAAGCTTAAGTAACTAATTTAATATTACCTTCCTCTGTTTTCAGAATGGATAGTCAACAAGAAAGTGAGCAAGTTATCCCTTATCATCATGAATGTTGCCAACAAAGAGGTTCTAGAATGCTGGGACTTCAATGTTCAATATGAGGATGGAGACATAGCGTTAAGCAAAGAAAAGAATGAAACTGTAGGCAGCAAAGATATTAAAAAGATACAACAAGAAATTAGGGATGTCATGCTCCAGGTAGCTGCTACAATATCATACTTACCATTTTTAGATTGTAGATGTTCATTTGATGTGCTAGTTCATGCTAAAACTGACTGTGACGTGCCTGAAAAGTGGGCAGAAGCAGAACCTATAGCTATATCCAATGCACAGAATGTACAGTTGAAGTCTTACTCCACTAGTTTACATAAAATGGAGACAGTTGTTAGTTATAAGCTTGTAGATTAGTGGTATGATAGTAATGTACTTATTTTTAAGTGATTGTCTCGTACTACTCGGTATGTGCTGAGATTAATTTACAAGGCATGTAAGAAAAATATGGAAGAAACATTCCGTTAACATCATTTCTCGTGAGTCAGCTAGGGCTGCCTGGCCCTGTTGCAGTGCACAGAGAGTATATAGAACTGAATAAACTCCTTTATAAAGAAAGCTTTAGCATAAAAGTTTCTCCTTTCATAATTCATTTGCAGATTTTGGCACTTTTAAAGTATGTTCGATCTAAATGCGATTTAAGTCCATCAAAAAATATTTGTGTGACAAATTGTTTTATGAATACTCTGGAGCAAATTTGGATTAGAAGTTACTGGTTCATGTTTAAGCCTACCTATTAGGTTATCTATTTTCTTACATGAATCACAAAACAGTACTTTGAATGTATTTAATTGTATCTAGGCATGGGAATATTTTTGAATAGCTTTTACAGTATTATTTATATTTTAGCTATAGAAATCATAAATGTTTAAGAGCAGTTATTAGGCTGACCTCACATGAAGCGTGCGCGATCCTTGGGCGAGTAACCGACGCGCCCACCGCCAGCGACGCGTTTTGCTGCAATGCGGCGCGTGTGCAGCGAGCGCGCGGTGAGTGTCGCTCACACACCCGAGGATCGCGCACGCCTCACGTGTAAGATGCCTTACATGCTATGAACATAAGTACAAAACTGTTGCATAGATGTTATTATACATTTATTTTTTATATATCTTTGGACACATAATTTAAGTGTTCGCCTTAATGTTAATGACTTTTCTATACTAGTCTTACAAATGTTGGACTAAATGGTGATTCACTTTAAAACCAATCTATTTAATGCATATTTCTTTGGTAGCAAATTGTAAATATATTATTTTCACATGCATTCTACAACTTTTAAAGCATCACTCATAACCCATTACTTTCAATTGTGGTGTAATTTGTATTAGATATATTTTTATTTTTTTATTCTTATGAGATAAAGCCTTGAATTTATATAGTTATGTACTATCCATTTGCTTCAGTATGGGCAAATTCATATTCCACTTCTCCATGTCAAACATGACAAGGTCAAAGTCAAAAGGGGTTCATAAGAGATGTATGGTGAAGCAAGTCAGTAAAAATTGGCAGTAAAATTGTTTTTAACTGGTTGTTTGATTTCTGGGTTTAGGCTAATCAATTAGATCCACTTGCTGTTATATACGACTTATAAATAGCATCAATCCTTCTTCCCTTATTTCTTCAATCAATTTTGAACTTACTTCGAAAATGGAGGAGGAGGTTATGTATTTAGGGTGTTATTTTTTGAAACGTTTGTACATCTATTACTCTTTGATTATTTTTATAGCATTTAGCTATGCTTAGCAAATTATACTAAGAAACAGTTGAAAAAGATATGGGACCGGCAGGATTTGAATCTGCGACCTTCTGCACACCGGGCAGTCGCTCTTAGCCATCCAGCTACGGTCGCCTCTTACCGGCACCCTAAATTTCTCAACTGTATGATACGTCATTTCGTGACGTCACGTTCATCCATTTGTTCCTATCTGACCATGTTGGTTTGTATCCTAACTAAGATAGGAACAAATGGATGAACGTGACGTCACGAAATGACGTATCATACAGTTGAGAAATTTTGGGTGCCGGTAAGAGGCGACCGTAGCTGGATGGCTAAGAGCGACTGCCCGGTGTGCAGTAAGGTCGCAGGTTCAAATCCTGCCGGTCCTATATCTTTTTCAACTGTTTCTTAGTATATCTATTACTCTGTCAATTATGGGCCGATTTGGAAATATGTTTTCGCTCGAAAGAGTATTGGTCCTATTGGTCCCATCAGCTCGAAGTTAGGATATAATGATGAGATCCTAGGGAAATCAAGAAGAACCCTATATATTTATAGGCTCATATCATAATATTTGTTTATTTTTTTTAAGGTATTTGGAGATTTCCATCTAAAAGTCAGCATTAGATGATCCCGAGGTAATGATGGAAGGTTCAGACCTTCAATGGTTAGGGGTAGGTCATTCTTTAAATATTGGCACTTTTAGATCTTCAACTGTAGTCTTTTAAGTTATGTTCAGATCAGGCAATAATTAAAAGTACATAAATGTCAAGGAAATCAGGAGCTAATGATGGAACTTTTGGGAACCCTTGAATTTTATAGGCATCTGTAGTCTTTTTCATATATTTTTCTTTAATATTTAAGTATTTAAGTCTAATAGTCATCTAGTTTATAATGCAAATAAACATAGACTTGGAAGTCAAAGGGAGACCTTTGCCCAGCAGTGGGACACACCCGTAGGTTAGTAAAAAAAAAACATACTCTGTTGAGGCAACATTGAAAATAACATTATTCTTTTAACCTCCTAATATCAAGGTGTTTTTATACTTGTTCTATGTACTGCTGGGCCTGTAGGTTCAAAGCTGTAGCCTTAAATGGTAAAGCAACTTCACTAAAAAGGAAGGAATAAAATAATATTAAAAAAAACGACTTAAAAAAAAAAAACAAGTCGGTTTTTTTAATATAAGTTTATTATTTTTTATAATTTAAGCTACTGTTTCATTCAAAAGATTTTTTATTGAGGCATTTATTTAAAAATTATGTTGATTAATTTTACTTAATATGTGATTACTTTTACTTTGTAATTATTGCATTAATATAGTAGTAATACTTAAGGTGTTTTGTAGGAAATAAGTAATTTAGTAAGTGTAGCTTTTGTACTGTACATTTTCTTTGATGTAGTTGTTTTTAATATAAGTTTTAAATTGAATTAATGCTTTTAATTTCATTCACTCACCTTAAATCACCTTAATATTGTAAGTTCGATCATAATAATAATAATATGAATGATTGCAAGAAGTTATATAGATAAGTTAGTCTAAAAGAGAAACTACCATTCGTTGGTCTAGTGGTCAGCGTACCGATGCGCCTCTTACCGCGAAGATTCTCGGATTCGATTCCCGGGTCGGGCGAAGTCTTATTTGTGATCTTTCCGTCAGGAAATTAACAATAGCAGCACGGAGTCGGAATTGGACCCGATGGGTGAAATGTGGGTATTCTACACCTTTACCCCGCCCTTCTGGGTAATATAGGCGTGATGTTATGTTATGTTATATAATAATGGAGTACCAATGCCAATCTAGGCTATGAAAAAGTGGTGAGCGGTAAAATATTGAACGCGCATTAAAGTTTTTTAAATCATGATTAACGTTTTGTTTTACCCTAAATTATTGCTTTCTAGGATGGTTTTCGAGACTTTCTCAAGTGGTTGCCGCCCGGTAAAGTGCTATTCACGCCTCCCTCCTACATAATATCCTGAAGGGCTGAACAAACACAACAGGTATGTACTGCCATGAAAAAAAGTCACCGCCGCGTCTGCCTGTTCGCGATAAACTCAAAAACGACTTAACGGCTTTTAATGCGTGGTTTTAACCGTTAGATAAGTTATTCATGAGGAACCTGCAAATATAATATACTAGCGACCCTATAATATGCATGTTTTATAGATAAAAACCTTCGTTATAAATCATTATCTTTATTATTATCTATTAATTTAATTCTTTATTGTACAAATGAAAAAAACAATACTATAATATTAGGTACAATTTTAAATTTATGTACAAAGGCGTGCTTTACCACTAAAATGGGTATTACTCACGTTAATGAGCTGACATCCAAACTGAAAGGCACAGGCAGTATAACACATTACCGATTGAAACGCCATAGTGTCCCTACACCTATATATATTTATACTCTTTGCCCTACACTTACGGTTAGATTCAGAGACACCAGATGAAAGGGTTGAATAGGAATCCTGTCTGCTAACAAGACATATCAAAACACCCCATCTGAATGGCTTATTGTGTTCACACAGATTACCAAGTTACAGAAAAAAAAGACATTATATCTATATTTTTATTAAAACTGACGTGAGTTTGTAACATTATTTATTAAAATTATGAAATACGGGTGTTAGGCGCGACGTATCGCCCTCTCTTGATAATGCCTAGACATATAGGCGAAACCGCGGTCGACTAAATAAACCAACATTACGTGAGTAACACCCGTATTTCATAATTTTAATAACATTATATCTAGTTAAAAAAACCGCATCAAAATCCGTTGCGTAAACCGACTTTGTTTTATACTCTTAAGTGATAGTTTATCAAGGTTCAACGTAGGTAGGAACCACGCGAGCAAAGCCGCAGACTAAAAGAAAACACAGTATAATATTCAAATTTCATTTATTATAACAAAGCACTTACAAATAGCAGTTATAAGCTACAATAAATAACACCTATTCAGCAAATAATACTGTACATGACTGTTAATATAACTTAACATTCTTATGACCAACTAATTAAAAATGTTACAACTCACAACTCCATCGGACTAAACTTTTCGTTAAAGAATTTGAGAGCCCTTCTTATCTTACTCAGGGTCAGTTGCACAGAAAACTAATATTGTCTGTTGTCATATGTATAGGTAAAATCTGGGATATTGACGGTTTTGAAGTTAGCCACAAATTAAATGTCATGGTATTGGGCACGCACGGTGCTCGTCGATTGGTCTAGCTACCATCTGCAGGTAACTTCAACACCGTCAAGATCCCGGATTTTACCTTTACCGCATTCGGAATCTTAAGGAAGAAAGCCGCTAAGTGACGTAAGACGAGTTTAGTAATTTCAAAATCGAAGTTTCCTCTTTAATCTAATTACGATTTGCAATGTGATAGCTTGATTTAATAAGTACTATGTACTTACTAATAGAATAGTTAAATAAGTAAATCTGGTAGTAAATATTGTAGTAGTTGGACTTTCCTAATCAAATAAAAATGTATCTGCAAAGGTTTTCGGTTTTCTGAATTTACCACTAGGGGCGCTGCTATAGTTTACATACGGTTATTATTTTTATTAAAAAATGTGATCTTACGCATAAACTCAGAATCGGCACTCATTTAAAGCTAGAAAAGACAATTAGCGGCTTTCTTGCCTAGTAAATGACATCGGCTCAATGTTATGCTTTATCTATTTTCGTTATTGCAGGTCGGTAAAACACATCGCTACACGTTTAGATTAATGCATTTTTATATACGGGGTGGATGCGACATAGCGACATTTATTGAAACCACAGCTTCTATACATGGTAAGTATCAATTTCCACCGGATAAAAATTCTCTGGCAAAATAAAAAAAAATCACGTTCTCCGAACAATTTGAACATTGCGATCGTGCAATTTGTTCGGAAGACGTGGATTCTTTTTTTCGCCAGAGAATTTTTTATCCGGTGGAAATGCATACTGGCCATGTATAGAAGCTGTGGTTTCAATAAATGTCGCTATGTCGCATCCACCCTGTATAATCAGTAGTATTTTACAGAGATATAAAACTAGAAACTTTTGTGTGACTGCTTGTGAGAGTCACAACACTAGTGTAGGAGATTCGAAGTGTGTTGATATTAACTTACAAGAATATTTTTATTGGATGGAAAAAACATGGGAATAGCTTAGATTTCTACCTACTTTTCTAAGAATAATATCAATTGTCATATAGTTGCTGTCAGTCTTCTGTTTTACATCGTTTACTATCATTTTAGTTTGGTACAACTTTAAGTATCTATTTAATACCTGTATTGCGGTTGGAAGTTGGAAATTTTAAAAATAATTGTACATTTGTATAAAAGATATCATATGACAATAAAAAACTAGTTGTTTAATTACGTTAGTAACGTAATGGAAAGGAAATTTGTATGTTACTATCGAATATTATTATGTAAAAAGAATAACCTGAATAATGAAGTAATGATATAAAACAATTGTAAAATGAAGTACTTACATACCTAATCATTTACCATTCAAAAATTAGGAACATAGAATGGAATAATTTTGCCAATAAGTCGCGTTTTGAAGCACCACAAAATTCTTTATCCTAAATATGATACAGTGGAAATATAATAGTACAAAAGTAAGCCTACCTGAAGCGTTACTCATGACTTTTGGACGTAATGTACAAAGGTCATGAAAATTTACATTATACGTTTACGTTTCCTTTTACGCAACTTGCTCTTCCACATCAGTTACCATGGTAACTCTATGTAAAGCGCGATTTTTAATCATTATTTGCAAACCGAGTACTTTTAAGCGACATTGTGAAATATTTATAAAGTACGCCGTAATGTAACGCAGTCAGTTACATTTTATGACAGTTTTTAAATCAATCAATATACAGTAATACGGGGACTTACGCTACCTCGACTTACGCGAATTCGGAGTTACGCGATTTAATTTTCTCGTCTATTCGTTTTTTGTTTGAACGCCGCGCAGTCAAGGTCAAGCGGCGGCGTTTGTTTCTGACTCCCCCCGCCCGCCCGCATTATTATTTGTTCAGTTTACAACAGGCACAGACGTGTAGTGCGGAATCGGCGCGTAGGTACATAAGTTACGATTTTGTGTTTTTTTGTGCGTTGTGCGACGACCTGAGATATTTACTAAGTACTATGGCATCTAAACGAAGTAGAACCGACTCTTTGCTTTAAACAAGAAGAGAAAAACATTATCTTTGGAGTGTAAACTTAACATTATTGAGTCCCAATTAAACATACTTTGTATGTCTTTATATGCAAAATTGTACCCCGAGTTACGCGAATTCGACTTACGCGGATAGCGCTCAGTCCCACCTATCGCGTAAGTCCGGGGTATTACTGTATTATTCATACAAACTATGTAGAGTATTTTTATAATGTGTAATTTTTGACATTTTATTGTACCTATTTAATATAGAAATAAGCTGGAATGGATGTAGATCCATGATTAATATCTTTAATTATAAACATAATGTCTTTCACTGAAAATATTTAAATAGGATTATTCAACTTGACTTCGCTAAAAGGCAGTTAATAATTTATGCAACCACCTAATGTTTTAGGATGGTGCGGTTGGCATTTTTTTTGTCAAATTGTAAAGTTTATACTTTAAACATTATTATTATTATAAAAAATCTTGTTGTTTGTTTAGCTTTGCCTAAGTTGTTCATTTCACCAAGTAGTCACCTTTTGAGCCTCAATTGTCTTCACTTCGTTTCATCACCAAAGCCGCTCTCCTTTACCTGTTAACGAAAAATAAATATTACTAAAAACTCTTTATTCGCCGCATGCAATATTAAATGCCTACGTTATTGTTATCTCACAACAAATAGTAAGTGTGAAGTGAAGAAATTGTATTAATTAGAAACATGCGTTAAGCATGCTATACCCTTCTATATTAGTACCCACGAACATAAAAAGCATTAGTAAGACTGAGGATTTATAACGAAAAAATGTAACTAAATGAAAATTTAAAAATAAACATAATACAAAAAGACCGTTACATTTTTTCATTTGGAATATGAGTGCGGATTGTTAAACGAGTGCACGACATAAAATAAATTTCGAATATACATACCATTTCTGATTTTCAAATTGCCACGTTCGAGGACGAGTTTTTAAGGAGTTTAGGAATATGCAAATAAAAAAATAAAAACATAACGTTGTCGCCTTTCTGTTAATTCCAACACTCATTCTTTTATTGTGATTTTGGTATATTCCATTACATTGACTTAACATGGTGTTCGCGCCTTAATATTTGTTGTGAGAATACAAAACTCAAGTAAAAATGTTATGACGTCATTCAAAGAAAATACTGAGCCTCAGCGTACTAACAAAACGGTATTTATTTAATCGAAAAGCTTTTAAGTACTTGAACATTGTGTGATGAGTTCGGAATTTTCGCAAACGACGCCATTTCACCTTAGACGTATAAATGCCCTAGAATCCTCAAAATTTTATTAAAAATAAATAGTCAGTTTTCTACTTTAATTACATAATATAAATAGTAAACTTAAATTCATAAGAACTTTATACAAAATGAAAAGAAAACAACAAGAAATGTATAACTATTGTGTAAGTTTCGGTCCCATATAGCGAGTTAGAAGAAAAAATAAACAGAAATTAAAAAAAAAAAAATGTTATCGCTATATCCACAACCATCCGTCCGATTAGCCACACTCGTAAATTATATATAAATTAATTAATTTCTACCTAGCTATAGTTAAAACTGGTATCTGACTAGGTGATGTAACGGACCGGCGAAAATATGGGAATTGCCTTTAAACTATATTTTTGGCTTTGCTTGCTATGCTTTAGTATCAGTTCTTTTAAAGAACTTGAGAGAAAACACTATTTGTCACATTAAAAAAGTCTACGCGAATAATTTGGAATCAATAATTTTATTTAATAACTAATTTGGAAAAGTGGAAAATTGCACAACAAGCAAGCGTTGCTATTTTAATGTATTTTTGGAAAAAAACCCTTACCCTAATAGATATGTACATAAGTTGCAAGTCTCTTTATCATAATATTACATACTACTAGTTATCAAACCTTACAGTTAATAATAACAATAATAAATTGCAAATAATACAAATATGTTTAAAATATTTACATCTTCAATTATAGAAGAAAGGATGGATTGCAAATAGGTATAAGTTATTAGCCAAAGACAAATATATAATAGCACTAATAAAATTGCTATTATACACAAAACGGAATTTATTATAATTCGACCAACAAAATTTTGATAAAATTCGTGAAAATTAAAATCAGTTCGTATAAAATTATAATTAATATAATTATTGGAACTGTAAAATGGAAAGACTTATAAGATTACAATCTCACTGGGCTATTAATAAAATAATTTAATAATAATTTAAAGCTTCGTGAAGTTAAAATGTTACCGATTTCAAATGATATATACCTATATAGAAGCGATAGTGACGAGTTAAAATCAAAGTCAGAATCTCTGCATTGATTTTTCTAGTTTGAGATTCGTTATCCTATAAAATCATTTATATTTACAAATGCCGTGCACGCGGCTGGCAACTCAAAATCCTAAGTATTCAGTATTCACTGTTGCACATTTGTAACAGTTCGTTTTTATTGCAATATATTCTCGTAATTTTCCTACAAGCTTTCGCGACAGTTCCACTGCTCTCAGATCTGTGAAAACTATAAAACCTTCGTAAACAAATAAGATAACCAATAAAATGGAAGAGCATTAGCATAAATTTAAAAACCAATAAAACATAATTTTGTATAACATTGATAATGTTAAGAAATATCTAATATTATAGGAAATCTACAAATAGATAGAAATAAAAAATGAAGTTTTCACAGAGTGGCCAGTGCGTCGCGAGTCGCGAGCTAAAAATTTTAAATTTATAATTGGAACGAGGTGGGTTAAGTGGCGGCGCATCTCGGGCTAGCAGTAGTACGTGATCGAGAGGCCCAGTTTACACGTGTAGGAATGGGACATACTGCTTCGATTAGAAATATCCTTGTTCTCACAACGCTGTCCGTTGAAGCCTTCCGGACATCTGAAAAAGAAAAGGTGAAAGTTAGACCACAAATTGATAAGAACGAGATAATATTTTTTTTAATTTCATGCTAATAACACAAATTATACTATCTGTGAGGTCTTTAATTAAGCTCTACAGAAATTTGGCTTGGATCAAAAAGAAATAAAAGATGACATAGATAACTTACTTGCACGCCTGCTCTTGAACAATTTCGAAGAACAAACAGGTGCCTCCGTTGAGGCAATAGGACGAAGGATCCGGCATGGGACATGGCGAGCCCAGTGAAGCTGTGAATCAAACAGGAACTCTTTTAGTTTTAGAAAGGACACCTTATCAAAGTCTTACCGTATATCACAAAACTACAGAAGTTATAAATATCCACTTCAAGTTAACAATGGATGGATATTAAATAAAGACTAAACTTAATACTTGGTCAACAGGGTGATATGAGTTTTATTGTGAAAAGTTTTAAGGTTGGCATTTGATTAAGAAATATGTCTCGCAACTCCTAAAGATACAGTAGAGCCAAACATGCCAAAGGGTTCATGTCGTGTTGATTAGCCAAACAATATAACACTTAAAGGAAAAATTGACGGAAGCCACAAAGCAAAAACCCAAACAAAAATGTATCACAATCAGTTTCAGTAACTGAACGAGTAAGAAAAACGGATGATGGAACAAACAGCTCATTATACATTGTAACCGATCACCCTATTGGCCTGTATAAACACATTGTTTTCAAGTTCGCGGAATGAGCAGTAAAGATTCCCAAGTTACCGTAAGTGACGGTAAACAATATGACATGGTTTTGGTATCTTGTTTACACTTGAGAATACTGTTCTCTGGCAGGTGAAAATGTTTCACTCATCCAAAAACAATGCTTCATTTGTTATTTGTTTTAAACTTCAGAAACAGCTTTCAATTTACAGTAATCTTTAAAATGTTTGTCAAGTTGGCTTAGCTATAAACAAGCTAAGTAACTTAATACTTTTATGCGTTAATTCGCAAAACTGTTTAGTTGGAAATAACTTTCCATGTAGATGATAATCATCGGCGGTAGTTATTGTAAGGACACCAATCAGATGATCAGAATAATATCGCTATCTATGAAATTTAATAAAGAAAATCTTTACCGGAGTCATCAGGCGTGGCCGTGACTGGAGGTAGAACGCTGACGTTGGCGCTGGTTATCGCCGGAGGACCAATCGCGCCCTGTGCTCTGCATTCGTATGAAGCTGAGTCTTCACTTCTTGCGTGCCTTATCACTAATACCGAGCGCCTCCTGAAAAAGTCAACAAAATCAGGGTAAATGTAGGGAAAATACCTGATAATCACAAACGGTTAAACTGAAAGTATTATTATATTTGTAGTTTCATCATAATTCCGCCCGGTGCAAAGATTTTAATTCTCTTTTTCTTTAATTTTTCAACATAAACATTTCATGCCGAAATAAGCATTGCAACAATATTACCTGCAACACAATCTTGATTTCTAGGCTTTGGTCTTTGAGTAGTCTATAGCCTTCCTCACTCATAATTTTGTGTCACTTCAATATATTATCATCTACACATGTCGTGTCTAAATTGTAAGTATATGTCAGTAAATCAGACTATTGTGAGTCTGAGAATCATATTGTAAACTACATTACGAAATATCATCCCACTCCCTCTCAACAAAGTCCCTTAACTCAGTGGATTCTGATAATTTGGCTACAAAATGTCGAAATATATTTAAATATACTGTTGGTAACAGAGTGAATATCCCCACAAATCATCTGAAATGCGTAAGTCTGAAATAAAGCTATGAAAACAATTCCCTTCCTATTTCAAGACGTTTGATTCATTTGACAAACATTCCCATCTTGTGCAAAATATCTAAATCATCATCAAATACCCAACGACTCGTGAAATGGCCCGCGACGCTCCATCATAATAATAATTGCTCCATACAGTTGCCTCTTAACCTTGAAGGGTTTTCTAAAGCCTCTATTTCATTGGATTATGGTTGCATTTCGCTTGATTAGACTGTAAAAGGATTCGGAGATGAACTTCCAGGTCGGTCAATGACTGTCTCTTGCAATTGAGATTAGTGCAATAATCGTAGCGCAATGCACATTAATGTTAGCACCATACACTGCAAGCCCCATTAGATTGCAGACAACATTGTTACTATTGCAGTGTACACAAACATGATCTAGTTTTGGATCAAGATCAACATTGCCAGTACAAGTCAACTGGGTCATTATGATATCACTCATTGGAAGATACGTTGCACAAGAGCTTGATAATTATTTAATATTAATGTGCACCATTAGGCCACTGGTAATGATTTACATTTGTATTAAATTCGTGGTAATGTTCGGCGATTTATTAAATTATCCACATCTCATATCCACTGTATGTATGTTTGCCAGGGTCATTGCTAGTAATACTGAATTGAATGCGGTGCTTAATAAGATCCTGATAATCACTATACACCAGATGAAGCTCAAGATTTAAACCTTGCATTGTGTTTTAAAAGATGGTCAGTATGATCTCACATCACACATTTGGAACCACCGATTGCCTACTATATTGAGTCTAGGTATTAATGATTAGATTTTCTCTTTTTTTAACAAATTTCTTTGTGGTAAAACTACTCAAGGGCTATGCAGTTACAAGGAGGTACCGGATAATAATATAAATTGCAGAGTGAGTTTATATAGATTTTAGAAATTGTGTATTGCAATGTGCTGTTTCCAATTCCTTTTCTTGCAATTTAGTTAGTCTCCAGCACCTGCGAAATAGGTGTGCGCAAAAATGCAAAGAACATTGTTCGGCTTGTTCGAAGCAGATAGATGTTTTATTTTATTTTATTGCGTCTGTATTCAATCGAAAATACTTTTTTTTACAAAATCTGCCATCTACATTTCTTTCTTACCTATAATTTTGCACCCGGAATCTTCTTAACGCGATATCGGCGACGGGTTTCCCGTCCTTGTACCACGATATGCGTGGTGGCGGCCGGGCGCTCGCCTTGCATTCAAGGCGCACCCTGTTGCCGCGTGTCGTCCGAACCGACTGCATTGGTTCTACACGCGCTGGGTTACCTGGAGATAAAAAAATACTTATTAAAAAAGCTTGAAAAAATATACTTTGAATAAAAAAATAACTAATTAGAAAATCTTGAAAGCTTTATACTGAAAATATGGACGCAATGAGCTTCAGCGATGAATCAAGTGGATATGCATTGTATGACCGGTGAATATATCTGATTTCAGGTTATTATATTCGAGTTTCAATGTTTCAGGAGAAAGTTGAACCAACAAATTTAAAAAAATGGATAAACTATTTCTCGTAGCAATGTGTCCTATGTTTCATGTCCACAACTTAATTCCTAGAAACTTTAAGTGCTGACAGCTCAAAAGCTAGCTTTCATTAAAATTAGAATAGATTTGGGATTTCGCAGAAATTAGCATTTTAATTTTATTGAGCTGGCAAAATCTAAACAAAGTCGTTACCTAATTCAATTTCCAGTGTTCTGGTATTCCAGATTCTGTTCCACATAAAACTAAGTCAGATCTATAAAACTGCAAACAGTAACGGAAGACTACCAAAAATCTGGAAGTAGGGATCTTCCAAATATCTGGTGGCACATCACAAACACTTAAACAAGTCGCCTTCAAAAGTCCGGGACTAAAAATAAGCTGGTGTCATTAGGCCAATGGCCTTATTATTTTGTGTGACGAGTAACATATGTAAGAACCGAAATAAACTCGTATTATCTAAACGGGAGTCATTCGTTTGGACAACATCCCATCCACGAGACGGAAAAATTGGCTGTGTTTCAGTGTGTAAAGCGAAAAAAATGAAGAGCATCGGTAGTAAATCATTAACTATGTCATTAGGATGTGTCACCCTTAGTGTCTGGTTGGAATAGATCGGATTGCGAAAGCTTGAACATATTTTGTGTTGGACATGTATTTTTATATGAATTCGACTTCCAGGCGTCCGATGAAATCTTTATAAGACAAGATATTGTAAATTTTGACCAAACGTTAACAAAATTTGGCAGCGAGCCGCGTTACGTGGAGTTTTGTAACAGCTGCATGCGTGAGTTCTTACAGAAGCCGCAATTAGATTCATTCTAGATTGTAATATACTTAAAGATAGACCTTCAATGACTTTGAATGTTTATAGATGAGATCAATGTTAATGCTATAGATTTTGTCTGCAGTTTCAAAAATATATTCCCTTCTTATATCACTGTTTACTTATTTGCTCAGTTTCCATCAAGAGGGTATAAAGAGTACAATGGACCCGATTAATAAAGAAGAGCCTTTTATAGCTCAATGGCTAGATAATAGCTACTTAGCACCGCCTACGAGGATGATAAATGGGCAGAGTATTTCATCGAACCCCTACTTATCATGAGCTCATGCTGACGTCATCCATTCAACCTTCCACCCACATACTATTTCATTCATAACTTTTGACGCCTCAGATTTATTATAGGGACTCTGTGATCGCTCTTACCAAAATGGTTTTTGCATTGCATTTATATATTTATTTCAATTCAGGGAATTACTTTAAAAGCATCACTGTGATATTTTTTATCACATAAATCGGAATAGGAAGTACCACAGGAAGGGACCATTACGATATTTATATGTAAACTTACCGTCTTCCCATTGATACTGCAAACATTTAAAAAAATCTTGGAGTTGTTGCAATTTATCACACCTAGTTAGTGAGTCAAGGTTTTTAGTAAATTATGTCACAGGAACATATAGATAACTCTTTGAATTTCATCTTGAACCAAACGCTAATCGTAGGTTTTGTTTTCACGAAACAGTTCTTTATTAGTACGTTAAATATCTTTCAAATGTTAGTCTAGACATGGCGCGACTTCCTGAAGCACTTATTGAAACACAACCTGTCATCAGTTTCATATACGTATTAGCATCGTTCGTGAGTTTTCCTGTTCACCATAAAAACATAGTGGGCGTTACAATTCGCCTAGGGTCAGTGGCATGGAAGTAATTCCATATGAATGAACGAACTATGCCAATTCTCTCACCCACGTGTCTGGTGGATTATGACGTCAGGAACTGGCATTTCTGGTTTTATGAATGGCTGCGTGACGTCTGTTGACAAATAATGTATGTAACGTATGTTGATAAAATTAACTGATATCCCAGCTCTACGCTCATGTATCATCCTTTCAATGCAAGCTGACACTTTTCAGATCGCAATTGAATTCTGGAAATTACAATCATTTTCCGAATTATAAGAAAATGGCTGAAAAATTCAACAAAACTGCAATTAATTTCAGTTATGTAAAAAAGCTAGCTAGCTTTGCGTCACGATACCAAATGAAGTAATGTGGCTGTTAAAAATAGAAATGATGAAATAAGACTAAATCCAATTGCATAATTAAGAGGCAGTAGTATTTTTAATTTATACATAAAAGCACTAGACCTTAGAACCGAGTGATGATTGTATTATACCAGAATCTTGGGAAATTGAAGTAAATATTTTAAGATCTGTTAAGAGTATAGAAATTAAATTTAAAATGACACAATATCCCAATAGGTGTACCGCCGTTTGCCAGAATTTCATTTGCCCGAATTTTATTTGCTATAATACTCACCTGACATATTATTGTTTCTCATAATTTTATTTGTCATATTCATTGTTTACTATATTAGTCACGTGCTCGAAACTTTGTTTCCCATAAAGTTAATTGCCATAACATCATTTGTTATAATCATTGTTTCCCATAAAATCAATTTCCGTAACATCATTTGTTATAATCATTGTAAGCCGTAATTATCATATTCCCACCAAAATTGCTTGTAAAATAGGTTAAAATAATTATAAAAAATAATAGGTAGGTTAGGTTAGAAACATGAAAGACAACGCACGAGCCGAGCGAGCGAAGCGAGCGTGCCGCGGCAGCGGCCGGCGAAGTGCCAGTATAATCATTGTAAGCCGTAATTGTCATATGCCATAACATCATTTCCCACCAAAATTGCTTGTAAAAAGTTTAAAATAATTATAAAAATTAATAGGTAGGTTAGGTTAGAAACATGAAAGACAACGCACGAGCCAAGCGAGCGAAGCGAGCGTGCCGCGGCAGCGGCCGGCGAAGTGCCAGAATAATCATTGTAAGCCGTAACTATCATATGCCATAACATCATTTCCTACCAAAATTCCTTGTAAAATAGGTTAAAAATAATTATAAAAAATAATAGATTAGGTTAGGTTAGAAACATGAAAGACAATCGCTTAAATATTAGGACAAAGGCGTTAGGTTAAATTTGTACGGAAGCGACTTGGACTGAATAGAGTTTATCACTCTATTCAGTCCAAGTAGGTATTAGAAATAAATCAATTTTAATACTATAATCATACTTTATTTATATCCAGTTATACTCTTGTCAATAAATATCGCCTACAAATATTTTTCCTACCCACTAATTTGTAATTACTTAAGTTTTTAAATAATTTTAGAGCGCCTGTTAAAATTTCATGAGCAAATACATACCTTAGATAGATTGGAAATTAATTTAGTATGGCGTTTGAAAATTCTGTTGAATAATATTATTGCAATTAAATGTATGGATTAATACGTATGGCATTCGAATCATTATGTAATCAAATGTTCGGGCAAATAATATTATTGCAATTGAAAGTATGGAAAACAATACGTATGGCATTCGAATCATTATGAAATCTAATGTTCGGGCAAATAACAGTATGTCACATGTCTTTTATGGTAAACAAAACATTCGGGCAAATGAAATTCGGGTAAATGAAATTCGGGCATATGAATATTATGGCATATATTCTTCGGGCAAACAACAGACAACCATCCCAATAGATTTCATCAGGTTACATAAGAGAACCAAGAGGACAAGGAGGGGGGGGGGGGATCTCAACTGAAACAAACTGGAACCTACAAAGAATCATTAATATGTATCTATATAAAAGATTTACGGTATTCGTTGCGAATGGTGATGCATGTTTCGCTATCTCCACTTCATGCAAGACCTTCACCTGGAGAAATATTACACCTACAGGGTTGATGGTCTTACAGAATCCTAAAATCATTTTCCAAGAACCTTTCAATGCTTGCATCACCCTGACAATACAGACACAAAAAATTGTCTACGAGTGTAGACCGTGGCTAATCAAATACATCGTCACCTAATATAAATAGTCTCGGAGCTTGAGACCGCATCCTGAACGGAAACTGAATTGGAACATCACAGGTGAGGTGAACTGGCCACCAGCCAACTGACTCACTCCACGGTGTCGTTGGCGACGCTTGAGTGACAAACAATTGTCCAATAATGTAAGGAGGCTCGAGGTCACAGATTCATTACCTGTAACGACTTTGTACGCGTTAATTGATATTGCAGAGCTGAAGCATTTGGCAATACCTGAAGGGCTATTGTGACTTCAGTGATACTAAGAAACAAAATAAAATTCAATTAATTGAAACTCTTCTCAGAAAACAACAACAATGACTGTTTTTTTATTTGTTTAAAAAATACTTAAAGCAGAGCAGCTTAAAAAGCTTTTTTGAAACAGATTTGATCACGATGAAGAAAAACAATATAAAACCGATAGATGCAGCTCATAACGAAACAGTTTTCGCAACTACCTTAACTCGATAAAAGATAGCGATGATAAGTGTTTTGATAAATTGATTATCAAGTTATCCGAATCAAAAGCAACTATAAAGCAATTTGTTTATCCTGTAATGAAAATAAGGGGCGTTAGTGTGCTTAACGCCTGATATAAATATCCAAGAGTAATTAAAGACACGCAGACGGGCCGACGGATTCAAAATAAACTACATTTTTATTTTTAACTCTGCGCCACAATAGATGCAGCTTAGCCCGAGTGTTTGTACATCTTATTTGTTTCTTCATTATTTGTTTATTTTAGTCTTCATTTAGTTATGTTGCATCGCAGTCTACCTGTTGGAAGAAACGTTTCATCAAAAATCCTATCGATTTTTATTGTTTCTTGCGTATAGAAATAACTCTTTTGGGAAACACCTTTGTATTTTGTTGGACTGTTAATTATATCAGTGAATACTAGTATAAATTGTAATTTTGTATAGTTTGGTATAATAGTGGCTCTAACATAAATTCGATGTTCCAAAGTATGTCTTTATAAAGAGAATATCAAAATAATTAATTTTCATTGTAATGCAGTTTTGCTTAATGTAGAACCACGGCAGAATATTATCATTTCGGTGACACAGAAATCAGTAGACTGATATATTCTTGAAATTGTAGTGATACGTTACAATATAGAGAGAGTAAAATAATCAAAGAAAATGACTAATAAAGCCCACAAAGTGATAGCTTTTAATGTTACTACATTTTCAATACCAGAGGTTTGTAAAATAAACTCTGTATTTGCGACAAGAGGGTTTATTTCTATAAAATTGATACCAACTCATATAGGATTGGAAGCAATCTTAGCCATGATGGCTTCTTGTGAGTTCCTGCGAGAAATCGCGTTACAATGCCCATAAAAACATGTGTTTATATCTTCATCTCGGATCAACGTAGTGCCGCTCACTTTATTGCTGATTCTCAATTTCGAGTACTTTGATATTTTTTCAGATGTAAACTTAGTGATTTTTTACATTTTACAAATTGTCAACATGTTGGTAATAATGAGTTCTCTTTTTCTTATTTCCAGGTTAGTCAGGTCAGTTAATGTTTTTCAATGGAAATATGTTTTATCATGCGTATTTCTATGATTTGATTGTGTATTTTTTCATCAATCTATTGTAAGCATTGATTTTAATTTACTATTTATTTTCCATAAGTGATTGCTCCATCGTATCAATAGTCTTCAGCCAGACATCTTCATAAAATATATAAAAATCGTTGGTGGTCGATGCCGAGAACCAGCCATAAAAATTTAAGTGCTTCAGTAATAATTCTATAATAAAAAACATCATTCAATCATGGACCAGCAGTGGCTTCGTATTCATTATACCCGTACTTATATTTAGCTTGAAATGAAAAATGGGCATTAAAATTCAGGTGAATATGTACCACTAATTTTATTACGGCTCTCTTGATATACGATTATTTGTTTGTATTTACCTAGAAAGAAAACTAATAGTGCTATTAAATTTAAAACCTCATTGTTTCACAAATCTTTCTCTGTATTTAGTTGAGAATTCATGCCAAGAAATGCTGAAAGCTTCGTTGTTAACTTCTAGCGCTTTAACATTTTAGAACATGTGCTTAAATATATACCTTCTTTAAATATTTCACTAAGTAAAAAGAGTATTAAACTCGTTAATTTATTAAGGTCCTTATAAGAGCTATGGGAAGAAATATCTCAATATCTCGTCTTTCGAATTCTGATGTTTTCAGTGACCGATTGCTTGGCGAGTGTTGGCCCAATTTTTTGCATTTTAAAATAGTTCATCCACTTTATGTAGCCGAAATGAAACGACAACATACAGTGGCGTAAATTTAAAGCGTAACGATCTTAACAATAAAATACGATTCGGTGAATCACACTTTCCTTGAAATCGCCCGATGCATGCTATAATTTTTATTCAACTCGATGGAATGAGCCAAATTTTCTCGAAGCTGCGCTGCAGATGAGAATCATCCAGAATTCATGCTATTAACTCACGTGAGCACCTATCGCAATTAAACAAGTTAAACATCTATTACATTTAGGTTTTATAAGACTGATCATTTACAAATTATTACTAAGCTGCTACTAAATAAGCGTTTTAGCTCAATAGAATGCGCTTATAGAATTAATATAATAGGTTATATTACAAACAGCCCGCAAGAGCATTTATTTCTGGCGAGAAAAATGTTATACAAATATTGTGACATACAAAAATGTGCTATATTTAAATGTTAAAGGATGACACCAACAAGTATTTTGTAACAATATTTATCACTGTCGGCACCTGGATTAAGATTGTTTTAAGAAATTTGAATCTCAAAGGTGACTGCACTTTCACACCCACGAAAAAAAACCATTAAAAAGTATTTAAAAGTTGGCAATATCACAATCCTATTAATTTTGTTGTAGACCACCGAATGCGGTTTCGATCTGGCATTTATTATTAAAAAGGCAGATAAAACTGTTGATAACCTTTATTGCACACCTTAGCATCAATTTCTCCAACTGAGTCATCGATTTGGTTCCCACATAAAATTCATTTTAAGTGATCTTTATCTACGTATTAAATAAAATCATATTCAGACTAAAAACCTTTTCCAATATTTTGCACATAAAATAACACTTTCTCTAAATAATACTACAAACTATACGGCAAACGCAGTGCGTTCGCTTTGTTTACGCTGCGCCAGAGTCGGCGAAAAAAGCACGTAGTACGCATGCGCGGCAAGCGCGGGGAGGGCGAGGCATTCTACTACGCTACGACAGCGGTGACTTCGTTTTTTACCACATTCGGGTTTCCTTTTGACTCGGGCGTCGGGTTTTTTCGTTAGCGCCCAGTTTGGCGTAGCAACTCCATATACAGTTACACTCGCAAGGCAACCCCGCAGAATTGTTTTTAAATGACGACTGCGGTGCACAGACGAAGCGACGCGCGTTGCGTTATGGTGCACCTATTTCATTTGCTAGTTTTGAGATTTAATTTTTATGTGATCAATTTTTGGTAAGAGCCAAGGGCCTCTGCTCTTTATATTAGTCGATTTATTACGTCGAGCTTAAGTCACTTTAGGATGAAATTTTGAAAAATAATATTTTTTGATGATTTTGCAGATACTCGCTGGACAGCTATATGAGTACAAAGAAACTTTTTCATGTAAGTACATTGAAAAAGATAAAACAATTTTGGTTTTGTTAGTAGTACTTAGTAGTTAAAATAAACGAAAAAAGCCTGCCCTGAAAATTACGACTTAGATTCCCTTAGAACTTTTGCCGCCATCTTGACTAAAGTGGTTAGTTTTTTTTTTCGCAATTTCTCAGCTGCCAGTTATTATACTGAAAAAGACAAGAAAATATTATTTCCAAGTTTCAGTTCTTCCTTTTGTGGCCTTTTACAGATTTCCTTTTTCTTCCAGAAAGTAAACTCATATTCATTTAATTTATCCTACATCTTACACAAATCCAAAGCTCGCACCGTATTTTAGTGAGCCCAGTGTTATGTCGTCGGCAAATAAATACAATCTTTTGTTCATCCCCACATGGTCCGGAGTTACGATAAGCGAGTCCATATCCCATCTCGTCCGGGGACAGTAAAAGTATCCATTTATTGTTGTTTTTTATTTATTTTTTTCCTTATTTTATGACGGTTTAATTTTCAAATCGATTCGTGAAAAAGTAATCGATCGGGATTAGAAATATCTTTTATTCACCGAACCACCTCACATTGTCCATCCGATGACGACTTTTTTAGTGATGGGCATATCCCTTCTTAAAACAAATTTTTGACAATCATAAAAATACACTTAAATATTATGGTAAATTTTGTAAAATTGAAATGATTCTCATATACTCAGCCATCATTATATTGCTACCACTGTTTATTATAACAAATTAAATACATAGAGGATGTGGCAATAACTTTTGTAAAGCTCTTAGTACGACTTGCCACTCTTGAAGAAATTGACGTATATCCATGTCAAAATAACTAAGTAGCAAGCCGTGCTAAAAGGCAAGGCGTGCTATTTAATTGAGCTGAATAATTTCGCCTTGTATTTCTTCAGGAAAGTAAAGCTCACGATAAGACCGCATTAAACAAATTATCGCCATTATTAGTGAATTAAATTGTGTACGAAATCATCTGACTGGTCATCGGAATACTTTAAATTCACGAACAATAGTCAGCTTCAGGCGGTTTACAATTTAAATATTTATAGGGCATGCATGGTAGCTGATTTTACGTATAATTTTTGTGAATTCCAGTAATTTGATTGTGTCGAGATTGTGATCGCGTGATTTTTGAGTGTAGTGATGCCAGGATTATTAATGATCCAAGGTTTTCGGGAATGTTAAGAATTAAGCTCAAGTATGGTTAAGTCTTTATTGCGGTATTGTAAAGCTTGCCAGCAGGCAAATAAGTAACAAATTATCTTTTTTAAGAACGTTCTTGTTTAGTTTAATACGTTTCGATCTTTGTTGAATTTAAACTTCAACCCTAAATACTTAACCTTTTATACTTTTATTTTCTTTCTTTCTATTTTACTTGTTTAGAAGTCTAAGAAATAATAAGTATTGAATAAACAGTCGCTTCATCACCTGCACTTGTGGCCAGGACTGTCCGAACCCACCCTGTCGAGTGGCAACCCCACGGGTACGTTAACCGTTTTAGGAAAAATTCAAAAGTTCGATGACTCTCCTTTAGAGGTCAATATAGGTTGCTACGGTTGCTAAGGTTGCTATGCAGCCACAGGATGCAAGCAATTTAGTCGAATAAGCTATGAGACACCTGCCTTTCATTGCTAATAACTTTTTCGGACTAGTAGTCTTAATGTGAAATATGAATTGGTGATTTGTATAATGTGGGCGGAGAAAGCGAAATATGATTTAATGATCTTTATTAAAGGTATGGTAATTATGCGTGATTGGTCTAATTTTATAAGATTGATTGCAATTAGAGAGCAGAAATTCCGGTACGTTTTAGTCAGTTTTCACAAGCAACTAATCTAATGGTTTTTCACATTACGCACAGCGCCCATTAAGAAATAAATTGAATTACTTTTTGGCTAATAAATTTACATATAAGAAATTAAAATACTATGACAATCTTATATCACAGATTTTCCAGGGTTAACCGAGTGTTTAAAATTAAGAAAATAAACTTTTAGGTAATTTTTGCTGAAACAAAAACAAAATTCGGCCGTAAGAGTTAAGTTTTCATTTCTATACGATTAACTTCTTTAGAAAATTAATTAGCAATCGATCAATAAGGTTGTCTAAATCCTCTCGTCCAAATTCACAGTTTAGCTACAACAAACTATAAATAAAACGTTAACGCGTTTAACGTGCCCTAATTTGTGTGAATTAGATTCACCGCGGACATGCGTCGATACATTAAATTTAACGTGTGAAGAGATTGCGTTTAATGTTACCGGTATTGAAACAGTTAATGAGAAGTAAACAATCACAAAATGTAGGTACTTGTTCACTCTAAGAATAACGTTAAATAAAGGCAAACGAGAAAGTATATAATATATTGTTGAAAGTCTTTAAATTACAAAATTAATGTTAGGAGGAGAGGAAACTACTTAACGTTATATTCAGTACACCTGTTTATTATGTTAAGGTGCTTCCTCATCACAAGCATTGGCCTGTAATGTAATGATTTGATTTTCAGCATTACATTACAATACTGCATCTCTGGCTGAAGACCATTTTCCGGCAATGTAACATTTAAGATTCAATTTTCGAATACATTAAAAAAAAAGGTATTGCATAATCAGTAATGCTCGGTAAATCTCTCTCGCATGTAATGTTTAAATTTGTATCGTTACATTACATGGAATGCTTGCGGTGAGGGAGCACCTTTAAGGTTTGTAATTTTCCCTAGTTCATACCTATTCACTTTCCCTTTTAAATGTGTCTTCGTGTTCAAGAAAACAATTATCATATTTTATCTCGACTTGAACTTGTATTTACATCGCTTTGTTTTATTTTAGCATTGTCCAATCTATTAACGTACTATTTTCTATGATTTTCTGTTATTCTGGTGCAATATTGTACTAAGGACTCGAAATTTCTTTAAAGGCACGTATTAATACAGATGTCATCGGATCTAAGGAATGTTCAACTACCAATTGAACAAATAAACAATATACATATAAAAGAAGCGAAGCAACCGCACCGGCAAACATTATAAGTGGTCGGTATTAATCAAAAAGCCGAAGCATTCCCAATGCAAATACTGACTATTGTCACAAAAAAACCTTCACATGGTAATGTTTGAACAAAATTTGATCACAATGCTAAACCTGCTGTATTTGTTTTCCACATGGATTGGGCATATTATAAAGAAAGAGATGAAATTATAGATATTGGTAAAGATGAAAAGAGAAATGAGGTAGAAACACTTGAGACTACAGCGGTCTGTGATGAAAGGCCGGTTAGAATACAAATGAGAGTTGGTGACAATGCATTGGAATCCAGAGACGGGCAACAAGTAGGTTAAAAGGTGAACATGACAGCTATTACTGTAATTAGAGGTGTGTTGGCATAGTAATGCAAATGTGGCTATGGAGGCAGGTCGAAGCTTGCGTGACATATCGGTAACGACCGACAACTACCTGACTATTTTTTATATTATCTAATGTTGGAGATAGTTGTAAAGTAAATATTTTTCAGAATGATATACAATGTAATTTATCTTCAAGCGACCTCTTGACGTTAACTACAGTGTATGTGATGATATTAATAAAGATCACTTCGAAAAGCGCAGGTTATCAAAACTACGTCAGTTAGCAACAGAAATCTCAGAGATGCTATTAACCTACAGCATTCATGTTGAGCACAATAACCCGAATTCGATTTGTTTAATTTGCATAGACTGACACGAAGGAGATGCACTTATTTATAAGCCCAGTCAAAATGCATTATATTCAAATCCATATTTACATGAAATATTCATCTCATAAAATGATTCCC
The DNA here is from genome assembly GCA_905147285.1 of Hypena proboscidalis. Lineage (NCBI taxonomy): Eukaryota > Metazoa > Arthropoda > Insecta > Lepidoptera > Erebidae > Hypena > Hypena proboscidalis. Next base: position 22,629,660 of record LR990129.1, read on the forward strand.
AGAATTTTCTGAGTCATTTCAATATCTAAAATAATTGGGCCTGATTATCCCAATCGTTAACCACCTGAACTCGCACTTAAGTAAAAAGTACTTTCTTGCCTCTTTAATCCTAACAGAGTTTCTTATTCGGATGCATTTGAGAACATCAGAGCTCTAATTAAACAGTTTGGTGATGTTTTTACAGCAGACACCATAATCGGCCTTAATCGGTCGGTAATTAAGGCGATTGCTATCGAATCGTCCGTGGGAGATGCCGACACGACGGAACAGTCTGTGCGGCCAATTTTTTGAACTTTCCATGACTTTGAATCAGCAAATGGTACCAACATTGGAGAGCTGGAATTCGGTCTTTTTGTTCAAGAACGGTAAATGGTCGGTTGGATTTTTACCCGGCTGCGGCGGCTTAAAGGAACGCAATCAGAACGAATATGCATCTTGTTTGTATGCATCAATGCCTTTTGTGTGTGAGCTTTTTGTAATGTTGATATGCTTTCGAAAAATTCACTTTACATTATGTTAGAAAACGTCGGACATCTTTGATTAGGATGAAGCTATTTAAAATAAATTCTTCGTTTAATGTGTTTTGTTGGACATCGCTAAAATATTTATTGTTTTGCCTTTTTCATAAGATTTAGAATTTACTAAGAATTCATTGTTTAAGGCGGTACAGTGATTAAATCGAATGCAAAAATCTTATAAATCACCACAGACATTAATATCTTACGGAGTTGGCAAAGTAAAATATATTGTTTAACGTATTCGGCTATTCTTACTCTAAGTAACGATGCGATAAAAGTGTTTAGTAATAAGGTCTCTGGATAGATTCCCGGGTCTGAAAAAGTGTTATTTGGGATGTCCCTTCAGTAATTCTCAAAAGCTTCACGTAATTGGAATTGTGCCTGGTCGACAGTGATAAGCTTATCTACTACTTAGAAATAAGAGGTAGGTAGGTTCACTTGGTACCTAAATATTAAAGGTGAAGTTTGGGTGTTATTCACCTCTGCCATACAATGCATTCATCCTGGGTAATATAGGCGTGAACTTAAGTTATGACAGGATATAATCCACCAATCGTTAAGAAAATTAGATAGGCAAAGTGTTTTTTAATTGAAAATGGGTATTTATTTATCATAATAAACATTAATGTGCAATCGGAGGCGCCAACAATGAGACAATAATTACCTATAAAAAATAATACAAATCAAATAATTCATCGATAACACGTTAAGTAAAAAACGTTGTTTAATTATTGAGATTACTCAATTATTGAGATAATTCAATTATTAAACACAACGTGTTATTGATTTATTTATTATATTTTTGCACACGGGATTCATGTTTAATTTATGTTTTTTTTTTAATGACAGTATTTCCTTACCTTGATTTTTTTAGCAGCCCTGTAGGTATCTAATACATGACTCACTGCTTGGCTCGGGCTTTTTCTCATTATAAGAAAGGTTAGGCCATAGTTCACCACGCTGGCCAAGTGCGGATTGGTAGACAAAAACTTGTTAATCGTTCTTCAATTTCAAGACAGTATTTTTATTGTGTTTTACAAGTCTTCAAAATTTGTCAAACGCTGTTCATGCAGTTGATATCCGTTTTATTTTTACCTATTTTCATTGAAGACAGTATGACCAATATCTTTGAAAGAAGATAAAAATTTGGCAGCGTCTTTAACCGGAAATCGTGATAGATTTTTATTTCTATCGATATCAAACACAATATGAAACTATGGCAAAATTATAGACCGTTACTGGAATATTTAATAAGAATTATAAGTTGAAGGATTTAAGAATTAACCAGAAACATTATATTCGAATTTGAATTTGAATATAATGTTTCTGTAACTTTTTGTATTAGAGTAAGTATATCACTTCTAGAACTGTTATTAAAACTCATTAGTATATTCCTATTTTTCTGTGCTACAAGTGGCTTTTCTTAAAACTTATCTAGAACTCTGTAAATGCAAACAAAGCCAACATTTTCGCCAATTCACGTCAATCAACAAGAATTAAAACAATAAAATGTAACGATCACATCACACTAAACCTCAAATTCAAAGACTCGACTGCTCTTATTAAACCTTCGATAAACATAATAAAGCTTGCTCAGTATTGTGAAACTGTTGAAAGTGGTGAAAACGATGACGCGATAAATATATCTCATTCAAAATAGTGTGGCCTCAATACGGTGGACGATGGCGAAGTGGTACAACCTTGACATCACGTTGCATTGTTTCCTGACCTCATGGTAAATAAAAATGTTTGGAAAAGACTAGAACTAAACATATTAAAGTTAACTAAACATATTAAACTTATTATTGAATATTTTTATAGCATCTAGCTATGCTTAGCAAATTAAACTAAAAACCCTAAATTTCTCAAATCTTAAATGTATTTTACATACGTTTGACAATTTAGGGTCATAGTAAGAGATGTCGGTAGCCGGTTGGTTAAAGCAACTGCCCGGTGTGCAGAAGGGCGCAGGTTCAAATCCTGCCGGTCCCATCATTTTTCAACTGTTTCTTAGTATATCAAACTTAATTCAAAGCCCTATTCATCTATTGTCTCATGATCACATACCGACACTTACATTCAATACACTGGGTGTGTTTGACCGATTTAATAAATGAGCAAATAACATTTAAGAACTTGATCCAAGAATTCTTTATCATAATAAATTACTTGATAAACAAATTAATGACATTATTTGTCTGAAAACATTATCCGAAACATATTCATCCAATTACTGACACTGAGTGCGTCAAAAATAATAAAATGGACACGATAAAACCTCTTATCTTTATCGTTGAATCCCTAAATCAGAGATCGGGATCTTTTGAACATCAGACAGAATAAAACATCAAAGTATTGGACAATAAAATTGAGATACTGTTAGTTGAGCAAAAAGCATTCCGTTAGTCCTTGCCGGCGGCGCCTGTTTCGATTCGCGAAACTAAATCAAGAGAGTGATTTTTTTAGCATTAAGGGCTAATACTTGGGCGTTTAGATCAAAATCTTTTTTGTGAATGTTGTTTGTGTTATTCAATTTAAGGCTTTGGTGGTATTGTGGTTGTTCAAAACCTGGGTTAGTCTTGATATATTGTATTTAATTCACTTTACATAGTTGTACCATAGTAGTTTAATTTTACTAGGCAACTGAAAAATTTATCATTGTGACATCACTGACGAAAGCACATAACTCGCAAAAGCAAACTTTCCCCTCCCACAGTTTTTTGCGAGCTTTTGTTTTTGGCTGGTTGTGGCATTTTCGGAATTTAACCATTTACATAAATACCGTGGAGTCTTTGTTGAGCCGCTAAGGCGCCGCTGAGGGAACGAGTTGTTGCGTACGCGCAGCCCGCGTATGGCAAAAGGTCTGTTTGTTTTCTGTTTTTGCCAGTTTCAAAAGTTGCAACAGTTGTTTGTTTGTGGATAAAAGTTGTTGAAAGCTTGATTATACCATTTGTTAAGGCGTGCTTATCTTTCTAGCTTCCGCTTCTAGTTTTAAACTTCCACAAAATTTTAACAATGAAGCGATTATACCACATTATTAAATTGCGCCTGTGCTTTTAGATTTGAATTAATATATTAAATATCAAACCACTCATCATTCCAAATTTAGTGCCTATTTTAATGATGCAATTTTGACCTTATGAGGTTTTAGGAAACAAGATTGCATGCAGTTAATACAATATTTTACTACACTTAATCAAAATTCCAGAAGGTCCTAAACTATAAAGTTGAGACATAACAATCAAAATTCTAATTAGTTTTCAATATAGCCCAGGAGTCGAACCGAAACAGGCCATCAATCTTAAAAGCCATGGCGCCGTCTTTTCACTGACCCCAACACCCCATTTCGGCATAAAAAAATGAACCAACGCTACTATAAAGAATGGGCAGCAAAAACCATAATATTGGTTGCAAGGTTCAAAACAATGAAACAAATTGAAAGAGACCTAAAGGGGATAACAATAAAGGTGGTGGCTGACCGCAAATAAAAATCTAAAGTTTGGTAATTAGATTCTGACAGTTTGAATTCGCCAAAGAGGCCGACTGTCAAGGAGTCGGCGCCAGAACCAACGTGTTGTAAATAAAATATTGCAGTTCGAAAATTTACGATTTTTAACTTTGGCACGTTCTGTTTTTAGATTCGGATTTTATTATTGTATTCACACTTTTTTGCCCTTTTGGAATAAGGAGCTTATCATTGTCGGGATCGCCTTCCGTCTCGTCTAGTCTGATGGTTGATTATAGGATTTGCATAAGCGGCTGATCCGCAACCTAATTAGTATCGGTATCCTATCGATAAAGCAACAATAGGTTATTTATAGGTTATCATAGGTGGTCTGTGATATCAGATCCGTCTGTTTAATGTCCTTAATGCCCTATATGTACCTATAAGAGTACCTATAAGAGTAGTTTTTATGAGTACAACACCTAGACTGCTATAACTTTGGCATATTATTTATTATGCAAAATCCATACTTAAGAAAATCCTATTTTTACAATTTTAAAAGGACAAAAACAATCAAATACCAAACAATTCACATTTATTTGGTTTAAATTAATACAATGATTTGCAGGAAAAATTAATAACGCAACATAGTTAATAATGCAAAATAATAATATGTATCTATTACTATTGTCGTCCAGCACTGTCGGACTACCAAGCTTATTTCTTGAGATTCAAAGGCAAGCCCCATTTTTTTTCTAATAACGTCACCAGAGTACGCTGCCAATAGTATCTAATGTTTCTATGTGTTTTTTTCTATTATTACGAAATTGATTCATCTAACGGAGTTGCCCAGAGCGTGACACGTAAATATCGCTCAACTGTTAAATAAAGGTGTTTTTTATTTATTTTCGCGATCATTAAACTGTGCCTACTGAATGTAGAATTAGATTTACGATTTTATATATTTTTTTGTTATCGTCACTAAATCTTTTGGTAAGCATCAGTTTGTAGGTAAGCTATTTTGACTGAATGAATACATATTTCTTGCTTCGTTTTCAGCTTTTCAACGTTTTGACATCAGGAGACAGTTTAAGTGATAATATACAACATTTTTTTATTGTATAATGAAAAGATATAATACAAACACGTGGACTCACAACGTCCTACAATTTTTGTTCTATGACCCATTTTTCTGCAAAGCGTTGTAGTGAAAACTGGTTCAAACTGGTTAATGATGACTATTAAAATAGTTGATATGTAAAAAATAAAAAATAAACATGTCAATGTTACGCCAAACAACAATGGACTTTAAATGTTATTAACAATAAAGAAGATTTTGAATAATATTTTTTCTTCATCTTTTCGCATGCGCTAATCCATGCATACTTTTAAAACACCTACCTAACCTATATACAAGTTCTATAAAATACAAGATTTGGCATCACATGCGAAACAAATCGCCCGTTTACTACGCACTTAATAAAAATGAAAGTGCTTTATTATGGAACTAAATCATTACTTGCATTTACCTACCAGATGATCTGCTAATTGCTACATAAAATATTGAATGACTTAGGTAACACTTTGCTAAGATAATGACTAGAAAATAACAAAAATCAAACTGAAACTTCAAATTGATTTTTAAACACACATCACTTAATCTTATCAAGGACCTTTACGAAACAATCATCAATTATTTAACTACATCGATACTATGAGGTGCATGAAAGGAGCCTCCCCGAGTGACGTACACAACGATTCCCTACGTCCGGCGCACCCTGGGCAATTCGCGAGTTCTCCAAAGCGAATTGGCTAATCCTTTCACCACGATGGCAAGTCAAAATAAAATTTGACTCAGCCATCGACACGACGAAGAAGAAAAAATCGATACTATAAAAGAAGAATAAATTCAACTATCAAGACGTATCGGTCGTGCTAATGCAAAGATAATACTCCTGCGCACCTGCCATACGCGCATGCGCCTATGGTCACTACCGTTACCGTTACCACATGTCTTAACAAAACATGTTCACCAGGTGTTCTATAGCCTTTAAGGGATGATGCCTTAAAGTCTATTTATATAGCCTGCTATATATAAAATTTTGTTTAACAATGGTAGTCCAATTGAGACCGACTAAATAAACTCATAACTATGAATGTCTAAATAACTAGATAACTGGAACAAATCATCGGAATAGCAAAATCGAAATTAATGGCAAACCTTATGAAGCAGCGAATTAATTAATTGTAAAAAATAATGTCTTATTTAATAAGTGGCCGACACCAATAAACATTAATCGAAAAAATAAGGAAGACGGAGAAGAATATAAAGAAACCTTGACTAGATAACATTAAAATCATGGAAAAGCCAAGACTAGATCTGCTTCTTCAATAAAATGATAATTATTGGTCAGTCATTAAGTCATATTAGTCATACTAGCCGTAAAAGAGAATTTTGTTAAGTAAAAATCACTTGTTGATCTAAAATTAGTAAATTATACTATAGATAAAGAAAAACAGAAAACTCTGGATCGTTTATACAACTTTCTTCGACTTCAGTAATATCATAATATGTTGTAAGCATAATAAATTATTACAATTTACTTGTACATTTATTGGCACAAGTATTTTCGTTATGAAATATGCACATAACATTATGAAAAAGTTGTGTTTACTTGCGACTCACGCGTCGCGAGGCAGTTGTGTGTAATTTTTGTAGTATGAATCTTTTTTTAAAGCGTGAAACATGAAAAATGTGCAGATTGAAATAAAGTTATATCATACCGAGAATTAGTCATAGCGGTATGTTAATTTGTGTCAGTGTAAGATGTTTGAAAAGATGTTGCTAAGGAAATAGCTAAAACAGCATTTTTGACGAATAATAAATCTAAGTCTAAAGGTTAGATGATCCGTTATGGTGTATTCATTATCACAGACTCTAAATCTATATAATCGTTAGGAGAGGTTCAGGAAGATGTTCTTTTTTTATACTACGCCCACAGCGATCGAACGTGTAGTCCACCTGATGGTAAGTGGAGTACAGCCCATGGACATCAACAATCCATAAAAGCAGATTATAGATGCGTCGCTGCAGCTGAGGACTACGGTGTTATGCCTCATGTATGTGCCATTAATTTCAGGGCCTGATCTCACCACCAAACCGGAAAACAGTAATGGAAGCACTACTATTTGGCGGCAGGTTAAAGGTGAGACGGTGGTGCTGCCGCCCTCGAGCTCATTCACAAGAGCTCTACCACCAGTAAAAGAATGATGTGGACCATTGTAATCATTTACTGACTGAAAAGAAGTTATGTAGTAAGGATAGCCATAATGCATTGTTACTTAACACATATAGCAGTAACCTGAAGCAGAATCTGCCTGAATCAACTTAACAAATACTAAAGTAAAGCAGATCATTTAAAATTGCTCAGCTACTCCTAGTAGCTGAAAATAAATAAGATCAAACGGTGAATTGAGTTTCATCTGTAAGTAATCATCGGTAACCACTTTCCGTAGAACACTGACTCAGTGAAGTGACAGTTTCATGTTATTGTGCAGACAGATTGGTGGTGACCAATCACTACCAGAAGGTAAAATATGATTAGCTTGAACATATGAAAACAGATTGCGTCATGCAAGTCGAAGAAGAAAACACAGTATATCATTCAAGGATCAAGACGTTTGACCTGTGAATCTAAATGTTAGTAACATAACCAGACCATAAAAAAATATGGTTTAGTAAAAAAAATCATTTAATTTTCATGAGTCATAAATAGCTCCAGTTACTTACGAAATTAAATTCATGTTTGTCATAAAGTCTGTGCCAGTTGTGACTTAAAGAATATTAGTAAATAAAATCTTAAAATTCTTTTCACACTACAATCAACGGAAAAATTACACAACAGTGATAAATTTTCATTCATAAACATCTATTCAAGTTGCAGTTCAGACCGTTACCGCTCGGTCAGTCCAGACGAGTATATTTAGAGCGAGTGACTTTTTTCGTCGCCAGGAGTATTTTGGTTGCAAAATACCGTTTCGACTCAAAGTGAGAATGCCAGAGGGATAATTTATAGTGTCATACTATGCTTCTAAATTAATGTAAAAAATAGGGCTAGAAAAAATCCTGCTTTCTATTTTTGCACGTGTTCGAATACTTCATAAAATTTTGCAACGGTAATAATCATAACTTTGAGTTTATATTGCAAATAGAGAGATAGAACTGTAATAATTTCCGACTGTTACATTATTTATTGTGTTCAATTTCCTTGATCATAATTTTCTTCATTAGAAGAACAATATCCATAAATTTCGTAGGCAACTGATGTTGATGTAGAAATATCAACATTAGCTGGCCTACCGTTTGTAAAAACATTCAACATTGAATAATAATATAAAGTATTAAAATATGAATTAATTAATATGAAAGATGCCAACGACAGAGTTTGACTATTAGTACAAAAACTAACTCAATGAATTTCATGTTGCTTGAACTTACCTATTGGTATTTTTAATTTAATAATTAATCAGTTTCGGAATGTTCTACGTCAGTAAAGTGCGTGCTTTTAATTTGCATTTGGCCCGTGTAACATTGTGACCCGGATTTTTCAGATTTATTCAGCATCGTTAGTGGACTTTCGGTAAACTTGTGACGAATTCGTCGAGTTATTAATTTTGTCAAATATATCACTTGGACACATATTTAAGAGGCCTAAAAGGTGGCTTGTTTTGATAAAATATGATGTCATTGCGAATTTGTAAATTAAGAGTGATATGGTACCTATAAGATATATTTTAACGTTTGTGCACTGAAGCAATCGTTTCAGAAGATAGCTGTCGCTGAGAATTGATCGCCTTTCTATAAAATTACATTATGATATGATAGAAATGTTTCTAAAACCACTGTAAAGATGATTTTTTTTTAATAACAACTAATTTAAAAAATACCTCTGTGAGAACTCATAAACGTGAAAAGTTCGAAACTAGATGATAGTTTACTGCGTTTGGCAAGTTTAGTTGTTACTTCACATTGAATCATGAAAATTTTAGGAATCTCATAGGAACATTGATTCCACGCCTTATTGAATATATTTCCATAATAAGAACTACTTACTACTACTACAGGAACCTCCTTTAATTTAAGTTTTCTTTGAGTTTGTAACAGTTTGATATGCAGTTTCTGCCTGGAATGACTGGTTTACCCTAGGTTTGACCAATTCGGGCAAACATTGAAACAAATTCAACTTTCGGCTTTTGACTGAAGTATTTTTAGTCAAAGCTAGAAGATGCAATTTTTTTAGTCAAACGTCGAAATTAAAATAATCTGTTTCGGGCTTTGCTTAGTTGATTCTTGAAGCGACTAACAAACTCTTCAGTTGTACCGGAGTCGGTCTATGACCATGAAGAGGGTGTTGGGTGTCACATTCCTGGATAGATTATTCACTGCTGCAGGAAATGTCTAATGGGATTTCGGTGAGGCGATTCCGGTCAAGGGATAGAGCTTGTTTAGGCGGGGAGGCTTTAGGCAACCTCCCATTATGCGGCACGTTTCGTTCAAGGCTGTGTTAACTAAAACTAGTTAATATATTAACTCTCAAACAAATCTATCTCTAGGTTCAAAGGAATGCTATCGCCTGCAACTATAAATTTTCCATCTTTACACCCGCAATCACACTTCCAAGTATTCCAATTTCTATGAGGCGTATTAAGTGGTATTTATTCAAACGCCCTGTGTAAGTGGACACCCACTCTCCTAATGTTTGTATGAAAGTACGTAATGTCTCAATCGGAATATGCACTATGGGGAAAGAAAGAAGTTTGGGAGGGTTAGTAAAAAGGTTTACAAAAAGAAACAATCTAGGACAAATAGCGTATTATAGGAAATATCAAGCGAAACAATAAAATGATAAAGATTTTTTAATCTTATAAGAATGTTGATTAATAAATTAATGATATAAGACAAAAGCCAATACACGATGTTGATTTTTACGGAGATGATCTTCTGCTAAAATCTTTAGCTAGTCAGCTTAAGTTAAAAATAAAAACCTAGCTGAAGAAGAATCAAACTTCAATAGAGCGCTGGGTGCAAGTTGATATTATATAGACAGACAGGTATTTGCAGTCACTTCGCTGCGTCTAATATTAAGTCAAATATTTTCAATGCCAAAGCAGTGACAGACACTCCAAGCGCACTAGATTTCCTTATTTTCTCCCTTAGCATTTTCCTTGCAAACGGTACCGCACCGACGCGCCGTCTCGGCCGCGCTATTTCTGGCAGCGCCCGCCCAGCCAAGTTTATTGACACGACTTACCGCTCACTATACTGCACCCGGATTTTACTGCCAATACCTCACAGGCTGAAGTGCTTCGTCACGTGTCGCTGCCTACAATGCTCAAGTGATGCTGAAATTTCTAGAGTTACTGTTCTCATACTTGAAACAACTGAGCTTGGAAATTTATCACTTTTTGTACTCACATGAGATGCTACAATTTCAAGAGCTACTTTATGCTTGCATAAAGCGTTTCTAGCATAGAGTAGCTTTTAAATTGTAGCTTGATGTTTATATTTAATCATCAATACTGAAAGGAGTTGCTGCAATTTTAACAGTCATGGCTTTCATACTTGAAACCACTGAGCTCAATTTTTGTGCTCACATGAGACGCTATAGCTTCAAGCGTTACTCTTATATTTGAAGTGGCTGTATTTCAAATCCTACCATCTAATGCTCAAAAGAGGTGCTGAATTTTCAAGAGATACTCCTCTGGTCCTTTTTTAATGGCAAAGATTGGTTTATCACCATGCTTATGAGAGTTGTTAAAGTTTAAAGAATTACTGTTTTACTTGAACCGGCTTGTAGTTTTATCATTTTCAATGCTCAACTGAAATGCTAAAGTTTCAAAAGCTATTACAGTTCTTAACCTTGAAAGTCCTGAGGTTGGAACTGTATCACTCTTCTGTGTAAAATGTGTGAATAATAATATGCTGGTTGAATTGAATCTGAGCGTAAAGTCATCAGAATTGAATCGAAAAATAATTAAAAATTGTAATAGTGAAATTTCACGATGACAAGTTTTGCTAGGCAATTCTTTATCTTTTTAATTGAGATAAACAAAGCAAGCCATAGAATAGAATTGCCGCAATTTAAAGCAAGCATTAAAATTGCGGCAGTTCTATAGCTTGCTTTGTTTATTGCGTTTAAAATTTACACTGTGTAAATGGGCCCTAAGACCTGCAGCTATTATAAAGGTCTTATCTAACTGGGCCATGATTCTGGTACGAACTACTGAAAGCTTATTCAGTAAAATTCGGCATAAAGTTCCACGTACACTGAAAAGTCAAAAATATTTGTTTCTCTTTCCCAGTTTGGCTGAAATGAAAATCAGGAGGAAAAATAGACTAATAATGTCATCACTTCACTCGTTCAAAATGAGTTATTACAAGAAACTTAAACAAATAAATCAGCGGAATGATCTGAGAAGCAGTTCCACTAATAACGTAATTATGACGCAGTTGACGTCACTACTCATCTTGCCATTTTTCGCCATCATCTCATTTTGATATGGGTTGCTGATTCATACAGGTTAATTATGTATATTTGCACGAAAATAAGGAATAATAACCTCTCTTTGGAAGTATATAAAAGTATGAATTGAAAAACGAATAATGTAACAGAATACACTGCAAACGGTAAAGCCGCATCTACATTTTTAGGGTTCCGTAGTACCTACAAGGAACCCTTATAGTTTCGCCATGTCCGTCTGTCCGTCCGTCTGTCCGAGGCATAGCGACGAAACCGTTGGTGCTAGAAAACTGAAATTTTGCATAAACATGTATGTTAACTATACAAAGAAAGTCGTAGAATAAAATTTGGAAAAATATTTTTTTTTGGGTAGCTCCCCTACATGTAAAGTAGGGATGTTTTTTTTTTGTCGCCTACCCCATAGTGTGGGGTATTGTTAGATAGGACTTTTAAAAACGTTCAGGGGTTGCTAAGACAGTTTTTTGATTTAGAGATCCGTTTGCGAGATAATTAACTTTAAAGAGCAAATTTTTGTTCGAGTAGAGCGTCCCCCCCCCTCTAAAAGCTAAACTACTGGATCCCAAAATCTGGAAAAAATTGTGTCGGTAGTACATGTAATGAACTTTAAAGGAAAACTATAGTGGATAAGTTCACTTCATTAGTTCAAGAGGAATAGGGGTCCGAAATGTCAGATGCAGTTACTCAGAATATTTCGTTCAAAATTCTTGAAACATAAATAAACATACATAATACATATATAAAATCACGCCTTTATCCCACAGGGGTAGGCTGAGACGATGGAACGCCATGTTCTTCGCTCCTTACATACTTCTTTCGCTTCCTGTATGAAGATGTTACTTGTTTAATACAGATAGTAAATCCCTTTTAAGTCGAAATATGTTGTTACGACTAGCTACGGAACCCTACTGCGCGTGGCCCGACACGCACTTGGCCGGTTTTTTTGTTTGCTATTTGCCTTTTTTCTTCTTCTTTTCTTCTTAACTAAAATGGTCTGTTCATAGGAGGCAAGACCCATCTCTTATCACATTGACCTGTTCCCTCTAAATGCCTTAGCAATACCCAATAAATTCATTGTTTTCATTTTCTTCATGTCTTATTGACGTGAAAATAAACACCACGAAAAAGCTTTAATACCGTCGAAGCTCAGTAATAACATAATTATGACGTCATCGCATTTACGCGGTTACATTTCGCGATCGATGCGCGGGCGCAGCTGCGAGAACATCTGCCGCGCGCACGCGACTGCACTCATGTCTGATTGTATGTCTGTTGTGGGAGTGGTTGGAAATGATGGACCGATCCTGATTAGATAGGGCAGTTGTGAAAATAAAGGTAAAATTCGCACTTTTCTAGATTGTCTAAATATAAATTAAATAATGGCAGTCAAAGTGATCTTGAAAACATAAAATCTGTACGGTCAGCACTTTTTGTCAGCGATCACTATTTACCTAACGCAAACAAGAAAATTGAATATCTGATAAAGCTTTGTGTATCAATGAACTCCACGGGTAGCTTTTGTTGTATTAAATGAGTAGTAGGTAGTTGTATGAAATAATAAATGCGGCACTTCGAAAACTGCCTGCTGATAACAATAACTAACTATAAATGATGTAGATTATATTATTGAAGATTCGATTTATAGATTGTGTATACTAATTGTGTATATAAATATTGGGTTATTAAATTAATTATGTTAATTAAGTTGATTAATTTTGTAACACTCATGTAAAAATTGGTGATGAAATAAAATGAATTGAATTTAGTTGAGGCATTTAAAAATTAATTAATTCCTTCGTCTTGGTTTTTGCCTTACAATCGTAAAACGCATGTTCATAAACGTAGGTACCTAGACAGATACTACCATAATGCTCATTAAATAACTAAACGAAATTAATTAATTACTATTCATCATTTCAAATAATCTATTATTTTATAGGTATAGTGATTTAAATATTTTCAGAGCTTTAGTCATAAATTAACCCTATCAAGGTGGCCTCATCTGATCGCGGGCTTATCGACTGGTCAACCTGTAGACTCAACTGTCGACAAGACAGAAATATCTGTAAAACTTAATAAATGTTTGAGTTATTTAAGATCGAATCGAAACTTATCTAAAGCAGTCATACCTAAAACTACTAATAAGCGTAAAGTAGTAGAGATGCGCAGACGCCGGGGGCGTGGCTACACCTGCGCCACCTGGTGGCGCCGTACTTGTAAAAAATTCAACGGGTTGCCAACGCTAAAGCGTGTTTATTTATTTATGTATACTTTACTGAGCTCTGTTATTAAATATTTTGGTGCGTGAGTTTGTAAAGCGCTGCATTGTAGAACATGCAACGTAGAACGCACTCCACAAATCTTTGCAGCAGACTGATGTCTAAACATTGTGCAGCATGCACCGTGGTCCGTGGGCGGATACAATTATAGGATTTATTGCAATTACATTTTATTAGATCTGCTTGAATGCTCCACCAATCTAAAATTGTATTTTCAAAAATAGAGGCTTTAGGAAATACCTTTATCTGATGCGTTGAAATGGTATTAAACAGATGAAGAAACTTTTCTGGCGTATTTAACTTAAAACATTGTATCTAACTAGAAGTCAATATACTGGGTTTTGGTTTGTGACTAGCTAGGTACTTGTTTTCTAAAAGATTCCATTTATCGTAGCAGTCACTAATTATGACGTCATACTTTGTGATTCATTATGCAAATTCATTAATCATTGAATCTTAAATTGAGGTACACAATTAATTTTAATATTTGTTTGTTCTAGCTAATTAGTGAATCAACGTAGAAAATATGTATTACATTAATAATAAATTTTTACTTCTTTGGTATCTAGTTGAATTTTACCTGGTTAGCGTGTGTTACATGAACTATCAAAATTCAAAAAAATATTATTCAAATTCAGTATGTATAACATCATAGCGCTATTTTAAGTTTTAGTAGCCTCAGTCTACCAAGCAAGTGTTTCTGTACTACTTGAAGCCCCGGTCACATAAACAAAAACTGTACAATAGGCACTTACTAATAGCACCACAATACGAGCTCCTATACATATCGGCCCCGTAATATCAAGTACAAACTGACTTAATTAACGCTAACTACTGCAAAGCACTTTTTACATCCATTGTACCGTCTTATTCCCACGCCCCGCTTCTATACACACATACGTACAAATTATTATATTTTTTATTAGTTTTTGTTTTTTTAATCTAGTGATTTTTCGTTAATTGCAAGATCTCATGATTCTAGTTTCATTGAACTTGATTTTGATGCCTAGAGTAATTGTTGAATGGTTGTTGTTTTATTTTTTGAATGGAGGTATGTAATGATCTCTGAAAACTATTTAAAATTATAATGAAGTCAGTATCGTAATATAGTGGTCATTGGCCCACTGTTGCGCGTTTACATTTCCCACGCGTTTATCTAGTATAGAGAAGCAGCCTACCTTCTTATATGCAAGATCTGTTGAGATACTGATGCCTTTGTTTTGATCAAGCTTAAACCGTGTCTTCTGCGACGTCATCAAACATCAGACAAAATATTTTCGACAGCCAATTAAACCGCTCGATTTCTGTTAACTTCCATCAGAATTGAATGATATCGTTCAAATATCGTTCGTTTTGCGACATGTTAGGGTCGCAGGAGACACGTTTTAAGAACAGCAAAACTTAATCATTATGATATCACTTACGTGTTCTTACACAAGCTATGTTTAAACAAGCTACAAAAAGAAAAACGCCACCGTGTATAGTTGATCGCCAAAAATAGATGTTCAATTTAATAAAGGGTATTAACTTGAAAATTTCTACATTGAGATTATATAAAATTTCAGAATTCTATCCTCAGTATGTTTTTCAGTTTTATTAAAGATCTCTGCCCATCAAAACTAAAATTCTTATCTTCTTTATTATCTAGTGTACGCAAAATTAAAAAAAAATCAACCCACAAAACACGATACAGTGTACAATACAAACAATCGCTCCATCCTCCATTGAACATTAACCAGTATTTGGGTAAGTTTGCCAATAGTAATTAGTACTAGATAGGTCAAGGCCTGCTCGTACTGCCAACTAATATGTTTGCTACAGATATTTTAGTGTGTTTTCTTTACTTACGTTCGTGTTGGAGACGGGAAATCTTTTGTATCAATTGGTTTTTAAATTGTTTACCTTAAGGATCAATCATAACTAAAGTTTACTTTTTATTTTAACTGAAATTGCAAATCACTCACAGTTTACCGTTTGATAGAAAGCAAGAGCCCATGAACGTCTATGAAATATTATGGCAACATAACATTTTTATTAAATCG
The DNA here is from genome assembly GCA_905147285.1 of Hypena proboscidalis. NCBI lineage: Eukaryota > Metazoa > Arthropoda > Insecta > Lepidoptera > Erebidae > Hypena > Hypena proboscidalis. The sequence goes on from LR990129.1 coordinate 22,645,482, forward strand.
CAACAGTTCTCGACATAAAACAGAGGACTGAAAAGTGTAGAGTATTTTATAAGCGGCCGCGGCACAATAGATCAGCTATCGGTCTTACGATCGAGAGGTCGTGGTTCGGATGAGACCGACATGCAGACCTTTAGTTTTGAAGCGAAGAGTATTATATCTTACGAAGAAACTTTTTTTTAAAGTTCCGAACGTAATAAATGGTACATCTTCCTCAAACTTTATTCATTGATTGTCACTGGTGTCATAGAAATCGTTAAAGCCACTACTAAAGAGGTTATTGTTGTGCTAGTAAATAGCAGCCGACTGGCAACTTGCCACGAGCCGTATTGTCACGTTGTCAACTTTTAGCTGGAGATACCTCACATCACTTCGAGGCAGTTCTTCATAACTGAATCATAAACTATGATTAAGTTTGCACACTTTCGAGGAGTTACAAGTTAGTAAGGCCTTAAAATGTATACTAATACTATCAAGCTGAAGAGTTTGTTGAAAGCGCGTTGTAGACTTTTGTTGATCTCGTTACATCATTGCCTTACTGACTGACGAGCCTGCCTGTAAAGTATCATTTCAAATTCGACTGCCGAAAAAAAATAGTTTCATTACAGGCCGCACACTGTGCATGCTCGGCTCTCCTCCATCATTTATGTACCTCATGTTTAAATTTGTAACGTTATATTACAGTCAGAACGAAACGATAGCCGAGTGGGAGACCGTAGGACTGCGAAGTCAAAGGTCTCGGGTTCGAACCCACGGCACACACGTCTGTCAATAATTAAAAGATACATCTTACGTCTTTGAAGATATGTGTGTATTTATTATATAAATTATCGCTCGCTAACGGTGAAGGAAAACATCGTGAGGAGACCTGCATGCCTAAAAAGTACTCGAGGGTAGTGTGAAGTCTACCAATCTGCGCTTGGCCAGCGTGGTGGACTATGGCTTAACCCTTCTCCTCATGAAAAGAGGCCCGAGTCTAGTAGTGGGACAGGTATTAGATACAGGGCTGCTATAATTACATTAGAAACAAATGCTTGCGGTGAGAGCACCTTTAGACGATGATTACCTGCGACGTGATTACCTAATTAGTCGTCATGCATTTTATTTGCCGATTTATTTACGCTTGCATGAAATTGTATGTGTTTATGTCTAGACTACCGGCAGACAGGAAACCACGGTGTGTCATACCATTTATCTTGTTAATATGATACCTCGTCCGTCTCGCCGTTGTGCAAAACTGTCAGAAGTCTCATTTATTTGTTAATGACTTCAAAATAAAATTATTAAAAAAAAAAAACTGGCTTGAAACGATAGTTTTTGGTGTCGGTGCTAATACATTTTCATTTCATTTTTTGGCGTTATTTTAATGCTTTTGAGTTTCGGAAGTCAGTTCAATTTTAGTGGTCAGCAGTACTGAATAGTACTATACAGACTACAGATCACTTATACGGACAAACGATTGCAACAATCATTAGTTGTTCGTTTTTAAGAGTTCCATTGCCTGTCTCCGAAGATCTTCATCAAATCCTGATAAATTATTTACTAAAACCTTCATTAAAACACAAAAATTTAAATACCGAAAACCGCATTTAAATCGTATCGGTAGTTTCCGAGAAAATGGCGAATATGAAAATGTTACTTACATACGTATATTGAATACATAACCTCTTTTTATGAAGTCGGTTAAAAGAGGGATATCAATTTGATATGTTACATGTAATATTGTCAGAATTGCACAGTTTTTAAATATGTTGACCTATAATAAGCTTTTTAACATGAGTGCCAAACTTAATAAGTGTATCATACATACACTTATGAAGTTTGTATGTTTGAATGTTTGTCCACGCATATCTCAGTAAGTGTAAGTCGTATTAGAATCTTTTTAGTCTAGTAATTAGAGAACAGTGCAAATTTCATCAAAATTGGCTCAGTAGTTTTTGAGATAGAGAAGAAAGTGTGTGGGGTAGCGATGTTTGACGGACATGGTACTTGAAACAAAGCTAGGGTGGGACGCTAGCAAATTATTAGGTACTAACTGATTCCGTCGGTTATAGAGCTATTCGGATAAAATGCACAGCGCCATTTATTGTTTGCCGAGATAAACTTAAATTATAATTATTATTGCAAATTATGGGGTGCATGAAAGGAGCCTCCCCGAGTGACGTACACAACAATTCCCTACGTCCGGCGCACCCTGGGCAATTCGCAAGTTGTTAAAAGCGAATTGGCTAATCCTTTCACTACGATGGCAAGTCAAAACCTTGACCACCTTACTGACTCTCCAAAATGCCCTACCACCTGCACAAGAGAGGCGCTCATGAACGCCGACGAGAGCGCCATAACAGTGACCACTTATTGGACCAATAAAATTTGACTAAGCCATCGACACGACGAAGAAGAATTGCAAATTCCTGTAGATTTCAACAGTATATTGTTATTGACCCTCTGTGTCACTTGCGCTATAAGCTCATTACTTGACACTCGATATGCATTCTTCAGTTTGTTTACAACCTTTATCAAGTTCCGAATGAGATGTTGATGGTACACATTTTTATATACGTCTTATTTATATAGGATTATCTAAGCTTATTTAAACATTAGAGGACGGTTTATTGACGGTTTGTTAGTTCCTTGAAAGCTATAATAAGAGAATATTGCTTAATTTTCTTGGCGATGTCTTAAATTTGATACGTTTAATAAATTTGAGAGGCTATAAATGATTGCTTTATACGAGTATAAGTAAGTGAAGTTTTAAGTATATGTTGTAAAGTATTGTTATTGTAAACCTTTTATGAAAAACATATCCGACCTTTGATTACTTTCGTTCCTAAATTATAAAATAGGCTTACATACACCTTGCATCGTTGAAAAACAATTTTAAAATTCGCACGCCAAATCCTACAAATTCAGAGTTCAGCGAACTAACACGAGTTTAATGCCTATAATAAACCGACCTCATCGCGATTAGACGTTTACACCCGCCGGAGGAGGGGCCAATATTTTTGTTTGTTTTACACCAATTGTGTAAATCTTTGTAGTAACGATGCAGTTAATGGCTGTCTTTGATGCTTTTAATTTGGCCGGTTTATGGGTAATGTATTGATGTGAATGTTTTTGTTTGAATAGACGCGGGGTCGGTTTAGAAATAAGCGGTATTATGACGCGGGTAGATACTAAATATGGAAAAGTGTATGGTTGCCAAATTACTGCGGAAAATTGTGGATTGTGAAAAGCAATAAACGTGAATAACTAAAGAATATGTATTTTATACATACTTATCACAAATAGACATCATTTACAAGTACCTAGACCTATATAATGTTCATATAATTTCATAATTTAGTATGCTCTCTAACAGATATTTTTCAGGATGTAGGTACTCAATAAATTTAAAACATCATTGTTTAATTTAGAATCTTCATAGTTATAAACTAGTTTACTTTAGGTACCTAATTTAATTTAATTTAATTTAAATTATATCTTGTAATTTAGTTGTTAAATTCCTTTTGTTCTATGTTTAACGTACTACCTTTCTTGTTGAAGTACAGATATGATTGGGCGTCAGATTTGTATTTGTTTTCATGTAAAACATAATAATGTATGAAGTGTTTAATCTGTCATCGTATCGTCTATGTACCTTCTAAATAAAATAAAATAAAATATTTTCATTAAAATTTTCATCGATTATTGATTGGTAATGAAAGAGTTAATTCTGTAACTCAGGTTGCTATTAACTGACGATGTTGCTATAGACTGACCGTAAATAAAATAAAATGGGACAAGGGCGGGCAAACAATAAAAGTCTTTTTCATTTAAGCATCCTAGAGTTTTCAGAAATTCAGACAATAACATAGACGCTTAATTCGTCTTCCACTTTTCTTAATACACAATAATTATATAGTCTACTACATATTTGTTACCATAATATTTCATTCCTTGACAGCCATATTTTTTTCTTCACAACCTTATACATCATTAAATCCTTTTACGTCTCAATACTTGATTATGGCGCTTTAAAGAGCAACATATAAATGTGTTATTACCTAATTTACGATCGCCTTATAATATTTTGATACGTTTTATTTTACTGCATACTTGAGGTGTTTGATCGCTCGTAATAATTTTATGTCAAATATATTTCATAAACTGTTTATAGTAAGCAATTTAGTGTTCTGTGATGGATAATCTTTGACCATATTTTGAGAAATGATGGATAGTAATCGTAAATATCGGCGGTATTTGTAAACACGTTAATGTCTAAATACTGTGAATGGTGAGAATTTCTTGGCAATTGGATCAATAAAATTCTTTAACTTTTGTGATGCTTTTGACTGAATTATAAATATTTCAAGCGATTGTCGGTTTGGAATTTGGGCATGTATTTTGGGCGAAATTGTTTGGCAAGATTGATGGGGTGCTAAATATAACTTAAATAAATTTTAGAATAATATTTATCTAATTCTACTGACTTGATGGTCTAGTGGTTAGTGTATGCGCTTCTCTGCGGTAATAAGCGCATACGCTAACCGCTTTGTTTAACCTCTCGGTTTCGTTTCCCGGGTGTTATTTGTGAACTTCCCTTCAAGGAATTCACAATAGCAGCACGGATTTGGAATTGTGCCCGGTGGATGGCGATAAACTCACCTCCTCTCCCGTAGGACCAAAACATTACAGGTGAAATGTGCGTTTTGTACACCTATGCCACACCATTCTCGGTATTATAGGTATGATGTTATGTTATGTTATCTATCAAATCTGATCTGTAGTTGCAATAAGATGAAAATTACATATTACAAATTAATACAAACCCTCTATGCTGGTGCAATATCTGTCATTTAGAACAGAAATTTTAAATTGAACTGACTATATAAATTAAAACTGGTGATGCACTTATCAAATAACTGAAACAGAACTTCAGTGACTTAACGCTGATTTCACCAAAGTTAATTTACGGTTTTATTAAACCCCTATTTGCATCTGTTTCTCTATTTTAATGTTTGTACGGGACAAAAAGATCAAAAGTTTAGCCTAAAACTTGATTCACCACTGCTCTGAAAGTCTTGAATAAGTCGTAAAATCTAGAATCTACCATACCAACTTCCCACGTAAACTGGTATTATGTAAGATATATTCTGTGAATACATCAAAACAATGTGTTTCAGTTCCGTTTCTCTCCACGTTTATGCCTGCATGTGTATCATGTGAAACACGTCTAGTCATTATTAAGAAAAACAAAGTTCAGGTTAATTCCCCGGTTCAGGGTTAGGTATTGTGAATAAGTCGGAAAATGAATGAAGCGACGATCTAACGGGATGAATTGGTGAGGTGAGGCCGAATTGTGTGGGAAATCATTTTCTATCAAAAGGTTTTGCCATATTCATGAATAAGTTTTGTAGGAGCCTGCATCTATCATGTTTATTGTTATTCTGCAGCAAAGTGATGTGCAGAGTCGCATATAAATACAAAATTATATCTTAGACTAAGGGCCAGTTTCAGAGACTCCAGATAGTTCTTATCTGCCCCGTTAATATACAACCTGACTGAATTTAAAAGTGATACAAGTTACACTTGAAAAAAAGAACACATGTGTCTTTTTCATTTATATTTGTTATCGTGCTAATAAGATTTATCTAACACCTGTGAAATTGGGGCTTATTGTATGAACTTACAAATTACTTTATTATTTGAAATTTAAGCTAGTAAGTTAAGAAATCGTTGCTCCTTATCTACAGATGTGGAGGACAATATCAGAACAACTTGCCGGTGACTTGCCGATTCATTTCCTTGACTTTACCTAACCTACTGTAATAATTTTTATTTTTATTTTGTTTAAAACTCTTCAATATTAGTAATGTGCATTGATTGTTAATGCATTTATTGAACTCTTCTAATAGTAAACCAATAAATCAATCGCAGCTCGTTAATTGTCACCTGTTGAACATTGGCTCCTCCCACGACCCATTATGAGTACCTACCATCCTACCTTCTGCAAATTAATATAATTTGTATTTACTTAGCAAATGGCCGATGAGTTAATGACACTATTATGATATTTGTTGTAGTTTGATATACGTTTCCGACCTTTAATTATTGTTTTAGTAATCTTCTAGCTTTTGCCCGTGATTTTCATCCACGTGGAATTCGTTATTTCCATGCTATTTCCTTAAAAGTTAAGAAACCTTTGCTTCTTTTTATTCTTAAATGTTACTTAATATTATTTTTAGCCACTATCCATCAGTAAAGTTACTAAATCATCGGAGAACAATAAACATAACGCTAATTAATAAATTTGCAAGTTCTTATTCAAAGATTTATTAATAAAAATCGCATACATATTATGATATCAAAATCGTAGAATCAGCGCCAGAACAATAACAATAACGATGAACTAAAAGTCTTAATAAACCCTAGCTTTAATAATACTCTAACTAATAACAGTAATAGCAATATCTTATCTAAATATTCAACGCTCCTTCAGTAGTACAGTGATTCACATCTCAAGATATCGATAATACAATACATTATGAATATTATGAGGCTTAGTGAAGAGCTTGTCGATAACACATTATGAGCCGTAGTGATGCTATCGAATCGACACTCAATACGCTCGAGTGCTTCGGATTCTGTTTCAATGAGTTCGACTTTGATTAGTTTGTAAGTTCGAATAAAGTGTAAAGTTCAATCTGTTTTGTTTACTGAATAACCTTTTTTAATATTTGGGGTCACTATCGTGATTTGACAAATTTATCTCCCTTGCTTAAATTTATCTCCTTTTACTTCACCTTCTTACGAACTCTAAATAAGCTCTTTACGGACACGTAGATTTATTTTGTAATTATATGCAAGGATACAGGACAACACAGACTTGAACCTAGCTTTTTGTGCAATAAACCGAGAGTGCTACGCGGTAAATTGTCCGATCTAAGCTACCGTGTACCTAGTGGTACATTGAAAATAATTTAAAATTCTCTAGTAGAAGCTATTTTGGATTATGAATATGGACTCAAATTCATATCTTGCCGAAATAGAAAATATTTCAATTAGATTTCTAGAAAAATAGATGTTAAGACAACTACTATAAAAAAATATATTACCAGTTTCACTAAAACATTAATATTTACTTGCAGCTAATATCCACAGAAAACTAGAGCATAATTTACTATTAATTAATGTAAGTATGTGTAGCACTAGGGCAATGACCTCCGGTAAATTCGTTGTTCCCCAGGTTAGTAATGTGTATGCAGGCAGAACATTAAATAAACGAATTCCCTATGTTTTAAATAACCCATTTACAGACATAAGAGATAAACCAAATATCAATAAATTCAAAAATAATCTAAAGAATTGTTTAATAACTAACTTACCTTAACAAACATAGATACTTAGTTATATAAAATAATACATCATTGCGTTATACTACATTATAATAATTTTATTAAAATAATATTTATTTTAACCTACTTATAACTTAATTTAAAACTTATATATTAGATTACCTGTCATAGATGTTAACATTTGATCCCACAGTCAAACTGTATTTATCATATTCCTTGTAAACTTAACAAATAATATAAATATTGAACAATAACTTCAGTAAGGATATCAAGTTTACTAAACAGCTATAAAAATTACTCTACATCATAAAATCATCCACCATAAGCACCTTAAAAGGCAAACAAAACGAACTAATAAAGTAATTTGAGAAGCTATTAATTATTTGGAACTATAAGTCATTTCTATTAGCCGACTACCATTAATTATATTCGTTACCCAACAGACAGACAATGTTTATGTTGCTAAAGTTGTAAAAACTGGTGGTTTTCATGCTCCTTTGATTGTTGGTATGGTAGCAGTTAACTACAAATCATGTAATATAAGAAAACGTTTAGAATCAATTTCTACTTTAGAATTTGTGTCTAGGATTTAACTTATATGTTAAGTAAAGGTATGATTTGCAAAAGGGCTACAATAGCATAATCCTTCTGTAGGTAACATACAGCAACGCAGCTGTAGTCTAGGACCTTGACTAATTTCCTGAGATTTTACCATTAACCAAAATTATCCTGCATAGGTACTTTAGAGAAATGGGATTCAGTTTTTTGTCACTTTCAAAGTCTGGTAGAATTCTTCAATCTCTTGAAAGCGATTAGCAACGAGTTAAGCGTAGCTTTAATCTTTATTAACCCAACAAATATGGCTAAACAGACCAGAATCCCTTAGAACAAATAGAAGCAACAAAAACGTATTACACAATTTGGTCTATGTTGTGACTGGTGTTTTTTGTCCCGGAAACGAGCGTGACGCTCACTGGGCAGCGGCTCGGCACTAATGGCTTGCTAGTGGCGCTTACTTATCATTTTAATTGAAGGAAAGAATGAAGATATGGGGAATTTATGTGATGCTAGGGTTCATACCAGTTTAAATATTAGCGTTGTCAAAAAAGCAAAATATAATAAAGAAGACCTAGAAATAAAAAAGATCACTAAAACATAAGGTGAATCTTATGACTGCTGAATATCGTATCAAGAAAAAAGGTATCGCGAAATATTGATAGATTTATTTGTGGTGTGGCGTTAATGTTTGAAATCACAATCAAACGCCAGACGTAGTTAACCAAGTAAAGTAGAAAACGAAGCAAATTAATATTTATTCACAATTCTAGTGAAATTAAAAAGTTGTATAAAGCACAAAATAGAAAGTATACCGCAAGCATAATTACAGCAAGCGAAATTACCGATTTTAATAAAGACTCAAATCTACTAAAATTCAAATGTTATCAACACTGTCAGTCTAACGAATGATAAATAGAAAATTTGCCTTATTATTTATATTTCTTTAGATGAATACATAATTACAATATTCAAAGGTTTAGACCATTAATCTTGAGTATTATTCGACTTGATAAAACAATCATCTAATACAAATAGTTGTATTGCTTCTGCAGTGAAGTCTGAGGCTATTTTTTCTGGTCTGACGGTAATCAGCGTCTTGTTTGGTGTGAACGAAATCGATAGTCAATGCGACGGACCGTGGCGATGCACTTTTTGTAACGTTTTTGTTTTGTAATTCAAGTTATAACATCTTAGCGATATTTCTTTTAATAGTAACTTTAACAAGCTTATTTATAGAACTCACCCCTTTAGCTTGGGACTTTACCATAACAGGTGAAATAAAAATAAACAGGCGTGATGTTATGTTATGTTGCGACATCACAAAAGCCCATAAAATCAATTTTTTTTAGCAACAGCTTTGATAAGAAAATTGTGTAGCACAAGTCAAAAAAAAACTATTTTCCGATATTAGCGAATGGCGAAAAAGTGCTGAGTTATAAAAATACCAGAAATTTCATAAACAATAACTTAAACGCTTTGTTCACTTCACTAATCACTAAGAGTTTGACTGATTCAATTTTAGCGCCTCCATTCAATTTCAATTAGTGTATTTACTTTTATCAAGCACACCTCTATGAAACGAAGTAGTTTCAAACTTTTCTTATTTATTTACTCACTTATTAACATGTTCTATGTCTAATGAATAAATGGGTATTTTTTCTTAATAAGTAAAACATGAGCTGTTTAAATTATTTACACCAAACCACACCAATTAGTACCGAAAACTAGCATACTTAGTTGTTTTTATACCGAAATCAGTTTAAGACATTCGACGAAAAAACACCTTGTTTCCGAGGCAATCTACCTTTATAACGCTTACATTTTTTGTCTCTTTATTCACCGGTGATTAAGAATAATGAATTAAAATAGAATATTATTCTATTATAAGAAAATAATGGTATATATGTATTCTGAGTTTCTATAGATATAAGAAATGTGGGATTGTTAATTTATGTAATTACTAGCTGACCCGGCGAACTTCGTACCGCCTTAGCGTAAATTTGATGCACTACTTTATTTTGTATAAAAAGTAGCCTATATGTTAATCCAAGCTATAAGCTACATGTGTGCAAAATTTAATCAAAATCGATCCGGTAGTTTTTGCGTGAAAGAGTAACAAACATCCATACATCCATTCTTACAAACTTTCACATTTATAATATTAGTAAGGATATTGTACTTGGATTCGCTGAAAGAACTTGAATTGATTTTAATTGTGACCGTCTTCGTAATAGTGACTAACTCCATTATTAAATGAGTCGATAGTGAATTAAATGTTATTTAGCAATTGAAGTTCATGAAGTTTTATCAATCTTATTATTTGCGAGTCAAGAACAAAATTGAACACTTATGCTGTATTCTTAATTATAAACTTCCCATTAAAAAGTGAATCCAGCCACGTGGTTATGATAGCTAGAGGTTAGGAATGTGAAGTTACGCGTGTTACGCATTCGCTTTGATCCATCGTCAGCACATTACTCCGAATTTCAGTGTGGGGGCGGCGAGCGCTTCTGAAATGGCTGCAGTGTTTTCTTAATAGGTGTCTGATAGCGCGTCAATGACTTCCAATTTATTAAAAGTAATGAAAATTTCGAAGGTGATCATAATATATATCAAAATGGAAGATAATAAAATAAAGTGATCATATTATAATAAGTAGAAATGAAAAAAGATTTATTTTATAAATCGTTAGCTATTGTAACTATAGTTGACCACAACATTTAAAAATTAACTCAATGCACAGTAACTACAATACAAACTGAAATTAATTTAATAAAGAAAACATTCGATAAAACCATCCAATGGTACAAGCGATCTGGGGTAACAAGTCATAATCATCGATACTCTTCGATTGTTCGATTCAACCGCTGACAGTAAAGTAAATGTTTTATTGCCTAACAATACGATTATTTGCTAAATAAACGATGTCTGCAACATTACTGTATTATAAAATGCCATCATCGCCTCATCATTTATTGTAGACGCGAATTACGTCAGATAGGTGTATTCTCAACCACGTGGTTAATGTGTTAGATTATACAAAGGTGATGTGAAAAACTAGAAAGATTATTTTCGTCGTAGTGCAACTGCGTTGCTCCATCTAAGGACTACGATGATGGCTCATGCATTTTAGGGATTCGTCTCAATTCGGAACACAGAAATGGCGGCACAGCAGGTTTAATGTAAAAAGGTGGTTCCATCCTCAAGCTTATTCACAATGCTCTGCCGCTAAAATATTTTACCAAAGTGCAGTATGGTATGAAAGCCAACAAGTCATTGACTTTATCATATACATTTTCTTAAACATGCATGTAACCGTAGGTGTCTCTGAGATCTCGAGTGCTAATGATCTAAAGGTGCTTGAGTAGGTGTCAGACTAAATAAAACATCAGTACGCATGTGTTCGCTGTAAAATTGATTAAGACCTCTTGTTGGGCCTTAGGCGCTATATAAAAATGAGATATGCTCGTAGAAAGTGTAGAAATATTAACTACCGAACTTTAGTGTTAACCATCACAACAAATAGTTATAAAATACTTGGCAGGTGAAAAGGTAGTAAAATTCTAAGATATGGAAATGGGTAATACTGCTTATGTAATTTGGCATCTTTTTATGACATGCTCGTGAATGTTTCAACGGCAGACATGTGTGTGTATCTTTATTTCCTGGGAAATTGATAAGCTTTCAAACATTTCTAGGTATCCTTATTTATTCTTAACAAGATTAGACCACGTGCTTAACTTTAAATAACAAGTGTATCAGTAGATTTTCTTTGATACTGAACTGAAACTGATCGACAGAACATTCATATGCTTGAATTTAAAAATTATAACAACAATTAATTTTATTTCTCCGTTTAAAAAAATGCTTTTTTCACTTGATGTTGGTGCTGAAGAAAAAGATAAAGAAATCCCTGTAATCGTCTTCAATGACATTAGTCACGATACCATCACAAATAAGACAAGTAAAGCATTGGCAAGTGCAAATTCAACAATAGATGAGTTACTCAGCATCCGAATGACTTGTTAGACTTATTATTAGAATCAGTAGTAGCTTTAGATGCGTTCGTATATTTTTAGCTGAGAATGTTGGTTTGGACGTTCGCTATACCGATACCCTTACGGTGCAAGCAGACGTAGAAACGTGAAATAAAGAAGAGAATAACATCAAAGCGCAAAACTGTGCCACATGTGCATTTTAAAATTGGATATTGCCGGTTATTTTCGGGATTTAATAAAAAACGTACTAACGTTTTAAAATTAGCAAGACTCATTATTAAATTTAGATTTTCATTTCTGTTGATATGTTTTTGACTTTCTGATTGAGAACCAGGCCAGATGTCAAAGTACTTAAGAGCGAGTCAAGATATTTAGCACTAAGATAAAGAAGGCTAATGATTATCAGAATCACTCAACAAATCTTGACGATATTAACAGTGACTACGATATTAGTAAAATCAGTATTAAAACATTGAAGTTTCCCACCTGGTTCAATATTTACACAGAATAAATTATTATAAGCTTATGACGCTCTTTGAGGTGGGAAAATTCATGTGCATTTTTCAGATTGTATGCATTATATCTTCATTTATAATGGTAAATAGTTTTGGCACGGCTTCAGTACAAAAAAAATCTGTCTACCAACTCTTTAGCGAATTTACGTTATTACTATTTGATATTATTTTTATATCTTCTGGGTGATGTGTCATCGCAGTTGGATACAAAATATGATCTTCTTTCAAACACTACCACATCGATTAATGTTAGAGGCAGTGTATTGTAGGTAAAGCGATTTATTAAACTATACGTTAAAGTAAACTAAAGTTACTAAAGTCAACGCTAAACTGTAACCTAGAAGATATTTTTTATTGGGGCTTTTGGAAACTTACTGCTTGAGTGTTGAGAAGCAATATTTTGCATAGGTTGAATTCCCTGCCTCTATGACTTATTTAGGACGGGCGTAAATCTAGGATTTGATTCACTCTACCGTGTTGCTACTTTGCTGATTCATCACACTCATTCTGACTTGATTAAAGCGAAATATGATCTTTTAAGATTCATGGCCCAGGTTATTTAACAACCAGTTTATTGATGTAATTTAAGCTCACAATCAACCACAATCATAAGTGATCTTGGTTTACTGTTTAACCTTTTGCAGAACCTTCGCCTACTTAAAGTGAGGCGTGTAATTCATCACCCATCAAAATTACCCCATTATCTTGTTGGCGCAGATTATTTATCTGTATATGATTTGAATATCATTGTAAGTGGTCCAACGAAAACCACATTTGCACTTTTGATAACAAGAGGATTTAGACTTCACTATTTGCAGATTTCGTCGATAGTTGTAATTTAACATAGATAAATATTGTTCGACGTAAAGAAGTATCTGTTGTCGAGATAAATACAATAGGTACTAGCTTCACTCAATCATAACTAACGAGAGATATTGAAGCTACAAACGAAACATGCGTTTCTAATAGAAAAAAACGTGCCTATTTTTCTTAAAAACAATTTAAGCTATTGTTGTGAAAGATTGTTGTACGAATATCATTAGGGTATCCGGTGAATACTAATATTCGCATTACTACAACACTTTATACATGATTGTAATCGGTGAAAAATTATATGTCTAGCATTATCTGTACTAGCATACCGTTAGAAGTAAACTTGATATCGACAATGGCACTAACTACATCATCAGGTGACGTGATAGGATTGGTCATTGCTATAAAACGAACAATTTACATATTTATTATGCAGAAATAGTAACATATTTTAGTAATAACTTTTATGTGTAATAATAAAACTATAGAGCGGTCGAGTTTGCGTTAATTGTTTTATGTATGTACCTATCTGTACACTTTACATTATGAGGCATTATTTAGTATGCACCTAACTAATAAGGAAAAACGAATAAGTATATTATAGTAGGTAATCATTATAGCTATAAATGAGTTTATCAAAGATGCGTGCGATTTTCCCCACAGAATTGTCAATGTTGCCATATTAAAATTACGTCATTTGCCGTAAATGTTTTGCAAACGTCTTTATAATAAACACATAATCTACGCAATGATTTATTTCCTTTGTTTCAAGTTTCTATGAAAAATAACGACCTTATAAATGGCTCGCCCGATGAGAATAATATTGTAGTTGACTATATAAAGGTAAATGGACATAAGAATGTGACAACATTGTAGAAATGCTTACAATTTGTCTATCACATTTTCTTAGTGATTTGGGTTGATTCCCACGATACTTATGGGGCGATACAAAAAACTCAACGCAACATAAATACATAAGTAATAAATTATTTAGGTTCAAGATATGGACAAATGATTGATATATGGGTTCAAGTAAGGCAAGTCGCCAGGCGGTCTCTTAAATAAGATCAAGCAACCGCAAATTGCGGCGGGCGCAATGATAAGACTTCAAAAATCAAATTGACTCAATTATAACTAATTCCAATTCGCAGATTTGTATTGTTTACGTTTACTTTGCAGTTTGAACTTTGGTTACACCAGTGTATCCAATCATAGTGCCTACTCGGAATTGCTACTTATATGACATTTCTTTATTAAGGTGACTAATTAATTTAATCTTAAATTTAGGTTACACCACAAAATCTCTTGTAGAGCTTAGCTCTTATAAAAAAAAAAAATTGGACTTATCTATGGCTCAACAACGTGTGCTCATTGCGTGTAGAGAGGGTCTTTATCTAGATACAAAGTGAAATATACGCGTTAAACCATACTTTACATAGACAGAATAGATGTTGCTTTTAAAGCAAAACCTAAAATTGTAATATAATTATATACAACATCGTTGAGGAAAAATTTACAAAACGAGGAGAGAAAAGCTTTCGACCTACTGCTATCAACAAACCCCCATGACATTAATGATTTAACTAGTTCGCCTAAAACAGTCTAGACACTTAAAAGTAAAACGCCACTTTATATATATACAGCGTTGTTTTTAAATTGGATCTGGTAAAGTAAACATATAGGTCAACGTATCGTGGGAGGTTAGATTCCACGAAAAACTACGTCGATGTTTCAATTCAACTATCAAGGTTTGACTCTTATATTGTACTGTCAGGTGACGTCAGTACGAGGAAATGTAAGTGTTTGAAGAATATGAACAGATCGACTGAAGTATCATTGCGATGAAAATGGAAATTAGATCTTATTAATTAGCTGCTACCCTAGGAAACTTTTCCTTGGTATACATCTAGATGACTGACATAATTGACGACCGGATGGCGGAGTGGGTAGTGTACCTGCCTGCGACGCCGAGGTCGCGGGTTCGATTCCCGCTTAAGACAAATCTTTGTGTGCATTAACATGAGGGTTTGTCTTAGTCTGGGTGTTTCTAAGTATAATAAGTATGTATTTACAAAAGAAAAGTATATAATATATGTATTAGTATCAGTTATTCTAGTACCCATATTACAAGCTCTGCTTAGTTTAGAACTAGATGACGTTGTGTGTAAGTTGTGAGATATTTATTTATTTATTTAATGCAGGGGTCCATACCAATTTATGTTATATTTTATGTAAAACTAATTATGTAAATCGTAGAATTTGTTTTATCATGTAGCAGATACTTCTCCAACGCTTTGACCCGGGTTAAACAGTATAAAAAGTACCTTTTTTACCTTTTGCTTGCATCTAAAATTTTATCAAAATCGATCCAACCGATTAGAAGATTAGCTGATACAAACAGAAAAACAGACAGATAATTATATCAACTAAAAAACATTGTTATTTTGACATTAAAACACTTTACATTAAGACACTTGAATTTTATTTATTTGTATTGAAGAAAATGCATTTGACTTTCTAAGAATTGTCATATTACCGCTTCGGTTATTCAAATAAAAACCCTTATACGTTGTCCATTCCTTTATTTTCTTTTTGACAGATCACGCCTATGAATTACCGTTTTTTTTTGTCAGATTAATGTACTACAATAATAATGTACTTTATTGACAAGCGGCACTTTTTAGGGAAGTTCACTGTTTGTAACAAACAACCACAGACTATAAATCAAATCGTGAAATGAAATAAATCGATCATTATGAAAAATAATAATTTGACTTTTTTGTGTATTGTCTGTATTTTTTATAAAAAGAAGAATATAATAATAGTATCATGATTCCATGAATAATTATTTGCAAGAAATTAAGTCGAAATCTTAAAACATATCAAAATGTAAACAAAGGTAACTAGGAAACCGTCATAGACTAAGTATGTGACATTATTATTATATTATTATTTTGTATATTTATTTCATCTAATAAAAACTACTAATAAACGAATAATTAATAATGAACTAAAACCATTTCGATGTAATTAATCGATTGAAAGTTCTTCTTAGACAACATCGATAATGATTTAAAATCGAATCAGTAACGTGTGAATGCATCCCTAAATGTAATCTGTCAAAAAGAAAATAAAGGAATGGACAAAGTATAAGTATAATTGTTTTGACCAGGTTATTGCTTCTCAAATTTATTTACCGTCTTCTTACCAATAGGTTTTTATCTTTCACCATTTTAATAGTCCGCATAAAGATTTTTATTTTGTCTGGTTGTGGTCGTAAATCAAAATATTTTATTTCTTTGCCGGAAAATAGCAGTACCGTGGATAAGTGTTTTCAAATAGCAAGTAGATTTAATTTGTCAGCATCATAATTTCTTCGCTCTTCAGAAATTATTTCGGGAATTATAATCTGGTCTTTATCATTATAGTAATTCAATAAAATAATAATTGTCATCAAAAATAAATACACACACAATCAAAATTTCTTTGTGAAATATTGTAATGTGTTCAAAATCTCGAGACCGACATATTCTTTGTACGTAGTCTGCCATCATATTCCAACTTTTTGAATAACCACTGCAGTACCAAAACAAGGATAACAAAATGACTTCACTCAATAAAGCAGCGACTTCACAACTGGTAACATCATAAATCCATAATTTGGAGCGACCGACCAAAACAACATGTTCACGTGTTTATCCGCAACAAACTAAACTTATTATAATTGATATCGCTGGTTTTGTTCTGGGAAACTTGGCTAACGGCGCCAACATTCTATACGATAAATAAACAAACGATGTAGACCAAAGATTTAACGTAGATGAAAGGTAGTCGGTGAAAATTTAAAAGTAATGTTATTGGTGCGTCATGAACTACATGGAGAGTACTTGGTTGGAAAGGCTGTCATAGTGAATTATTGTAGAGTACCTTTTTGTAGTATGGGTTATTGAGTCAATAAGAGGAAAAGGTAAAGAGAGTTGAAAAAACTCCTCAAATGCCAGAATCATAACATCACGCCTATAATACCCAGATGGGTGTGGCAGAGCTGTAAAACCCACACTTAAAGTTATGTTGGGCGATATATGGGCGAGCCTATGGCCATCCACCGGGCACAATTCCAACCCAGTGCTGCTATTATGAATTTCCTGACGGAGAGTTCACAAATAACACTTTGGCCGAACCGGGAATCGAACCCGAAACCTCGCGGTCCATATCAGAATCGGAACATTCAATAAGCATGTAAATATTTGACTTATACAGGAAATAAGTAATCGATAACAGTTCGTATGTCATTTAAAAGTGTCCACAAAATCTGCTTGAAATTTATTTTTATGAATATGTAACATGATAGAAGAGAACTTATTAATATGTACAGTTAAAATGAGTAAGACGTCCGTCTAAACCATTGACATTAAGAAATTCCCTTCGTCTGTTTACATGTGTGCAAACATAGGTCCAAATGTTTAGTCTAGTGTTTTGTAAAGTCTAGATGTCAGGAAGTGGATATCATTTTAGATATTGCTGGAATTATCTTGTTGTGATGTTACTTCATGTAACCCTATTCGGTTTATGAATAGCCGTTGTCTTTATTCTAAGGTTATTAAAGATTTGTTTTTTTGTAGAAATAATAGGTTTTTTTTTTGACTGAATTACATTTGAATTTGTGTTTCATTGTTTTTTTTTTATTAAAAAAAAGATTTCGTGCTTGTTAAACTCCTCTAGTTAAGCTTAATTCGCTTGTGTTAGGAGGAAGTTCACGTCCGTGGAGTAATGACCAGGATTTGAACCCCCGACTTCTCGTAATAGGTAAAGGTTTTAGTAGCGCTACGTCTGTAGCGCAGACGTATCTTAAACTAGATATTTAATTGTAAATATTGTTTACTCAAAATGGTTCAAAATAAATGTTTTTTTTCCGACTAATGCCAAATTTTCGCATCTTTGAACTTTTCAAAACACATTTCAAGTTAGACACTCGTTTGCCTATTCATTAAGAGTTCTCTTTTAATTCCCATGACAGCTGCTATATCTTTATTTATAAGAACTGAATCCATTTTCTTTCTCTCTTGGGATTCATTTCCGTGTTCCATTTTCCTCACCTAGTCCATCATACTAATGTTCTAAGAAGTACTCTCTAAATAAATGACTCATAGACTGTGATACACCGATGAAATTGATGCCAAAATATGAAGCGCCACCCGTAATACCGAGAACTGTAACAGTCTGCTTGGTGGAACTTGCAGACTGCCCAGGGTGCGCCGGACGGAGGGGTTGATACGGGGGTGTACGTCGCTCGGGGAGGCTCCTTTCATGCACCCCCATGCGGACGTGCTACCAAACAACCAGTCTAACCTTCAAGTATTCTGGATAGGTATACATTCATGGGTTCAGCAATTATAAATAAAAGCCTAATTTTTTTTAATTTAAAAAAAAAAAGATTACTAGTAACTTGAAAATACAAATTACTAGTACTCTTGTTAACCCCCTCCAGCTAAGCTTAATTCGCTTGTGTTAGGAGGAAGTTCACGTCCGTGGTAATGGCCAGGATTCGAACCCACGACCTCTCGATCGTAAGACCGATGCCTTATCCATTGCGCCACGGCCGCTTAACTTATTTAAATACTAGCTGTTGCCCGCGATTTCGTCCGCGTAGTTCTCGTTATATTGATCAAAAACTGGTTCTTTTGTCTAGTGGTTACCGTATGCGCCTCTCACCGCGATGTCTCGGGTTCGATTTCTGGGTCGATCAAAAGTGTTATTTGGGATTTTTTCAGTCAAGAAATTCTTAAATAGAGCACAGTGTCAGAATTGTGCCTGCTGGATGGCGATAGGCTCACCCTCTATCACATGTTACCTAAACCTAACATGTAGAATTCCCTCAATATCTTCACTGCACAGAATTGGAGCCTCAATAGTCTTATTTTAAGCATAGATTGTAGTTTCGTACTTTAAATCTAACACGTAGTACGGTGTGTCTTTGCATGGAAAAATAAAGCTTGAGGCATAATACAGAATGTGTAGTGATTACAGAGATTCCTACTCAATTCAGACACACTACTACTACTGATTTGTCTATTGGACTTAAATCGGGCAAGACCGTTATTTTTTTTGTATACATTAAGCTCTCCTATACAGGATAAATGAGCTCCTCGATAGATCTCTATTGAAAATTATAATAATATTATTATACGTACATTAAAATATTGTCAAATACCTACAAAGAGTAACCACAACAAAGAAATAATGTTTGCCACAATCGAGCACGTCAAGTCATCAACTGCACAAATACAAATCATTGAATAATCAAACTGTTTGTAATCCTGTCACTAACACCTCAATTCAAACTAACCATATGTCAATAGGTGAAAAATACCCAACGTTTTGTCGGCGAGATCAGTGAGCAATGACAAATAAACAGTACTTGTGTATAAAAGATTAATGTGTTAATGTCAACTTGTGACTCTATAAACGTTAGATTGATTAGGACGGGTTATTGTGGTCTAAATTATAAGAGATTACGTTAAGGTGGACTACTTCACTGTAATATAATTAAAATAAATATTGTTCCTGTTAGCCAAAATGTCATCAAACAGCATATAGAAGACTTACCTACACTTACGCATTAAGTGCATAATTTATTAAAAATATATAATACGCTATCCACCCAAGAAGCTTACTTTAATTTATTAGTTATTTAATTATAAAACTTTTAACTAGTATTATGTACATTTTAATTCATATTATCAACAAACCTACAAAATATAATAATACTTTATAAATTTATGACACAGCAAGAGTAATTTTGTAAATGTAATTGCAAACACTTAAATCAGTTTTAGTTATTTCATCATAATTAAAAATATTACATCATTTTCTTAAGAAGTCCCACAGGGGCACATCCTGGGTCCTAAACAATAAAAATATTAAAGGATTATAAAATCGCTTTTTCCCTCTCTTAGTACCACTCGTAGAGTAAACCGAGGTCGGCCGTACATATTAGGTGACAGACTATGTGACGCGCGTCGCCAATGAGCTACTACGAGTATGACCAGTAGGCGTGTTTACTACATCGACTAATGCTTGATTTATTTTACCTTTACGCTGAGTCCAGATTAGGTAGGTGTTATACTACAGTATAGTAGGCGGGCTTAGGACCAATGCAGTTTAGTTTATTGTTTAGTTAATTATTTATGTGACATACATTGTCCCACAAACGATTACAGATCATGACAATATTAAATGATTAATTTAATGCCTCCGTTGAAATGTAATATCAGTTATTTTTTTCACATTAACGTATACTTATGATAAATGCCAACTGTTATAGAGTAACAGATTTTTTCCAGTTACACTGATTGAGTAAGCAAATCTAAAACTTAATTTTCTTACATGCTTTTGCGTGTTATTAAAATTTAAATTAGCTTATTCATAGGTCGTGTTGCAGTATTACCCTAGTTGCATGTTTGTGATACGCAAGTTATTAAGTAATTAGTGTCAGCAACTTATCTTATTGACATGCTAACGCAGGAATGTTAACTTGACTTTTGTAATTGAATTAAATGTCAAATATATTTACCCGAATAAGGTTAGCAGTAATTTGAAAGTGTTTGTCAATAAGAATCGTCTATTTATTATGGAACTACTGTTAAGACTACTGACATTAAATGAGGTGCTATTTTGTGTTACGTATGTACAATCAGTTGATTTCTTTATTATTTAGTGTGCGTACACGCAGTTCCTTTTATGGAACTAAAGCGGAACTACTTGTAAAAGCTTTAACACGTGTCGTATCAAATTATGTTATATTTATTGGAACAATAAAACTACAAATATTTTACAATAACTGCTCCCCGCGGATCTCTTCGCGTGAAAGGTTATTTCATGCATTAATTCCTGCCATATAAACTTACACCCCCTTAGGTAGAAAATACAAAGATTATTTTTAACGTTCCTGAGATAAGTGTCCTCAATAAAATAAACTCATCAGCTTTATAATATTAGTATTGATTTCTTAGATTGACTATGTGTTGATATTCTAGGGCTAAGGACTTAAAGGTCTGTAAAATGTTTAGACAAGAAATTTTCGCAGTGATGTACATATCTCAATATTAGAAACGGATTATTACTGTCTCTTATTTTTGTAAAGCCTACATTAAATAACACATTCCATTTATTGGCGACACTTGTTACTTAAAGATCACACGTCTATTTTCGCCTCCGAAACCCCTAATTACAAAGAGATTGCGCTTTCGTCGACATTTCATTATTTCGGCCGACATTTTCACTCGTTCGCCGCGCCCTGCAATTAATCCTAAATGTCATATGATTCGCCCACTTTAATTTTAATTCAAGTTGTTTACTGATAGCGGTTTGATTAAACGTCGATTACCTTAATATGGTGGTTAAATCAATTACGTTATTATGATTAACTGAATGATAGTTAATTCTTTTTGTTATGGAGTATACAAAACCACCTACGATTTATTAATAGGTGAAAATGTCTTGAGCTCTTAGTTAGATACTTGTTACAATTGTAAAATAGTCAGTGTGCCTTATACCTATAATTTGGTTGTATTTCGTTCAATGAACTCTATAACAATTCTTAAAACAATCAAAATGATCAGTAGCCCAATAAACCATAACGAATTAAATTTGAAAGAAGTTACGACACAGAAATGCGTTGAAAAGAAATTAAATAATATTTATAGCGAGAAATGGACCAATTTGGTTATTGGCGACGACAAAAGCTTCCTGTTAAAAGAAGCAACAAAGAGATGTAGAATAACGTCGGATTAGGGCCAATACCAGCTATCTGACATTATTACCTTGTCTTGTCGGTGCCGGACCAGTACACGCGACTGCGTTCGCGGCGCCTGTTGGCGGTACCTGCAGTACGAACCTGTACTGCCAAATTTGCACCTACTAATCAGGCAATTTCGCTCCTGAATGGTCTGACAAGTAATTACTCAGAAGTAGACTTGTTCTGTACCAAATTTAGCCAATTTGTATGTTTATGTTTGTTATTTTTAAGTGATAACCTATAATCTATGTACCTAATCTGTGTGTAATTTTTAATCTACTTGTGTGGCTCACTGTGTGCATTAGGCAACTGTAAGCACAGTGAGCAGCTGAGTGTAAAATAAATAAATAAATTACTGTGGACTAAAAGCTGTATGTTATTAAAATGTATTGGTAAAGTAAAGGTATTGTGGCTCTTAACCGACTATAAGCTACTAAACTACGGTGAACTGACTAAACTGTGAGCATTTATTTAATTGTATAATTTAACAGTACGAAAATAGAATATAATATCCATTTTAATTAAGTCTGAAGCTTACGTTAAAAGCTCATGGCAACACACCTGTTACATCTTTTAAATCGCTGTTCGCTTCTCCCTCGTACCACATACGATCGCCCTCGACATTTGCCCGTGGTAAATTTTGCCGAAACGAGCCGACCCGGTCACTAGTTACGCAATATGTCGTCCGCAAGGAATCATTTGCATTTACCAACGGAAAAGTGCACCCGATTTATTGACATCGTTCATTTTGTTTTTATTGACAGGTGTAATGACTACCGATGATTATCGCGAGAGAATTATGTGTAAGTAGATTTTATAATACCTTTCTCTGATTATAAATGTTATCGTAATTTTTAAGATTTGCGGCACCTACTTGTATGTGTGAATTAATTTATCGTTCTTGTTTTGTTTTTTTATTATTTCGTTTGACATGTTTTGCTTTTAATACAGTTCTTCAACTGGCTTTCATCCATTAATACGTATTTTGTTCTGCTGTGAATTCCTTAAAGATAACTCAGCATAAATATGGATGAATATGAAAAAAAAAAGTAAAAAGTTTAACAAACTTTCGCTGCGATCAAAATGCACAACACATAAAACAAAAAGATCATCCACGTACGTTCCAATAAATTACATAATAACTTTACTAAACCCAACGCTCACCGAAGTAGCCCGATGATTGCCGATTACGCATTCGTACAGGTGCGCGCGCGCCTCATTATTGTTCGCGGGTGGCCGCTAATGTCCTCCGTATTACCTCCCGCCCCTTGAATTTAACTGTCTGGAGTATAAGGAAATTCTATACTGAGTACCAGGTACCTACAAGAAGTTGTTGGACAAGTTTTCAACTAAATACTCAGCATCGATATTACGCGATGCTACATTATTATTCTGATAATGATAAATGGCACCAAGGTTTATCATACTATCTGATATTGTAATTTTTACATTTACAAAATGTATTGAACCTTTTGGTCTTACCGTATATGTTTGATAACTATAATACTTTTCATATTGGGACTATATTATGTCTTTATCTTACCGACTTTAAAGCTATTACTAACTCCAGTCTGAATATTTTCATAAGGCTATTCTCAGAATACTATGAAAATCAGTTTGTTGTACACCTACAGTCCTGCATGCTATTACTGTTGTTGAGCTCACTCTACAGGTTGGCTTTTATCTAGATCGTCTGTCAGACTCATAGTTAAATAAGTTTCAAATAGCACCTTGCTAATGGATGTAACTTTATCCTTATCCTCATTAGTGATAAGAATATTATATTCATCAACCAGCTTGTCTCTACTTACATAATTTTATTCCTGGTCAAAGTTTAACTACCTAAGTTTAGTCAACTCTTTATTATAAAAAAAATATTCAAAACAAAGCTCGACAGGACTTATTTTTCGTCAATTTGTTCTTTGTTTTGTTCTTTGAAAAAAAAACTGGGTACCAATTAAAGATGCAATATCTTCAAGGAAACCATCGAAATCGATATTATTATAAATGTCCATCGTCTATTGAGCATTCCATAGCAGTGATCGTCTCCCCGTCACTGATTACATGTGTCTAGACTTGCAACTTACTAACTAAGCCCAAATTCATATTCAAAACTATCCATCTCATACCAAATAAGTAGTACATCGCGAACATGCTTCATCTCATTTATTCCAATGTTAGGCTATACTACTAAGGTGAAGACATAATTTTCGTTTCATTAGAAAAACCCGGTCCTGTTATGGCGTGGCGCCTGTCTCACGTTAAGATCAGTCGGTACGTGAGTTGATTATTTATTTTATTGAATATGGATATTGGCGGAAACTGACTGTATTAACATGTGCAATTGGAAAGAAAACGCTGAAGTGCGCGATTGTGATTGACTTGGACAACACGGATGTGTGGCTTGATAACATCTATTGTGACAAAACGATAATAATAAAATCCATCATGGATTCACGATCTGCCGTATTTGACAAAAGTAAATTGCCCAGAGAAGACATTGCACAGAAAATATAGCATATAACAACAACATCTTTACGTCAAAATCTTCGAACCAATTTAGCTTTGGTTTTATAGGTGTTCAAAAGATGCCGAAAAACAACAGTCCTAAAATGGGGACTATTCCAATTTTAATGATCAAACAGTCGATTCTTGTTAACTTTGCCTTAAAACTTCGTCCTAGCTTTAATTATAACACAAGTTGCATAACATCTGAAGTGGTTGGAAGTGAATATTATTTTAGGAGTTCAGACACCGTGCTGCGGCTCCATATTCTATTTAAATAGCAACCCTGCTACTTAAATGCTAAAGTTTACTTTTCATTGTGTAGGTGTGAAGTAGTTGTGTCCTTTTAGTTTTGATGTACCGTCACATGTCGCATATCACTCATCGGCGCGCTTCCTTTTCGACAATAATAAATAAAAAAAGTTAGACGGGTCAGATTGAAGCGGTTTCAATGAAATTAAAGGTTGATAGATTGAGCGTTTAAATTTATGTAACTAAGCGATATTTTAGATTATATTTATTCTTATAGTGTTATGTCAGTCTTATAATATCTTATATCTGGAGTGAGTCATATGTCAATTCATAACTGATACTATAAATACGATATTGTTGACTTGCCAATATCTAAAAGCTTAGCGCTAAAATCACCGAAGCAATTGCTGAGCATTTCAGTGTAGAGGTAACGCGTTATGGCCTAGAATATAAGCTCACTGAAGCAAGGCTAGGCGAACAAACATAAAGGATATGAAGCAAATTAAAAATAATATTTGAATTATCAGTGACGAAAGAGATTAATTCAAAGAATTGAATGCTATAAATATTAATAATATCGTTGTGATAGTTGACAGCACTGACAATCTCATTGCTATAACACCTAATTTAATAATTTTAAACTCAACTTAGTTGAACCAAACGAAGACAAACCAAATACATTATTTAATAGAATGTTGTGATTCTGCTTCATTTCTGATAGCACCTAGATCTAAATAGATGTTGCCTTACTTCTTATGAGCTAGTTCTTCTAATCACTTAGATGAAAGAACACATTTCTCCTTCGCATTGGCACAATAAAGGTGTGATACTGAACCGTATAAGTATATCAGTTGCTGCACAGAATCCTATTGACCTCGATAGTTGAAAATATTTATTTTAGAAAGATCTATTTTAAATGTGTAATCGTTAAGAGTGTTGAGGCAAAAAGTATCACCTATAGATGTATGGTTACCGTTTATATAATTATTGCGTTTTAGATTAGCTTTGGCTTGAGTCTGTGAAGATCAAACGATCCACTTTCGCAGCTTTCTAAAAGAGCTTTTATAATTTTGATTATTAACTGCCTCGATGGTCTAGTGGTTAGCGTATGCGCCTGTCACCGCGAGGTCTTGGGTTTGATTCCCGGGTCGGGCAATATGTTGTTTGTGAACTTTCCGTCAGGAAATTCTCAAAAGAAACACGGAGTTGGAATTGTGCGCGGTGTATGGCGATAGGCTCACTCCCTACCTAGACCTAAACATAACAGATGAAATGTGGGTGAGGTACGACTCTGCCACACTCTTCTGGGTAGCATAAGTGTGATGTTATGTTATGTTATGTTCATTTTTAATTGGTACTACATCGCCTTGACGTTGTTGTTAATTTATTTCTGTAATGTGCAAAATTCATTACAATATTTCGATTGGTGTAATTATTCAAAGAATATCCATATTAAAATTTGTTTCTAAATAGGTGTCAAGGGACACTTCAAGGAACAAACAAACAGATCCCTTTGAAAAACAGTCCGCGATGGCGAGTAACGGGCCCTCGACCGCGCCAGTATGTGTGGCAGACGCACTGGCAAAAAGCGGACCTGGCAATGTTGCCATATTCGTGATAACGATTATTATGCGACCGCAGCAAGCTTATCAAATGATCGTGTATGTTCGAGTTTGATTTGAGTTGAGATGCATTTGCGTTGTGGTGTGATACGTACTCAAGAGGAAACACGTACGCGAATTTAAAAATAGTATTTATTTCAAGTTTGAAAAATAATACATTTAAGAAACTGCTGTACTTTACTTAGTCATACGTGAATGTCCTGAATATTGTATTTATAATACATGAAATTATTTATTGTAAGATTGATGTATTCAGTAGAAAACGATAAAACAGATAAAAAGTTGTCATTGAAAGTGGCAAAGAATCAGAATAGGACACTTGATTTATCTTTATTTAGATACACTTAAATCACAAAGAAAACCAATACGACGTTTTAGGACTTGTATTTTCTTACCTTTCCAACTAACAATATCCAACTAAAGGAATACATTCTGTTAAAGCCATAGTTGAAATCCTAGCCTGTTAAGGAGATTCCACTTGCAGCACTTAGCCTACTTGTCGAGAATCCTTTGCACCAGACATGACTGACGTAAAGACGCATTACAAGCCATTTGATAACGATCTCAAACATTTTGGACAGAATGAAGACATAGATAATAAATTGCACTGTTAGACCTATCAATTGGAGTTAATGAATTAAGTGGAGGAAAAAGTCCCACGACAATTATCCATTTGGGGTTTCTGTAGATGTAGTGCAGTTGAAATTCTGAATGGACTCATCTGCAATTTCAATGTCACTTCAACTGTCAATGACAATCTTATACACTGAAAATAATCTTAGAACTAAAGATGAAGTTGTACATTAGATACAATAGCAGGACCGATGGTTTTCACTAACCTTAATTTAATTTACTACACAGTGATTATTTTATAAATAGTGCCTACTTAATCAAGAAACCTTGAATCTTATAAGAAAATCAAAATAAGGTTACTTTAGGATGCGTGTTTTTTTAATGATGAAATGATTTAGCACCAGAGAAAGGAGGATGATTACCAATCTACAATCTCTTTGTTTAACACCCTTTATATTTGTTCATTTGAATAGGCAGTTTATTTAACTACTTCGAAGATGGCGTGAGTGTCACCTATGGTAAATGATGGGATCTATTCGTAGCCGAGACTAAATTGCAAATAAATATAACTAGCCGTACATTATGCATGTCGCAGTAAATCCTTTAATTGCTACCGTGAGGGCATTAAAATAGATATTTAAATTTTAAATACGAAATATTCTAAGAAGTGTAGCTGGGCCGTACAAACGTATTCTAGGTTAAATTTTACAATGATTCTTTAGAAATAGTACTCTCAACAAAAATCTTATAGCCAGAATGCTCCAGAATCATGTACTGAATCACTAAAGAGCGGCTTCAATACGTCTACTTTAACATCTTGTAGATAGATGGAACCATTTCCAAAAAGAACAGAATACGGATATCTTCAAATGACATGCAAATATTTCACATATAAATGCAGCTTAATAAAAACTACGTCGACTAGCGTAAAACGTGTCGGAACCAACGCAGACGTCGCGCCGTCTAATTGGATCTACAGAAATATCTAGACGACGTTATGTGACATTCCACAATTTGGATATATCGGACTCGACCGCCCGTTAATACGGTTCGCGTAGTACTCCATCGAATGAAAATGCTCCTTTCTTTTCATCTTGGTTGTTAAATGTTATTGCATTTTAAAATAACGGGTTTAATAGTATCTTTAGGGAGATGCGAGTCATTGCTGAAACTATGACGTGGAAAGCTAAACTGCGTTTTCTTCAGCTGATTCGGTTTATTCATTAGCAAACATGTCTTTCATAAGTTTTTCGACGAATATCAATGTAACGTAACCAACTGGAAAAGTTTTCTGAATTTAGTAGTCTTAAAATTTTTAGTAAGGTTATATTTTCACCCATTACGGAACGGAGAAGTTTTTATGCGTTTTAACTACTGGTCTTCAGTAAATACACCATTATGATTCGAATAAGAACGAATCCTTTTTTCACTTTCTATTAACTTTTCTTCGTTCTTTATTTTCTTATTTTAATAAAATAAATAAGATAAATATTCATTTTAGTATACCAAAATTTGGCAATAAGGCAAAATCAGTTTCATTTCAGAACCTAACCTATACCATGACCATTTTATTTAACAGTATTCTTTGACGTTATCGTATCAGATGCATTTCCATTAAATACATCTATTGATTACGAGGTTAAGCAGACAATGACATACAAATTCAAACAATTAATGATATCAGTCAATAGGACAACCTATTCAATGCTGTTTGTAGAATTTATCTATGTGAAAAAGAAAAATCACAAACTAAAACTCAAGTTTGTAAAGAAAAAGATTGAATTAGACAATGGTTTGAATGAGACACGTAAGAAAAATAAGTCACTAGAATTTAAATAAACTTCTTTTTTTGCCTTCTAACTACTGGAGGACCAGAATGGTCTTAGACTTCAAAATCAAAATTTAATAAAATCAATAATGACTCAAATAAATCGAATTCCAAAAAGCAGACAGTCTGAAAGCATCGTCGGTACCTATAACAGGAGGGCGGGTACGGATCTACGCGTTAATGCGAGGCCACCGTGCCCGAGCCTCGCCATCGACACCATTGTCGACGACCGTCGACCCACGGATTGCTAAACAACTGTTGCCATGTCAATCTGTTTCGATTAACATTGTAATGACTGATTCAGGTGATCTTATTCTCAAAGCTGATGTAGAGTTGAAACGAACGAAGTGTGGCTGCAAATACATGATGATGGTGCAAACGTTAGACTAGATAGTTCGATTCTTAAAGGACTCATATTATACATAAGCCAAAAGATGAATGGAATTAAAATATGTAACTAGATATTTTTTGTCCGTTCAAAATGTCTCTATCATAAATATGATAAAATCCCGGAATACATATTCGGTTTAAATCTTGAAAAGAGCAATGTGAATAAACCGTTTAAAATTGTTATGAAATAATTCCAAAAGAAACAAAGCGAGTATTTATATTTTTAATTTTATTCTTAGTTATCTTCGTTTTGTTTTAGTGTCTAATAAAATCTACATAGTGTTTGTAATTAGAATTTATTCTCAAGTTATAATTCTTTGTTACTGACCGCTTTTAAACACGTGTTTAAAAAAAATCTTTTTAAAAAGTTTGCTGAATCTGAAAGTTATAAATTAACTTAAAAATTTACAAACGATGATTAAAAAACAAATGAATATCTTTACTTTTTAAAAACTGAATTAAAACCTTAAATTTGATATTAATTTAAATTGAAGTACCTATCTAGTTTTGACAATCCCAATGGCTTGACGTCAACATAAAACATAACAATTAACGGATTGGCAAATACAACTAGATATTAAAATTAATTACTCGACTCACAACAATTTAAGCACGTTAATGACGATGGGTCTCAGACTTTCGCACAGGTTGTCTCATTATATTTATAGAGTTATGGTTTTAATTATATTAGTCTTCATCTAATTCCTGCTTGAATTAATATCAATAAGATAAAATTATTCTGTTTATTATTATGTTTTCACTAAAGAGCATTAACTTAATAACATTGACTGCAATCGTTTTTTTTTGGGTCAACTGTCGTTAATAATTGTTAACGTGTATTTCATTTTAAGTTCTTAGATTGGCAATTATGTTAGCCTTTTTAACTTTATACCAAGTGAAATTAAATGATATCATATATTTTTCAAATTTCACTCATTAATTTTGTTAATGCCTGATTTCTTGGCAGACTATTGCGGTATCTTTCCTAAAAATAATTCACAATATGCGCATAATTGCTTGGTAGTTCAAGAAAATATCTTCGACTTTAAGATTCATAATCAGTTCCATTTTGATCTAGTCCAAAACAAGAGCTTTGGCATGGACCATGCTTTCAGACAAACCACCAATGGTATAGATCAAGGATCTTCAATTGCATGTTACTAATAACACTTGCAACGATACTAACGAGTACACTAATGAACTATCTCACAAAGATGGCGTTGATCGTAAAACGTAATAATTTTACGTATGTTAATATATAATAGGACAGTAAAGGCAACGGAGCGAGACCGGCGTAATGGAGGTGTGGCAGGGCGGAACGGCATGTTAAGAGTGCTGTTAGATATACTAAGGCCAAATTTTTTATTATTAATTTGTCTATCTCATTTAGTGATATAAGTATTGATACATAGATAGAAGACCAAATAGACCCAGTCTCTTTTTATGATATGCTATCATATAAAAATTTCTTAAATCATTTGGATTTAGTATTTCTATTACAGTGCCATAAGTGATAAAGCAAGAGTTGAAATGAATGAACTGAGCAGAAAATTAATTACCCAGAGATTTTATTCAATGTCACTATAACAGTAATTTTGACGTGAATTTAAATTCAAGAAAGGCTTTGCGACAGGCGTGAGAATAGTAGTACAACAAAGTAACACAGCAGACACCTAAAGATGAGGCTAAATTATTCGTCGATTGACAACAGTTCCAAGTGATTCTGATTACCACTTTTAAGGTAAAGCTCAAAGGAATATGCTTAATATACACACATTCGTAAGTAAATACTTCGATTTACATGCGCATCTCGACTTCGACAGCTCTAATGTCCTTTTAAGTTAGGAGTCACGATTTAGATCTGAACGTCCAAACATAAATTTATGTTGACTAAAAATTGCTTTATGCCAAATAAGTTATCGGGCCTCAAATGTGGGTACAGGTGTTTGGTAAATAAGCTACTACTGCAAAATACATCTTGATATCAGTATGTGATTCTTTTTTTTAAAGAAGCCAAAATGCATATTGGCCAAAACATGCGATATAAAATAAATGTATTTTTTTTTAATGTTTTACTTCTAAGCATTTTCTTTATAGCAGTAAAATTCTGATTTTATGAAAACTTCTGGATCTGGTGACTTCCCGGCGTGCCCGTCAGGATCCATGATTAATACTGTACCCATTTATTAGATATTTTATACATTGTGGAATGCAATAAAGAATTACTTAAATATTTGAATATTATCAAAATATTTTGGAAAGTCTTGAGTCATCGATATATCCATACACGTGTAGATTTTGGATATTGTTGGATACTCTTGCATTCCTTCCTGACAGTAGCATAGACAAAAGGAAATGTAGGATATGGAAAATATAAACATTTTGGCTAGAAACATGGTTAGGTGTAAACAGTGAAATGTCTAATAGTGTTGGTATTTAGGTGGAATCACTGAAATCCAAAATTTATGACCAATAGTCTGAAATTGAAATGGGATTCGAGTATGTGTTTCCTGTATTATAAGTATCTTATGAAGCGTCATCTTTTTCCTAATTTTATAACACTTTGGATGCTCGTTAAGTTTAGTCGTAGTTGCACGCTACACTTTATACAAATCAGCATTTATTTGAATTGGATGGTTAATAAGTTTAGGTATTATAAGTAAACTGAAGTGTAACAAAGAAATATAGAAGTTTGTAAATGTTAATTCTGTAATACATGCTGTGGATTATACATTGAACATAAGACTTCTAAAAGAATTTTGGAGTGAAATGTTATCTTCAGTTATTACTCTTAGAGTCAATATCAAAATGTTTTATTTTGTGAAAAAAAATCATTTATAAGAGAGGTACAAAGATGTCTATAAAACTTTTAGCTTGAGAACTTTGAAGTTTTTTTTGGTACGCCATAAAATTTTGGCAAAATATTTCAAATTGCGGTATATAAAAGAACAGCTGCAGAAGTGGACGTAACGCTATTGACAGCCAGCAACAAGTCTCAACTAGAGCGTGTAATGACGTCATCCATTGATTGCCCGCAACGGATCATCTGCGTTTATCATTTTATTCAATTTGGATGTTCATGACTCTTGGGTTTGGGGTAAGCAGATTTATGCAATGCTGCTGATGAGTGCGCAATTTTTGTTGTTATTATATTGTTTGATAATTTTGTTATTTTCTATGAAGATAACTATTAGTCTATGGGCCTGAACATTTGCATCTTAGAACTGACAAGGACAATGATCATAATAGTAACAATAGGTAAATATTTTAATGTGAATACAAAGTATGAATACCGATAGGTTTAGATCGTAAAACCACGTGCACAAAGGTGCATTGTGCAGAATTAACAGATGACTAGCCCCTAGTTATAGATATATAAGTAGAAGAACTTGTTTTCTTGCTTGACACGCAGAATGGTAAGCAGCTGATGCCATTGTCGCCTATCTCGATCACAATCAACATGAGAAATAATGAAAATATCGCATTTAAACATTATTCCTACTGATTATTTATCGTAACGTCTTTGTTTTTAGACTTCATTGATTATAGCCTACTAATGTTTATTCCTATTTATTTTGCCGGCCTATCCTCGATGATTCTTTGTTATAGTGTTCTACTTTTAAATATTAATTGCACTAAAGACACGTATTTTTTCTTTCTGAAACCGAACTCATTTTTCGGGTTCGTTTCATAAACAAAATGTGTCAAGGATTTGTTGTGAGAAAAACAATTTTATGGAACTGGAAATCGTGTTTCAATGTTCTTCGGTTATTAAATATGAATAATGCGAGGCGAGTTTAATTTGTGGTCGGTACAAAGGCTCCGTATCTATTTCCTAGCCACCTACCTGACCGTTTATGAGGGGTGCATAAATGAGGTTGCCTCTGTAAGTGGCGTGCGTTTCGTATGTTTTGCAGCGCGGCCACGGTTCTCGCGACCACTATTCACTACTGAGCCTAAAATGGACTCATAATGGCTACTTGTTCCTACGATACACCTGCTGCCATCGCATATTTGTTACCAGTATTTATTTGTGTATTAAGTTCTATTCGTGTGCCGCTTACGGCTAACGTTGTGTTTGATACTCGAAATCTAAGATCTACTCAGCATGCATGGTGGCCACATGGAATCTGACAGAACGTACTCATACCAATGGCGAGTCGATAAAATCTGATCTCTGGTGTACCTTACGTGTCCTCAAGTTCCATGTGACCGGCTCCATCCTCGTTGTAATAAAACACTGAACACTCACTGTAACCAGGCTTGTAGACGGCACGTATCCTCTTTATCAACTTTCCAGTTCTCTTGAGGGGAGGGCCGAGAGCGACCGCAGAGTTTTTCCCCCGTTTTTCCGCGAACACGATATAGTTCCGTCTATTTTTCAAGGGCACTTCGAACCGCGAGGAGCAGTCTAGGGGGTCGGTGGGCAGCTTGAGCCGAATGACGGCGTCGTCTTTGGGCCAGCGGCCCTGGCGGTGCAGCACGCGGCGCACCTGCACGGTGGCGGCGTCGCTGGCGAGCGACTGCACGCGCGCCTCGAAGGCGGCGGGCGCGCGGTAGGCCCGCCACGCGACGTCGGCTCGCTCGCAGTAGAGGCGGCGCGGCGCCGCCAGCCCGCCCGCCAGCCACAGGCACAGCAGGGCCCAGCACAACGCCGCGCGCCCGCGGCCCCTCATCGCGCCATCGCAGCCGCGCGAGTGAGCGAGGTCGAGCAGCTCGCCGGTCGCCGTCGGTCTCTGTTCGCGCGCTTGTTTCCCCGAGAGCGGTCGGCGCGCGACTGGCCCCACTGCACTGAATCATTCCGCCGCCCACACCGAAATAGTCGCGGTACGGACCGAGCACGCGTCGCTGATTTATCTCGTCCGATGATTAATTTGCGCTTGTTATATGTAATTAGTGGGTACCATGTCGATTGTTTGATTAGCGATACGTTTGGGGTGCGCTGTCCGCGGAAACCACGTGGTCGAAATAAGATTTTTTAAAACTTTTAATATATTAATTATAATATTTCAGGACTCGCTTTAAGTTTTTCTCTTGTGAAATCTCATTATTTTCATTTTAGTAGAGCTTGTTATAGGGCTGTTAAGAATTGAGTACCAAATAGTGGTATTTCCACCAAAAAAATTGTATAGTTGACTCTAGAGTAACTTGTCTAGTAAAAGGCTTTACCCACTGTAGCAGAGATTTTCAACTAACGACTTTCGCTTCGTAGCAACGTCTACGACCCGTGCAGCCGTGTAGCGCGTAGACGCGCCGTAGCTTTGACCTCAGTCGTAGACCCACGACCTTGCGATAGTTTCAAACTCATGTATTTCACGAGTACGTAGATCTAGTCGCTTACTTAACTTAATTTTTTGGGATGGCGCCTAAATCATGAAACGCGTAGATATTCAATGTAGGTAAAATGTATTATAAGATTATGTTAATTAAAATGTTGTCTCAGCCTACAAAAATATATTCTAGCACAACCTTAAATAACTACCTATAGCCTTTATTATAATGGCAGTGGTGGCAAGGTGTTTACTTGAATTCAAGGATTGGTAATACTACTCTAAAAGGGCTAAACTATAGATACACTTGCTATTGCTGTGCGTACACATATCAATCAAAACATAGGGTTGACCTCTATTAGGAGTAGATTGTTAAAATAATAGTGAAATTATCCATGAGTTATAAAAGGCAATGCCCAAAAACTGGATCGTCACCTACCTTGTGCCACGAATATAAGATAATAAATAATTTCTAGTTTTGAGTATGACGATTATCTAGTAATAAGAGGCATAACTTAAGCGAAATTTAATAAACAAAAGTGATTTTCTATTTACACATGAAGGATGACCGACCAGGGCGCAAAAAAATATTCATAGAAAAATCACGTGTTTTTACATTTGTGTGTATTAAAATATCCGCCATATAATTATTCTTTTTTATATTATTCTTCATAATACATCAGTTTTTATCTTGGCATAACCACAGTATAGATAATACAGCAGCTATAAATAATTCCATAATCAATTGGTCATACTCCTTTCATCGTATTTAATTGCAGGAACATGCCTGAAGCTTTTATTCGTGCAAATGTTCGTTAAAACTTGAACTACTTCTTTTTTTTTTAATAAATTTAATTCACGGAATGTACTTATTCAAACCACTCTGTAAATTAAAAACGTAGTTTTATTTGGACTATATTAAAGTTGCCAGATAATACATAAATCTTGATCGCGTGTTCCTTAAATTGAAAGTACAACATTAATACATTCCATGTTCTACGTCTGCCAAACTTAATTTAAATTTATTCAGTAGGTTAATCGAGATGGCTACAATGTTGCCGTTTGCATGTTAAATCTAAATGAACGATGCACATTTGCAAGGTTTTCACAGAAATGAAAATTATTGGGGGAGATTAATGTAATACATTTCAAATGTTGCAATTATAGTATGCAACAGACAAACTTGCTTTTTACTTGATGGTAGATGATAACAACTTGATGTTGGGATTATTATTTAGGATAAAATATATTAGTATCATTGTAACAATATTTTGTCCTATGTCTGTCCTGTAAGGGTATAATAATGATTATATTATTAATTTAAACAAGCTCTACACCTTGCAAATGTAAGAAAAGATATTTTAGAATAAAATAATATTATGAATTCAAAAATAGTCTGGAGTAAACACAGTCCAAGAAATTAATAAATAATAATAAATAAATATTTCACAACTCACACACAACGCCATCTAGTCCCAAACTAAGCAGAGCTTGTACTATGGGTACTAGAATAACTGATACTAATACATACATACTTTTCTTTTGTAAATACATACTTATTATACATAGAAACACCCAGACTAAGACAAACCCCCATGTTTATGCACACAAAGATTTGTCTTAAGTGGGAATCGAACCCACGACCTCGGCGTTGCAGGCAGGTACACTACCCTCTCCGCCATCCGGTCGTCAAATGTTTTAAAATAAAAATTACATAATAGTTAATGGTATTGGCAATCTATGTATGTATGGATGTGAATAGTTTAGTAAAAATAGCCCAGGTGACATATACTATATAATCTTTATCAATATTTCATATAAAGTAATTTAGATGTCAGATTCTAACCTCAAAAAAAACAAATTGAAATTATCATGACTTGTTTGGTATCAAATGGAAGGTGTTGGAGAGCATATTACAATTGTTTGAAAGTCATATTATTTTATACGATTAAAAGCGGTCAATCTACTCGTTTCAGTTGCACATGTGTCAGTACATGTATACGGCCTGTTGGTTTCAGAGGTTTCATTTATTTTGACTATACTAGTCTATCTTCTTTTCTATACAACACATTCCGGCTGCTGCTTGCGCTTGCGGATTAATCTAGACTGGATCTATCTAGACCAGACCAGAAACAGTCCATAAAACAGGACGGTGCCAATTTTCTAATTCAAACATGTTAATTTTGTGTACTAGTAGTACTATTCACACAAAAACGTTATAAATGTCTGCACGTGTGGTGTAGTGGTTTAAGCGGTCGCCTCGCCGCTCTCCACTGCACTGGTGTTGTGGGTTCGATCCCCACATGGGACAAATCTTTGTGTAATTCGCAAGGATTTTTTCTGAGACTGGGTGTGCTTGTGTGAGTGAATGTGTGTATTTGGCCTGGTCATTGGGACCATTGGATAGTGTAATTGCTTCTGGCGTTCTATCTAATGTGAAAAATCCAAATTTATTTATTATTATTAATTTATAATTACTCCAAAATAATCCCGGGTGAAACTTCCTCCATACCTGGAATGTCCTTTCTCACAGGACTGAATGATTGAGACCTAACGGTCCTCAGACCAATTGCCTCATATCCGGTGAAAAAAAAGTAAACAGAGTATACGCACCCTTACGGCTCAGGTAGATAGTTCATTCATAATCGTTGTGAATGACCGATTCGGGTGGAGGTCCGTCGGTGAATGGAAGAACGGTAGAGTGGCGCATCCGCTAGGTGCTAGGTAAATCTTTCCTATATCAATTAAATAGTTTGCTAATCAAAAAGGATAAAGGGCTTAAATTAATTTATAATTTGTATTTTCATTAAAATTTTATAGTTTTTGTTACAATGAATTGATCTTTTATTTGAAAGCAATTTTTACTACATTTAATAAGCAATCTTAATTTGTTCAAGTTGTTTCAAATGAAAACAAAATATGTACGCTTGAAACAAACCTGCATTTTTTTTAGCAAATAAATACGAAATATGCTTAAAACAAAACAACATTAGTTTAATTATTGTATTTATTAAAAGCACATTTTGTATTTATGAGTTTATTTTGTCCAATAGCTGAAGAAAAATTTTAATGACTCCTTCAAAACTCACGTTGACTATAATTATATTAAATACATTCTAATAGACTATTCTGTCTCCGGAACCCATCGACCCAAAAATCCTATTTTTTTTTACACCACACAAAAACGGTCGGCTCCGGTGGCCGGCACCTTTTGTAATGCACTGTCACCATTGATGCAAGCACGTGCGTATTCGGTGTGAACTAGGAATACCTGTCGTTTATGAAATTAGACGCTAATACATCCTTTTTGTACTACCGAGGAAGTGTCCTGCGTGGGAATGCAACAAAAATACAATAAATATGGCGTATAATTGCTTTTGCACCGATTTTTTGCTTTAGGAAAGTAGAAACATCTTCGTTTCTCAGGGCAACGTTACAATGTACGATATTGTTGTTTATTTGAAACTGAAACGCAAGCGCCACTTTGAATAAATATGAATTATTTTTTTAACAAGCATAGCAAAGTACCATCAAAATCTAACGGCATCTTGTAACTTCAATTTAATCGGACGTTATCGAATTAAGGCTTAAATTATGAATCATGGTACAGACCTTCCAGGTATGATTTAGTTTAAAAAAAATCTGTCGTACTTTTGATATTTCGTGTCGTAGTTTCCACCGCACCGTAGAGATTTTTTAATCCGTTAGATACTGGCACCAACCCTCACACCTGTTTGTAATTAACAAGCCTTAAGGCACAAAGGCTTTTATCACCTGAACCTTAAATCCGTACTGTTATATTCTACAGAAGTTTGTCCGACAACTCCATAAAACATACCTGTTCTTATCATGGACTAAACTTCTATCTATTGATCAAAAAGTTTATCCAACACAGGTGTTACATTTTTCTTTAAAAACTGATTAAACAAAGAATTTAATCTCCTTAACGTTTTACCTTAAAGCTCATAATTACAAACAGGTGTGAGTAAAAGCAAAAATAAGAAACAAAACAAAACAATTATGAGAAGAACAAAATAATAAAAAGCCGTAAGCTGTTATCGAAGCGTATTGTTTGACAACACGTGTTCGCAATTGCCGGTGAGAACGCCAAAAACAATTGATAACTTTTTTTTGTTTTGTTTGTCTGTACCTTTTAAATAAATATGGGTTCGAATTAATTTAAATGTGTTAATTTAAAAATACTTGAATTTCGGAACGAATGTCTAGATCTAGAGCAACTAGACTAGTTTATAGGAGCTTTCTTACAGCGTTGAAAAAAAACAATATTTGTTATGTCAAACAAATAAATTAAGATTTCCTCCATTGAGGTTGGTCCTGTGTTATATGTAACAAATGAATAATCTTTATATTCAATCTATAAAAAAAAAAAAATATGATGAGAGTTGGAAATTAGTATTAAGAAAGTATGCAAGATATTGAGTTTTGTAAAAGGAAAAATGTACATTTCTGCTTCCGATTAACCCAACTGAACTCTTTAGATATTCTTTGCTTTAAAAATGCCAGCCTATAACCTCGATATTATTCACCAATTCGAATAATAACATGCTTAGTCCCTAAAAACATACTTAAAGATTAAGTTTATTGACCCTTAAAAGGTTCTTTTGCAGCAATCATGTTTAAAAAAGTACTTATTCCCGAGATTATATAAAAAGGTTTGTAAAATGGTCCAGATGGTTGAATTTCGTGATGTCTTCATTACAGAAAGCCCGCGGTAGTAAGTCAACTTAATGCAAAAATGACAAAATAAATTATAATGTTGCTGTGCGCGCGAAACCCCGGCGTTTGGTGTGTGGTAATCAACGGCAGGTGGCTCTACTTATTTAATTGTGGATTTTGAAAGCTTTCCTGAAGACAATTAACAGAAAGTCAGAAAGAATTCACATTTATTTGTCAGTTCTTTGAGTTACAAACTTGTTGGGACTAGTC
The DNA here is from genome assembly GCA_905147285.1 of Hypena proboscidalis. Lineage (NCBI taxonomy): Eukaryota > Metazoa > Arthropoda > Insecta > Lepidoptera > Erebidae > Hypena > Hypena proboscidalis. The sequence goes on from LR990129.1 coordinate 22,684,881, forward strand.
CCGAGCTTTTTAGCCGTTCACGCGTGATGCTGTGACCTAGGGATTCATTTATATTAATAATAAAATATTACTTTATTTAAGGTTTTTTATTAAAATGAGCATAAACTTAACATAACATAAAACGTGCGTGAAACGCATGCTTCTCCATCATAAATAAAAAAAACCCTTTGGGTTATTTGGTTTTAATTTTAAACTATGTACAGTTATTAAGTTTAAATATGAGTTTGATAAAGATCCTCATTAATAAAGCAATTCATATTTCACATAAATTTATGTACTACTGATTTTTTTACGTAATAATTACCATTATTTTGTACTTATTCTCCGCTTGTTTTTACAATTCTTTTATTTGTATAAAAAAAATAATTGTGTGTATATCTATTCAATCTTCATTCAAAAAATTCTTTAGAACCTGTTATTAAATGCATGGAAACTATTATTAATATTTTATTTTATGTACATCTAATTAAAATGAGATATTTAAGGTATTTGACCTAGACCAAACACGTGTGTATCTTATTAAATGATTAAATAGTTAATTATAAAATACCTATTGCATGCAATTAACATATTTAAAACTTTATCTTATTTGTGTTTTAAAATAGCTGGTAGGTTTCAATCTGAGAATTCTAGTTAAACTTGAATTCATGTAATTCTCTAACTAAAAATTTATTAAAATTAACATGTCATTCTCTACTTGAAAGATTTTAAATGAACGAAACTTTTAATATCGAAGTTCTGGAATGACTAAGCTTTGCGTTATATAAACTTTATATTATAATGAGTTAATCCAAATATTTTGCTTGGAATCAAAAAAGTATTTCAGCTCTGATGGACATTTAAGATAGGAAAAATAGATTGTAATAACTAGTAACACAAGCTTACGGGTTACTCTGTTCTACCTTACCTCTGGAACTGAAAACCCCCTTGCCAGGTTTACAGATGAACTGAATAAAGTTGCTGGAAGGGACTGGATGTAGAAGGCGAAGGATCTGGTGTTGTATTGCCAAATTGGGTATTTTCAGCACTGTACTCCGGAAGGCTGAGTGGATATAGATTGATAGTTACTCTACCTACAGGTATAATCCATCTTTAGTGTGCCAACAATCAAATTGGAAAGATAAGTAGAGCCACTTCCCTCCCATTACTCTCCGGCCACCCTCGATGACGCGGTCGTTTCTCGTTAACCATATAATTGTTTAAATTGTCATAATTTCGCCCGCATAATGCCGTGACATAAATATTTATTTATCGGCACACAACTGATAACGATAATTGCTGATGACCAAACTCTTGATTTAAGACTCACTTTTGAGACCTTTATTAGGCTGGGTTTGTTTTAAATTCTCGTAAGGGTGATATTACACTTATCGACTGATTCTCCATGGATGCTCAATCGACATTGATCGATTACTGTAACAGAACTGAAACTGTCGACTGAATTCAACTAAACCGATCCACCATCGATCGATTGGTATTGGAATAATAATGGTGTGTTGGTAGAGTAATATCAAAATCTTTACTTTCAATCAAAGTTTTCTGAAATTCGTAATGTTTTCTGAATCAACAATATTAGATTGCCTGCGGGTTATTAGAAGCCAGAAAGTCTGAAATCTAGTTTAACAAAGAGTCTAAGTAATCAAATCACTGCGTACTAGCTTATGGAGTTCCGATGGCAATGTGACTAAGAAAAAAGCTCGAGGCATTAAGCGTTACGGATGCGAACAGACTGCCAAAACTCAGACGCATTTAAATATCACTATAATATTTTATGATGTTGGTGCAAACTTAATTAATTAATATCTTTTACGTAGCGATATTTGTCGGATGCAAGAGCAAGACCAAGACCTTTGCTCATAAATGGGCCCTTACAGCACCTCTTTGCAGGTGTCCAAAGAGATATAGGTCCTAAATTTTGTCACTTTATGTTCAATATTGGAGTTTTAAAGTGTATACAATACAATACAATACTATACAATTCTTTATTGATAACTCAATGTTACATGTCAGTTTTTTACATTTTCTTATAATAATAATATGTCACAAAATAACGTTTAGATATAAGCATGAATCCAAGGAAATCCGACATCTAAGTATACAATTCACATTTCATTTCTTCCTTCTTAGTATAAAATAGTAATCAAAACTAACTGGCGCCTAGCAGTGAATAGAATCGAATCGTCAACCAGAAACGCTTAGCCCGAGTTCTACACCTACATGTCGGCCGCCAAAGTATCCATCGGATAGGTCGCGTTTGGTTTGTTTCTCTCGCGCCCCGGAGTAAATATAACTCACATGTTACGGTTATCCCTTACTACGGGAATGGTGAACTCGAGTGGATGTAACGATCGAGTTTGAACGTTTACTTTCTTGATATTATAGTTATATAATTGCAGTGGCTAAGACATTAATTTGATCTTTAATGGGCTACCTTACAGCTCATTATACCAAACTTACATTTCTAAAAGAATTTACATGGATGCAATTCTACATTGAAGGACTGCGTCCCGGTTAACTTAACACTAATATAAAGGCTTCATTCAATAGTATCAATTATCATGCGCTGAGTAAATTTAGAAACAACTTATAAAATGCAACAACAACACATATGCGATCAAATATACGAAATATTAATAAAAAGCACTGCTTTAATAGGAATGCTCAGGAAGCTTTTGACAGCTTTTGGTTGCTGGAATAGACACAAAAGCTTAAATTATTTTTAGATAGACTTGGTATCCCTCTGAACGATGTGTCTATCGTTTGATCCACGACTAGAGCTCCAACTAGCTATTCTGCCATTGTTGCTTTTATTCTTTGATTAGAAACAGTTTTGTCTACTTTAATTTTATTTTTATGAGTTGCATGTGCTCATTATTTATCTATTAGATAAAGGAGATTCATTCGAGCTAGTAATCATTGGTATGGGATCAGTGCTCTCACCTTTACCGCGTGACGTAGTGACGTCTATTTTCACATTACATTCGTTAGCCATATCTGGTATTTGAGGATTTTGAAGTTAACAACTCATAGCCTTGGGAGGCATATTCAGATGAAATATTACTTTTGAAGCTATGAATTTGGCTTTGAGCTGTTGATGGAAAATACAAACCTTCCATCATCAGCTCAGTAATATAAAATGATGGCTGCCAGACGCTAATATTTAGATAAATTCAGATGTATATGAAAATCACTGTAAATTCATATAAAAGTCGAGGGTTTCCCTCAATTTCCCTGAGATCCCATCTGGAATTTATTTTCTTCGCTGTAAGATAGAAAATGTAGTCAACGTTAGGTGCGAAGCTTTTCCAAAAAAGTATCTCCAAGAGATAAACTTGACAGTTAAAAGTTAATAGTGGTAAGGCAGAGTTCATTTGAGCAAGCTTGAGGGATCCCTACCTCTTCCACCGTCTGCCTATAGTATATGCACATAAACTATAAAGTATATTTACTAACTTTGAGCTGTTGATGGAAAATACAAACCTTCCATCATCAGCTCAGTAATATTTGTGACGGCTGCCAGGCGCAATATTTAAATATAGATAGATTCAGAAATTATATGAAAAACACTGTTAGTTCTTAAAAAAGTTGAGGGATTCCCTCAATTTCCCTGAGATCCCATCATCAGACCCTGACTTCCTTACGATGGGACCACCCTCAGGATATACCCTTTCGACAGCGGACAAATATGTAAAGGTAAAGCCTTCAGACCTTAAGTACCGATTTACACACAGAAAGATTTAAAAAATCTTAGAAAATGCATAATATAACCAAAAATAACAACTTAAAAAACTCTACAAAGTAATGGCATGTTACTTCTTGTCTGAATATTGTAGCAAAGCGACTGAATACGTCATCGTTCAATGTACAGGTGCGCGGGGACCGTTTGGGAACAGAGACGGGCATAGAGCCGAATGAATTTAAAATCTTTTATGTCAGACTATATTATTTTGTATAAAAAATCATTCTCATTTCTTGTAATAAATATTAAATTAACTTTTATTTTAAAATAAAAGATAATTAATACATAAAATTATAAAAAAATTGCTTCAACATTTTGTGAAAAACAAGTTCGTTTTACAAAAATGACTTGCTTAGTTTTGATGCCGGCTCCAGACGCTGGCTGTTTGTCGCAAATGACCAACAGCAAACACTAAACACAAGCGTGTTGAGATGCAAAACTGTTTGCCGAACACAAACAGTAGCGACACCGGCTCCAAACACTGGCGAACACAAACAAAAACAGGCAATCAAATACAGGCTATATTATTATTGTCTGACTAACTAATTTGTTACATCATATGCAATTTAATGTAGTTCGTCCTGTTTCCGGTTTTACCTATGTTATTATTATTCCTCTTTATTAATCTTTAAACTTATCTCTTTATTAATAAAATATTACCAAGTTGAATGTTCAGCATTAATTTATTTACACAAATCTCAGAAATCATTTCATGTTTTTGATGGGTTTAAAAAAATAAAAAACAAGTGCCTCTCCACACCACTCCTGTCCAGTCTAATTAAGTCGGCGGGTGCGGTGCGACACGCGACCAACCGCAGATGCGTCGTCCGTCTGTGCACGCCCTTAGCGTTTATTTTTTATTTTAAGTCTGATCTTTTAGTAATTGCGATATTAAATATTTATATTCTGTTCAGTGAGAACTTAAACGGTCAGTTTATTTTTTATTTTATCTTAAAGTCTCTACAATACTCTTCATTACGTTTATAGATGGAAGTTTTCGGTGGCAAATGTAATGTGTATTTTAAAACATAACATAACATTGTATTACCCAAAAAGGGTGTGGCAGCTGTGTATAACACCCACACTTCACCTGTTTGGTTAAGGTTCCATTCCAAGGGCAGTGAGAATTTAACTCCGTGCTGCTATTGAGAATTAACTGACGTAAAACACTTTTGCTCGACCCGGGCATTGCATTCGAGACCTCGCGTGAAAGAGGCATGTGTATTTTAATAAATATGAATATTAACAGTAGATACGCCAACCCTAGAATATCATAATTTATTTATTTATTTAATTAATTATGGATCTCCAACAAGAGCATTTTAGTGTATTCTCTCAATTAAAGGTGACCACAGCTCACAAACATTAGATAAAAAGTTCAAGAATAAAATAAATCAAAACATAGAATTACAATTTAGAATTAAAATATTATAATTTTTTTACAGGACGTTATTTTACTTGAGGTTCGAAAAACAATTATAATGGAAGGTCTCATCAGATCAGCCATCAACGCTGTCTACCAATTCACCAGCAGTTACAGTAAGTTACAGGTAAGCTTACATCAGTGCTGACTGCTGACTTCTAGGATCGTACTGGCCATACATTCAGGGTGGCTATTACGGGGCTACCCAGGGCCTGGCTTGCGGGGTTTTCCAGTGAGAAAATGTAAGTATCCCGTTCCTCCGCCATAAAAGCAACATTGCTTGTTGGAACAAACCCGCCAGCACTGATGTGGGATGCCAAGCGGGCCGGGGCCCTTTAAAAAGTAGTAAGTAAATTTTTGCAAAGACAGAGGGTGACACCATGTATGACTTTGAGTGGTTGTTAAAGTCAAAGTCAAATCATTTATTTTCATAAACTCTAAGGAGCGCATAAACACGTCTACAAACATTATAATTATAAAGCAAATAAAAATAATTTAAAGAATAAAAAAATAATAAAATACTTTCAAAATAATGTGATTTGAATTACCGAAGCTTAAATTAATTTTAATTGAACTGTTAAGGTAGGAATAAACATTATTTATTAAATAAAAATAATACTTAATAACCAAGTTAGTACGGGCTGCAAGATCTTACACTTCAAGCGGGAGTGGTGGTCAAATAAAAAGTAGAGACAATTTGTGAATACATTTTGGTACAAGAAGAGATGGAATATAGGCTTTTTATTATAATGCAACGAATAAATACTATAAAATACTAATAATTACTTCTACACCAAGAAATTTAAACATAATTTTCGGTAATTTAAAATAAAATTAATAACATAAAAATAAATTATCGAATGTTCCATTATTGTTCTCATAAATAACATAACCAATTAATGATCTTAAATCAAATAAAATTAAATTAAAATATTAATAATCTAAATGCAGCAATTAATTGTATGTGGCAAATTGCAATAATAGTTGATAGTCATTAAACACTTCGGAAAAGGGAAGCTCATGGCTAAGCGACGCGGACCGATATACCGGTTGAGCAATGCTAGCCGCGGTGGCCCGTGGATTAGTGACCATCTTAATATAATGAGTTTTCCTCCGTGCCTCGAGAGAGCACGATAAGCCGCCTGTCATTTAAAGATCTGTGGCAGTCGTGACGTGTACTCAAAGAGCAGAAAAAAGGGTGGGGTGCATGAAAGGAGCCTCCCCGAGTGACGTACACAACGATTCCCTACGTCCGGCGCACCCTGGGCATTTCGCGAGTTCTTAAAAGCGAATTGGCTAATCCTTTCACCACGATGGCAAGTCAAAACCTTGACCACCTTACTGACTGTCCAAAATGCCCTACCACCTGCACAAGAGTCGCTAATGAACGCCGATGAGAGCGCCATAACAGTGGCCACTTATTGGGCCAATCAAATTTGACTCAGCCATCGACACGACGTAGAGAAGAAAGGGCAGAAAGTCTGAAAACTAGACTAACAAACATTATCGTACTGGGTTCTGGGTTATGGAGGTCTGGAGGCAGTCGTTCCACATAAAAACTGATATTATAAGAATACTAGAAGCCGACCTCAATGTAATTGAGTAAAGGCTAGGCGAATGAGGCATGATAAATGACTAGACAGTCACAATCAAATTATCTTCCTACGCACGTGAGAGGTACGGACAAGTTGCAACTTGTAAGCCGCGAACAGGAAATATTCGGTAGATACAGCAGATGTTATTGTTTTTTTAGCTGTCCAGGTCAAGGTTGTTCTAATCCTAGAACATTAAGATTATGTATTGTGGCGAATGACTAACCAATATCGTTCTTAGTATTGGCATAATAGATGAGACACTCTTGAGCAAATTAGCATAGCAGAACTAGTCATTGATCCTCTTAGTCGCTTAGTGATTAAATTTTGATATCTACTTTTTAAATAAATTAACAAAACATAACATTACGCCTTTATTTTACCCAGACACAAGGGTCTGGTACCCACACGTCACCTGTGATGTTTGATAGGGAGTGAGCTTATCGCCATCCACCGGTACAATTTCAACTCTGTGCTGCTATAAGAATTTCGCGATGGAAAAATCCCAAATAATACTTGCGCCCGACCTGGTAATCGAACTCGAAACCTCGTAATGAGAGGCCGTATAGGAGCATACGCTAACCACTAGACCAGCGAGGCAGTTAAATAATTAATTTTACTTTTTTAAGTCCTGATATAATGTATACACTGATGTAATGAAATTAGTAACAAACTGGCTTTTAATTTACCTTACGAATGGTATCTGCAGAATTGTAGATACATCGCTATTTCTAAGTATTTATATTATACAATTTATATCGTGTCTTCTTCTTCATTTTAGAGTCATCGACACAGTTTTTCAGCGGCAGGTTATAGGCGATAGTTCTTCCTCCTCAAGCTTGGACAACTACCATCCTTTAAAAAAATGTACTTCCATCTTACCCTAAATGATTCACACTCCTTAATCTTTTGAACGCCCCGCATGGCCGACTCAAGTCACATTTTTTTAATAAAATAAAACCCATAACAATAAAACTATTAGTTAAAACCCACATCACTTTGACACTAGGCATTAATTAAAATACTTCTTTGTTGCCAAGAAACATTTTAACTTTGGTATCCCAAAAAATATACCGACTCTCAACTTAGGTGGCAAGATTTTGTTGGTTTTAGAAAATCAAGGAGTTGAATTCTTGTGAGAACCCCTAAAATAAATTTATTACTTTAATGTTATTTAAGTCAATTGACCAGTATTATAAAAGGTAGTTGAAAATTGCGGAGGAAGTCAGTAAATATTGGCCGTGGCGCAATGGATAAGGCCTAAGGATCGAGAGGTCGTGGGTTCGAATCCTGGCCATTGCACCACGGACGTGAACGTCCTCCTTACACAAGCGAAATAAGCTTAGCTGGAAGGTGCTAACAAGTACTACAATACTTGTAATTTGTATTTGCAAACTACCTAGTACGCTTTTTAACAAAAAAAAATATAAAAAAAATAATTAATTATTATGTTATCTCTGAGATATCGTAAAAACTGCCACTAATTGTTAATGAATTCATGAAAGCTTTCCTATATAAAATTTGCGTCCTTATTTTTTGTACGAATCCAAAAGGAAATTGTTATTGCCGTTCGTCGATTTTGTGTCCCAAAGAACCGATATAGTTATTTGACCGTGTGAGAGTCAGAGTCAAATAAAGATGCAAATTTATTAAATAATTTTGTATTGCGAAATATGACAAAAACGCGACATAATCTAACTCGCGGAATTAGTCCCAGATAGCCTATTCATAGAATTAACCAGCACTGAACTATCCGAAACATTATCAGGAACTTTGAAATGAAGTTTTTAAGATCTACGATATGTATTTAAGTATTAAATGCATGCGTGCTTACCCATGAGTCAGAGAATGCGTGGTAGGAATGCGCGGATAATAGAGTTAGTGCTGAAGGCTGCAGCGCAACTGTTCGCACTCCAAATCCATTATTTACACCTTAAAAAGGTCTCCGTGTGTCTATCTAGATTATTCTAGATGTGATAGTGCTATTTTGTATAGTTCTATATTAATATGTATAAATGTAACATCGATCAAATTTTTAAAAGCTTTTATTTAACTTGCAATGTGGGTATGTGTGTATGTATGTGGGTTCGCAAATCAAAAAAGTGATATTTGAACCAAATAATGGAAATTTACATCGGTATTCAGTTTCGATACATTAAAATTATAGAAATAATCTATTGTTGCAAGGAATGTCTTCTTACGTTGGAACTTCTCAACGCCTACGAGCACAGATACGAACTTTTCATAGTATGCAGTTCTGGTGACAAATTTTATTCGCACACAAAATATGACCTATATTTTTTTATAGTTGACACTACACCACGTTATACTATAAATGAAAAACAAGAAATTTAATTGTACAAAAACTTGAAAAAACAATCTTTTTTTTTGTTTAAAAGGCCAAATCAAACCAAAATAAAAGCGTTGGACTGTTGGACCCTGCTTATGGCCTCTTTCTTATAACTAACGCCAAAACACCTTGGTCCTCCGCCTTGTAGTCCCGCAATCCAGCGACTTACTCGAGGCTGTCAGTCTACTTGCCTGGGATGCGTCAGCCGTGGAAAATTTATAAAGACTAAAATAAAATTGCTTCTTGCTATCGGATGATCTTTTAGGATTGTTTACACATCAAAGGAAAATAAGCACATACATTTAAGATTCATCATTGCTATTGACACCTGCTTGTTTGCGATAGCTTTATAAGTTCATTACTTTACATGGAACTTGACTCCTACGCAAAAGCACCGCCGCCGTAATCTAACAAAGAATAGGTACCTACATAATACGTATCAGTTCACATATCAAGTCTTTGTATACACACGATATAGCGACATATTAAAGGTATATTGTGAATGTATAAATTCCGAGCATAGTATTAGGAATCGGAGTTAATTTAAAACCTAAACTAGGTCTCGTTATTAAGTAATAAATCTTTCTTTTTTTATCTTTTGTATGCATGCATATCGGTAGCTCCTAAGGGCAAGACATTTTGTTAAAGGTATGCCTTATTGTACCGCGTTAGAAGCTTTTTTTATCTCCACAAATAATAATTAATTTAATTAGTTAAGTAATTGACATAATCCATCTAATCCGACTTTTTGGCTCAAATTCTGACTCATGTTTTGAGACAAATCACGACAAAATTTTAGTTCAATTTATTTTTTTTTACTTTTGGAAAAAAATACTCTTTTCATAGATAACCAGGGTCTGATAATGGACTTGAGAAAAGCAATAAAACAATACCAATGAAGTCTTAACGTAGAGTTTCTCTTTATTTTTTAGCTATTTAGCTGATTGTACATACATTATTAATCTTGAGGCTGATTAAACAAGATAAAGAACTAATAAAATACATGGAGCATACATCCTTGCCAATTTACCTTTCCGCATTATATCCTGTGAATTTAATCGAGTACGGCGATACGGGTCATTCATCGCCTTAACAACAAAAGATTTAGCTGAAGAACAAAATGCATATAAAAGGGGAAAATAAAATTTGGCAAAATGCGACGGGAATGCGTGGGAGCTCCTCCGATACTCTTGCTGTCTTATTTGTTAAATATATTCCTAAATCGGTTATTTATCTTAAAATAACAAACTAATTTAGGTTAGTTCAGGTTTCAAAATGGGGTGTTGGTGATACTGAAACTTATTGCGTTGATTTTGGATCTTAATGTTCTCTTGTTAAGATATTTGAACTGGTGCGGTCAAATCTTATACAATATTTTGAACTAAATGACGCATTCATTATTGTGGATTCTCTAATCTCTTATATTTGATCCAAACCGACTGGTACATATATAGATACCCATCTGCATTAATTCCAAAAAAACTTCTTAAAAGTTTCTTTATAATCCGAACTTAGCATTCGAATTGCGGCACCGGTAATTCAGTGCTTCGGTCACGGTCTTCGGTGTCGCTACAACCTCGCTACGCACCACGGCCTTCGCCCCCGAGCCAGATGCACTTATAGCAATTAGAAAAAACCGTGTTGACTCCAAAGGTTCTTAAATTATTTCTAATCACATACTGCTGTCATATCTACTTAATCTCAGAAATTTCATCAGATCAATCAGTTGCTGCTTAAAAGTACTAGGCTAGAAGAAACATACAAGAGGTCATCATAATCCGAGGTCACGGCTTCGTCGCGACCTCGCTACGCACCAAAGCTCTCGCCCCAAGCCAGACGCACTAATTACGTATGCGATAACATCCACTGTCCGCAGACACCGGAACGGGCATCTTGATCGAACATGTGAAAGTGTGATTGAAGCTTTTTCTGCTTATGCTGCCTTGGTACTATTTTGTTAGGTTTTGAGACAGAAGGTGATGATTTCGTGATTGGCTTTTGGACTGTAAGAGGTTTATTGCAAACATGTTTGTTAAAGAAATTTTATTAATTAAAAAATCTTCTATGATGAAATGTATAGACTGCGAGACCAGTACGTTCCAACTAAAGTGGTGAAAGACGCCTCTAAATACCCGCCATGGTATAAGCCACCGCTACTAAAAGTGATCAGAGAAAAGCACAAACTTCACAAAAAATACAAAAAATATAAAAATCTCTCTGACTATCAATCTTTTGTTTTGTTACGTCAAAGGGCGAAAGTACTTGAAAAAGAAATGTTTGATAATTACATAGCAAAAATTGAAACTGACATTGTAAATAACCCTCGTGCCTTTTGGAGTTACGTTAAATCTAAACGACGGTCGAACTCTTTCCCCTCAGTTTTAAAGCGCGGACATCTCATTTCTAATAATGGTGAAGAAATATGTAACATGTTCAGCGACTACTTTTACTCAAACTTCCTGGAACGCAATACTTCCTCGTCAGATCATTGCATGAACCAGCCAGAATGTCTGACTGGTGATATTAATTGTGTGCATGTCTGTTTTAAGAACGTTAAAACACTTCTATCAAAAGTCGATACTAACAAATCTGCGGGCCCGGACAACGTGCCACCTGTCTTCATCAAGAACTGTGCTGATTATCTCGCAATTCCACTAACCATTTTGTTTCGGTTATCCCTCGATTCCGGTGTCATGCCCTCAGTCTGGAAGTCGGCATATATAACGCCGATTCATAAAAAAGGACCAAACAACGACATAGAGAATTACAGACCAATCTCTAAACTTTGCGTGTTCGCGAAGATTTTAGAAAAAATCCTTTATGCACAGGTTTACTCGGCTCTAAAACGCACATTTATTGATGAACAACACGGTTTCTTAGCAGGTAGATCTACTACGACTAATCTTATTGTCTGCAGTGATTTTATTTCCGATTGTATGTCACAACGGTCGCAAGTCGACGTTATATATACCGACTACAGCAAATGTTTTGACCGAATTGATCATGATACCCTAATTAAGAAGCTTTTTGCCGTCGGAATCAGGGGTAATCTCTTTAGATGGTTTAAGTCTTACGTCGATAATAGGTGCCAGACAGTGGTATTGAATGGATACTCTTCCAGATCAATGTTAGTACCCTCTGGAGTTCCCCAGGGTTCCCTGTTAGGACCTCTTTTATTTAATATTTTTATTAATGACATTAATTGCTGTTTTCGACATTCCAAATTTCTATTATACGCAGATGACATGAAAATTATGAAACAAATTAATACCACTGACGATGCTTTGCTACTACAAGAAGATCTACAAAGATTTGAAATGTACTGTTTAAGAAACAAACTTGACCTGAACCCTATTAAATGTAATGTTAGCACATACACCCGCAAACCCATACCTATTGTAAACACCTATATGCTCCTAGATACCACTTTATCTAGAGTGAGTACGGTAAGGGACCTTGGGGTTACCTTTGACTCAAAACTTTTGTTTGACGTACATATAGACAATATAATAAAAAAAGCAACCCGATCGCTGGGATTTGTCTTCAGAATTTCAGCAGATTTCGATAATATTAAAACTATAAAAGTTCTTTACTGTTCCTTTGTTCGCAGTCAATTGGAATATGCCTCCCAAGTCTGGAATCCCAATTATAATATGTATATTAATCGCATAGAGTCCTTACAAAGGAAGTTTTTGAGGTACATTCAATATCGCTCTAATTGCTATCTGTACAATTATTATAGCAGATGCAAAAAATTTCATCTTCTACCGTTAGAAGAAAGAAGGAAAATTGCGGATATATCATTACTGTCAAGTGTGGCGAAGGGGTCGGTGGACGTGAGTGAGCTAGTAAGCAAAATAGAGCTGCGTGTGCCATCTGCATTTTTACGTAGACCACACTTGCTTCACACACCAACAGTGAATACGAATTACAGGCAAAACTCATTCTTGGTTCGAGCTAGCCGTACGTTCAATGCGGCATGCCGGAGTGTTGATAAAGATAAAGATTTAGATTTAGATTTAGATTTGTTTGCTCATAGTAGCGGTCAACTTAAAAAAACATTGTGTAATTCTTTCTTTCTATCGTAACTTAAAAATCCTACTTGTGTCTTATTCTTGCTCTTTCGTTTCGTTTATTATTTGTTAAACCTATATGTGAATGTCTAATTTCTTTATGTATATCCACTACATTATCTGTGAAAACTTTTAATTGGCCTTCATTTTCTCATCATCTCTGTATATTATATCTATTTAGCTGTAAGTTTTCCTAATAAAGTAAAATAAAATAAAATAAAATGAAAGTACCATCATTTTGTCTATAAACTGTCATGTATTTAATTCCAGTGTGTCCCAGTGAAGCCTTGGCTAGCCTGATGTAAGTGAACCAATTCAAGGAAAGGCTGCCTAATAGCTGTTTTTGATGAACCTCTTTATATAACGTCGGAAAGAGGATAAGATAAAATTTCACCAAGATATCCTATTCATCAACACCACAATTAGGTTTGAAGTCGAATTCTTATTCTGCCAAAAACTTGATACCAAAACAGCATGAGTGAAAGCAGCCACCCCTTTGTTCCATTGTCCGTGCCGTATCTTTATTGCGAATCTACCCCTCGCGAACCACCAGACCGATTCGCGGTATCAGCAACGATGGCTTTAATCGCTCTATAATTACTCTTTAGCTAGCACTAGTCATGCGACCTATATGGAAATGATATCTCCAAATATTTTACTTTTAAGAATAAACTCCAGGCCCTATTGTCTCTCTTTAACATGCCGTTAAATAGTGTTAACTCAGAGGAAACAATCTCGTGTTAATTTTATTGTTAATCTGTTTAGTGGTTGATTGGGTACTGAAATTACTGGCACAGGAGGTATATAAATAATATCCGTAGGTATTTTACAATATTTTGTGGTATTTATTAGCTATTTTAATGTTGTGAGGGGTAGAATTAAGTTCTAACCGGTTTTGAAATTTCCGAGGCGTTTGAACACCTAACTCCTATTAAAAAAACACTTATTATCGATTAGTTAATTCATCAAACCATTAAAGAATTACGATTTAAAGAAATAAAGGGTATTGAAATTTTGTTAGTGCTGACTGCACAAGTACTTCATAACCATACTATCTTGGTTCCTAATGTTGGAAAAATAATTTCAACAAGCATTTTATTGACAGTAAAAGGCCGTCAGTCTAGGATACACTTTATCCTGTAAGAATATTAAATTATCATAACAAAAACATTATCCATATAAACAAAAATAATGTGACACGGATTGGTGCTTAAAAATATATTATGTAGTATGATATTCGACGACAATGTATGATAACAATAACAGTGTAATACTCATAGATAAATAGAAAGATAAAATGATTTGTTCATGAATATTCGGTTTGTCTGTGGAAGTACATAGCACTATGATAAATAGTTATTTTTGGCACTATTGAAGAAAGTTTGTTATTTCGTTTCAGTGTGGTTTTTATCATGAGCTTGCGAGGTAGCCTAGAATTTGAAATTTGAACACTTTGCCTATATCGGGCATGCAAACAATCCTTTTCGTGCTGGAGAGATGAAAATGACATCTACCTGTTCATACACAATAGTTTGTGTTTATCGTCTCGGCATCAAATTTAATTGGGTGACATGAATTTCCAAAGTTTTATAACTTTTATAACACACCGTTTGCACTTGAATTTCAGTAGGCACATAGGCAACCTAAGACGTTCACACACGTCACATGGCGTGACGTGTGTGCAGCCAGCGCGCCCACACGCTCGACGATCGCGCACGTCTAATGCGTGGTCAGTCCAATATCGAACCGTTGTTGGCGTCGCTCTGTATTACATCCGTATTTAGCAAAGGATGACAAAGGTTACACGCAAGGCCACATACTTGAAACTCTACCACAAAAAATACTACAAACTTCTACTACTGAAAGCTCAGCTACCAGATCTCACTCAGATGACAAGTCAAAATGTATATGTAAGTATGTTGGTCCATGAGACCATTTGACAGTAGATAAACTTCTCCATTAGAACACAACTATTGTAGGGACTGCTGATACCCTCTAACACATAATATATATGTCGTAAAAGAGGATAATATGATGTCATGATTTAGGGGCGGCTTAGGAATGATAAAAAAACCGCCTTGCTTGAATAATAATGATGCACTGACTTTATTATTATTACGTTTTTACATTATTGTGTTGATTTACGAATCAGCAAAATGTACAGTAAGCCTGTACAGTAATATGTAGTACTTTTCCTAATTTTCATTTTGATGTTTGTTTTGTTGTTCTATTTAGGAAATAAAAATGATTATTTTTTCTACATTGCATGTTAGCTGAAAATACGCATGTATCGCTTTTTAGTGTACAACATTTTCCACAAGACAACCCCCTAAAAGTCACGTAAAAGAATCGTTTCAAAAAACTTTATACATACATAAATCGAGCTTCATTTATTTCAACTATAGTTACGCATACATTACTGTCACAACAAAACGGTTTAAACTTTTATCGTCCATTTACTCGCAATGGTCACTAAGCATTTCCCCTTTGTGGAAGGTTTGATTGAGCTCGACAGCCTCCGCGGCGCCGGCGGCGGCGGTTGCTAGGCAAACGGCGCCGTGATGACGCGTCGACTTTATGTCTCACGGAAATAAAGTGCTAAAAGTACCTAAGCTTTAATGTATTATTGTTATTTCCCGAGACATTACCCATTAGGAGCCTCTATAGACTAAGAACTAACTTAGGACTACTACTAACTACTACACGACATCTTTTATATTATTCATTATGCTGCCATTAGACCAGGGTCGATAATTTTTAAAACCAAAAAAATAATAGTAGGATGAAACCCATTAGAAAAGGAGGAGAATATTATAAAAATGAAGGGAAAAATAATTTACGGGCGATCTGGGGTCTTGAAAAAGCTGATATTTTTTCCGGGTGAATTTTCGATTGAAAATTACGGTGTTTTTTCGATATTAATTCAAAATAGGGTGAAAAAATAAATATTTCTAATCAAATAAATTACAGCGTATTTGGATAAGATTTAGATCTTTTTATTACCAACAACTTTGCTATTCGACTTTTTCCATAGGAATTTTAGTTTTGCCAGAAATCGAGAAAAACCGTTTTTTACCCTTAAAAACTCGCCCCCATCCCCTTTCCGACCTCAGATCGCCCGTAAATTATTTTTCCTTTCATTTTTATAATATTCTCCTTCTTTTCTAATGGGTTTCATCCTATTTTTTTTTTTCACTTTTTATTATTTTAAAAGGCCTACCCTGGTCTACATGTGGCGGTCATAATTTGCGTACCGCTCGCTGTGACCCTGGGTTTTTTTTCTGTTAGGCATTTCGCAGTAGCAGCTCGAAGTTTGGCGATGTGCCCGGTAGATGGTGATTTTTTGTCTGACTTATACCACTGATCCGGGCAGAGTCAGTGTATCTATTGTGTGTTTTCAATCATCACCTCCTCGCATAAGGTGACGGCAGATGCCCAGCTGGACTCGCTGTGGACCATCGATAGCCAATCACCTGGGACCTAAACATAATAACAGGTGAAGTGTGTGTTTTATACACTTCTGCCCAATCTTTCTGGGTAATATAGGTGTGATGTTATGTATTTATAATTATGTTAATTTACAGTATATAATATGTTAATTTACAGTATATAATATGTTAATTTGCCACAAACGCTATTATGGATTTAAACATCAGGTTTATCTCTGTGCGTAACGCTGCATAATCTCGTTTTACGATCGCGAATTTAACGATTTAGGTTGCAATCGTGGCTGAATTTAACGATGCGCTCGTTAAATTTAATAAAAGTTAGTTTGACAAATCCATACGCTGTCTTTATTATGATTTACTTCCTGATATAAGTCACGATCTAAATTGAAATTAATTTATTTGTCTATTGAGACCATCTGTGATTAAGTCTATTGCATCAAACTCATTTATTGGTAATTGATTTATACGTCATTACATATTTTTAAAGTAGATACTGCATTTATAAGCAGATAATTGAATCATAATATATGTAACATATCTTTATATATAAAAATGAAACCCGTTTTCCGTTGTCACGACTTGGCATGAAAACGGCTTGACCGATTTGGCTGATATTTTTTTTGTAGTTTTCTAATACTCTGTACAAGGTTGTTACGGCAAAAAAAAAAAAAAAAAGTATTCATTTTTATATGGGGGATATTATAGATTCCAGTTCAAATTGAATAGGTACGCATACATAAGATAGGTCAGCTATACAAAATAAAGTAGTGCATCAAATTTACGCTAAGGCGGTACGAAGTTCGCCGGGTCAGCTAGTATATAATAAAACTGTAAATTAGCCATGTTTGTATACATTAAAGATATTTAAGAAAAATATATACGTGATGATTTTATAGCAGCGGTAGAAGTTACGAAGGTGAATTGGGGGTTGAAAGTGTATTAGAGAAATTCCCCAATTTTGAAGAAAGTAACATGGAAATATCAAATTCTTTGCGGACAAAATCGAGGGCAAAAGCTATAAAACATAAAAATACACTTTTAATTAAAAGTCCAGAGATAAAAAGGAGTCCAGAATAAACATTGTATTTATATCCTCTTATGATACTCGAATAGGTACAATTCAAAATTGGATCTTTTTAATTAAAAATGAAAGCACATTAACTATAATCTAGTTTCAACTAGTAGTTTATTCATACATATTTTATAATGGTACCGAACTGTCCTTACCAGTGAAAGCTCACTAAGTCAAAGAAAGGACCTACTCGCAGCTCACTTAAACCACCTTTCCTTAAATTCCCGCAAAACATAACCTCATATAAAACGAAAACTTTCCCACATCGTATGTGGCAGTGAAATGCTTAAATTGGGCAAAGCTGGAAACGGCTAGGCGGCTGGTCGACCACCCAGCGCCATTGTGCAGTGTCGCTCGACCAAGCAATTTACACTTGTGTGCGTATGCTTATTGGAGGCTTAGCAGGAACGTTTGCGTCTGGCGATATCGATAGTGCCTTGAGTAAAGCTTTTTCGATATTTAACTACATACTCTATTTTCTACCCGCGCAATAATAACAGTACCAAAAACACAAATAACGTGTCTTAGGCCCTAATTTGGATAGAGAAAATGTGAATACAACGATTCTCAAAGTCTAAAAATATTAAAAACTATACATCAGAAGTAAGTACCATTAAACATTCACGCATCGATAGCCTGATAGCGCCAAATCTGATTGTTTATCGAAGCGAGCAATGAGCTCAACCATCATCCAACTAAAAGCGTTCTCGTGCAAGTTTAAGGTCACTCCATATCGTCCAAACCAATAATAGACAATAATTCAGAAAAATCAAACATTTACCAGACGTCAAATTGTTTACAAAACAAACGCAGAAGCTTTAAAATGAGTGAAGTTATTTTGGGGTAGTTGATTGTCCATTAATTCGATTAACAGATTCATAACATAACACTAGAATTTCGCGATTTTGTCCGATACTATGTATTATTTGTGTCGGTAAGAATGAAAAAAAACTGTATTGTGGACACACGGCAAGACTAGGTTCCTATTTAAACAAACAAATTAAATAATTATGAATAGTTTTCTAACTATTTAAAATATTTTTTGAATGAATGGGTCCATGGGGGTACGAGTTTTCACAGTTTTCGCAAACAATGAGACTATAATTATCTTGTCGTCCCTTTATTTTCGTTTTGACTGCTCACGTCTACGATTTACAGGTTTTCTTTTTCAGGATAATTTCCATAATAATAAAAAATATAAATAGTATCGTGACTCCACAATTAATTATTTGCTAGAAAATTAAGTCGAAATCTTGGAATTTCAAATGCAACAAGTAAAATTATTATTAAATATTATTTACTACAATGATTTATCAGACTCCTCTTTAAATGACCAGTTTATAAGGAAAATGATATAAAGTTATTCTTAAATTAAATCTAACTATTATTTCAAATGGAATCGGTAACATATTAGGGTATCACTAATGTTTAAAAGTTTAAAATAAAATTAAAGTTTGGACAAGGATAGTACAACTGCAGCAATAAATAATGACGGATTTAAAATTTTCGCATTTTGCGTTGTATTGAATTATCATGCTCAAAATTTGGTTCAGTAATAAGATTTATTTAAATCTGTTATATGAATAAATAAGATTTGCATTTTTTATCAAATAAAAACTTATTTCTGTACTTTATGTTGAAGTAGCAGTTAACATCAACCTTTCAATATTTTAAAGAAATACAATCATGAAAGGCATCTCCTCTAAAACTGCTAATTTCAGATCCGACATTATAAATTGCTGCGGTCGAGCAGTTTTCTCCATACATTACACACCAGCGCCCCTTGCGGAAACCATCACGTATTAAAATTTTGTATAAGTTAAGTTACTAGCATTACTTATTTTTTTTAAACTGATATACTCGTACTAAGGCCCCAGGACTGAAGTTTGACTTGGCGTCAGTAGTTTGTCGTAGCAATCGTACTGTCGACTATCGACCCGAAAGTCATCAGCGCAGTACGCGCGGCACACCGTGGGAACTATAGGATTCCGCAAGATTAATCCGTCGGCGAAGCTTCCCGCACTTTGCATAGCTTATTTATGTCTTACTGTTCTTGCGATGCCTTGGATTCTATATGCAGACCAAATTTGAATGGTAATAATTAGAGGCCTATTGGTGAGTACGACAGATTTTATATTGGGACAAATTTAATGTTAAATCTGTATTATCATTTTATCCACAGTCTTTCTCATGACGCGAACTACATCGAAGAGTACTAACTATAATTAGTAGGTATTGTTTGTCTGTGAGTTTTGAAAAAAAAATAAGTTAAACCCTGGGAAAAGATTCAGAATTTTTCACAACATGGTAATTAAATTAATAAAGCCATTTGCAAACTCAATATAGCAGTGCAACATAAAATATTTGGGATCAGAACACGGAACGCCAATTGCGTAAGTCTGCACTTGACCGGTTTTTCTTACAGTACACTCGTTTTGAATACCCACCAATTAAACGACTAAAATAATCGTTAAAATAATAATATAGCCTTAACCTACACAGGCCGCATAATATTGAAGAACACCATCGAAAAAGCATCTCATCCTTGGTCACTGCAAGCTTTCTTTGTGTTGTGCCTATGTTAAAAAAACCCCTTACATATAAATTTTATTATTCACAGCATTGTAAATGTCAATTTTGTCATTTGCAAGAAAAAGTGCGACATTAAAATAAACATTTAAATTTTTCTCCCATTAATCACCCATTACCAATGAGCGTATGGCAGAACTATTTGTGATTATAGACGTTTAAGTTATTATCGACGTAATTATCGTTTAAAGTGTTCACACAGTGCTATGTGGCACAGAGCGATCCCATAATCCTTCACTCGTCTCGAAGCTATTTAAAGTCGGCCCTTACACCGTAGAAGCGAATATTGCATTCTTTACATACCTGTCGGTGTGGTGCACGTGATAAGTGATGAGCGGTCTTTTTTAAAATTCATTTGAAAAGAGACCTTTCTGAACTTCAAAAAAGTTTATTTCTAAATAATTTTCGATAAGAAGCAGTGGTAGTCTAGACTATGAACTAGTCTAGAGAGATGATGTAGTAAGCTAGATTATTGTATCAGATCCTGCAATTATAAGTTGCACAGTTTAGAGCAGTTGTTGTTACAGAGTTAGTAGAGTCGCATAAGTTAAGCCTTGCTTGGGTAGTAACAATAACACAACATCACTCCCGCACTTCAACAGTCACTTCAAACAGGTTAGGCAAAGGTATAGACATAACATATCCACAGCATACCCACATTTACACCAACATACAAACATAGCTGATGATTAATTACATCATGTAATAGGAGTTGAGCCTATTGCGTTCAAGGAAGTGCCGGACCCCGGGCTGCTATTCAAACTTATTGTTTATAATTTATATTATTTATAATAGAAACATCACTCTTATCCATCCCTGGCAACGAGCTCGAATCTTCATGTGCAGCAGTCAAATCATGGTAATTACAAGACAGCTTCAACTTCAAACGCTTCCTCCAAACCCTTGGGCCGCACCATAAAACGGCCGATGCGAGAATTTGCATCGAATGGAGTTGGGACGCAGCCTCTGGGACACAGTTCGTATGTATTGTGTGCTGTTTTATAGGTACGTGTCTACTTACGCACACATATATGTGTGTGTGTTGATTATGGGGACGATTGTTTATGCTGTGTCTGGATTGAAAAATGGAGCTTTAACAGACGTCTTTCTATGTAGAGTTTGTTCTGATAACAGCCTTTTGCTCTGAATGTGTGATGAAAATCAACAACCACCTTCATGTAACTTTTATGTCAATTGTCCAGCATTTTCACTATTAGTAGAGCATCTACGCCCTAATTAATAAGGTGGTAATTTTTAGTTAGTGACGGTTAACTTAGCAAGTTGACCTGAAATACAGGTTTCACATCAAGCTCACGCACCAGCCGCCCCAAAATATAACCGTAAGAAAAAAAAAGGTTTGTTGATTTTAAGTTTGTAACAGCCCTAGATACTGTGTGTAGAGCTTTTATAGTCGATCGAACATAAGTTTTGCGGGAATCCCACCGGCTATACCACATTATGTACGTATTTGTTGGTAAAAAAACAGCTGACAATAAAATTATTGCCTTGAATTAGACCTGGCATTAGAAGCTTACAACCGTAAACCCTGGACCACCATAGCCACCTGATGGAGTCCAGGCATTTTGCTATGTTGATGGCAGGGCAAATAATATTTAATACATATACTAAATTATTTCTTTTATTTTGTTCAAGTCAATAGTATTTCTATTAATCAAGCCAAGCAAAAATAAATAAATGAAGGTGATTCACCAAACGTGCGAAGCCGCCAATCCCGAACGTGTTTTTACCATCTCCTGGCGGATTATAAATATAAAGTTGTACTACCCTACTACCGGGAACTACCCTTGTAATAGCTTGGGCACAAAGGACACGTATTATGTCATTGATGAAGTTTTTTGGGTATCGTTTGTCGGCAGTCACGACTCGGGATCTATGGGAAGCGAAAGTTTTACGGTGTTTTCGTTCTGGTGTGATTAAAAGGTTTAGATGTTTGTTTGTATGTTTTGTCTGTGTTATGAAATTAATTACTGTTACATCCGAATAACAAGGTACAGTAGGTCAAGCAATTAGGTATGTAGGGCAAAAACTTCTACGCCATAGTGAAAACTGACTGCAATAGATAATATGCATGTGTGCATTTTTTAGATATGTGAATCACTTATCCCAAATTGGTGTAGTAAGTCTATACTATGACTTAGAAGTTTTTGCCAGGCATACCAAACTCGTTGGCCAACTGTACCTAATTTAGTTATATGCTAAGTAGTTAGACGCCTATCTCAGTCCAGTGGTTGCAGAAAAAAACTACCCTCTATAAAGAAATGCGACCCAAAATTAAAATTAAAATGAATTTGTTTGTGATTCATGTGAATAACAGCAATAATTATGTTAAAACCTAAAGAAGCGACTGCCGAGTTGGTTTAGTGGTTAGCGTATGCGCCTCTAACCGGGCGAGCCGGGTAAAAGTGTTGAAATTCTCATTATTAGCACGGTTTGATTTTTGCCAGGTGGATGGCGATAGCTCACCCCTATCATAATATATGGAGGTGCATGAAAAGAGTTTCCCCAAGTGACGTACAACGATTCCCTACGTCCGGCGCACCCTGGGCAGTTCGCGAATTCTTCAAAGCGAATTGGCTAATCCTTTCACCACGATGGCAAGTCAAAACCTTGACCAAGGCGCTCATGAACGCCGATGAGAGCGCCATAACAGTGACCACTTATTGGGCCAATTAAATTTGACTCAGCCATCGACACGACGAAGAAGAAGAAGTAGAAGAAGATTATATATGAGACCTAAAAGTGTGAAATATGGTTGTTATACACCTCGGGCACAGTCTTCTGGGTAATATAGGCGTGATGTTATGTTATGTTTAATAAGTGACGTCAAGAAATGGAAAATTCGGGCAAAACTGCAATCACATTTTCCGAGCTTTTTGGACAATATTTCTGGCCAGCTTCAAATATACCTACTGCATAATGAGCTAAGATAACACGTAATGCGATCATCAACCTGGCTGGCTCCACGCCAGTACTCATTGACTTCATGGCGGATTGTAGCTGAAGAGAACACGATGTCCTTTTCATGAGTTATTGTCGTAATAAGCCTCGTTTCATGTATGTGACATAATAGCTGGATTATCTAAGGATTATGATTGTATTAAGTCACTTGTATTGTATTGCACTAGTCATGTACTAGCTATACCAACTGATTCATGCTATGAAAATCGAATGCATATAAATTGTGATCGCGTCTTTCCTCGCCATACTATGCTATGATAAATAAATATCACACTACGCCATCTAGTCCCAAAATAAGCAGAGCTTGTACTTTGTGAGCTTGTATTATGAATAACTGATACTAATTCTTCTTATGTAAATAAATACTTATTATACATAGAAACGCCCAGAACAAGACAAACCTCCATGTTTATGCACACAAAGATTTGTCTGGAGCGGGTATCGAACCCGCGACTTCGGCGTCGCAGACGCACTACCCACTCCGCCATCCGGTCGTCACTCGATGATGACTCGATCGTTGATCTTGCCTATTGGATAGGTTAAGAGGATAAATTCTACGGAAGCAAAAATGCATAGCAAAGCCATAATTTTCTTTAAAGCATTATTTATTTTTCGCAAGGAGAAAAAAAACAACTGACATTCTTAGCCTTTAGTCTATTCTTCCCTAATCCCCAATTCCAGAGAGACATAATAGCAGCCCTGTATCTAATACATGTACATGTCTGGGCTCGGTCCTCTTCTCATGATAAGAAGGTTTAGGCCATAGGTCTACCACGCTGGTCAAGTGCGGATTGGTATAGACTTCACACAACCTCGAGCATTTTTTAGGCACTCTCAGGCTTGCAGGTTTCCTCACGATGTTTTCCTTCACCGTTAGCAAGCGACAATTTATATGATAAATAAACACATATCTTCGAAAAGACGAATCTTAACGATTTATTGACAGAGGTGTGTGCCGTGGATTCGAACCCGAGACCTTTGACTTCGCAATCTCCCAGTAAAACATTGTCTTTCCTATATTAAGGCAGACATCGCCATATCTAGATCACCTAGTTCCCAAATCTCGATCATTACCTCACATCGTTCTCAGTTAATAAATAAATAAACATACAAGTGATTACCGCCGACCGCCGGGGAGTTGCAAAAAGTACAAAAATAAAAACAAAAAGTTCGCGAAAGCCGTACAACTCAATTTTGGAGGCACAACGCGATGGAAATAAAGTTGAAAAAAATCGTACGGCACTTTGTTAGTGTGCGAAGAAACGGGATCAGGTTTTTGGCTTCAAGATATTAAATTTTTATGGTAAAGATTTTTAATTTTTTGTTGGTCCTTGTTTTCAGAATTTTTATTTGATTGAAATATTAAAATAATTAGATAGGAGGGATGCATATCATGGAAAACACACACACACTGGATATCCCACTTAACTACAGCATCTCTGTTGTCCTTTCTAAATTTCTTACTGTTTTTAGCTGAAAACAGTAAACTTACTGTATTGTAAATTTTGGCTTACTAACCCTGTAGTTTTATATTTTTTTCTGTATTTAGTCCTAAGACCACCGCTTCTTAGATAATTTAGATCTTTGCTTATGACACCAAAAACCACTTTTCACCACACATCTTTCTCTTACATCAGTAGTGATATATCCTTCTAATAGACTTAGCTTTAGATATTTCAACGTCGCGACGTTCTTGTCTACAAACGACGACGCCTTGTTGGTAGTCATTCTTGTTGTTACCAGTAAAAACCACAATCGAGCCTATATTGTGCCACCCCTATGTAACTGGTTAAGTGTAGGCATTATACACCGCTGCTAAACACTTTTATAATATTAGACGTGATGTTAAGTGTTATGTAAAATACGCAAATCTTTTTTTTTGTTCTTAATCAATGGTGAGTATCAGCGCAGTAACAAAGTCCCTCTCTCAAAAGCTCCGCGCGCTCATATTACAGAGCGGCGCGCGCGGTGGTCCGGCCCCCGCCCCTCGCACCTAACGAGCCCTACTCCTGAACTCCGATAGTTTGGTGGGTAGTCTCTACCTTCTAGCTGTAGTAGTTGAAGACTACAGTCAGCAACAAAAGTAGCTGAATAATTAATACAAATATCATTTCTACATTTAAACATCCTTAATATAGAATAATGCAATTATTATCGATTATGTACTTTAAGTTTTATTTTAATTTATCGAATCATTAAAGAATTACGATTTTAACAAATAAGTGGCTTTGAAAATTTGGGACACACACACACATAAACACATTAGTTGGTAGAAAATCATGAACGATAAATAAATAAAATAAATAAATGAATGAGAATGAGTTTTCCATTAGCAGAAAATAATACTAACTGAAATGTTCGCGAGACTTGCGCATTGTTGATAGAATCTAACAATGTTATTTATTATTATAATTATCTACACTTGTAGTTATTATAATATTATTATTCAACACACATTAATGACATTCATTGTAGCAGGCATGGGCTCCGGCAAAATTACTATCAGGTGGGTGCATCTTCTAAAGATATTACACAATGTATCTTACGTGAGGTGTTCAAGTAACGATGCACTTTTTTAATTCCTAGAGGGAGCAAGCAACTTCCCTTGTTACTTGTAACACCTACCCGGCGCCTATGCCAGTAGGATATGAAATATGTGTAGATATTACTTACGTTATAATATCTACACTTCATAGTCAAATTTTAATCATCAAAGCACTCTTCGATTACGCAACACCTAATTGCCACACAAAACAGTTCGCCACATACGAAAAAACTCTCGTACTGAGACAGTTCCCTCAAGTAACGGCAAAGCTAAATTATATCGAGAGAGATAAAAAAATTACACTGACTTATCACCGTAACAGCATTGCGATGTTGGTGGCATTCGCTGATCTTTTTTTCACCCAAACAAATGTACTGATGAGGAGAAAAGTGTTTACAAATCAGATTTTTTTTTTAAATAATCTCTGGTAATAATGATACTCAAAAACAGATTAAACAGATTTAACAGATTTAATAATACTATCTTTATATTCTTCTCTCTTCAACAATATATTATTATAGTATGGTTGGTAGAGCGCTTGTGAGCGAGCTCGGGGGGGGGGGGGGAGGGGCAGCTCCATCTCACCTTTGACCTGCCGCCAAATAGTAGTGCAATTGCACTATTGTGTTTCGGTTTGGTGTTGAGATCAAACCCTAAAATTACTGGCACATGAGTCATAACACCGTAGTCCTCAAATGAAGCTACGCATGTAGAATCTAAAATATGCATTTGTTGCCTCAATTTCAGCAGGTCCGGTCACAGCTGCAATACAAGCGCTCCTAGTCAATAGCAGCTTAATATGATATAGGTGCTTACCTTCTGTCGAGTCAAAGTCGAGCCCGTTTACAGACTCTTTTTCTCGAATTTCTAGCACTTTCGTCTCCACCAGTACTTTATCGGTGCCTCAAAATGTCGCGGGTAGCGCCCTCTCGTACTGAGGCAATAAATCATATGTGTTGTTAATTATTTTGATTAAAAGAGAGCCAGTGAAATTGGTACCGCCGATATCTGGGCCACATACCTTACAGCAAATGTTTAAAGGGTAAGCGGGTTTGGAGCTGCCATTCGACCGCGGTTACTATGGAAGATAATGCGTGATTTTCTTTCTTTTAAATGTCATTGGTCATTTATTACGGAATATCTTCTGGGTCGCATGTAACTGCCTGGTTGGTATGCTATGCGTTAGTGTATCTCTCTCACCGCGAGGTCGGTCTCTGGGTCGATTCTCGCCTCAGGCCAAAGTGTTATTTGAGATTTTTCTGTCAGGAAATTCTAAATAGCAGTATGGAGTTGGAATTTTGCCCATGAATGGCGAAATGCACCCAATACCTCATGGCGCCTTAACATAACAGGTGAAATGTGTGTATAAAAAACCTGTCAAACCTTTCTGAATAATATAGGTGTGATGTTATATTACGTTTATCTTCTTGGTCATAGGATTGACAATTAGGATTCCTTAGTTGAACTGTTAAACACTTTTTTTATTGATTTGTTATGAGATATGTTAACGTCGGATGTTAAATTGCGCACGCTAATACACTAGGCACTACTAGATTAAATAAGCTGAAAGGAAGATACTGTAGTATCTTACATGACATATTCAACTTATTTTGTCGCAGCTATGCAATCCCTGAAACACTGAAGGGAGAAAACTACCACAATATTATGGCGGTAGTGGTAAAAGCCCTCCTTATGAAGTGAAACTATTTATTTTTAGGTGCATGTGAGACGGTATTAAGAGATATGTTTCATTTTCAGAGCTGCTCAACTCTAATAATTTAAACCTCTCCACGCCACTTAGAAAATATGAACCGTATCAAAAACTAGCGCCATAAAACACCAAAATAGTATGGCTATATGCACATGCATCGTTAACGCAGCGGTGACCCGATTCGACGAGGTGACGCACAAATAGAACTCATCAAACACACCTGGACCTTTCTACGGAGCTGTGGACGAAAGAATAGTCATATACGGAATTGATTAAGCTGGGATGCGATGTGATGAAGCAAGTTGGTAATGCACCGGATTGCAAAGGCTTAGAGAAAAGAGGTTGAATTGAACTGGAATCCGTAAGCATCCTGGATGTTCAATACGTGCCAATAAGGTATTTTATTCTTAGATATTTTAGCAATACAATAATTATGTATGATGCAACAGGAATGAGTAATTCTTACAACCACTGCATTTGAAAACTGGAGACAATTAGATTTCAAAACTTTCCGGTCTCAAGTCCACCTAGTGCCGATAACATCACCCAAATTAAATGGGGGCCCGCACACTGGCTGTTATAACTTTCAATTAATATTAGTAATTGATATTTTGCTTACCGATTATCCGGTGAAACATCATTGTGTCCTTTAATTTAATTTTTTTGTTACCATAATTTTTGGCAAATAAACGTTTCTATTTCACAAAAACTACTCTATGTGCAAAATATTGACAATAATATTATCTACTATATTATTGTCAATATTTTGCACTTAAAGTAGTTTTTGTGAAATAGAAACGTTTATTTGCCAAAAATTATGGTTCACCTACTGGTGAACGGGTAACCAATGCTGATCTCAGTTGTCGATCTCTCTCTCTCTCATTCAATGTTTGAATGAGACCGAGAAATCAACAACATTTATGCGGCGTAGAGCTCGGGCCGATGAAATTTACTATCAGTCTGGAATACAAAAATTTGTCCCGCATTTCCAAGGTGATTTATTAAATTAGCAGCATTCACAGGTAACTCACACAAAATCTCACACATTATCTATCACCGCTTAGTCATTCATAGTTGCCTGTCTGACCAATATAACATGTCTCAAAAATGTAGGACGGTCTAAATATACCTCCCACGATCAAAGGGTATTACGCGGATGCGGAAGACTATTGCTTAAAGATATTTTATCGAGTCGACAACGTAACAGCCCATTAGCGGTTTGGGGTTCCGTGAGATAGGCAGTAGCCGGAAAAAAAAATGGGCGGTTACCTTTTTAAAAATTTGGAACAGGTAAGCTAAGTAAGCTGGACTCATTACTGCGCCGAAGAAATCCAGATTTGTATTATTCGTAAAGTCGTTCCATAAATTTAATGCTTAATTTATTTATAAGGCATCTTATTTTTTTGTGCAACATAGCAAGTGATTTTATCAAGAGAAAGCTGATCTTGATGAAAATTTGTGTAGAAATATTCCAAGATATAAGAGAAAAAAAAAAAAGAAATATACTTTTATCTATGTAACTATCCAGCTTCAGGATCACCTTTTAGTTTATAAGAAAATTTATACGCTTCATAGATTTCGCACACAGGCGCTGCTGGGGGTCAGCGTGACCCTGTATTTAATAGGCGGGCAGAGCCGCGGACAGACAGATGCTGGTATGTATATGTTATAAATTAATATTTCCAATACTAGAAGATTCCTCAACTAGTCCTTTAAGATAAAACTATAAAGAACCCAGTCACCTAAGCTTCGCACTTTACCGTTTCTGATATTGATCCCATAAAAGTTTGATAGGTAAATATTATGATAGCGCAAGTAGCTTAGCTAGCTATAGCTTTTAAAGCTCCCGTAGATATAGAAAAACGATTTACATAGTTAAGAACGAAGAACGATAGTTTACTTGCCAGGTTACTGGCATGCAGTGCAGACTGCAAGCGCTATACAGGATGTAAATAATATCGTGATGAAGCTGCAATGATTTAGTACATGATTCTGAGACTATGTGTGCAAACTATTTTCAGTAATGCTTCTGTTTCCAAATCGCTTTATGAAGTCTTCCCTAGTTTTCGAATACGTATGGTGTCCAAGGCGATATCCCAGGACATATGCTAACTTTCTACTTCACTAACAATATCGATGTTCTGTCTGTAATAAGGGTTTCTTGCAAAGAATATATTACTCTTGTGTTGTCTTGAAAAACTCAGCTACAAAGCCAGATTATTTCAGAAAAAAACAGTTAATTTATTTCAGTGCTGCCAACTGCCAATAATAAGAAAATATCCAAAATTACTGGTTCTTCTTCTTCATTCGGGTCGACGGCAAAGTTAAATTTTATTAGCCCAGTATGCGGCTACCTGAACTGCGCTTTCATCTGCGTTCATTAGCGAGTCCTTCGTGCAAGTAGTGGGGCACGCAGGACAAGTTTGAATATGGGCCATGGTTTGCTTGGCCCACATTCACAATTTATATTTGTTGCATCTGGAGAACCCAACTGTATCATGTTGTCTTTGCTTCGGCCAACTTGAGCTCGAAGCCTGTTGATTACTGGTATTTTGAATTAATTATGGTGGCAAAAATGATGGCAGCACAGCTTATCTTTCAACTTGTCATTAAAAATGAAGACTTGGCTTAAAGGTCATGTAACCAAGCCATAAAACTTGTCATTCTTGTCAATTTGTCTTGATTTTTGTCAAAGTTGTCATTTCATTGTCAGTCAGCCACTATGGCGGCCGCGCTGCTGTCAGATAAGAAATTCCTCAAATTTATAAAATACAATGTTAAATTTGCGAGAACCTTTTCCAATAATCAATCAATTGTATCATATAAACGACAGCTGAGTGTATCTTGCCAACAATGTGCCGCGGCCAGCTATTTCAGGGTAAATTTAATCCAGAATGTCTAGTACAAATCCGTATGGATTTTCGTATTTTTTAGGTAAAATAACAGTGAAATGGTGTTGAATATAGCTTCGTTTTGTTGTAGCACTATTCCAAATCACCTCCAGGACCAACTGGAGGTGGGGATACCGCAAAAAATGTGTTGGCGGCTGTGTTGGCAAACAAACCAAAAACAGGCAAAATACCAGTTGGTAAGTGAAAAAAACCACATTAAATTGAAAGGCCTAAGAAGTTTAGATATTAATTGCGTTGCCTATTCAATTTGGCGAAAGTTCCAGGCAATAATACAGTTACATAATATTTGACTAATATTAATAATGACCTTGTGGAAGATGCTAATATTATCACTAGACACATTGATAAGTAGTAATACATTATGATTTTAGTAAAAAATTATAGTTGTAAGAGAGCTTAAATTGAAAAAGATAAATAATTAAGATCTGATAGATCACTTGGCTAGTTCCAAGTGATCTATTATTATATATTTATTTTTAAATTTCTAGTTTAGTAAGTCCCCTACATAATACATGTGTATAAATTTAATATAATGTTTGTAGAAGTAGACAGTTCTTATTTACTTTATTATTTGTTATATATTTAGAACATTTTGTCCTTGTGTTGTCAACTTTACTGCATTATTTGCTTAAGTGATTGTTTGCTATTCCAATAATACTATAATTCTGTGAATAAGCACACCACATTCTTATTTGAAACAGTTAAACTGCTGTTTACCCGTAGTTACTTTATTGTAACTATTAATTTAAAAAAGAGGAAAATTGTATTCTTTAGTGTTTTATCATAGCCTGCATTACATTTATGTTACTCATAAATCATGACCACAATTTAGTTTTGTATTCCTAATGCTAAAATTAAACTGTCTTTATATTTAATTAATTCCATATAGATGCTATGAACTGCTAAAGCATATTACATTACATTCTGTCATTTTATTCTAGCTCATTGAATGCATTAGTTACCTATTATATCAACATACACCTGTGCATAATTAAGTTTTTTTTTGTCACTAATACTTGGTTGGAACGCAGCTCTTTGTTTTACCGCACCCAGATCCCGCATGAATCCTTCCCTGCTTGTTCTCTATCCTTTACACAAAACCTATCCTTTGAAACTATCCTGACAATGTTCTCCCCGCCCTAGGTATCCAAAAAAGAGACTGCTTTCACCCAGGTGCATCTGTTTTGTCCCGTGAAGATATAAACCTGGGGGATGCAAAGCCGGTGACTGGATCTGATATGATAAGAGGCATGATGGAATATGTATGGCCTAAGGTAAGATGTTTAATTATACTTTGTATTACAGCTGGATAAATATTGCAATGAATTTTAATGGTAATGAGGATGATAAGTACTTTTCATAATAAATTAAGTGTTCAATGAATTCAGCCAAGGTATAGTAAGTTTTTCAGTATCAAAATTCAAATTCATATCATTGTAGCATGTGCTTTTCTTATACTGAAGAAGTTATTCAATTGAAATGTATTTCTAATAGATGATAGTAAATAGAACTGTTATCTTATATTTGATACACATACCTCAGATAAAGGATTAGTGTATCTTGATTTTGCCTTAATGTTACAGTTATTGTATTGTTTATCATACTTATCACCACTCATTAACATTGGTAATATTAGTTAGAAATATGATGAAAGAATATTACTTTCTTCACCAAACCAAAGCCAAAACATCTATTTATTATAAAAGTGATTCCCTTTTTTCTGGTCAAGGCATTAAACATGTAACGCTGGACCAATTTAGTTTATTGTTCTTTTGTGTGTTTGTTATTGTGAGGTTCTTATGAAAAAAAATAAAGACATTGCGCTGCAAATTAGAAAATTTAAGAAAACATAACATCCATATTAAATTTTTTAATGATTTCCATATCCTAATGTAACCTTAGTGCTTTTGACAATATATATTTTTATATGTTACCTTATGGGGTTTGACATTAACAGAATGTCTGTTGCTAATATTGTCAAAGGGGATGAAGTCTTTTAGGCAACGACAAACATCAAATTAAAATGAACCTCTGCCTCTGGCGGCAAATATTAGTGCACGGGTCATATTAAACTAAGCAGATGCGACAACGCCTGTTGGGTCAAATAGTTTATCAATAAATATGAAACTGTAGTAATTCTTAAACATAATAAAATGAAGTAAACAATTAATTATCAGTACATATTTACAATGTATGTTTATTCAGTTTACACCAAGCCAGCTATGGCTCAAGGTTACTAAAG
Source organism: Hypena proboscidalis (assembly GCA_905147285.1). Lineage (NCBI taxonomy): Eukaryota > Metazoa > Arthropoda > Insecta > Lepidoptera > Erebidae > Hypena > Hypena proboscidalis. The sequence continues at coordinate 22,717,557 of LR990129.1, forward strand.
CAGGTTGACTTTTACCTGCAAAATTTTATTAATTCATAAAGCTTTCTTTACTTTACATTATGTCAATGTTACAGTTATGTCAGAAGTCCTATAATTTCCATCTCAATATTACAGGACAATGAAATGATCCGCAACAGAGTGAAGCTATCCCTCAGTCTATTATTTGGTGCCAAAATCATGAATGTGTCCGTACCGTTCCTGTTCAAATATGCTGTTGATGAGGTGAATGCTGCAACCATGGTGAATGGAGAAGCGTTGTTAGGAATGGCCACTGTACCTCAAGCGGTGTCAACTACTGCTTTCAGTCTACTCTTAGGATGTAAGTAGTAATCTTTATAATTTAAAACTCAAGCAAATGTAGTAATAGTCCTAATAATGCAGGTTATAGACCTCGAACATTTAAAGATATCATTTATAACATCCATTGCCAATTCATTGGTTAAGCCAACCACCAAACTTGAATTCGGTAATGTCAAAACACAGGCTTTTTCAACTTAAAAGAAGACTCCAATTTATGCAGTAACACTCAATTGACAAAAAAATAAACAGTTTTTTTTTTCTAAACAATATATTTTGTGTACTACAACTATTAACTATAATAATATGCTTAAAGCTTGTAAGGTTCCGCTATACCTAACTACTAAAAAGTTTGCAAAGCTGTGTATTACGATACAGTAAAGTGCGCCTATCGAAAATAATATTGCGAAAGGCAGGCAAGTGACATCGCGATATCAATCTGCCAGTCATCAACAAATCAATGAAGAGATTTCTTAATCTGTTTCAGATGGTATTGCCCGTGCCGGAGCGGCCGGTTTCAATGAATTAAGAAACGCTGTGTTCGCCAAAGTAGCGCAGCACTCCATCAGAAAACTAGCCTGCAATGTCTTTATTCATCTTCATAATCTGGATTTGAGCTTTCATTTGGGAAGGCAGACTGGAGCTTTGTCGAAGGTGAGCTTTTATTGCATAACAAACTACTTGAATATCCTCTTGATGGTCTATATTAAGAGAACAAGCAGCCCATGAACACCTGCAAAATGGTAAGTTTCTTAAAATTTTCGTAAAATCGTACAATTTCGGCGATTTTTATCATAATCGTATAATTTCGAATAGTGTGTCGAGGAACTACACAACCTTATTCCTCCGTCCCCATTTCACCATCAGACTACCGGCACTCAGGTATCGCCTCATGGTAGATATGCCACAAATATGCACTAAGCGTTTCGCCTCTACATTTCTTATGCAAACTGCCAAAAAATGGAACGCCTTGCCTGAGTCTGTGTTTCCGCATGAGTACAATTTGTGTCTCATCAAAGCAAGAGTTAATAGGTATCTATTGTCACATACCATCAGGTGAGATCGTGATAAAAGGCAAACCTATCCACAGGAAAAAACCTCGTGTGCGTAATATTGATTTATTGTTTGTCAGGCAGTCTAATTAGAAGTCTGTAATGATAATAATTGTTTAACATTGTATGATAAGAATTTTTTTTTGTACATTTTGAAAACTTTATTTTAAAACACACTATTAAATTAAGACACTCTGTGACCTTTTTGACTGCTATTTTAATCTCGAAAACTGCTCCACATAATTGTATTTTTCGTTTTGTTTCCAAAAATTAATAAATATTTAAGAATAAAAGTAATTATATAGTATATATATAAGAATATATATTAAATCATCAAAGATGGCCACTGTTAGAAATAGGCTTTATCTAGTGATAGCCACAACGCGCGGTTTTTGGGCCGCCTACAGCCTACAACCCTTAATTTATCATCATCTCGTATCAAAGAAAGCCAGCGGTTTCCCGCGGCTTTAATTAGATCATCCGATCATCTGGCAAAAGGACCACCCTAGAATATCTAAAGAATGTTTCATACCTTTTTTCCATAGACGATAGATCGGGGCTCCCGCGCCATTAACTTTGTGCTGTCAGCTATGGTGTTCAACATAGTGCCCACGGTATTCGAACTCACACTGGTGTCTGCCATTCTTGGGTTGAAAGGAGGACTTGCTTTTACTGGTAAGTGATAATTTTGTTTATGATTTATATGGTCCATTTGATGATAGATAGCATCTATTGTACTAGTATACTTCTCTGTTTACTAATACTATCTTTTGTATGGCACCTAGAGTTTAATAAGGCCAATTGATAAATTTAAATTTAAGCTGAAACAATTTTTTATTAGTCTAGCTTATTTAAGTTTTAAAGAGTACTTAAAAGATAATATTTGCAGCAAAATTATTAGTTAATTGATTTAAAAAAAAAAAAAAAATATTTCTTAAAATTGTTTTTAATGTTGAATTTATCTTACTTTGTGTTTCCTAAACTAAAGTACATATAATATTAATATATTTAAGAACGATCTGTATTGAATGCCTTAGGGTAAAATATGGTGGACTTTACTATTCTGTTACAACAATGTGTTACCCATATTTGCATTAAAATATTAAAGTTTGAAGTTTGGTCATGCATGAACATCAGGTTGGAGATGCTATAATGTAGATGTTGAAATTCTAATTGGTCTTGCTAGCATAACAAGCCCTGGATAGATTTTTTTGGTCACATTTTGGTAAATGTGTCACCATGCCAAAATGTGACCAAAACGCGACAAAATCTTTCGAGCGCTCTTTAAGCTTACCAATCCGATCTTCCGAATCAGTAATTTGAGAGTAAAACTTTTCAACCAATCTAAGTACACAAGAGTGATTAGTTAGTATAGTTTATTTTGAGGCGGTAGCAGAAGTACTACTTCTCATAAGTTCATCCGCAACAGTACAACCATATTTAGAGCTTTTGTGGTTTTAATAAAACTTCACAATATTTTTTCTTAGGTATAGCATGGGGCTGCGTAGGAGTATACGCAATGTTCACTCTAACCATCACACAATGGAGGACGAAGTTCCGAGTGCACATGAACAAGGCAGAGAATGAAGCGGGGAATAAGGCTATCGACTCGCTTATTAATTATGAGACTGTAAAGGTAAGCATCTACCATTTTTGACTGGAAGAGAAAGAAGTTTTATCTAATCAAGTCTTTATTACAAGATTTCATTATCTGCATCGAAAACCATTTTTGGTATTATATTTCGGTTTGTTTACATTTATTTGTTTCTTATTTTAAATGCAGTAGGTATGTCATAAGTCAAAGTTATGTCAAGATGATATGAGGATGTGTTGCTACTGTGAAGGTATACGATATTTTGACTTCGGTAAATGCTACTGTAAATACTGGAAAGCAATGCAATTAAAAATCATTTTTTTATTGATAATTGTACATTTCATTAGCTGATTTTCTAAAACTAAACATTCTATAATCCATTAATAGACATGAATATAATGAAAACAATACACATACGCTGTTTGATAGACTTACAAAGCAAGCAGGTATTATATTAAATATCTTTCACACTGAAAATATAGTGTATAATATAGCTAACACAACAATTTTATTTCCAGTACTTTAACAACGAGAAATACGAGCTAGAGAAGTACGACGCCAGCCTCCAGAAGTACGAGCACGCTTCCTTGAAGACGGCCTCGAGTCTTGCCGCACTCAACTTCGGACAACACGCCATCTTCAGCGGAGGACTCAGTCTTATTATGATCATGGCTGCCAACCAGATCGCACAAGGTATGAACATTCTATAATAAAAAAATAAATAAGTAAATCAATAAATAAATAATAATAAGAAAAGCATTTGACTACCTTTAAGATAAAGATAATTTCGCAAATATGGGAGTACAGTACAGTATAAATAAAATAAAAATAAAATAAAAGGTTACATATACATAAAAATAAAAGAGAGTAACAAAGACATCAAAATAGGTAAAAAAAAAATAACAAAAACAATTAAAAGTAATTTTAGACAAAAATATTAAACAATTAACTAATAGTTATTTATGGTACAAGTGAGAAAAAGTTTATATTTCTGTTGTGAGTGCCAATTTTAAATCTTGAGCTTGCGAAGTAGTCTTAAATTGAATCACGAGCATAGCGAGTGATTCTAATAAAGACTACTTCGCAAGCGAAAGATTTTAAGAGGTCACGAACTGGAAATTAAATTTTTTTCACGCGTTGCAATACAAAACTTTTCACCTCTTCCAGTGAGAAAATATTAAAATTTAAATAAACTCGTACTCGATTGCTTAACCTGAAATAATTACATGAAATACGACAGTAATACCGATTCATAATGCGTTTTAGGGCCTTTAGAAAGTCGCCACTAATTAAATATGTCGTACGCTTTCAAATACTTTTCACGTGAATTTTCTGGTAAAAAAGCAAACTTCTGTGTTAGAAACAAGTTACCGCAACTCTTTTGGAGTTCCACAAAGTTCTTCATCACTGGATTCACTATTTTTTTGTTAAAAAGTTCCAGTAAACAATTAAACATAAACTGAAAAGAATTTATAGTTGCCCGCGATGACTGACACAGACACAGACTTTTATTTTTTAAATCGTGCGTTCGGAAATTCGTTCCGTAACACTTATTTATAGAGTCTAATATTAAGTACCCGATTTTAATTAATTTAATGGTTAATCACGAATATAAAACCATGTAAATACTAAATAAGCGTGTATTTATATAATTTAAAATAATTAAAACGTATCGTTTGTAGTTTTTAAATAAAATTGATGTCAATGTTTATTACTAACCTACATGGTGACTGTTTTGTTTTTTTTTTGCGCCTATTCATTGGAAGGATTTAGTGTTTCGAAATTTAAATCACTTTGCCTCACTAGTTAGTAATAAGCGTTATTACTCACTGAATTCTCGCAAGCAAACGATCTTTTTCGTGCTGGTGTGGTGAAAAAACTATTACAAACTACAAAAATGCACTTGTGCTATAATAAGCTTTATCTGCCAGAATTTTAAGTCTGATTCTGTCTGATCGCTAGGCCCGCTTACTAGTAGGTTAATTCAATTCAATCATTTATTTATCAAACTTCACAGATTAATTTAAAATTATTATCACCACTAGTCACTCATTAGTACAAAATTAAAAATTATAATTATTTATTCTAATATACATAATTCAATCCAGATGTAAATCTTGAAATGTTTGCTTAAAAGAAGGCTCCAATCACAAACTAATTGTTGTAAACTTGTTTAAGAAAATAAACAATTTGAATTTGAATTTGAATTAAAGATAATGTCCAGAACCGTCCGTATATTCTTTCGCACTGTATATGTTGACGATCTCGCCGGTTTTACCCGATCGAGTGTGAAACCGTATGTGAGTACGGAGCTTTATGTATGTATAGGTCGACGACCGGATAGCGGAGTCGGTAATGCAACTGCCCGCTACGCAGTGGTCGCGGGTTCGATTCTCGTTCAAGACAAATCTTTTTTGTGCATGAACATGGAGGTTTGTCTTGGTCTGGGTGTTTCTATGTATGATAAGTATGTATATACAAAAAAAAAGTATATATGTATTATTCTAATACCCATAGTACAAGAATCAGAATCAGAATCAGAATCAGTTTTATTTTGCATAAAAACACAGTTACAATTTTTGGTGTTACGGTTTGTGATAAGTTCTGGTGTTTTTTACCGTTTAAGGCATGCAAAAATGTATACAAAAATAAATCTTAATTAGGTAAGCAAACAGAAAATAGATCAAAATTAAATATAGATTAATTTAAAATACAATAATATTAAGTCCAATTGAAATTAAAATTAGATTTGCATGTCAGAATATGAAATATAAAATTAAATTAAATAATTATCCTGTATAGTCATAAAATTATCAAAGCACATTAAATAATTAAATTAGTAACATGTCAGAGAAACATGAAATATTTCCAAAATCAGCCTTAACTTATATAAAATTATTATCATTAATAAAATCATTTAGACAGTAGTAACACTTGTCTGTGAGTAATTGTTGAAGACATTTCTTAAATGGTATAATATTAAGCTCTTTTATTTTCTTCGGTAACTTATTATAGATTACTGGTGCCATGTGAAATATGCTTTTATGCATTAGAGCAGTATTGGTTTTTCGCATACAGAGGCGATGTATGTCTCGTTGGCGTCTATTGTATGTTTCAGATGCCAACTCCAGTATAGTTGAGGATTAGACCTTACAAACAAACATACCTCGTAAACATACAAACACGGCAAGGTCATAATTTTATGTTTTTTGAATGCTGGCTGACAACTCAGTGGATTTTAATCCAAACATGGCTCTAATGCAGCGCTTTTGCATTTAAAATATTACGTCCCTATCAGTTGAATTTCCCCAGAAAATTACTCCATATCTCAATATTGAGGCGACAAGACCATGATAAGCAGTTAACAGGGTGCTCACGTTGCTTATTTTTGCCATTTCATGCAGCGCATAGACTGATTTGTTGACCTTCTTACATAAATTTTGTATGTGCGATTTCCATGTGAGTTTTTGGTCTATGATTAGGCCAAGGAATATTGTTTCGTGTGCTTCATCTACAATTTCATTTTTATAGTTAACTTTAATGTTTGAGTCATCAGTAATCCTTTGACTGAAGTGCATAGTTTTTGTTTTGCTTACATTAGCCTTTAAATTATTTGAATCTAACCATGTAATTATATTCTGTAGAGTGTTATTAATGTCAATTTCGTAAGTTAACTTATCTTTACATCTTATAGAAACTGTACTGTCGTCTGTAAATAGTGTGATTGGGTTTGAAGTAGCATTAGGTAGGTCATTTATATAGATTAAAAATAGCAATGGTCCAAGCACACTTCCTTGTGGAACCCCATAAACTATATTACGACTCTCAGATTGATAAGAATTCTCATTTTTACTTAGAGCATTGATTCTCGTTATTTGAGTATACTGGGTTCGCCCCTTCAGGTAGTTTTCTAGCAGTTGAAGGATTTTACCCCTTATTCCACAGCTCTCAAGTTTGTACAGTAATAGGTCGTGATCAACATAGTCAAAAGCTTGCGTCATATCCATAAATATGGCACATATTGGTGTACGTTTGTCCATATTTGACATAATTATATCCAGGAATTCATAAATGGCAAGATTTATAGTTTTGCCTTGTCTGAATCCTTTTTGTTCATTAGCTAGAATATTTTGCTTCTCCAAATAGTTATAGAGTTCTCTGCTAATGTACCTCTCAAAAATTTTGGAGAATATTGTAAGCAGAGCAATAGGTCTGTAGTTTTCCATTTTGTCTTTGTCGTCTTTTTTATGTACTGGTATAACAATAGATGTTTTTAGACTTGTAGGAAAAATACCGGTTTCTATGCATGTTTCTAAGCTCTGCTTAGTTTGGGACTAGATGACGTTGTGTGATAGACATGTGATATTTATAACTTATTTTATTTGATTTTTATAGGTAGAATGTATAAAAAAGAGGCATTTCGTTTTCCAGGTAACATGACAGTGGGAGACCTGGTGATGGTGAACGGGCTGCTGTTCCAGCTGTCCATCCCGCTGGGGTTCCTGGGCTCCGTGTACCGCGAGGTGCGCCAGGCGCTCATCGACATGCAGACCATGTTCACGCTCATGACTGTGCGCTCCAGGATTCAGGTACGGCCGTTCTATCACTTCAGAGCTATTGGGTAGCCCGAATCTCTCCAACTTTTCGCTGATGACACACACTTAGCTCTCAGATACAATAATGCTCATCTAGGTATTATCTTTTTGCTATGTAACATCAGACAAACTGCCGCACGCCCTCCTCAAGGTGATAGTCGCGTAGCATCGCTTTCGTTGCAAGTTCTGTAATGTTTTCAGTTGTACAGATGCACTTGAATATTTTAAAAAGTGAGCTTCAGACTATATCTTTGATGGTAATGCGAACTTTTGGTGTAGGGTGCTCTGAAGTGTTTCTTCGCTGTCAACTTTTATTTTAAACTCACGTTTATCTCTTATAGAACGTTTTCGATCTCTTTGTTCCTTCGGGTCAAGAAATGAGATAGAGGAATCGAATCCAAGTTTATCATTGCTTAAGAATTTAGGTTAACTTGGGTCTTAGGGATTGACATTGCCGACGGTTGCAGGAAATTGATGACAACATCACTTTCTGCAGCCGGCAGCAATGCGACCCTCAACGAAATGCCACTGATTCACACATTTGTTTCATATGTTTGCAGGAAAAAGTCCAAGCGCCTGCTCTGATCGTGAGCCCAAAGACGGCGACGATAGATTTCAAAGACGTGAACTTTAAGTACATCAACGGCAAGCCAATATTCAACAACCTCACATTCTCCATTCCTGCCGGGCAGAAGATTGGAATCGTCGGTGGATCTGGCAGTGGGTAAGGAACACTTATCTTCAAAATTAAAATTGTTTAATGGCGACTACTAATCATTTCTAAACAAAAAGTAATGCTATCCCATCAATAACATAAATGTTAAACGAGAGCCAAGGTCAATATTGCACCTACAAAAGAATTGAAGTCTATATGGGTGCCAAGTTCTAGGTAAGTAAATCTACGCTGAAAATTGAGTTTTAAAGTACAGATTACATTAAATTTGTCTTACCAGAAGTACAAGGCAGGTTGATATAATGCCCATGTTCTTTTCTAAAAGTCAAATGTTTAATACATAGAACTTGGCACCCATATAGATATCAATTCTTTTATAGGCGCAATATTGACCTTGGCTCTCATTTCAGATTTATGTTTTTGATGCGATAAAAGTTGTAACCAGCTTTTTGAAATTTTTGTCTAAGAATAGTAGAAATTTGTTGACATGAAAATAAAATTAATACTTTTCTTTTTTTTACAGTCTGATCCTGGTATTTAATTAATTGCCTGATATTTTAATTTTGTAGTAAATCAACTATGGTGCGTCTGCTTTTCCGGTCTTTCGAGCCACAATCCGGTACCATAAAGATTGCAGGACAGAATATCAGAGATGTGGACCTTTCTAGCTTGAGGAAAGCCATCGCTGTAGTACCACAGGTAAAGACTATATATGTTCCTCGGCATAGGTTGCATTGAACGCGCTGGAATAAAAACTGAATAACTAAATAAATCAAATCAAATCATTTATTTCCATGGGCCCCAAGGGGGGTGCTTGAACACGTCAAAACAAACATCAAAACACAAAAAATATAAAATTAAAATAAAACTTAGCTAACTAAATTATAATACTTATTGTAATAAAATGATTTGACACCGGAGCTTAGATTGACTTTAATTCAACTTAGAGAATTGAATTAAAATCAATCCAAGTACCAGCTCCGATGGGTATTGCATCATGAGAAGAGCTGGTGAGAAACTCATGTGCACCATCTTTTCAAATAATTCATACAATATTTGTTTGTTTTTTGACAATAATTCTATGTGTAAGTTATAGCAACCAAAACAACATTATAGCTAAATATGGTTATAAAGAGAAAATAAACTTAAATATAACTCAAATAAAAAGAACTATGGGTGAGGGGCAATTTCTTCAGGTAAAACCATGGTAAAACCGATATTTATTTAAAGCTAAATCAACAAAAGCCTAAAAGTTTTATATTATTATTAATTTAAATAACATGAAATCGTAGAGTTCGTAGGATTTTTGTAGATTCCGCTCCAAAAGAGGGTAAATTAGAGGTTGAACAGTTTTATGGAAGTCCGTCAGTTTTGAAGTAACTTGTTACATACTTATGTTGATTTTGAATAAAAATAAATAAAATTTTCAAATTAAAAAAAAAAACTGGATGAAGAAGATTAAAAGCTCTCATCCACAGTCGTCACATATTTTACCGATTTTTAAGAAGAGGTTGGCACCTGAGCGTGTTCCGGAGTACTTCAATAGATGGCGTTGCGAGTTCAGAGCAGTGTAACCTTAGACACGGATAAAATTGCGGGAATCAACGATCCTCACGCGGATGAAGTCGCGGGCTGTAGCCAGTGATTATAATTCTCTTACGATATTCATGTTTCTTTTTGCAGGACTGCGTATTGTTCCACGACACGATATTTCACAATCTATCGTACGGGGACCTCTCCAGGCCTGCTGAGGATGTGTACAAAGCTAGCAAGATGGCCGAGCTCCACGAAAGCGTCTTGACTTGGCCTAAGGTAAGATCATTCAACCCAAACTGACTTATTCAATACTGCCAGTTTCATCAGTTCCTGATAGTCTATTCGGCACTTTTCTGACGGACAAAATGTCAAATTAGTATTACAATGAAGAACAATACCCTGTCTACGGAACAGGTCCATTTTTGTATGACGAATCTCAGTGCTTTGTGAAGTCTAAGGAATAAATATATTTTCATTTCATTTCTAAAACTTGATCAGGAACTGATGAAGCCGGCTCTTTATTTAATAAAACACTACCTCTATAAGAAATATATCAGTGTACGCAGTTGTCTTCTCCCGTTACGAATTCTTTAATCTTTTGGGATATGTATTGAAAAGCCGTAGAATAAAAAGTTGCTGAAATAAGGAGTAGTCAAGTTAAAAGTATTAGGTGTTTTATTTAATTAAATGTCATGTGACATCTCCCCCAGGGTTACGAGACGCAGGTGGGCGAGCGCGGCCTGAAGCTGTCTGGCGGAGAGAAGCAGCGCGTGGCCATCGCTCGCGCCATCCTCAAGGACTCGCCCATCATTGTGTTCGATGAGGCCACCAGCAGTCTGGATTCGCTCACTGAACATGTAAGTACAAACAATTACACATTATCAAAACTGTAAGGCAGCAAATCAATCCTGCAGCATCCTAACACACTTGCTCAACACCTAATGAACGAGCCAACAATTCCATGTAGACTAAAAAATTCCACAAGATCTGATTGTGTAGAATGATTGTGAAAAAGTGGATATAATATGTCAATGGACATTTCCCTTTCAAGACCTATAAATACGTTCAAATCAAGTATTGAATGTAATTAAGATAGATTGCATGAAAAAATAGAGAAATAACATTAATTTTATTTTATACAATGCACATTAAACCATATTATTATATAGCAAAAATATTGATACCAATAAGAATATTATAAACAGATTCAAGTCATTTTAATATGATAATGCCGTAAAATTTTAATAGACACATACCATTATAGATTAGTATATATTCAAAGAAGGTAAAGACTTTTTCAGCCAAGTATAAACACCTTTTATGTTCACCTATAAGGTTAAGGTCTCATTATGAAAGGGAGTGATCTATCTACTGACACTGAAAACTAGTATTGTGTAGTAGTAATGTTAGAAAACTACCAAATAACACTTACTCGACCTCATGATAAGCAGTGACAATACTACTTAACCATCAAGGCAGTCATATTAAAGTTATTTTAAACATATTCTTTTGTAGGCAATCCTGCAAGCTCTTAAGGCAGCCACCGTCGGTCGCACGTCCATCTGCATCGCGCACCGCCTGTCCACCGTGGCCGACGCCGACACCATCCTCGTCATGGAGCGCGGCTGCATCTCGGAGATCGGCTCCCACCAGCAACTGCTCACCAACCCCAACTCACTCTACAGCAAACTGTGGGAGAAACAAAACAAGGATATACCCCACGCGGCTGCTAGCTGAAATGTGTAGTGAACTTAGTGAATTTATACAACATTTATGTGTGAATCGTGGTGGTAAAAGTGATTAACTGATTCTGAAAAAGGCAATCATACTCGATCTACTTGATTTAGTGGAGTAATAAGAACCTCATACCTCCAATTCTAGCTGAATATCATTTTGTATCACGTTTTATGCAATAATAGAAAACCTTTTGATCTAATATTCATTTCATCATCATGTATCGATTTAATGGCAAGTTTAACTTGATATGGGGAACAAGCATATGAGTGCAAGATAGATTATATCATGTTTTTCCATAAAAAATATGACAATAACGTGACTAAATCTATCTCGCGCTCACAGGCTTGCCCGGCAGGAGCCATTGTTTTATAGTAAAAAGAGCAAACGGTGATTTAAAAGCATCTACTCTATAAATCACTATGAATGAAGCAAAAAACAACTGACAAAGAAAAAACACTATTAATGTTTTCGCTAAATTGTTTCACAAACAACCAAATACTGTTTGTGTATTTGATTGTCTTTTAAGGCATAAGCGTAGAAAAAGTGCGGTGCTATTTCTGACCACAAAGTATATTACAATAGAAATGCACTGTCGTTTGATTTGTTCTGTTAATTATATAACTTTGCGCTATAATTTGAAAATACATTTATTTTTTATAATACACCATTTTTTGTTTTGTAAACTTAGTAAGTATGAAACTAGTAAATTATTTAGTTCTTACTACTGAGTAAAGTGCTAATAGACACTTTATAGTGAACGTATTTTTTATATTGTTGTCTGTGTTGTTATCATGTTTATACTGAGACCAGCATATTAAAATAAAATACCAAAAAGTACAAATCGTAATTAAGTCTGCTTGTTATTTGTAATACAAAATCTGAAAGAAATTGCAGCAACCTGCCTGGCTGACTTTTTATCTATTTTATGATATGTAATTAACTTTTTTTTTAAATTTATTCCTTTCATAATTATGTGTAACCAGGATGTGAGCAAGTTACATATAATAACTGTTTATTCCCAAAGTATAATATAATATAATAGCAGCCCAGTATCTAATACATTTCCCCCTATTAGGCCATAGTCCACGCTGGCCAAGTGCTGATTAGTAGACTTCACACGACCTTGAGTACTTTTTATGCACTCTCAGGCCTGCAGGTTTAATTTAAGGTTTAAGCAAGCAATAATTTATTTGATAAATACACACATTGTCATATCTTCAGAAGGACGAATCTTAACGATTTATTGACAGAGGTGTGTGCTGTGGTTTCGAACCCAAGACCTGTAACTTCGCAGTCCTACGGTCTCCGGCTGCTGTTTACCCAAAATATTTCAATTCAATTGTTGAGTATACGTATGGTGTAGTCTTGGTATAAGCAGGGTACAATATCCAGATGTTGTATAAATGTTGATGTTTCCAAATGTTTGTAAATAAATAAACAATGTTACGGTACCGCGTACCCTTGTCTGTACAGAAACTTGTTGAATAAGTATATTATTTTGGTTACAATATGTGTTTTATTTAATTAACCTGACGAATCGAAATAAGCTCTAAGCCTCACTCCTGTGTATTTCAAAATTAAAAATCTTGTCGAAAAAATAAATAGGTTGGTATTTAGTCATGGGTTAGCAGTTAGTTACTTACACTTTGGGTTAATTTTTTAACTCTTGAACGCGCTAGTGTCGATTAGAGGGATGCGTAGGGTGAAGTAAAGTGACGATATCCGGAGTGGGATAATTCGACTGTAAGCTTGGATGAAATACTTACTCTGAGACTGTAAGGGTAGCTGTCTCACAATCGTCGAGTGAGAGATAACCATTACATGAAGTAAAACTTCGAACACATCTGTCACTTAAAATGGTTTGTGTTATAGATAGATGTATTGTACAAATAACGTAATTGGAAATGGTTTGTGTTATAGATAGATTTATTGTACAAATAACGTAAGGGCCTACCTAACAATAGTCAAGTAAATGTTATTCGCAGTATAAAATATAACAGACAAATTTAAGTGACATCTGTGTTTGATTTAGTTTAAATTAGTCCGGCGGTTGACTCATGACTTGACGTATGTGAAATGGCATAATATAAATTAATTTTCACCACACCAGCACGAAAAAGATCTTTTTCACCACACCAGCACCGTTTTTACTCACTAGTGGGGCAAAGTGATTCAAATTTCGAAAGACAAAATCCTTTCAATGAATAGGCGCTGAAAAAAAAACAAAGCAGCCACCATGTAGGTTAGTAATAAACAGTGATATCAATTTTTTATGAAATTAAATAAACGATGCGTTTTTATTATTTTAAATTAACTATATAAATACACGCTTATTTAGTATTTTAATGTTTTTATATTCGTGATTGACCATTAAATTAATTAAAATCAGGTACTTATTATTAGACTATAAATAAATGTTACGAAACGAATTTCTGAACGCATTCTTAAAAAAAAAAAATCTGTGTCTGTGCCAGTCATCGCGGGCAACTATAAATTCTTTTCAGTTTATGTTTAATTGTTTACTGGCACTTTTTACCAAAAAGTAAAATCCAGTGATGAAGACCTTTGTGGAACTCCAAAAGAGTTGCGGCAACTTGCTTCTAACACAGAAGTTTGCTTTTTACCAGAAAACCCACGTGAAAAGTATTTGAAAGCGTACGACATATTTAATTAGTGGCGACTTACAAAAGCCCCAAAAACGCATTCTGAATCGGTATTACTGTCGTATTACATGGAATTATTCCAGGTTAAGCAATCGAGTACGAGTTTATTTAAATCTTAATATTTTCTCACTAGAAGAGGTGAAAAGTTTTGTATGTAACAAGTGAAAAAAATTTAACTTCCAGTTCGTGACCTGTTAAATCTTTCGCTTGCGAAGTAGTCTTTATTAGAATCACTCGCTACGCTCGTGATTCAATTCAAGGCTACTTCGCAAGCTCAAGATTTAAAATTGGCACTCACAACAGAAGTATAAACTTATTCTCACTTGTACCATAATACTTAATACATAATACTTTGTTTTTTTTAGCGCCTATTCGTTGGCAGGATTTTGTGTTTCGAAATTTCTATCACTTTGCCTCACTAGTGAGTAAAAACTGTTTTTACTCACTGAATTCTGGAAAGCAAACAGTCTTTTTCGTGCTGGTGTGGTGAAAATAACTATTATCTACGTGAGTTTATCTCTTTGACAGAGTAGTGTGTTATATTCTTTGGTGGTACTACTATACTAGTGACGAGATAACCGCCAAATAATTGAATTCCTACCACCCACGTCTGCCTCATCGTTTCGCATTAATCCATTCTATATTAGAACTTGATTAGAACCATTGTTACACGGCTGTATGTTAATAAAGCATGCTAAACACTATCATGACTGCATGATCAAGTTATAGTGTAACCACAATTCATACTATGTAGATGATCTCGCATCGCGGCAATGGTGTTGGGTTTAATTACAACAATAGATCCTTGAAAAATGTTTAGAGTTAGGACCTAAATTTCTTTTATCAGACCAATAGTCTCGGACTTATTATTTGTGGTTGGTACAGTAATCGGGTCTAGAGACTGATCGAACCGCAAAATTAAGTTTCGTCGTTGTCAAACCAAAATCTGCTATGTGCACTTTTGTAAGATTTCTACTTTAAACCTCTGCATATAGTTCGCAGCTATATCCTACCATATAAAAAACTATAATGTGCTTATGACCATTATATGACGATCTACGACCTCTTATTGACGACCTCTTACCTACAATCCCTTGAATGCAGGAGACCTTTTTTTGTCAATTTCTCAAAACTATGATTTCTGCACATAGCAGATTTTGGTTTGACAACGACGGTTTGTTTTTATTGTATACACATACTTTTCCGGGATAAAAAGTACTGAGTGTGGTGCCCAGAATATTAAAGAATAATGTATATGGGTCAATTTCAACAAGTGGTGTTTTTTGTACCTTATCGGTGAACTTTTTCATTTATAGCTTTTTTGGATATTTTTTAGATTTATTGTAATCTATAGGATACTAAATGTCCACAATTTTACGCACATGAACGTATCATTTAAGACTGAGGAGAAATTTGAGTTTGAATTTGGGTTACCACCGATACGATAAGCCAACCACCGATTAGTTTTCTGTACACCGATATGAAATGCTTGAACACCGAAATGTTAAGTTTATCCACCGAAGTGTTATGCCTATCCACTGAAAAGGTGTGTTTATCCACCGATATGGTAAATCTGACCACCTTGCACCATTGTTTCGTCAATAACTTTGTCATATATTCCAGTTACATCAGAGTTTTATACCTTATTTAAAAGCTTATGAAATTTACATCTTTGGGTAAGGAACCCTTCCTTACCCAAAGGAAATGCAACCCTGAGGCTTCGCTGTCCGTTCGTCCGTCCGTACGTCCGTCTGTCACCAGGCTGTATCTCAAGAACCGTGATAGCTAGGAAGTTGGAATTTTCACAGATGATGTATAACTGTTGCCGCTATAACAACAAATACTAAAACTAAAATTAAATAAAGTAAATATTTAAGAACCCCTTACAATGGTCGCAAATTTAGTTAATGACCTGTCATTGAAAACTATATATTTTGATGAATTTATATATTATTATGTCATTCACTGAATGAACGTTGAAGTACAAATTGTTAGTAGTTCATAACGGTGCATTTATATTATTGAAATCACTATAATTATATTTTTTCGTCATAATTGTTTCGTTTACTATTTTGCTCAGAGAGACTATAATATCACAATGTAAACACTAATCATAATATGAAAAATGGCTTTGCAATCCTTTGTGTTTGTTTTTAAAGAGTTGCGTAAAATGAGTGATAAATGTAGCTCTCTACCTACTGAACCCAATTCCTATGTGCCGCAGACCCGGTGACCCACCCAACAATTGGGTCTTTTGATTCTATCACTTCGCGATCTAGGTACTCGGGTTGCACAGAGTGATCGATCAACATAGGACTGATCTCTTATGGGTTATCTGTGTTTTTTAGAAAGTTGTTGACGCGATTTTTGTTGTACCGAACACAATGTGTCGAAAGTTCAATTGTGCGATGCTTTTACCATCGATGCTTTATGGATGCGATAGTATTTCGGTCTTCAAAATTTGCTTATTGTCCCTAATACAATTATAATATGACTTTTTTTTAAATACTATGTTTAATGTAGACAATATATTGCATCTTTTTTAAATTTGCGTAAATTTTTGCGACAGGCGTTCTGGCTATGAAAATTACGTTATCTACTTGAACTATTCCCACACCAATTTTTATTAAGATAGGTCTAGTAAATTTGAATATTTTGGGTACAAACAAACAAAGGTATTTAACATCGTACAATTTCACAACTTTCGAAAACTCATAGGAAACCCATTTTATATACCTAACGAAATTACTGATATCAATAAAATGATTTAGAAGAAAAATAAATGACACAGAGTCCACCGATGTGATGAACCGACCCACCAACTCGATAAAATTATCCACCGATACGATTAGACAATCCACCGATGTCTTTAAACTGTTAATATACAAAAAAAAATATGCACCGCGCAGATAAATTATACACCGATAATTTTTTTTCACCGATCAGGTGTAAAATTATCGTATCGGTGGGTAAAATTACCTCCGATTCTACCGATAACGGTACAGCGAGCGAGATAAATCATCACACTTTTTTTAAAATTTCAAAGAAACCATAATAACTAGGACAAATTGAACTACAGCCAATAAAGCTAATTCAGTTATTCTCTCTGTAAGAATCAAATAAATATAAAATAACAACATATTACAATATCAAAAATCATTCACCGATATGATAAAATATTTGTCGCCTATCAATTTTCATGGTGTACTTACATTTTTTGCGGGAAAATGCAGCGATGTAGAACGCGTCTGTCTTCACTGCGCATTAGGGCGGTACTAACATGAAATAATAATCAGGGAGGGGACACTGTCGGACTTGCCTATGTAAAGTTATGTCTAAATTACTTTTTGGCACCGATAAGCCAAGAATTTCGGGGACAAGTACGTTTGTGCCTCTCATTAATAAATATGGTTAGTTAAATAATAGAATATGCTATTTATTAATGATGAAACTAATATCCTACGAAATAGGGTAGGTTGTAACCTTAATTTACTAATATTCATTAACTTATAAGCCATTTTTTTTGTAAAAAAAAGTACGGGGACAGCACCGACAAGTGAAAATTTGGACTTTAGGAATTTATTTCTACCTTTAAATTTCATCCTAGCCCATTAATATTTTTGCCCCCACCCTATATCTACCTATAGAATACTATAAAAATCAATTCAATACAATATTCTTCTTTTCAAATACGAATTTCAGCGAGGACAGAAAAAAAAGTCGTTTGGGAAATCCACCCATATTTTCAATGTACACAAATTTTACTTCTACAGATTTATTATAAGTACCTATAGATATAGATAACATTATTGAAAATGACAATTTGAAACAAAACTTTTTGTCAAATGAGCCATGAAACTATTGGTTTGATAGTACATATTTAACATTTGTGACTTGCATTTGATTGCACGCCCTTATCCCTTAGAGGTAAGCAGATACGCTCCTTACATTGATCATAATATCTAATATATGATTGCTGTTTCAGTTTTTTCCATTGAGACACGCGGTTTGATACAGCTGCTTGATCGTCTGTGGGCGCCTAAACAGCACATTGTACCAAACTTTTGTCATGCATGCGTGAATGTATGTTAACCTATTTAGGTATTCATAGATAATAGATAATCCCATCCAGCTAGCATCATTCGCATTTTGAAATCGATTGACATGTTATCTGTCGCCATAGCAACCGAATAACAACAATTTCATGCCGGATAGAAAATATTGTGATCGCTCGTTTTACGAGCATACTTTTATAAAAATGGTGTTTTCTATGTGAAGTGAAGGATGTCAGTGCTGAGTTTGATACCGGAAGATAAACGAAAAGACCTCAGGTAATAGAAACCAACCCCTATTCACATGAAACAAATTGCACAAACTATTGTCATGCAATGCCACTTGCCATACTTTTGCAGGCACAATTACCACTTGTCTCTTTTGGCAACATTACCAATCTTCTAGTATCTTTGTACTTAGCTCCTTACCAAAAGGTGGTCTTGATTACCACCTCTTAGGTAAGTATAAAATAATCTTAGCCCTCGGACCCATGGAATAGAGTTGACTCTTACCATATGCCAATTGTTGGATTAAGACAAAGGTTGTCGGTGCCGTCAACAACACACTTTATGCAATTTGTGAACATGTTGTTTTGTCTCCCTCCCAATAAGGGTTTGTTTTTGACTGAATAGTAGGCTGGGATTTCCTCAGCTACCTACTACTTCCGTGTGATAAGTTAAGACGGTTGTGTGTGACAGTTGTGCTGTCCGATCGCTTCTATTTCAATTTCATTGATTCACATATTTGCTTAGTTATTAAGCAAGACGCTTCAACGATTCCCTACGTCCGGTGCACCCTGGGCGCTACTACGCGGAAACGCGCTTTTGTCATGATTTGCCTATAAACATTAATTGTATCAAAAACCTACTGTTAGTAAAACAAAATAGTTGGAAAGCAATTGCAAACAATTTTAATTTGCACATGACTTTAATACCGGCATTTCTCCGAGACCACCTTATAATTCAGTGTGGAACAAAGGAAGAAGAAGAATAACTAATATAAGGACAATAGAAGCACGTATTGTGTAGTTCCTAATACATAAGTAGGTAATATCTAGCCTATTGTTACCAAGACATCGTGACATTGGCATTCTGACCTTGAAAACCGCCTACCTGTGTCATGAAACTTGCGAACTCAATATTTGCAGTTGTATGAATGATATAATATTCATTCAACACGGTTTTGTAAGTTACTAAGTTATTGTTAGTTATACAACTAAAGTTATAGGTACTTACATAGGTCCTCGAATTTAATGTTTTCTGGCTCTACGGCCCTCGAAACAAAGGGAATTTGGTTCTTAAGTCCCATGTGAGCTGTAATCCTTATTATTCTTACTTTAATTTTATTAAATAGATAGATAAAAAGAAACATTATTTGTGCATACAACATAGGACATTATTACATACATGTATGTAATAATGTCCTATGTTGTATGCACAAATAATGTTTACATACATTTTGTACGAACGTTTAAAAAACAACATAATAATATGCAGAAAGGGCGGCCTTACCTATGGCTTTACGCGATTTCTACCAAACATTATTTAACTACATATATAAACATTTGTAGGTATCTACTATTTTAAGATTGTCTATACTACATAAATCATACGCAAAAAAAGTCACTTCGTTGCACAATGTACTTGAAAAATTAGAACGGTCACTTCGTTGCACAATATACTTATATTGTAGGTAACTCTATCTTGATATATCTATAATTATCTCCCTCGATATCTATATAATAATATAACTATCATAATGAAAATTGGTATGGCTATAGTTCAAGACCTGTGAAAGGACATAGGTTACTTTTTATCGACATACCACGGACATACAACGGATACCACGTGGTTGGAGAAGCGCGCAGAAGCGAGTACCTAATGAAAACCATGAAACAGACAGTGCTTAAATATAGAAAAAAGGTTAAACTCTGTTTTTTTTATGTTGGTATGATGCCTATACGAGATATTTTTATTTTAATAATCTAAATTGTTACAAAATTTTATTTATTTATTTAAGTTACATTTATACTTACTAAATGAGATCATCAATGGCTTCCGCACTAAGGTCTTTAGGCTTTGTCGCAGATAACTAAAAAAATATTCATAATTACAAATAAGAACGAGATTAAGATAGATACAATTCAAATTAAATTAAATATTTTACAAAAGAAAACAAAGTATAACTTTTTTATGTTGGTTCTTTCTTTTTTGTTAACTTGGGTCACATCTGTCTTATTTTAGAAAGTAGTTGTACTTATTCAAAATGATTATTGTGATATTTGTTAAAAAACAACAGTATTTTATAGTAGTTTTGTGACTATTTAAGCTTGCTCACAAAAGAGATCTTTTTGCATCAGACAATACGAATGTCTAACCGACCGTCTCCATGAACTTAAGTCACAGCCAGATCCAGACGGATAAAATGACAAGTTTTTGAATTTATTGAAGTGTAATGAAACTGAGTGCTTCGACGAGTAAAAGCTTTGAATCTGTCCTCGGCAGCAGACTTTCAGCATTTGTGTTATCGATTTTCATACACGAATTATTTAATTTTTATACTTATCTTATTCTTTAAAAACTTAAGACATACGATACGCACCTATTGTCTTGAGGAATTGTACCATGTAAATTTAACAAGCGACTACTTACAGTAGGTATTTTTTATATTTTAAAGTTTGTCTATACGATTTATGTACACCTGATGATGACGAGTTTATAGCCTATACTAAATAAATCATCCACAACAAAATAAGAAAGGTCACTTAATTGCATAACTAACTTACCTTTAAGAGCCCTAATATTCTTTCATCTCTCTCTAGGCTCTTTATCTTACCGCCAAACCGAAAAAGAAGTGGATAGATCAAAGCTGAGGCGGCAGTGCCGCATATTATAGGGTAGTCGGCCCAAGACAGTGAATTAAATTTATAATTTACATTACTTGATGCATTTTTATTTCAGGAAAGAATCCCTAGAAAGCGTATACAGCAGCAACTCCCGCTTAAACCTGCTGAGCAAGCGCAAGCGCATGAATCCGCTCGTGATGGACATGTCCAACCCTTCGCTCAACAAGACCGGTAGCGACAGATATGTGACGCAGCGGGTGCTGTCCGCCAAGACTCATCGCGTCAAACAGCTGCAGAACCAGCTCGCTGATGCGCATTACCATTTACAGGTGACTCTACGTTTGTCTATTTTATTAATTAGTAAGTGATCTCTCCACCACCAAAAACAATTGGACGGGATGAAGTAATAGTAAAAGCTTAAATTGTGTTGAGATGTAATTTATTTTTGTCTCTTTCAGGAACTGAGTAACGAGAACAAAGTCTTGCGTGCCGTTCAGAAGAAACAAGAAATTGCTCTGCAAAGGTAAGATCCTCTTGTTGCAATAACTGGCAGCTGGTAAAAAAGGAGCAATTTTCTGTATTCGCCTTGTATAAAAATCTTAATAATCCCGGTACTTACTTATTTCTGCACTGGTATGTAGATATAGGGCTTAAGCAAAGAGAAGAGAAGTTTCATGTAGTATCATGATTCTATTGTATTGATCAATCGCAATGAAATAACGTTACTCATATCGTTTATTTTTCTGGAACAGATACGAAAATTCAAACGCAGAACTTCCACAAGTTCTGCACTCCCACACAGAAGAGATGAGGATCCAGCAAACGAAATACAAGCAATTGAAGCAACAATTTAAGGAAGTGTCGCAGAAGTTGAAGGAGAGGGACATTCAACTGCAGATGCTGAGAGACGAACATAATCACTTGTTGGAACTCAGTCGAGATAAGTAAGTTAATAACACTCGCGATTTTTAGCCTTAGAAATATTTAGGTTAGGCTGTGCTATATCCAGCTAAATCGAAAACTACGCTCGGTGAAAAATTTGCTGATGCAATGCGATCATTTGTTTGAATGCTTTAGCGAAAATACGAGTAAAATTGTATTTAGTAGTATGCTTTTGAAAGGAGGGCACACTTAGTGATATTCTTCAGTACTACTATCAATTTCAGGCGTATTTTATCTTATAACCTTTTCAACTATTTACCCGACTATTTGAGTGGGCCTTTTTATTTATGAACTGCTATATTTCTAAAAAAACCGTCCGTGCTTAATTGTCCACTGATCCGTCCCGATCTAATTTACTCTTTTGTTTTCAAGGAACCTTCTGGAACGTGAAAAGCTGCAAACCCAGTTGACTGATCTAACATACAAGGCGCAGCAACAAAACGAGACAATATCCATGTTACAAAGGCGAATAGCACTCGAAGCCAAGAACTTCAAGCATCAGCTACAAATGGAGATGAATAAGCATAAAGACACGAGGCATGATTTGGACCTGGCTATTAATAATGCGGATAAGCTTACTACTATTATTGAGGTGGGTGATGATTTTTATCTTTTTAAGCTAATAATCAAAGTACGGCAATAGAGCGAGACAATATCCATGTTGCAAATTCGAATAGCACTCGAAGCCAAGAGCTTTAAGCATTCAGATAAAAAATAACAAACATAAAGACACGATTATCTGGAATTATTATTAATATAACGCGGATGGTAATCATTTATTAAATCTCTTTTTAAGCGAATTAATCAAGCTGATAATTAAATTGACATTCACAGGACAAAAATTGATTGAATATGATTTGTGTAGTTCTGAAAGGCCTGGTACAAAAGAAAATACGTTTGAGTTATATTGAAAACCGGACATTAATCTACCAAAACAACTTAAGTGATGAACAATGCTTCATATACACTTGACTTTAATATATGTATATAATAATACACTATTGTAATAAATAAACAAAGCTGACGCTGTTACAAAGGAAGTTAAGCTTAGCCTCGTTTGGCAAAATATTGTTTTCATTTTATTAGGGATTTAAAAAAACTGGCATAACTATAAAGCTTATTGCTCTACTTATCAGTTTTGTTCAAACAAGTTATTTTTCGCTTTAAAATTAATTGTTCCTAGCTCTTTATACTTTTAATGCGTACGGTCCCGGACAGAATTTAGATTGAATCACTTTGGTAAAAATTACGTATAATTCATAATTGATTATAGATGAAAGAGAAACTGCTAAGCACAGCCGCCAGCAGACCAGTCAGATCACCAGTGAAGACCCAGTCAGGTACGAGCATACCTATCCTGAAGCAAACGGGCAACTACAAGCCTAGCCGGTCTGATACTGACTCCACGATTACAAAAAGGGATGATAGAGCTAATGTGAGTATGGTTTGAAAATTCCAGCCTTCTTTAGGAGGTTGGTTAGTTTAATCATATCACAGTAATATTATATTATTATTTTATTATAAATCGCCCAACCAAATTGTGTTACCCACGTATATGCATATCTTGATGTAAAATTTGAATATAGTTTAATAAAGGGATCTCCCGAAAGGGCCCTAATACTTAAAAAGTCGAATTCAAAATATTAACGTAATAGAAAAAAGGTTTCATGCCATCGTGTGAAAAATAGTATGAAGAAGGAAAGAATTCCTTTGTGCCAAACATACGACTTTTAATGCATCCACTGCTAGTGTAACCTCTCTCTTTTATTAATACTGATGTCAAAACTTAGATGAGTTAAATCCCTGTGGCACAGTCACCTCAAAATGATAATACTGAGCTTGCAGTTCTTTAACCTATTCTATAATGCAAAGTGTCATCGAAATTAATCTGTAAACAGATCTTACAAAGTTTATTTTCAATAGAGATTACCGTTAGTATCGCTACGCAATCAATTTGTGGAGCTTATAGGTCTCCATAGGACCCGATCGGTTAGATAAATTTACTTTAGGTCGACTTATCGGCTTTAGAATAACTCATTAATAGGGTAGAAATTGGGGGTTTTAATGACTTTTTTGACATAAGTAAAAAAAATATGACTTGTAATATAATACGAGTCATATTTTTTTTTGTTTTATGATAAATTCAATTATTGTAGTATACAAATGCTATATCTTTAGTTTCCCAAGAATTTTGGTTTTGTTATTGAAGGCATTGTGCCTATCGCACTTTTGTGCTATTCCACTTTATATCAAAATTATCTAAAAATCATGGTATTATATAAACTGCATTAAGTATTTACTTAAAATATTATTGCACGTAATTATGTAGAGCAGCGGATTGCGCTGAGAGGTAAACTCGAAACATACAGGTTATATTGCTTAAACAAATGTTTGTTTGCTTTCAGTTGGATCACAATATAATGGCCAAGCTTTGTGAAAACTCTCGCAGTATCAGCAGTGCGCTGTCTCACGACGAAGACACTTCATCGTCCACCGAGCCTCGCTCAAGATATGCTAGAAGTCGCACCAATTCTACGAGCACTCGTTCTACCCCAAACCCCGGCACAAGAAAGAATTCCAAAAGTTCTGAAGAAATTATAGATCTTGCTAAAACGGTCCAAGATGGAATGGCAGATTTAGCTATATTTGATGATGAATTAAGCAATTCACCTCCAGAAGCACTTCAAAAAAAGATGGAAATAATGAAATCGGAACTGATGAAGAAAATCAAAAGCGAAGAGCAACCCGGATCTAGAAGACCTAGTGCTTTAAGAAGAAAATCAGCCGAAAACTCTATAGAAGAAAAGGATGAAGAAGTCCCCGAACGTCCGAAGTCTAGAGGCAGAAGAAACTCAAATGTATCATTTTATGAAGATTCATCCATTGAAGAAACTGTAACGACGATATCAGTTCACGAAGAATCAAAGCAAATGAGTTTTAAACGAGAAAATAGTATACCGATAGATCGTTCAATCGGAGGCAAACCTATTGAAAAATACTGCAAAGATATCATCCAAGACATTGAAAAAAGTAGCAAAGTCATCGATCAACACATGTCAACTTTTAATCAGTCGAGATTTGAGAACGACAAACTAATCCAACAATTGGAAGCTGTGGATAAAATTAATGATTTTGTCATTACTAAAGGCGAAATTCCTGAATTAGCGTTGAGTGAACTTAACAATAACTTCAAAATGATAACAGAAAATGTGCTTGCAGAAGTGCCCATAGCAAGGAAACGATCTATAACAGATAGAAGGACTTCTAGAGATTCTAGAATTAACCTGCTCGGTGATACGATGACTAATCAGGAAATGTTAGAAGACTTGCTAGGAAAGAAATGATATACGGCCTTAGCTAAATCCGTACATTCCCTCGACTGAAAAGCGAGTCGACGGGAGTTTTTGTACGGATTTGTGCCAGCGGATTGCTTTAAGCAATCTCGACGTGCCGAAGCTCGTTCATCAATTTTAATTGGGTAGTTTGGGTTCTTCCTAGTTCATTAGGTTGCTCCAACATTTTTAGGGCGTAATTAATATCCCACTTTCTATCATGAGGGATAAAGTAAAAAAGACACAGACTTTTAATTAAACCAAATTCTGTTTCTCGAACCAATTAGTCATGAAAATATTGTGTCACGACGGTATCCTACCAATTTGTTACAAGAAGCTATATTTATTGATGTTTAATTTATCGCCATGAAGTTTGTTGGAATCATTTTATTGAATAATATTGGTGAAGATTAAATTAACTGTTTGATTCGCTTATTTAATTGGGAGGTTAAATGCCAAGAATTCATTGGCATAGAACCTTTAGCGTTTATAAATAAATTTGTAGTAAATGGATTATGGATAAGATTGTTTAGGAGTGTATTTTGGTGTAAATATATTCTTATAGCTATGTGAAAAGTACCTTATAATGTGGTAAAGTCATGTAGATTGTAAAATTTGTAATTAAATTAATATAGATAATGCGGAATCAATCAACAGTTTATGCTAAATCACTGATTAGAATTAGACTTAACATTGATGCGTGCAAAGACCAATTTTTCACATTTTTAACATAGCTGAAACTTCGCAATAATGCCAATTACCACTTGACAATAGATGCATGTTGCAGATTTGATAATAAGAATGGTAGGTCTATTTAAATTTTATCAGTGTTGTACACAAAGGCGCAGACTCCAGTGCCGTTGGCCAGAGTTCCAAGTTCTGCGTGCCGCGTTCTTAGGCATTTTAGTGCAATGTCTAAGAATTCTGAAGCGCTGCACACCTTTCTGGTGGTCTGCGAACAACGTTCACACTATGGAAAAGTCGACATGGAATTCTGTTTTTTTACCGCAGACCGCCTTCGGTGGGGCGAAGTGAGGCAGATTTACATGCTTTACGTTACTAAAATTTCACCGTCAGTAAAAAGTAAAAAGTGCCATACACATTGGATGACTAGTGGTAGCGATTAAACGCGTTCACCAGCGGCGAACGCTGTTACAGATCGCTATTTGTGATTTGTGAGCGGTATCTTGAATGCTCAACGAGCGCCAATACCATAAAAAATAATGGAAAATTATTTTATAATTTGTTCATGCGTTTAGTCTCTTGTTGACGCTATAAATCGCGGCTGAATTTGATCTAGTGTGTGGCGCCTTTTTACTTGTGGATGGCTTTCAGTGAGCTTTTTGAAAAGAAAAAGGGTATTGCACTTACTTTTTATCAGAATTGTATAAAATGTTATTAACATTGTATTGTAGAGATGTGTGAATGTGTTCGCGTGCAGTTTTTTGCTAATTGATGTATATGAGGTATTTATAACATTGTTATTAATTATACTAAACTATGTGATTGGAAATAATAAATATTTTATTTTATTGTAAAAATTGTTATTATTTACCTGGTAACTTATTCATAATATAATAATCCAATTCCTTTCGTGCGCATTTCTTTATGTATCTATTCTTACAGTGTCATAACGGTTCAAGCTAATGGTGCATAGCTATCGGCTATTTTGCTCGGAAATATAATTTATATTTGCTAACTTCAGCGCAAGCGAAATATGGCCTGCGCTAAAGTCACTAAATTTACGAGATGTAATTCTTGCTAAAACTGAAGACCGTATTGTCTAGTCTCCTTAAATACCAACAAGAACCATGTTCGTAGTTATGAAACATGATCTTCCATCTTTCATACTTGTTTGTACGAAAACTAGCTGCAAGCATGACTGCGTCTAATCGCGGTTGTTCGTTGCCAAAACAACACAAGTCATATGAAACTTCTGGTAATGTACGAGCACATTTTGAAATACTAATGTATGTTGTAGCTAGATTATAATAATGTATGTGTCACAAAGATTCTAAATACACGTATCCGCACTTTTCTTGTTCGCAAATTTATTAATTTTGAATATATATTATTATGTTTGAAGTCACAATCTGATTGAAAAATCGGCTTGAATAGTAAATATTCTAGATTCATGATGGAAGCACATTGATTAAGCCACAATTCGTTCTAATTTTGGCCGCCATTAACGCGGAGATCGCATACGTCGGTACTAGTAGGTCCGTGCACAAAGTCAATAGTTATTATTTTTACCAAGAGAAGCTTTGGGTGATACATTTGAAACTTTGTTGTCGTAAAGATTTTATTGCTGCTATTTTACTGCCACGTACAACATGAAGAAAATCCGTAGCTTTTGCTGGTTATTATTTGCAACATACATTGTTCTGAAATGAGGTCGGTTCTCTACGAAACTTTGGGTCACGGCTAAGAAATAACGAGTATTTTGTCTAGCATACAAACGATGCTTCTACCTACTTGAATCTATGTTTTCTCCATTCCATTTTTAATATCTATGAAGGACACGGTGAGTATATAACATCACGGCTATATTATTCAATTGGTACAGGTATTTTAAAACTTTAGAACGTTAGCACACGTACTCTGAACAAACCTTTGGAAATTAAGTACATAAAGATTTTTGTTAAATGTGGGAATCTAACCTGCAACACCAGCGCGGTGGAGGGCGGCGAGATAACGCTTTAAATCGCTGCGCCTCACGTGCATGGCGTGTGCGTCGTGAATTATTAATCAAACCAGGCGCCGTAAAAGAGAGGGAGCCGATCGCCATGAACATAGTTTTAAAATTCCATGTGAACAAAACAATAAATGGCAAAAAAATAATTCAATATCACAAAAAGTATATCCATAATAAAACAGTAGAAGTATAAATCCAGTAAGTTCAAAGACACGTTCCTAAGCTAAACTTAACGCTATCCAAACATGATTGTTATCATAATCGAACTACTACAGATACTACTCTCTTTGTATGTCTTCGTATGTACTCTCTTCATAGAGTGGACTATGAATATCAAACAGTTTTCTATTGAATTTTCATTTTGCATCGCTTAAAAATTGCTCGATGCTATCGAGTAGTCAATACTTTGTGGAAACTAAGTTTTATTTCTTTAGCTATATTTTCATAAAAAAATATGTGTGAGCAGCCGAGCAGCCACGGTCGACTGTCTAATTGACAGTTGGTATTGCACCGTAATCGCCGTAATCGCAGTGTCTATGATGGTCCGAGATTGTATCCCCATTAGTCCAGATTGTATCTATTTATTGCAGCGACCGACTTGGGTTCTTTGTCAAATTAGAGAGTTCCATATGGGCAGCAGATTGGACCCGGAGGAAGTGCTCATGTATGTTTAATAAATTTGGGTGGTAGAGAGAACTTTTCAAGCCACAATTTATTACTGACGGTAGTAAGCTGATCCCGTAAAGTGAGGTCTAAATTTAGAAGGCTGTTTCGGCTTTTTAGTCTCACCGAAGGCAGTTTTTGTCAGTGATGTCGGGCATATTACATAATACCTATTATTATCTAATTTAGCAAAGGAGTTATAATAAAATTATTTATTAATATCCAATTATTTTTAAAAAATACTGTCTGACTGGGAGAAACAATTGCTTTCCTTAAAGTCCCGTTAGTTATCTCAAGTGGCATGACTTATTTGAAAAAAATAATAGTATCATGAAAACAGAAATATATAATAGCACTCACTTTATCTTTAAACTGCTTGTTATTCAAGGAACAAGGTAATTGGTGCATTTTGTTCAAAACGTGTATTAATTTAATAATGTTACTGCTTTTAACGAGGGCGAGGCTATACAGGAAGATTCTTAGAAACTCGGCATAGTCTAGGAGCTTAAGACTTCGATGCGAAAAAGTTTTACAAAAGTGTATTTATTCTATAATATTTGATTTCATTAGTATTTTGCTTCAATGGTGGTTCATCTTCTTTCGTGTCCGTTGACTTTCTCTACATGTGCCCGTGAAGACCTAATGCTGGCCATTAGCAAAAGAGTAGAAGGTGCTTCCTACTGGGTAAAAACAATATGAATTAAACATGAGAAACTATAATGCCATTGACACGTAAGAAGAAGAAAAAGTGTTTGAGTAAGATATTTCAAATAACGGCGATTCTTTCCACGGCTAGTAAGAAAGTACAGTAATAAACAAAGTAAATAAATATTGCTATCTTTGAACAGCGAGCTCTCTAGCTACAAAAAGGTACTACAAAGCTCTACGCCGATGCTACGAAGCTACGACAACCTACGATGACTCAGGTAAAACAAACTGTTTGCATTTACATTTTGTTCATAAAATATTATCACAGGAAATTTTCTCATTCATGGCAATTTATTTTGTGTTAGCAAAGAACAAAAAAAGTTATAGCGTATTTTCAGAAGGTTGACGCTTCGACGTTTTATTTCCAATTTTATATTCGCGGTTGTCCTTTAATTGAATTAATTTAGTACAAGGTTTTATACTAAGTACTGGTTATGTAAAAGGTTTTGAGGGAAACACACATTAAATATTAAATTGTATTCCAAATTTTATTTTAACTAGTGAAAATGGATTCTTACCACGTATAGAATCTGTGGTTTCAATAGAGGCGTGTATGTCACATACACCCTGTATATTGACGTTTAAATATGTAAATCATATTATCATCTTTTCTCAGAAGCTATATATAAACAATACATTTCACAATAATATAATATAGTTTCAATAACATGACGTAACATTCCGCCTATTTCTTAAAAAGGTATGGCGAAGGTTTAATATACCCACATTTCATCGTTTTGTTCAGTCTTATGTGATAGGAGATGAGCCTATTGCAATCTACCGGGCACAATAACGGTTTATTTTCAGCTCCACGTTGCTACTTAAAATTTCCTGAAGGGCTAATCCAAATAACACTTTTAATCAATCTTTTAAGACTCACGGTGTGAAATATAAGTAGATTGCCAAATTAATTAGTCTATTGGTAGTATATAACTACTACTAGTAACTAGACCAATTGATTAGGCAGTCAATAAAAATGGTGAAAAAGCCTGATATTTGAAGCGCTCGTAAATTGGTTGGCTCGTACAAAATTCGTCAAAAACTTTACGCTCAAAGCTATACTACTAACTCTGCAAACACTAATTAGGCCTCTTTACAGAATACTCCTAAAAAGTGGCTGCTTTTACATTGAAAAGTTTTGAAATATCAATGAATATGATAAAGTACTGACATTAAAGTGTTAAACTCAATATTACGGTTGAAAATTATGATTCCAGTAAGGCTTCAACTCACACATAAGGACAAAACACATAGAACATGTACCCAGCGCCTTATTTTCTTTTGCCATGGAATTGAGTCCCAGAGGAATCGAATTTGTCAACCTATAGCTATATTAATTTCAAAACGACACATTGCATGGCCGAAGTAGATAAGACGCTGGGTACCTAAAGCTCAGAGGTGTGGGTTCGAGCCCCACTGGACCCTTTATTTTTCAACCGTAATATTGTATAATAAAGCTTAGCATAGCTAAAGTTTGCTTTAATATTGCAAGTGTTTAACTCAAGTTTTATGGTAAACTAGCTAACTTTATAGCTTTTGATGCATGCCGCGTACAAACATGTAATGAGAGAGAAAGAGAGGGATGCAAATACGGGTTTATAAAACCGTAGATTTAAAAGTTTGGAAAAATCTGGATTTAATATAATTAAAATACCTAAAACTAAGGTTTAAACGAGATTGGTATTTAAAAAATGAGATTAAAAGTTTTCAATTAGTGATTGACTAATGAAAAATCGCAAATCTTACATGAGTTTATTTAACTTTATTTTTTAATTTAGTAATGAATATTATTTAAATTGAGAGCTAGTTAGCAATAATATAATTATCTTAATAAGTTTTCGTAGTATTTCAGTAGATGAAAGTCACTTTCTTCAATAATCTTTTAAAAGCAGTATTTCAACAAAATATCAGTAAAGCTTTAGCTAAAGCAGGTACCAAATGTTACATGTCCGTACCTTCGGTCACTCTTTGCGGCATTCCTTTAAAAAAGGTAAAGCACTTTAAGTACCTGGGCCACTGGGTCTCTGACGACTTGAGTGATAATAGGAATATTGAGAGGGAGCGCAGGGCGCTGTCTGTCCGGTGCAATATGTTGGCTCGCAGGTTTGCGCGATGTACTACACCTGTAAAGGTGACATTATTTAAGGCGTATTGCCAGTCGTTTTACACGTGCAGCCTGTGGACCAGCTTTACACAGCGGACGTACAGCGCACTGCGCGTCCAATACAACAATCTTTAGGATACTGTTTTAGGCCCGCGGTTTTGTAGTGCCTCGACTATGTTCGCTTAGGCGCGGACGGATGTCTTTTTCGCCATCATAAGGAAGCGAAGCGCTTCACTATTAAGAGGGAACAACCGGTATGGAATTCTCATACAAAATGAGTATGGTTTATCTTTTACATTTTTCATCACAATGTTATAATTTTTGCACAGTCAATTTAAAACATGATTATCTATGTTCCTTCGATTTCAAATTATCTTTAGTCTGCTTATTTTAAAAATAATAGGCAACCAAACATCCGTAGTTTTGAACGGTCTGACAAATGTGACTTTTTTAGTATTATACAACAGATTATTACAAGTTTTCGAAACGAAGGACCCTCGTAAATATAATGTACTTTCTATTTTATCAATAATTATCATCAAAGTACCTCATTTTCATTCATCAAATACCATATTACAAATTAAAGAAAATTACAATATCTATCTCAACTCATTGAAGGGGGGTGAGGCAACCATTCGTTAGCTATTCGGAAGTGAAGGAGGGGTGCCAGTGAGATACCGAACCAAGCCGAGATATGACATACCATAGTCTACCGACCAGAGAGTATGCAATGAACTGCATTGAACCTTTTTTGACTAGCTGCAGAATCTTTTCGTTCTTTATAAACATAATTGAATTATATTTATATGTAAATAATCATTTAGGTACTAAGCTGTATACATGGCATATGGGCTAAAAGTACCAAAGTCTAAACGAATAACAGAAATAAAAACAGTTGGTTGAAAACAATGATTGTTTTTTGCATTAATAACTTATTAATAGTTATTTATATATTATTTCAAATGACAATTGTATACAATTGTACTATTGTGACAAAGTGTAAATGTTAAAACGATTGACTGTTAAAATGTGTAAATGATGAGGCTGATCATAATCTGTTTTTTTATTTTTATCACGTCCCTAATCACCCCATACTTTCAAGGGCTGTTATAAATTAATAGTCAGCTATATATGCCGAGCAGAGTATTAGTATCTATAGAAACATGTCAACGTTTAATTGTCTTGTTAATTTATCATTGAGTTGGAGTAATAATAATAATCGTTAAATGCTTTCGAACCTAAAACCTTCTACATGCATAATAATAAAATGCATAGCTCTTGGCCTAATTACAGTGTCATTCATTGCAATTCGCTTGTGTCATATGTCACACTTGTATTTTGTAATGTTGATTATAATATTTAAATAGTTTCTCTGGACTTAAATATGGGTAAACAATCTTTTTCATTGTGTATTGTTAATTATTTACATAGTAAATATATCATTATATCTACGAATACTAAAATTGTATTGTCATTATATCGTGCATGTCATTTTTGTTCTTTTATATGTACAATCAAACACATAACCGTTTCAGCAAATTTGAACAAAAATAAGATAAATATATTTACAGCATATAAACCGCATAGTAATAAAGATTTTTGTCATTTGAGTTTGTGCTGAGGTAAATTTTTTTTTTTTTTTTTTATTCTTTATTTTTAAAGGGGGTGTTTTCAAACATGAATATGTAACCCCCATAAAATCAACGCTTACAGAGAACACTTATAACTAAAAGTTGGTGCACAGCGAACCATCCCCTCCCACATCAGTAGCATCTATATTATTCTTGGCCTATTCTTAATACCTAATTGTGTAAGTCTATACAATAACTTAGCCGCCGCCGACATAGGAAAAGATAAAATGCTGTTACACCAACCGACATCTTTAAAATTAATATCGAGGTGAGACTGAATTTGTCTCCTAAACGCCTCGTTCCGGACACATTCCACTAAAATATGATAAACGTCTTCTACGGTGTCACATTCGGTACAGTTCGAAGAACCTACCTTGCCCATCATACATCCAAACTTATTCAGAGGAATATGTCCGGAACGAAGTCTGAAGCTCGTTACAATATCTTGTCTTCCCACACCAGCCTCATCAAACCAAGGTTTGTTAGGTAAACTTGGTTGCATGGTTTTGTACCAAATACCTTTTGTAAGGGATCTCTTGTCAAAATATTCCGACCATATAACAGAACAATGCTGCTTAACCTTACCTAGTAAATTTGTATAATATGGTAAACATTCAACACTTATACCATCAATACATGCCTCCCCAGCTAGCCTATCCACTGCTTCATTACCCAAAATACCAATGTGGGAAGGTATCCACTGTAGAACTACAATTTGGTCTGTCCTATTTAATTCATACAAGCTATTTAAAATATCATATGCTAATGGAATGCCTCTTATTGTTGACGTACATCTCACCAAGTGCTGTAAAGCACTTTTAGAATCTGTAAAGATAACAAATTTATGGTAACTATTTATCGATTTTATATAAGATACAGCTTCGGCAATGGCAAGTAGCTCCGCATACATAATTGAAATACTAGAATTTTCAATATGTAATTTGACATGATCATTCGTTTGAACATCTAAAAATGCTGCACCTGTCCCCTGCTTGTCCTTAGAACCATCCGTGAAAATTTTATAATAACTTGAATATTCACTATTCAAAAACTCATTACATATTACCAACAGCTTTTGAGTATTGTATTGACGTTTAGGTTTGTCTATATCTTTAATATTAAAGTTTATAAAAGCAGACGTATTAATATTACTAACCCATGTATTTAAACTATACATGCCGAGTTGTTTACTAGAATCAATTGGTAATAATTTTAAACGGTCATGAGTAATTACCAATAAAGGTTTCTTTTTGCGTCTCCAATAAAAGTTGTGACATAAGTTGGAAAGGTTATCTACTATTTCTATTGTACTGTTATCTTTATGAGACTTTGACTTGAGCCAAAATTTACCCGCTAAATATGCTCGACGAACAAACAAAGGCTGCAGCAGTAGTTCCGATTCCATAACATGTATGGGAGTACTTTTTATAAATCCACCAATAACGCGCATAAACTGGTTTTGTACTTTATCTAGTTTTACAAAGTTACTCATCGTACTGTTGTCATATAAAAAACTAGCATAATCAATACGGCTACGTACAAGGGCAATATACAGTCTTCTTAAATGAGTAGGATGTATACCCCACCCAGGACCTGTCAATACTTTAAATATATTAATAAATTTTAGTGTCTTTTCTCTAATTTCATTTATGTGTTTTGTCCATTTTAATTGTCGATCAAGCCAAACGCCTAAATATTTAACATTAGGTACACATTCTAACGACCTGCCGTTAATGTTAATGTTCACAATATCTCTAATATAGCCAGTACTAAAAACGCATACCTGACTTTTGTTTGGGGAAATTTCTAAACCTAAATTACGTAAAAGATAACATAATTTATTTACTGCAATTTGTACATTTTGAATACCTGAAGCGATATTTCGACATGTGCTGTATAACACGAAATCGTCCGCATATTGCGATATAAAAACATCTTTCTCAATTGATTTACATATTTTAATTGTAGCTATATTGAATAGTAAAGGAGATAATGGGTCTCCCTGTGCTAAGCCCTGACCAGTCATTCTAGTTATGCATTCATTTTCGGTTCGTATTTTAAGATTTCTTTCTTTTAAGAAATTCCAAAGATATTGACATATTTTAGTCCCTGCTTTTAAATTGTGTAAAATTGTTAATAGTATTTTAATATCTACGTAGTTATATGCACTATCTATGTCGATAAAGCACGCAATTGTAGGTAATCTCTCAGAAAAACCCGTTTGAATACGCGAAACTAAACCACTTAAACCATCCGTACAACCTTTAGTTTTTCTAAAACCAATCGTATTGACTGAAAATACGTTTGTTTTTTCTAAATACCATTCAAGTCTTCTATTAATAATAAGGTGGAAAATTTTACAAAGGCAGGAAATTAGCGATATAGGTCTTAGAGAAGAAGAATGGTTTGGGTCCCTTCCAGGTTTTGGAATTGGAATAACATTGATATCGCGCCATTGTAGTGGTACAAAACCTAAAGTAAAAAAAATGTTAAATAGGTGCAGTAAAAGTTGTTTACCGTTCTGCGGTAGATTACTAATCATAGAGTACGAAATATCGTCACATCCAGGAGATGTATCCTTAACCTTAATACATTTTTCAAGCTCCTGCATTGAGATAATCGAGTCAAGATCTGCGTTATTTAAATAAAAGTAGGGTTGTCTTGGAATAACATAATCTGGAGTGAGATTTAGAAGCAAATTATTGGCTCTGACTTGATCTACAAACTGCCTAGGTGACCTATAGCCCTTCATCCACTTCATTTTGCGCCACATATCCGATGATGACGTAGTCTCATCTATTGATGAGCAAAGTGTTTCCCAATTATTATTTCTTGTCTGACGAATTAACTTTTGTGCATTTCTAATTTTTTCCTGCAAAATATTTAGATTATGAGGAGTGGGGTTACGACGAAAGTTAGATAAAGCTAGTCTTCTTACTGCTACGGCCTTAGAAATATCGGCATTCCAAAATGATTTTGGGGTGAATTTCGAGTCTGGATTTTGAGGAATTTTTGTAAGGGGAATATGTAAATCTGCGGCAATGTTAATATAGTCAATAAATATATCGTAAGCCTTTTGAGGTTGATCGGGAAGTAACAAACAATTAAACATATTTTCCAAACATACTTTATAGGACGACCAGTCTGCTTTTTTAAAATTTCTTTTTATTATAAGATCATTGTTTATGCGACACTCGGTACACAACTGGATTATTAAATGGTCACTCCCCAAGGTTTCATTTAACACGTTCCAAGTAAATTCTATCGCAATATCAGATGTAACTAAAGACAAATCAGGGGAAGATGTTTGTAAAATATTGTTAACTAACTTGATTCGGGTGTTACTGCCATCATTAAGAACAATATAGCTGCTATCTATAAGGGAATCCAAAACTTGAATGCCTCTATTATCAATTTTGTTAGACCAATTGGTATGGTGAGCATTAAAATCACCAATTATTATAGTTTTTTCACTAAAGGTTGAAAATAAATGATTCCAATCTACTTGATTGGTTCGAATGGATGGCGGGCAATATATGGCAATAATGTTTGTAAATAAACTATAATTATAAATTTTAATGTGAAGTACCTCTATACCCAAATTAAGAGACTGAAAGTTCCCTAGTTGTGCTTTTATAGATTTATGTATAATTATTGCAACACCGCCGTATGAATCTGCCCTGTCTCGTCGAAATATATTATAATTACTAATTTTAAGTACGCTATCGGGTTCTAACCATGACTCAGAGATAGCAGCTATATGTATATTATGATGTATCAAAAAATTATTAAATGATAATAATTTAGGTTTTATGCTCTGGGCATTCCATTGCACGATATTTAACTTAATTTGGCTACTTTGGTCCATTAAAAGCATTAAAAAAGAATTGCAACCAAGATGAGTCAGACACATTATCCACAATCAATAGTTTTACCCATTCCCAACATAATTTTAAAATACTTGCCACCTTACGCGTAAACGAACAATTTTTAAGAAAAATAACTTCTTTTAATCGCGATAGTAACTCTTCTAAATTCGGATTTTCAACTTGTGATGGTTCAGTGGTTTTTGGTACGCAAGTATCCGTCTCCATTAGTGAAAAATCAGATTGTTCGCCCCCAATCCACTCTGTCGAGCTGCTTAATTGTTTTTTCGCCCTTCTTCTTAGAATACTCTTCTTCTTCCGTTGGTTAATAGGAGTTCTTGAAGATGCTGGCTGCTCTTGATTCTCAATAGCCTCCGCGGTGATAGTAGGTATGTCTTCGACTGCATGTTCGGTAGTAGCAGGTGTTAAGGTATAAGGTTGTGGCACAGCTCTTGAAGGGGTCGGCTCCACATAAATTTGTAAGGCTTTTTTATATGTACAGTTGAATTCTGACATAAGTTCACGCAGACGTCTTTCTTTTTTGTAGGATGGACACGTTTTTGATAAAGCCATATGCGCCCCCGAACAATTTACGCATTTAAACGTCCTCGTCTCACAATTTGCGTGTTTGCCACCGCACTTTGGGCAAATAATTTTGTTAGACGGACAGGTTTTGACGATATGTCCTAATTTCCAGCATCCTGAGCATTGCGAAACGGGAAAGATGTACGGTTCAACCTTTAACCTCAATGAATCTACGTATACATACGCTGGTAATGAATTACCTCTAAAACATAACCTCACCACTTCACATGGTGTCCAGCCTACTTTATCATTAGATCGACGGTTTAGTCGTTTCACAGATATTAGTTCTATAGAATTTGAGCATGATATATTGTCACAGATTTCTTTTTCTTGCAATTCCAATTCTACATCCTTTATTATGCCATAAGAAAAAGCAACTTCCATATCCTTGCTGAATCTCCATCCCTTTGTTATCAGCTCCTCGCATTCACACAGTTTGTTAAGATTCAGCTCGTCTTTAAATTGCATTCGTACTCTAAATGGGCTAAGATATTTAATCTGAATGATATTGCTTATTTTATGAAGATTTAACAATTTGGCCAATGCAAACGATTTTGGAAGTTTTTCTTTGCAAGATATTGTCACTTCTAACTTATTTTCTTCCATATAAATACTCGGTCTTCTCATTTTATTGCGTCTTCGCGGGGATACTACAGTCGTCCACTCTTCATCTGATTCTCTTCTTTCTCTGTTCCTCTTCCTGATAAGATTACTATCTTCTTCCCCTGTCGCCTCCTCCTGTAAGTCTCCCTCCCGTAATTCCTCCTCCCTTAACTCCTGGTCTTGAGAATAGTTCACATCCATGCTATTCATTTCATCAATACTATCACTGCATTCCGTATTATTCATGTAGGTATAGTTCGAACGTAGTAAACAACACCTCAGCCGAGCGCACCCGGCGAGCGCGTGCGCGAGCGCAGGTAGCGGGCTGACCGAGGGCCTGCACCGCTGCCGCGAGAACAAAAGAAATTCTAGGAATCACAACTAATAGATTTGAATTATGATTATGCTAATAACACGACCTTATCGTACGCGTGTCGATACGAAACTGAGGTAAATTATTTACATTTCTGTATTTTTAGTGAACCGCAGAATGAAAAGAAGACTTGGCCTATTTGTAAGCTTATACTTCACGAGAGCGAAATATGAATAAGGTTAAACGTAAAATAGAGCTGAAGAAAGTAATTATTATTAGATAAATAACAAATGCCATGTTGCAGAATAATGCAATTCTTTTATCACTGTCTTAAGAGAAACGCAATGTGCTAAATATTAGCGCAATATTATTAAATATTATTATTATATACCCTAAATAATACAGTATCATTTCTAAAACTTTGTTTTATTATTTAAATAAAGAAAACACTCAGAATCAAGAGTTAAACGGTACTATCACTATTATATTACATATAGTACCTACTAATGTTTAGATGCAATTACATACTATCGACATACTACGTGGGTGCAGTCGCAGAAGAAACTAGTGATATTATAAATCCCAAAGTAACTTTGAATGTCTGTCGGTCTGTTGTTCCTGCAAAATAAAATCGTTTAATCGATCTTGATGAGTGTTGATGTTTTTTTGTTGACAAAGCCCGCTTAATTAAGCGGCCGTGGCGCAATGGATAAGGCATCGGTCTTACGATCGAGAGGTCGTGGGTTTGAATCCTGGCCATTACACCACGGACGTAAAACTTCCTCTTATCACAAGCGAATTAAGCTTAGCTGGAGGGGGTTAACAAGAATACTAGTAATTTGTATTTGCAAATTGCTAGTAAGCTTTTAAAAAAAATAATTAAAAAAAGTTTAATTGATATCTAATTTGTGTCTATAGCCTCTTTTTTCATGCGTGGGCGTCGGGCAAGGCTTGACGTCTTGACGCGAACTCAAATTGGACGTATTGCTGTAAACCTCATGGCAATTTTGAACTCGACTGTACATCATCATCAAAATCAAACTGAATACGGACGCCAAAATTAAATCATGTTACAGAATAAGGACGCGCTATATCCTTAGGCTTAACTCACATCGACTAGCTAGCTTCATATTTATCTGTAATCTGTGACGTAGACACAGAAGCACTGCGTCGTCGCGTTGGGTCCAGTTTATATGGCCTATTTAGCCCAAGATAGATGTAGACAAATTGTATGGATAAATGCAAATGAACCTGAAAAGCAACAACATAAACAAAATCAGCTTTTTAAGTTCATTAAAATCATGATTATTTTAAATTGCTGGGCTAATCTTTAATATATTTCCAGCAGGCCCACATAATGAAGATATGTATAAATATAAATATTATTATGTAAAAAAAACTGATGGCGTTAAACGCGACGTGAAATCTTTTATCTCTTTTAGTTGCTTGCCCGCCTGTTAAAACAGCGTCGTAAGTTCTTAGTCTGAATAATGCCTAAAGGTATAGAATATCTATATTTAGTTGATTTTAAGTCGACTAGTTGGTCGACTAGTGCATAATGCAACTGACTGTGGAACAATAAACATCCCTGTTCCACATACAAATCTCGCCATTGTTACCATAGCAACAAAATTTTGTTGAAAATCGGCAGACTTATCAAACAACAAATCCTAGGTATTGCACCGTTGAGTAACAACTGAATATCAACATGTATTTTCACTCACACATCTATATATTAGACCGATAGAGACAGCAATACCTTAGTATGTGGGCGGTAGTCTACCCTTAAGTCGCCTACGAAGTAGCCCAAACAGTCTCTTGAGGGTATGGGCTGAGCGGTGGGACCTACCCCTTGTGTGGAGGTGGATGCAGCTTCATTGTGGCACCTATACTCGCATTTTTTAACGTTGCGTCTGTGTCTTATTTTTATTTATTGATAATGTTAATATTTGTAATATTTTAAAGCAAATTTTAGCTTTGCTATGCCTTTTTGTAATTTATAAACTATTAAAGTTGAAAAATTAAGAATCCAGCAGGACTCGAACCTGCACCCCCTGGGTATACGCCCCAAGTGTTTATATATTTTAAAATATTTATTTATTTATTTACCCGATATTTTAAAATATTACAAGTATTTGATAAAAATGCGTCATCTCTTGACAGTAACAGTGTTGATCTTAATTCAAACTTATAGTATGTGAATAGTGACTTATCACATCACATAGATGGCGCTAAAACCAAATAAGGTTCGTCTAGCTAAAAGCTGGCACAAAAGAGTTGAGAAATTTCGAGTCC
Organism: Hypena proboscidalis; assembly: GCA_905147285.1. Classification (NCBI taxonomy): domain Eukaryota; kingdom Metazoa; phylum Arthropoda; class Insecta; order Lepidoptera; family Erebidae; genus Hypena; species Hypena proboscidalis. The sequence continues at coordinate 22,758,339 of LR990129.1, forward strand.
GGCAGCATACGAATCCATGGCTGAATTGGCAAAGCACTTGGGGCGTATACCCAGGGGGTGCAGGTTCGAGTCCTGCTGGATTCTTAATTTTTCAACTTTAATAGTTTATAAATGTTAATATTATTATGTCCAATTTGAATTCTATTTTACTAATTTAATTTAATCGTATTATCTTGCTAATTAGTTTTAAATTTTAACTGTATTATTCTTATTATTTTGGGGTGCATGAAAGGAGCCTCCCCGAGTGACGTACAAAACGATTCCCTACGTCCGGCGTACCCTGGGCAATTCGCGAGTTCTCCAAAGCGAATTGGCTAATCCTTTCACCACGATGGCAAGTCAAAATAAAATTTGACTCAGCCATCGACACGACGAAGAAGAAGATTATTATTTTATGACTATTTTAAGGTGTATGTTTTTGTTATTCTTATTTGTTTGTAATATTTTAATCTGATTGTAATTGTATATGGACTATGTATGAAATAAATAAATGAATTTGAATTTGAATTTGAAATTTAGTAAAATACCAAGTAAACCTCATTGAAATTGATAATTGAGTGTGGTTTTAATTAGGTATATTATGATATTTCAAAACTTGCCTTTGACTGCGCCTTCGCGCTTGTGGCTGTTGGTAATTTGTAAAAACTCTTTATTTTAAGATAATTTAGCTTTTGATCGACGCATAAAGATAAAACAATATGCGTTCAACTAATAACTGCAGTAGAATGCCTGTGAAAATTTCATCCGATTTTATGCAGTAGTTTTTTGCACGATGCCCGGGCAAATATACAGACAGATAGACAAATATCTAATGAAATATATTTTGGATTCTGCTGGTGCTGTAAAGTCCCGTCGTATTAATATTCTTCAATCTCGTGTATGTACGAAATGGTTGATTCAATGTTTACTGTAATGAAGATTATTATAATCCTCGATGGTCTAGTGGTTAGCGTATGCGCCTCTCACCGCGAGGTCTCGAATTTGATTCCCAGGTCGGGCAAAGTGTTATTTGTGAACTTTCCGTCAAGCACAATCAATAACAGAATGGAGTAGGAATGGAACCCGGTTGATGACGATAGCCTCACCCTCTACCCCATGGGATGTAACCATAACAGGTGAAGTGAGGATGTTGAACCTCTCTGCCACACCCCTCTGGGTATGAAGGCGTGATGTTATGCTTTGTTATTGTTTTCAATATAATATATTTAAGTGCAACAAATCGTTAAAACCACGCTTCGATCAATTTAGAAATCCCGGTCTCACATCAAAAAGAGCCTTCCGTTTCAAAGAGCACTAGTAACAAGTTTCCTTGGGAATTCATTTGCAGCTGAAAAGTAATGCAATCTCTTTGGTCCGAAGTATATCCTAAGATCGCTCATACGATAAAATATGCCAATGGCAGACTCTACATTGTGACGAGAATGTATAAATTTCTTGAATTTTATTTTAGCAATTCGAGTTTTATATCTTCAAAAGATAATAAAAAATCCATTTGCTGAGATTTATGTTACAGTAAGTAACTTTAAAAAAAAAAGTAACTTTATAAAATAGCAATAGTAATGCTCTCAGTTGTTCTATTACAATATTTAAGAGCAGATACTTTATGATTTTCACGGGTTACGTTTACTAAAAAAATAAAATGGCACCGTCTTACAAAACAAAAACCCATTTTATTTCTTTAAAGACCTGTCACTATCACAAACACAGTCCGAGCCTTTTATCCGACCTAATTATAAAATGAAATGTAATCGTTGTAGGCTAGACTCACGGCTATTTCTCAGTAAAACATACCTTTTGTTTATATTTTTATACAAAAAATATGTAGTTAAATAACTGTAGGAACTCTGATTTGTCTACCTGAGAAATGTACCTGAAGAACTAAATGTTATTTAGTTTTTCCTAAAACGTTAGCTGGCTGGGACACACGAACAGATGACAGCTTTAATCCTTGACTATGACTCTCAAGAGTACGAAAAACATGCCAGATAAAGATAAGCTAAGTAAACGTAAGCCAAGGAGTGTTCCAATTTGTTACTAAATCATTATGTGCTAGTTGCCTCAAAATCTTACTTACTCGTACATCTAAAACAATAAAACCTAGCTTTTTTTTAATTATGAATTTTTAATTTAACCTAATCCGTAATCTTATTTTAACCTTCATTTTGTATAAAAATACAAAAAGGCATACCAAACGTATAATTTGCTTACAATATTACAATTTTAAGGACCAGTTTCGAAGGTTACAGATATATCTAATCCGCTTAATTGAAAATAACCTGGCCGAATTTAAAAGTGACACAAGTTACACTTGAGAGAACAACACAGCTGTCACTTTTATTTGTGTGTATTGTATGCTTATAGTCCCAATAATGTTTATCTAACACTTGTGAAATTGAAGGGCCCAGTTGCAGAAGTCCCTAAGTCCAAAAACTCAGGTTGTCAAAAAACGATAGTAAAACATAAAAACAAATAGTGAAATATTTCTATTTAGGTTAGAGAAGAAAATGAAACGTCACAGTGTTAAAAAATAATCAACGTTTTATTTAATATAAAAATATTAAATATTACTATTAAACCTCTCAGTATAATCAACTTTTTGTGAACTGGACTTAGGTCCCAAACATTGGACTAAGCCTCTTTTAACGCTTATTCTAAGGACTTAGGTACTTTTATTAAAGATTTCTTGGACTTAAATCTACACAAACAAAATATGGTGGACTTTAGGACTTAAGCACTAAATTTTAATTGAAATATATTTTTTATGTGAGATCAATTTAAGTTATATACTCGTACAATGTACTATGTACTGAGATCATTCATAATATTTTGGTTTCTGGTATATTGAACTAAACATTATTATTATTACTAAATTAAATTTCACTTCTTGGTAAGTTATTTTCATCAGCTGACAGTATAATAATTATCTTCTGAAAATATTATAATAATACACTCTTAGAAGAGCAAAATAGAAAACTGGTTACATATTTGTTGGACTTACTGACTAAACATAAATATTATTTTGGTTTTAACTAAATAAAAATTACATACGGGATGGATGCAAACATAGCGACATTTATTGAAACCACAGCTTCTATACATGGTCATTATCAATTTCCACCGGTTAAAAATTCTCTGGCGAAACAAAAAATCCACGTCTGCCGAACAAATTGCACGATCGCAATGTTCAATTTGTTTGGAGAACGTGAATTTTTTTATTTCGCCAGAGAATTTTTATCCAGTGGAAATTCATACTGGCCATGTATAGAAGCTGTGGTTTCAATAAATGTCGCTATGTCGCATCCACCCTGTATAACAAAAACAGTTTTATGTGAAATCAAATCACACTTAGCGTTCTAGGATCATTCTTTATCATCCTCAGAGTCCACATCAACCAGATTTGGTGCATTATTTTCATCAACTTTACTTGGACTTAGGAACTTATTGGTTGGACTAAGGAACTTTATGATATTGAATGAGGTTACTTAGTGACTTCTTAACCAAAAGTGTTAGGACGTAGAGACTTATTATGCGCCAAGTGACTTTTTTACGTCAAAATCATATTTAAAAAAAAAAAAAATGTGTCTTTATATCGACCTAGGTACTTGTTTCCAAATAAAAAAAAATGTGATTATATAATATTTGACATGCTCTACACGTTGCCCTTATCAGATGAAAAAGACCCTAAGTGGACTTAGGGACTTCTGCAACTGGGCCCTTCAATTGTGCTATATATCTTTTTATTTCAGTGATTTGAAACGAAGATTATATTTATTTAGAAATATCTAAATCGTTAGAGTATCTTATACGGTAATAATTGTTGCTTTAGTATATTTTCAAACACAAAACAATAGTTTCATTTGCAAAAAACACATTTTTATTTGTTTAGATATTATTTGGGTTTTATTGCATTGATTTAGATTTAATTTAAAATATTGCTCCTGTATCATATGGTATGAAATATCAACAAAGTTTTTTATAACACTTTCATCTATATAAATAAAAATGAATTGTTGTTCGTTAGTCTGATTATAACTCGAGAACGGCTGGGCCGATTGAGCTGATTTTGGTTTTAAAATGTTTGTCGTAGTCCAGGGTAGGTCTAAACGGTGAGCAAATATGGAAAAATTGCGAGTAAGATAGAGTAAGACGACAATTCCATTTTCCCATATAAAAGTTGACCACTTACTTTCTGTCAAACATTTGAAGAACGCATTAAAACAAGACTTTTGAATCGACAACATAATATCAACTTTGCTCATAACATCGTGTATTTAAATTTCAAAATATAAAAATAATTAATGTGTTGACATGTTTGATGGGTGCCAACCTTACAGTGTTACCAACTCTCAAAAATATTTTTATTATAATAATAAGTGAATCCGAACGTTCCATTGTTTTGTCCATAGATTTAAAGACTTTTTACTGCGTTCCTACTTTAACATCCTTGGTTTTGTCATCTCATGTTAAAAAAAAGAAACATTTAATTGGAGAAATACTGAAATTAATTAATAATTTAATACAACCTGGACAGTTATTATTTTTGTTCTGCCGTTCCATCCACTTTTTACAAAAGGGACAATGCATTTTAAGGAGTTGAGGGATATATAGCTTCACTATAACTTCTGGAAAATAGTTTTAAAATAAATATTATAGTTGTTTGAATTCTTTATTTTCTCGATAACAGATGTAGTTCTTCTTCTTTTCTTAACCATGGCCACCGTCAAAAAAAAAAAGGACAGATGTAGTTTGATAGTTATAGTGTAAATATTTGTCAGTATTCACTCAAAAAAAAATTGTCTATGGTGAAATGACACTTGAAATGTAAACGTCTCTTTACTGTGCATCTATACTATAATTCTTTAATATTCCTAAAAATCTAAAAGCAACAAATTTCGATAAAATTAAAAAAGTATTGTGTCGTGTGTTTGTGACTTACTAAATATGCCTCCAATAATTAGGCGGTACGAAGTTCGCCGGGTCAGCTAGTCAAATATAAAAGTTTTATTATAATTCTTTAATATTCCTAAAAATCTAAAAGCAACAAATTTCGATAAAATTAAAAAAGTATTGTGTCGTGTGTTTGTGACTTACTAAATATGCCTCCAATAATTAGGCGGTACGAAGTTCGCCGGGTCAGCTAGTCAAATATAAAAGTTTAAATATCATCAATTTGTACACGTTACACGTTAGACGTGAGATAAATGCACACTATGTTTTATGAGAAGTTATAATAAATCATTGAAATCAAATTAAATTAAGGGTTAGTGAGAGTTGAAGCTTCACAAAGTTATGCTGGGTATAGGTATTATACTAATAACCAAAAATTATGCACTATGATATTTTACAACCTAATTACATCTACACATACAAATGCAAGGATGCTAAATGCTAAATGTATTAGTCTGACTAAATAATGTAAAATTAAAAGGTTGTAAACGTGATAAATTTTACTTTAAACTAGCATCTGCGCGCGGTTCCGCCTGCGTAGTCTGTCAGAAAAGTAGTCTATGTACTTTCTCGTGTCTAAAACTATCTCTATTCCAATTATAATCAAGATGAGTTCACTAGTTTTGCCGTACAAGCATAACAAATAAACACAGAGTTTTTTTATAAGTAAGGATAAAACGTTTGTATTTCGGATAGTTGTATTTAGCTACCATTTCATAAATTACACATTAACAATATTTAATTTCAACCGAAGATACTAATTCATTCATCATAAACTCACTGCCACCAAACTATACAGGGTGGATGCGACATAGCGCCATTTATTGAAACCACATGTTTGATATACGGTCAATATAAATTACCACCAGTTTAATTATTTTTCAGCTGTTAGAGTAATAAGTAATAAAGAGCCGTTAAATACAGTATTTTTGTTTTTTTTCTTTTAATAAAAAATTACCTTCGCATTATGAATAACATGTGTTCACAAGTATACATTTCATACACACAGCACAGCCAAAATCCGAACAAATCTTTGCAGATTACACAAATATTCGAGCGTGCGGCGAGGCGACCGCTTTAACCACTACGCCAACCATGCACTCACACATATTAAACTCCTTTCCATTTTTTTGTAACGGCTGAATACGGAGCCGTATTGCGCGTTGCCGACACGCACATGGCCGTTTTTTTTTAAATTGTGCCATTCACTTCATTCACTTTTACATAGTTATCGATTTCTCGTTTAAGAGATAGGTTTAATCACGCTTGATATAAAATTGATAAAACTTTGATTGATGTTCTAAACGATATACATTTGAATTCATTCACACCCTGCGTTAATCGAATCAAATTCATTATAATAATAATAATAATAATAAAATATATTTAATCAAGTGACTAATGACTCATAATGTTAGTAGAGCTTATATACTATGTTAGTAAACGATACAATTGGAAACTTATTATAAAAAAGCGAGATGAGCACACAGTTCATCGCCTCGGCGCCATCCCATGAGAAATGGCGTCGCAGCGACCCACGTACGGACAGTCTTCTCTGCTTGATATCATTTTCAGGATGCTGTTAGAGCTACCCCGCACCCTACGCACCAGGGATGCGCATCTTTTACGCATTGTACTATAAAAACAATCGACATGAGCGTCTGCAAACATCCCTGATGCGCTACAGAAGCGAGGCAGCCCCACCAGCACCCTGAAAGCATTATTAAATTGAACTCTGAGAGCGTTATAGGCCCGTTGAGTATATCTAGCCCACAGGCTGCATGTATAAAATGTGGTACAGAAGGCACGGAAGAGTGTTATTTTCACACGAAGTGAGCTGCGTGCAAACCTGCGAGCTATCATGTTCGCTCTTACCGATAACGCTCTCCGTTCACGTTCGAGATCAAAATCATCTTTGAGATTTGGAGTCAGTATATGACCTAAATATTTGAATTTATGAGCTCTTTTCAGTGGTGCTCCGTTTAGTAGAACCGGTGGTATATTGTCCAGTTGTCGACTCCCCGCCTCAAACACCATTACTTCAGATTTATTAGTATTATAAACTAATCCTTGTTTTTCTACATAATCTTCACATATGTGGATTAATTTACGAAGACCACAGATAGACGCGCTCAGCAGCACCATGTCATCAGCATAGCTTATATTATTGACGCTTACACCATCAATGTAGCATCCGACTCTTGTGCTACTGAGCTCACCTATCAGTTCATTCATATAGAGGTTAAACAGAGTTGGTGAAGATAACCCCCCCTGCCTGACCCCACATTGCATTTTATACGGAGAAGAAAGGGCTCCTGTCCATCGTACATTGTTGATCTGATTTCCATACCAATATTTGAAAATATTAATAAGCTCTGTAGGTAAGTGAGCTTTTTCCAACTTAGTCCATAATATATCATAGGAAACCAGGTCAAACGCTTTCGACAAATCTAGAAAGCAGGCATAGACAGGAGTTTCTCGGTTAGTATAGTAGTTGACAGCATGCTTAAGACATAGTATTGCACTTTCCGTTGAAAGACTAGGTCGAAACCCAAACTGGTTATCATGGAGTTCAATATAGTGGTTTATTTGCACATTAAGCATGCTGTCAAGTACTTTCGAGATTATCGTAGCCAGTGAAATGGGCCTATAGTTATTGCTACTCGAAAGGTCGCCAGTCTTATTTTTGACTACAGGGACAATCACTGTACGCATCATTTCATCTGGCAGATAACAATGACCCAAACATAAGTTGTACAACATTTTTAACACTCTTGGTAGATGTGGGCCCGCATAGCGAAGGTGCTCTATGCTTAGCCCGTCATGGCCAGGAGATTTTCCCGATGACATAGACCTAATGGTGCGAGAAATTTGTGTTATATTAAAATTTACGCCTACTGTCATTCCAGGCGTAACATCGAGCAATGACCGCGAAGGTCCCAAAGGCGATTTCACAAAAAAATTATCCCTAAAGAGATTCGCGATCTCTTCCGAACTACTTACGCCGTCGACACTCACAGGGAGTCCCGGCTTAGTTTGTAATTTATTGGTGTTTTTCCAAAAACCACGAAAATCATTTTTAGAATGGTGGGATGCTAAAATATCCATTTTGACCTGGTCTTCATGATCTTGACACCATTTTAAACGAGATTTAAAAACTTTTTTCGCCTTATACATATCATTGTATATAGGACCGTTTGACAGCCTGCCATATCTATTCCATACATTGAATTTCTCCTGCGCTTCCCTGTGAGCCTCAGCGACATGTTTGTTCCACCCTATAACAATCTTTTTAGGGTGATTATTTCCTCTTCGTCTACTCAGAATTGCCGCCTTGCTTAAAGCGTTTACTAAATCTGAATATAATTTATTAATAATACTTCTATGATCTAAATTATTACAAGTACAATCACAGCAGTTACTAAGTTCATTAGGGAAGTCTATTAGTCGAAGCTGTTCGTGACAATTTTCTTGATAGATTTTAATTTGTTGTTTATTTCTCTCTCCCCATAACACACCGTTTACATTAGACTTATTATTACGATTAAATATTTTTGGTAATACTACATTTAAATTACATTCTACAACTAGAGGTAAGTGGTCCGACCACTGCACGTCATATAAAACATAAGTCGCTGTAACAGTATTCAAAGCTGCTTCAGTGACCAGACAGTGATCTAGCCAGCGTCTAGATCCGTGGGCTTCACTTATAAAAGTGTATGTTTCCGAACTTAGTCCTAACATAGCCGTATCAATACAAGACCACTTTTGTTCTTCACAATATTCAGTCAATTCGTTATAAAATCGCTCAGACGGGTGGGCATTGAAGTCGCCCAATATGTACACATAGTCTATTCCACAGTTATCAATCACAGCACTAACTGCGCTTAAGGTGTCCGTAAAGTCAGTTAAGTTCGCTATAATATCCGTGGGCATGTACACACTCATCACTAAAAACGATTTATCGTGTAGAACTACTTTGATCGCACAAATACGTGAATTATCGCACTGCACTATGCTGACGTCACTAAAAAGACTCCGCCTCCACATGAGAGCGACCCCACCATAGGGCCTGCCACGAAGAATAGTCGATGAATCTATCGCCGATACCCCCGTACAGCTGAACTCGTCGCTTATGGTATTCAGGAACGCAATTTCCTCATGAAATAGCCACGTTTCTTGTAACGAAATTATATCTGATTGCTTGCATAATTCCCGTATACTCTGCACAGATCGCTTGACATTTTTGCAATTAAAGCTAACAAATTTGATAACTTGTTTATCCATTGGTCACATTACTAGTACCGACAAAGACTGCAGATTCTACATTCTTACGCTTCGGTTTGTAATGTACAAACCGCCTAAAAATAATTCCTTCCGGCCATATGTTCTTGTCTAAATACATATTTACTTTGCATTCAGATACAAAAAACTTATATGCATTGTGTTCTAATTGCCGTTTAGTGACTATTTTCTCCAAATGAACTATTTCGCCTATTTTCCTTTGAATATATTTAGTAATATCCAATTCTGCCGTCTCTTTATGCACATTGGTTATAAATAACGGCACTTTTTTCTCTGCAGCTCGAAATTTATCACCCGATTCTACAATCACAGCTCCTGATAATCCTCTAGTAGATATTTTTGGGCGCTGTTTCTTCTTCTGGACTACAATAAAGCCCTCATCGTCGTTTAACGAAACCGCATTCGCATACGATCTGTTTACCACGGCCGCCGTCGCTTCACTACTAATCCCAGTATTCAAGACGTTATCTGTTGTTAGCGACACCGGTCTATCATTGTTACCAATCTCGCTAGGTTCCAAACATTTTACCATTTGACACAACACACCTTCATGCTGATTAGCGTTGGTATTCGTTGCGTTGGCATTAGTAGGTGATTGATCTTCACAGTCAGACTTACTGGCCTGGACTATAAAGTACATATCAGTAGCTACAGAAGCACCTCTCTTGGTAGTAATATTACCATTATTTATTTCATTTTGCAATGACAACGAGTGGAGCTTATCGTATTGTATCTTAACAACTTCCAGCTGATCTTGGGTGACAAACGTTGACTTAATATTCCGTATATCATCTTGGACCCTGACGAGGTCTTTTAGAAGCTTTGATACATCCAGGTGATCAAAGGTTATTGGCGGTAGCTTTTCTAGATCACGGGCAACAAAAACAGGCAAGAGATCTGGATCAGTCGATTTGAACACATTTATTATGTCATTTAACACTCGGTTTTCCTTACCTTTGCCTTTCCGAACCTTGTTACGTACATCAGACGACAGAGATTCCAAGAGCAAGCTCTTCGACTTTTGAATTTGGTCAGTCGAGAAAGCTGCCGCACATATTCGTACCAAACTTGATTCATCAGCAATTGATATTTTATTTTGAATATATGCCAACAGTTCGTCTATAACGATATTGCACGATATACATTTTATCGTATTCGCCATTGCTCAGACAAACGTAATACCTATTTAATGCATCACGACTAGTCAATGCGACAGAAAGAAAGTATTCCTCAAAATACAAACAATCACAAAAAGATATAGTTGATCACGGGGAGATTCAAACCACGCACTAATGGGTCGTACTACCCGAGCGGTTGACGGCTACGCCACAACGACCTTACATCTGAGTGTCGAAATTAGTCATATGTTTCCAGTGCTTAGATTGAACCAATATAAGAATTGTAGCAGTGATGCTATTGGTCGAAAGTTTGTTGTCACTCCAGTTTGAATACACTAACGAACGGGTTTTGCACAGTTCAATACTAACTTTGTTTATTATGACTTTACTCACGATTTTGGTAAAATATTGTTCAAACGTAGTAAATTAGTTCACATTTTAGTTATTTCTCTTTGTTTTTACTAATATTATCCACTTCTAGTCTTTGCATACGGGTTCAAAATGTCTAATCTGTTTTCACTCAGAACTATTATTATCCTTAATGAGCACTTTCACAAACAATCTATGTTGACTATTGGACACTACTAAACACAAAACTAACACACACACACATGAAAGACATTGTTTAGTATTTTTATCGAGTTAAAAAACGCGGAGCTGATGTTTACAGGGCAACTAGCAATTGATTCGAGAAAATTGAATTTGCAATCGAAATGTCTGCAATCTATCAACAAAGCACAGAGACGGTACGTTCATTCCATAGGTATGGAAAAAATCTGTAATTGATAAAATTACTCTAAAATGAACTCAGAGACAAACATGTTCAATGCCATACAATTTGATTAATCATGAGTTACGTCTAGTGGCTGCGTTTGACGTTTGTGGTCTCCACGACTAATCAGAGCCATCCACTCTCTCAACATTTGAACAGTATTTCAGTAATCTGTTCTATTGCTCTTACAAAGATCGTCTATCTAACTAAATGTATGATTATTTTACCTAGGTAGGTAAATTACATAACATAGGTACATATAAAATCATATATTACCTACCACTAAAATTGGTAATAAGACTAAAAAAAAAATTATCCACAAGTCCAATGACTCGTATTTGTGGTACTCAATACAGATTGCAAATGCCAACAGTATCGTACTTACATAATCATTAATCAGTACGATAAGAACCAAACAGCGCACTTTGTAAAATAGGGTAAAGTGCTGTAATTGCCGAAATTATAAATCAATTTAATCTAAAATCTCGAGCGATTATTTTGTCATGAATTTAAAATCAATAGATTTGTATCATGTTGTTAATTGGTTGATTTGTAAAACCGTTATCGTATTATTTTGGAAATAAATTAAAAATATTTACACGAGTTTTGAGGCGATACATAAATAGTCATGAATTTAGTGCTAATAAAAAGTAGCCGTTGTATTTATTATTCTTTAATTTATTGCACTTCCTAAACAATTAATAGAGAGGTTACATACAATATGTGACCTTTTTGTTTTCTGTGAGCGACATCTAATTTATAAAAATCTCGTTTTAGTCGTCTCCGTTAGTTTATCGATTTTTATGCATTTTTTGGTTGGTAAGCTATTTTTATCGACGCAACACGCGGGCGGCAGCAAGTTTAATTATAATAAAATTATCTTATCAAAATAAATCGCAGGTGGCCGATTAGTTCTTATTTTTTATAAAAAAAATTTACTTGGTTTAGTAGCCCTGTGCTCCATTAGCCATTTAGCAGTCAGCCATGAAGTTCTTAGCAATTTTCGTTTTGGCGATAGGAGTTTCATCAGGTGATTTATTAATTGACCTACTAACTTCCGAACGCGGCTCCATCCGCGTGGTATGTCGGTATTTACCTACTATTAACCAAAACCTTTCTCAAGAATTGCACTATCCTTCGTAGGTAGACCGCTTTTGGAGACTTTGTTTCATAATATGTAAATTGATTCTTCACAAGGCGTGAAAAATATTTCTATAATGAATACATAACGGCCAGCATATCACCGTTGCTACTACGCTAGTCTTTTGGGTTCATTACCCGCATGGAACGGAGCAAGGCTCTGTGTGATCTGTGCTTAGTCTGGAGGGGGTTTGTGTGTGAGAAATGTCCTTTTGTAAAGCCTCGTGGTACAGAGATCATTCTCAAGTGCAATCGTCGTATTAAAATGAAAAGAAAGAAATATTTTATTGACCTTACACTCAAGAATTTTAATGTTTAATGTTGCTTTTTCAGCTCTTCCTTATGACCCTGTGATCAGAAAGCTGGACAATGGTCTTCGTTACCAGTACACGCAGGATGGCGAAGGAACTCCTCACTTAGTGGACACGTGGATGAAAGCCAGCGATCTAATAGCTGCCGCCAGATACGACCCTGACAGACAAAATATGTACCATTTGTTTACCAGGTAACGTTACGATTGTTTGGCTTCTTTTCTGTCAGCCGCCTTGCTATCACTCACTTCCTTCTGTTTTATATCCTCATTAATGCAATTTATTCTTCTTTTCTTTAGTCTACCTCATCTTGTCCATCCATCGACATTTAAACCGATCTCACTCTTTGAATCACATGGGTTTCATCTCTTCTCATCACGTTACAAACACCAAGTAGGATTAGTGTCAGGGCAGCCGACTGAAAAACTCTTGTCAAGTCTCTAGTCAAATATTTATAGGAAAATAAGGCTTTCTTTTTCAGGCAGAATCCAACAGTGAGTCAGCCTATCCTGATCGGCAGCGATGGGATCCTTGGCATGACTAACTACAACCCTGCCAGGAGGACCATCATCCTGCTTCACGGGTGGTTGGTCGATGCCGGAGCGGCGCTCAACACCGTCCTTGTGCCAGGTAACATGAACTTCAAATATAAATAATCCTACTAATGCTATTATGAATGTGAACGTTTGTAATAATGTGTGTGGATGTGAGGATGTTTGTTACTCTTTCACGCCAATACTAGTATATAGATTTTGATAAAATTTTGCACATCATAATTTCTTCGCTAAACTCTTAATATTTTAAGCTAGAGAGTAAATTGTGTGTTTTTCAGCTTTCCTGAGGGGTGAAGACCTCAACGTGATCGTGGTCGACTGGAGTGCTGGTGCTGGAAACCTTTACTACCCTGCAGCAGTCACCAATACCAAAACCTGTGGTGCGTATGACACTATAAAATATCATCATCCCAGTGTTTTAAATAGGATAGGCAGAGGTGTAGATGCTATTTTAGACCTGCATTTTTAAACCCCGTGACGTGAATGTGGTGAATTCATCTTCTTTTACCGGGCTCAACAATTGACATGAATCCTTAAAGGTAAAAATTAAACTGAACCCCGTACAAGAAACGTATTTTTATTGATATTTCTTGTTATTAATGTATAAAACGAACAATATTACTCATAATATCGAAACAAATTTTACTTTGCCAAACATTTATTATACAATATTACGGTTAGAAAATTATGATTCCAGTAAGGCTCGAACTCACACACCTCTGGATTTTACTTACCCAGCGCTTTATCTATTTCGATCTAATATGTGAAGATTGATTAAAAAACGCAATATAAATTAATAATACGTTCAGATAAACGAACAGTGAACTAACAATACATAAAAGGAAATGAAGAACTGAAACCAATTAGGTACAGGTCTGCACGTTTACGTGAAAAGTGATTGTTTTTGTCATGACGACGGATTGCTTTTAAATTCAAACGTAATTAACGTGCACATTGTACATTTGCTTGATCAATATACATTGATTTATTTATTTATTAACTTGAGTCTGTTTGTTGATTGTTCGAATCAATTTTATGAAAAATTACAAAAAAAAATATATAATATCTCTCTTAGCATCACAATATTGTTTTGTGTGAGAATGAGATTTGCCTTGATGGTTTAGTGGCTAGCGCATGCGCCTCTATTCGCGAGGTCTAGGCTTCGATTCCCGGGCCGGTCAGTGTTAATTGTGAATTTTTAGGCAGCAAATTTGGAATAGCAGCACGTAGTTGGAATTGTGCCCGGTGGATGGCGATAGACCTAAACATAACAAGTGAAATGTGGGGGTTGCGTACACCTATGTAACACCCTTCTGGGCACTATAGCCGTGATGTTATGATATGAGAAACAAAATTATTTTTTGTTGCATAATTGATTTGGACAAACTAAGTCTACGCAATTCTAGAGTCCGTGCTGATACTGAGAATTTCCTGACGAAAAAATCCCAAATTACACTTGACCGACTCGAAAAATTACAAAATTAGTAGTCATGTAAATTTGAAAAAATCTCTTAAAATTTTCAGGTGAAAGCGTGGCCCGATTCATATCCTGGTTAAACGGAGCCACCGGCGCTGTTTCCTCCATGTACCACCTTATCGGACACAGTCTTGGCGCTCACATGGCTGGTATCATTGGTAGAAACCTTAACGGACAAATCGGTTACATCACAGGTAAAATCCGAAGTTATATTTTGCTTAGGCCAATTAGACTGGTGGTCGAGGTGATCATCTTCATCCATTGTAGCACTTGTCTAGTGTCAACTTTCTGCCTCAACAACCTCAAAATTATTTCTTTCACATAAAATTCTCCAGGATTGGACGCTGCCCTGCCTGGTTACGCTTTCAACGATGACAAGCTGAAGCCTGACGACAGTCTGTACACTGAAGTGATCCACACCAATGCTGGGCTCCTGGGGTACATCGGTACTCTTGGACACATGGATTTCTATCCCAATGGAGGTATCAACATGCCAGGGTGTAACAGCCAAGAGTGTGATCATGCTAGGTGAGACAATACTGTAGGTTTATGGTTTCTGCTCTATCAACCTTAGCTGCACCGGTATCTGTCGGCACGGCTACAATTTATGGCATACTACTCTTTTAATATTCGTATTAAAAATAAATAATTCCATAGGCCGTAAATTGTTAACTCGATATGTTTGGCCGTGAGCAGCTTAGCTGCTTTTCTTATTTATGTACTCTTTTCTTTTATCTTTGTTAAATATTGTTTCGGTATTGCCTTTCTATATGTCACAGATCATTTTTTGAGGTAAGTCTTTCAGCAAACTTGCAAAACCGGTTCCTTCAAGCTTACTAACAGAAAATTCGTGACCGATTTTGTCGACGAAACAAATATGTCGAAGTCAATTGCAACGCATACATAAAATAAAATCCCGATCCAAATTTTTATGCGCAAAGGATTCGGAGGCGAACATGTACCGAAATTCTACACTAAAATTGCATGGTTGGATTTTTCGAAGAGAATTTTTAAAAAATCTCAATTGAAATATTTTAATACTGGGTGTTGTTAACATCTGATAGTCGCTTTAGGAAGTCGTGATTAAATTAGACTATTCTGCTAAATCTGTGAGTCTACATGCCAACCCAAAGTAATTGTACCTATGTTGTTAAAACAACATTTATGCTCTGGTTTCCAGGTCTTACTTCTACATGGCAGAGACCCTGACTACTGGAGGTTTCACCGGCACTCGATGCGCTTCATACGTGACTGCCATGACTGGTAACTGCTTCCTGTGGGGCTCCGCTAGGATGGGTGGCTTGGTGCCAAAGACTGGGTGAGTTCTTTGGTAATGAGTCCTTTATCACGGAAGGATTCACCGGCACGGAATGCGCTTCATTCGACACCGCTATGACTGGTAGTTGCATTCTGTGGGGCACCGCTAGGATGGCTGGCTTGGTGCCAAAAACTGGATGAGCGCAATATAAAATTTAGGTGGAATATAGAATTGAATCTCTTAAGCAAACAGTGGAGACTAGATTTAAAGTAGTCTTTGTAACCTCGATGAATTGTCTCCTAATGCATTACATATATTATCAAAGCTCACTGCTGAATTTGTTTTAATAGGAAATATTTATGAACATTTTTAATCGCATTTAAAGTCCAAAAAGTAAAATAGTCTCTGCCTATTACCGTGGGATTTAATGAATAGATATATTTTAAAAGTAAAACTAATAATAAAATCGGACTATAAATGTTAAATCTGAAATAAAGAATTATTATTATTATTCCTCTTTATTTATTTTTAAACTTATTTTATATATTTTTAAATATGATTTATAAAAAATACAAAAAAAAAATATTATTGTTATTATTATTATAAATACAGTCAATATACCTAAGCATTTTAAACTATTTATTACAAACCGATTAGACAGAGAGATCCAAAGTACTTTTTGAATGTAGTTTCCAGTTGATTCTGTTTTTTTAGTTACAGAATATTTAATTAATTCGATTAACCACCTTTTATGTTTACTTTCAGAAATTCTGGAATCTTCTACCTAGAAACCAATGCTTCACCCCCATTCTCCCGCGGTTGAAAAACGAGGACAAACAATAACTGGCAATATACAAAATATGCAGTTAATGTGTGGCTTTTTATTTATGTTGGTTTACTGTGACTTTGTAAAATCAATCATTAAAATATACATTACGACACCTTATTACTTAATTGACATATAGTTCAAATTATTATTAATTATTTATTTTTTATTCAAGGTGTCCGACTGGTCCGAGTGTCCGCTTATTATTTAAAGATATTTATAAGCGATTAATCGACGCTTCACGTGATCAGAAGGCTGGCTTTTACTTGTCTCAAAGAATCAGCATTGCCATTCAACGTGGCAATGCCGTCAGCCTTCTGAACACGTTCCCTGCAGTCGAGGTCGATGCGGAGGAATTCTATGACACATTACCTGTAAAATTGTAAATAGGTAATTGTTATATTTTATTTTATTTTTTATCAACTTGTATATAATAGCTTTTCTTTTTCCAATACATATAGTTGTAAATTTTATAGTACACAATAGAAGACATTGTTTTAAAAATAAATTATGAGTAATAAAATGCTTAAATTCTTCAGAATTAAAATATAATAATTATAATAAACAGAAACGTTAAATTTGTTTATTAATATTACTTGTCAAAATGCTAGTTCAGACTTTATAAACATTTTCTGTACTCCTGGACCAAATAACGAGTGCACGGTTGGCGTAGTGGTTAAAGCGGTCGCCTCACCGATTTCAACTGCGCTGGTGTTGTGGGTTCGTCACGGGAAGAATCTTTGTGTGATCCTAGATGATGACTAGGTGTGCTTTGTGTGTGTGAAATGTATGTATGTGAACACAACCGCAACAAAGAAGTTATTCCTAGTGCGGGCGTCGTTTTTCTTAAAAACAAATAAATTTCACACATATAGAAAGATAGCAAAAATGTTGCGTATGTATGTAGTAAAAAGCTAATAAGTGAAGTTAGGGCTACAAGAGATCTGTAGCCATACCTATATAATAGCCTCGTCTAGGCAACATTTTACATACATAATTTTTTGGTGGGATCAAGTATTTACGATTAAACTTTCGACGATAAATCCATAAACGCACTTAATTAAAACTTCATGTACTTGTACATACTTAGATTTAAAATTAATTGGTCTGAGTTTTAAATCTGCCGAGGCCATTGACTGATTTCAATCCAGTCTTTGTACTTATGAATATATTAGATCAGACTTTGTGTGTTTCGTGTAAACATACGTTATATGAGATTTTTTAAACTTATGTTAGAAATGTAGACGTAGGCATCTTATTAAAGTCTGATATTAAATTTCTTCAACTTGATAGTATTTTATACACAATTTCTTTTTCTAATATAAGTATTGAGGAGTGCGTTTCACTATTTCTACATTTCAAATAATGGATAACTCCTTAGTAAAGTCCAAACTATATAACATAATGGTCGTAGGTAGTAGCCTACAGGGGCGGTGCAGGTTACCTTTACCACTTGTAGCATTACGGGGAATAGCTATTGTTTGTGCAAAAACGTCATTATCTTTTAAAATAGGCGACTTAGAACTCTATAGCACCGCTCACGTAGCCGACGGTCTACGTTCTGCGTTCACAACAATAATTAACAAAACTGTTTTACTGGAACGCAAAACAAAACTTTTTAAACACTGTCATATAATATTATACGACGGTAAACGAGTAAATGGTAAACTTACGAACTGTAAAGCTTAAATATTGTACGTATGTACTCTGTACGCTACTAATACTCACTCATACATAAACACTTAGCACGATAGATGGTTTAACATTTATAAAAATAAGTGTTTCTTTCATTTGTCTAAATTGGTTCACGTTGTTGTTGTTAACTGTTTTCTGACATCCAGAACGACACGGCAATAATTAATTTGATTTTTTAACAAATAAGAAGTTTATTTATTGAAAAAACATGATCATTTCCTTGATTATACGGAACGCGTAACTTTGGTCGTAGGTGCTCGGTACTACACTCTACCTCATGAATATATTTTTTTATTATTATATATTTACATTGGTAAATAGATAGACTAAACTATAACGTTGGACTAGCAGTAGTGTTGGTCTCGGGTTCTATCACTCGGTGGAGCAAAAGCATTAATGATTTATCGAATTCAGCAGAAGCAGCAGACGGAATAATTCGAACGGATTCATTTTCTATCACATTGGAGCTAAATATAGTCAGTGAAATGCGGGCATTACGCAATGCCTGCCACATCTTATTGAGCATGGAGTATGATTCTTGTTTTTCTCAAGAATGTACACTTCCGCATGCATCTTGTCACATCTTGGTGGGTGATAACACAGGTTTTTTTAGGGTAGGCATCAACTGAACCACATACAACTATAATGTGTATACTATCTTAGATATAAAGTCATTGTTTGTCCTGCTATGTAAATGAGATTTTGTGTGCGCCTAATTTGATATAAATTAAATTTGAATTTGAATCTTTCTGGATAATATAAGCGTGCTTTTATAGTAACAAATTTGTAAGAAGTTAGTACCTAAAGGAAACAAATAATACAATTAAATGTTGGTGCAAATAATCTTCAAAATAACCAATAAATTGACTATTTAAAGCTTTATCAGTAAATTAACGTTTACAAAACAAACAAGTTAAAACGAGTTGATCGAATGAATTATAAATATTTCTTCGTAGCTTCTTCTTCACAGATTTATCGTTATATCGAAATGTTCAATGTTTGTTTAAATAATAAATAAGATCGTTTTTACTGTAACGTAAACGACTTTAAATTTAACTGTTTCAAATTGACAATCTAATGAGCCAAGTGCTTTGTACTTTTTATGTTTGTGTTTTAAAAATAAAGCAGATAGTTTTATCAAAATCGAAAATAATCTATTTACTTCCTCGTTCGCAAAATCAACTTAAACAATTTATTATCTTGTTTTAGTAGTAAACTAACTGTTGCCCGCGACTTTTTCTGCGTGGATTTCACTTTAATGAACTTACTAACTGAATAGCTGTCGCGTTGTTCTTGTGGTTAGCGTATGCGCCTTTCATCGCGACGTCTTGGGGACGATTTTTGTGTCGAACATAGGCTCACCCACTATCGCCTGTCACCTAAACATGATAAATTAAATGTCGTTGTTATACGCCTATACCAAAACCCTTCTTACTATACTATACTTTAGGTGGGATGTTATGTTATTGAATGTTTGCCGCTCGTCACATTTGTACCCACGTTATAGCCGTAGGTTACCTGCTTCTCCACTCTCATCGCCCGTTTTTGCAACTCATTTTACTGCAGCTCGGCTCTTATTAATAGTAGCGATATTTTTTGGCAATAAAAACCATCAAAAAAGAATCATGCAAATCCAACCAATACTGCCCGAGATTAGCGTATTCAAACACACAAACTAACTTCCACCCTTGTTCCGCCTGCGAGGTTAATTTCAGCATAAATCTTTGCTTTTTAACCGACTTCAAAAAAAGGAGGAGGTTCTCAATTCGGTTGTATGTTTTTTTTTTTTTTTTTTTTTTATGTTTGTTCGCCGATTACTCGAAGACCCCTGGACCGATTTGAGAAATTCTTTTTTTGTTTGATAGGATATACTTCTCATGTGGTCCCATTTTTTTTTAGTCACGTTCTGATGATGGGATCCAAGAGAAATCGAGGGCAACCCTCAAATTTAAAAGGCTTCTATATTGTTTTTTGTATATTATCTAAAGCTACTCAGATATTTGCATATAGTAGTCAGCATTTTATGTTGCTGAGCTGATGCTGGAAGGTACAACTCCTCAACAGTTAGGAGTACGGGGATAATTCTTTAAATATAGGCTCTTTGAGGCCGTTTACTGTATTCTTTCAAGTTATACACAGATAAGGTGAGACGTTGAATATTACTTATGTATATTCATAATATGAGGTCATGATTTGATGATGGGATCCTAGAAAAATCATGAGTAACCCTCAAATTTCAAAGGCTTCTATATTGTTTTTTATTACCTAAAACTACTTGGATATTTGCATTTTAAGTTGCTGAGCTGATGCTGGAAGGTACAACTCCTCAACGGATAGGAGTATGGGGATTATTATTAATAAGTTTTCCGTCTCAAGTAGCCGTCGTCTCCTCATTCGAGAAACATTTCTGCTCGGTGTACCCATCACTTAAAATCGTAAAATAAAATAATTTTTAACAAAAAAAAAACCGACTTCAAAAAGTAGGTAGGTAAACTAAAAAGCAAAAAATAAATTTACTTCGCACAAAATAATACGTTTTTTCATTTAGTTAAATAGAAATGATTAAATTATTATTTTATAATTCTGAAGTCGGTGCCAAGTAAACAATAACTCTGTATAGATAATATCAATCTTTGTAACAACTATTTTCTGACTGAATATTAGTTCTTAATTATCCGATTTACTTGGCACCGACTTCAGAATTATAAAATAATAATTTAATCATTTCTATTTAACTAAATGAAAAAACGTATTATTTTGTGCGAAGTAAATTTATTTTTTGCTTTTTAGTTTACCTACTTTTTGAAGTCGGTTTTTTTTTTTGTAAAAACATAGTAAGGACTACTACTACTGTTACACCCATGCCAAGTTTCATTTGAATCCGTTCAGTAATTTTTGGCTTCACAACACAACTGGTGAAAAGTAGTTATTACATAATAAATTTATGTAATAACTACTTTTATAAAAAAAATAATTACAATAAAAATAAAAAATAATTACATAAAATAAAATTTTAAAATAAAATAAAAATAAAATAAAATAAAATACATTGAATGCCTACGCATGAAGGAATAAAGGCGTGGTGCTATTTATGCTATGCATGTGCTAGTGTTTGCGGCCTTTCACCGCGACATCTCAGGTTCAATGGCCGGGTTGATCAAATGTGTTTTAAGAGATTATTCCGTCAGGAATTTCATAATAGCAGCACGGAGTTGGAATTGTGCCCGGTGGATGCTAATAGGTTCACTCGGGACCGAAACATAACAGGTTAAATGTGGGTGTTGTACACTTCTGCCACTCCTTTTTGGGTAAAATAAGCGTGATGTCACGTTATGTAATACTTAAACTAAAACGTCTTATCTATTTTTAGAGACCTCCGAAGTACATTACGATCGACCTAACAAATATCCATTTCGAGATTGAGAATATAACGACAAGTTTCATCTTCGGATCAAACGTGATGTTGTCTCGTAAATATCTTATGAGACATATCAGCTCACGTTATAGTTTATTCAGAACAATTGGTACATCTTCATCACCATAACGTCGTTGTGACGTCGGTGTGATCGGCACGTGTATGAGAGGGCGAGCTCTTTTATTAAAGCTGCCCTCGCCAACATTTTGATTATAAATTATATAGATTAGTTAGTACACCATAGGATGTACGTGAAATCGGTTATGAGTAGGAAATTTTTAAGCCTCCTACAGGGTCGTTGGTAATTCGACGTATTTCTTTTAGGGTGAAAGGGCTTCACAACTAAATACAATCTTAAAAGAGAGATATTAAAATTCAGCCATTAAAATTTAATTTTAAATTAATATGAACAGAAAATGAATTTAGATTTCAGTTATTACTGCAGATTATATCTTAGTTTATATTTTAATCGATTAAAAGTGCAATCAGACAAACAATATTTAGGCTTAGGACACTAATGAAATAATTTATTTTTTCGAGAATATATTTTCCGTTCATAGAACACGTGGCGTAGCATAAAAATAATTTACTACAATAATCGTGCAAGTTATATGAATTATATCCTTATTCTATCAACTTATTAAAAAAATATTTTTGTTCTTACTATTACATGGGAGAAGGAAAATAGGAGAGTTCAAACATAGATGGAGGTTTGGGCAACTGTTTTGCATCTAATTGAATTTTTATGTGGGATTATTTAATATCAGCACGGAGTTGGATTTGTGGCAGTTGTCAGGCAGGGTGTTATGCACCTATGCCACACCCTTTTGGATAATATAAGCTTGATGTTATGTTATATCTTTAGAGCACATACCATCAGGAGTAGGTATGAACGTCTAACATTAATTACGATACCGGCATAGTTAACTTATTCTAAAACTTAAAACAGTGTGTCCTTAAATTAATATGTGAAGATAGTTTCTTAAATTATCATCACAGAAAAGTATTACCAAAACTTTCACCAGAATATTTTTTAGTAATATGCTATCCAATTATTTTAATGAACTTTAGTTAACAAAGTTTAAAAATTATATTGAGTTAAACAAGTAACCGTAGAACTACTCATAAAGGAGCGTTTTTTGAACTTAGTTATTCGATAACACACCAAAAAGTGTAATATTGTATGTTTCTTCTGAGACATATTATAAAGATAATATAATTATGCAAATTGCTTTAGACTTTCGTTAAGTTTTAATAGTGGTGAAGTTAACAAGTTTGAGAGTAATTAAAATTAATAACACTAAGTAAACGTGTATAATGGTTTAAAAGTTTTCGGTAAAGTTTAAAATGTTTTTATGTTTTAATAAATAAAAACCTATGTTTAATTGGAGTTCACTTCTGTTAGTAAATGTTGTATGTATGTTTAATTAAATATATATAGACAATGTCAATAGCCAAAAGCCCCCATATATAATTAAGTTAGTTACCTAATTAGTTAAATAAGTTCTTCTTTTTAAATATTTCGTGGGGTGCATGAAAGGAGCCTCCCCGAGTGACGTACACAACGATTCCCTACGTCCGGCGCACCCTGGGCAATCGCGAGATCTTCAAAGCGAATTGGCTAATCCTTTCACCAGGATGGCAAGTCAAAGTAAAATTTGACTAAGCCATCGACACGACGAAGAAGAAGAAGAAGAATATTTCGTGTCGCCCAAAATGTCTGCTACAGACTTTAGATTATTTTTCGGTGCTCAATTCGTTCGTCACGGAGCTTCAATCCACTTCGGGCGTAAATAATTTTCCGGGAAACTATTATGCAATCAAGTTATTAAAACAAACAAAATTACTACATTATATTTATAATAAGAAATACAACATAAAATTACACCCACAATTTTGGGGAACCACTTGGCATATGATTGAAAGGCCAAAATCAGTTATACTTATGATTAGAAAGATACGTCTAGCAGTTTTCTTTAACTATAACTTTTACATCCTGAAACACTAAACCGCACCAAAACTCCTTCAATACTGCCTACAATAGTTCACTGTTGTTGAAAAATAGCGAATATTTATCAGGTTTCTCAAAAATTTATTAGCTTTTAAGCTAGCCAAAATTTAAAATAACGAATAATCTGTCCAGCGCAGTCAAATCTGTCACGTTTGTTACGCGAACTGGTTTGATGACCCTGAAAAATCAACACGGCGAAACAAAAAAACTAATCACACTGTCTATTTTTTTACTCAAAGTGCATTTAGGCAGTTGTCCCACCAACGACGAGAAAACGACTTACTATCGGCTATTTTCTCGCTCAAGAAACGTACAATAGATATACTTTCCGTGTGAACAAAAGAGATGCATAATTATACAAACAGTTGATCGCTGACTAATCACACTGCCGGCGAGCACTCGCTTCACTAGTTTGTCGCTGAGCGACAAGAGCTATGAGGGATTACACTCGCTCGGCGATACTCGCCAAGCGATTAGAACTCACGCCGAGAGCGCAACCAGTGGTCATTTCTCTACAGTGCGTATCTGTATCCGCCTCACTCGCACACTCGCTTATAGCCGAGCTACACAAATATCGGAACTACGCACTCGCTCCCCGTGTCTCGCTAACTCGTTTCTCTAGTTCTAGCTCTACTCGTTACTCGTTAATCGTTGCCGGTGAGACAAGTGCCTAAGCAGTTGTCCCACCAACGACGAGAAAACGACTTACTATCGGCTATTTTCTCGCTCAAGAAACGTACAATAGATATACTTTTCGTGTGAACAAAAGAGATGCATATACAAACAGTTGATCGCTGACTGTTCACACTGCCGGCGAGCACTCGCTTCACTAGTTTGTCGCTGAGCGACAAGAGCTATGAGGGATAACACTCGCTCGGCGATACTCGCCAAGCGATTAGAACTCACGCCGAGAGAGCAACCAGTGGTCATTTCTCTACAGTGCGTATCTGTATCCGCCTCACTCGCACACTCGCTTATAGCCGAGCTACACAAATTATCGGAACTACGCACTCGCTCCCCGTGTCTCGCTAACTCGTTTCTAGTTCTAGCTCTACTCGTTACTCGTTAATCGTTGCCGGTGAGACAAGTGCCTAAGTTGCATAACTTTTTCTTTTTCTTGTGTGAGTAGGACGGAAGCTATCAATCAGTCTATAGCTTACTCTGTCTACGGTTATACAACATCGTATAAAGTATCTTCTAACTTTCAAGTAGCTTTCCATTAAACTGTTTTCAAAGAATAATTACCCAACTCGAACAAACAATCCCCTTCGTTAAGATAATACGCATTCACGTTTCTTGCACGTGTATTTAGTTAAATCTTTGCTAATTGTAAAGTATTCACGTGTAACAATATACCTTCGTTACAAAGCTTACGATAAGACAAGATGAGAACAAACTGATAACTTTGGTAATTCTAGCCTGGAACTTGCATGTGGAAATTGGTTATGTAGAAAACGGCAATTTTCCACATGTTGTTTGCTTAGGATGTTAAGGTGAAACCTTTTTTGGTGCTCAACAATAATACTTAGAGTTTGTGAAAATGTGAATATCAGATATGTTGGTATCCTTAATTCTAAATGTTAGGGAGAATTTCTAATAATGTTGTTTTAAGTTCTTATAAATGTAATAATCAGAATGCCAGTGCACAATTATTATGTCGTAGAAGGTTGTCTGCTGACATAATAATACAACTATAAACATGTGTAAGTGAGTAAGTGAATTCTTTGAGGTTCACAGCTTATAGTTAAAGTCAGGAGTGGATCCAGAGGGAAGGTCATGACTTAAAAAAATAAGTTTATAAAGAAAAAATAACTAAAATTTATTATAGATATAGCCAGGACCCTGGTAAAAGTTGTTGGTCAAGCGTCACATAATTAATTCTCAATCGAACCCCCAATTAAAGTGAACTGTAAGATCTACTATATAAAACGCTAAAACATAGATTGTGCGTGATTTCAAGCCAATCTCAGATTATACACGAAAACTTGGACACAAAACAAGCCCGGATGACATAGCTGCACACAGAAATGCCGGAACAATAAAAGCATCCTCTTATAATCGCATTAACAATAGATTACGCTCATCCACAACTATGCAAATCGTAAACAACTTTCAATAGTTTCAGTCACGAAGAGCTTTCAGTCGCCCGTGAACTTTTCGTAGAGCCTGACGCGTTCGTGACGTCCGCGTCGACGCCAGACCAAACGAAAGGCGCGCGGATAAATGTGGACGGCTTACTGAAAACATTTGAACATAATATTATCTTAGGGAAAGTAGAAAAAATAGTGATTAAAATTGTGTGTATTAAAATAGCAAAGGATGATTTAGCTTATATTTAAATTATTAGAAGCTAGTGGAAAGGCAAGTTTAAATGGTAACTTGTCATTAATAGTTATTTATGCAACTGTTCTATAATGAGGGGTATTAAAACACGAGTGTGGGTTTATCACACGAGGCGAAGCCGAGTGTGATAATAGTATCACATGAGTGTTTTAATACCTAATTATAACAGTTGCATACAAGACTTTATCTACACCCATGATGTGAATCCTCTATAAATGTTCTGAAACCATAGGGTATTAGGGTACAGTGTTGTAAGAACTCTATGTAAATTCATGGAAAGTTTAATTAGTGAGTATCTAATACAAAAAAACTATGTATAGGTAATAATATAATTATTTATTGTAATAATTATTTACATTTTGGATCGTACAATTATTAAAAAGTATTTTTTCAATACTATTATTGAACAAAAATGGCGGGATACGACGTCAATTCAAAAATTCGAATAAGTTTTTATTTAAATTACGGCGCTGTGGTAGTGAAACGCGCGTGCATGACATGTTCTTTTTTTGAAATTCATAAAGATGCCATGAGAATGACGTGGCTGTTCGATGAGTAAAAAAGGAGTTGCATAATGAATTTCAGTACAACATTATAACACCCGTTTGGGTGTTATAATGGTTATTATGACACTGGCTGTTTTAATGTTGGCAATTAGCTAACTGTTTCAAGAACGTTTATAGAGGATTTATAGCATGGGTGTAGATAAAATACTTTATATGCTTGACGGGTATATCATATAAAACTGAGTAGGCTTATAAACCTTTTATTTGCAATTTATTGATTTATTTGTTGGTTCTCATCGAGGACAAGTGGCTGCAAACGTTAATGGTGCATACGATACTAGGAGGAAAAACTTATTCCTGCTTCCAACAAATTGTGAGCGTAGACATAATAATATAAGTGTTTGTTTTGTTTAAAAAAATACAGGATAATAGACGGTAAAAGTTAAAGGGTAAAATAGTAGATTATTAACCAAGGGGATAAAGCAGTGTATTCTTTCGCGGGTGACGATTTAAATCGCGAGCGTAACGAAGGACTCCAGGTTTACTCCCAAGCGTAGCGAGGGTGTTAAAAACTTAAATCACGAGCGAAGCGAGGGATTTAAGACGAGTCCTGAGTGTAGCGAGGGATTTAAGTTCACCCAAGATTAAGACAGCTTTATCACTGAGGAAAATATTATACTTTTCGTACCATTTGCGAAAAAAATAACACAATAATAATACGACGGCAAATTCCTAGAATAATATTTTTTTTTTTCGGAAAAACAAAGGCATCAAGCTCATACGGCCTCGTCGGTTTTCGTAATTTAACCTCATAATGCCCGGTTTACATTATTCCAGTCCAGCGATCCAGTCCAGTACTGGATTGCTTACTGGAAAAATGTAAACCGGCACTGGAATGAACTGAATCCAGGAAGCATTCCAGTCCAGTAACTGGAT
The DNA here is from genome assembly GCA_905147285.1 of Hypena proboscidalis. Taxonomy (NCBI): domain Eukaryota; kingdom Metazoa; phylum Arthropoda; class Insecta; order Lepidoptera; family Erebidae; genus Hypena; species Hypena proboscidalis. The sequence continues at coordinate 22,785,953 of LR990129.1, forward strand.
TCGCGGTCTACTTTTCAGTCCAGTACAATCAATCCAGTGCAACTGGAATAATGTAGACGGCCAATCCAGTGCCATTCCAGTGCTGACGAAGTACACACGTGTTGGTTGTTTTTGCGGACTTCTTGTAGCAAGAGTGATTGAGCATGTTTAAAACATTTTCGAAACTGATCTCTTCTTGAAATCATTGTCACTGTAGTGTTCACACTTCAAATAACTGGAATAATGTAAACGTAACAGATCCAGTCCAGCACTGGACTGGAATCTCGCTAGATCACTGGACTGGAATAATGTAAACCGGGCATAACTGCATAATAAATGCGTATTCCTTTTTCAAAAAGATGTATAATGCTTTATATAAAAACTCAATGGTGTAAACACAGATGTAGTTTAGTATAAATTTCGCTAAGCATTCCAAATTTAAATCACATTCTCGGCATTCTCCCCCTAGAGGATGAATGAAATTCAGTACAATTTTCTTTCCCTGTTTTTAACAGATTAAAAATGACTTTTGTTATGTTCGCTTTTTGTGGCATAGAATGTCACTTTTTTGAGCAGGTGGTACAAAAAATACTTTCTAACACTATTTCCTGGCACACTTGGCACAGTTATACTTTTTACAAAATAAAGAAATCTAAATAGTCGAAGTGTGATCTTATTTATCAACTATTGGTCAATCGATTTTAAAATGTAACAAAAAGCCTTTTGGTAAATAATATCAGCGAGCTGATAGTACTTTACAGGCATATTTCTGAAATCCATCGTCGTCACTGAAATGTTGCCATGTATTCGCTTCTACACTAGGGTTTATTGATCGTAATATTAAAATTTACGGTAAAAGATTAGCATAACAGGCTGCAGATATTACTGATATCGAGATTCAATTCGAGATTAATATGTTTTTCAGAAATATTTTGGATTATTTATTTAAATAACACGCTTATCATCACGCCTATATTACTAAGAAGGGTGTTGCAGAAGTGTACAACACCCACACTTCGCCTGATATGTTTAGGTCTTATGGGATAGAGGGTGAGCCTATCGCCATTCACCGCACATCATTCCAACTCCTAAATTTCCTGTCGGAAAGTTCACAAATAACACTTTGCCTGATTCTGGATTCGAACCCGAGACCGCGCAGTTAGAGGCGCGCACGCTAACCATTAGACAATCGAGGCAGTATTTATTTAAAAACCCCTAATTGTTGTAATAATGGAAACCTAATGCGTTCAATAAGGTACACATTGGGTTAGCCACATTAGGAATTAAGATTTAAATTAATTACCAATATTACAAAGAATAAGGTAAGGTAAGGCAAGGTATTTATTTGATGTGAATAATATCAGCATCTCATAGCGTGGTTGGTCGGCTTAAATCGTGCACTTTACGGTTATAGCATATATCATTTCTTGAGCACATGCTAGTTATTCAAATATTGGTATTATATATTTAAACATAATGACATAATTATGTAGCAAACGAGCGTGTAGTCCACTTCATGGGAAGTGGCGACATTCTCCCATAAAAATAAAAAGTCCACAAAAATGTAGATATAATATGACGCTACCATTAAAAGCTGACGAGAGTTTACTTCATACGTTAGTGATTTCAAGCTCTACCCTCGCCAGCAAACCGGGCACAGTTATTGACAGAGTTGTCAGTGCATTTGAGTAGTTCTGTAAGACATATTTGTATTAATTGGTTCTATCCAACGCAAGTGTCGAAGTCTTGTGTCGCACGAAGCAAAATATTGTTAATTCAATAGTTTAATCAACATTACCTTACGACTAGACTACAACAAAACTAAGCGCACTTTTGTAGGGAACTATTAAGTGCGATCAAATAAAATAAAGCTTCTAATTGATTATTTTTATAGCATTAGCTAACTGTTTCTTAGTATAATTTGCTAAGCATAGCTAAATGCTATAAAAATAATCAATTAGAACTTGAAATAACGTACGCGTTCATTCTTTACAACATTTGTGCTGAATGTAACTTCGCCATGTTGGTTTGTATCCTACTTAATGGATGAACGTGACGTCACGGAATGACGTATCATACAGTTGTGAAATTTAGGGCTCCGGTAAGAGGCGACCGTACCTGGATGGCTAAAGCGGCTGCCCGGTGTGCAGTAAGGTCGCAGGTTCAAATCCTGCCGGTCCCATATCTTTTTCAACTGTTTCTTAGTATAAAATAAAGCCGTTAGACCGTCAAAGGTAAATCAATTGTTTGTATATGAAAAATGTAATGTAACTGCCTCGATGTTCTAGTGGTCGAGGTCTCGGGTTCGATTCCCGGGTCGGGCAAAGTGAGTGTGAACTTTCCGTCAGGAAATTCACAATAGCAGCACGGCTTTGGAATTGTGCCCGGTGGATGGCGATAGGCTCACCCCCTATCCCATGGAACTAAACATAACAGGTGAAACGTAGGTATTGTACACCTACCACCCTTTTGGGTAAAATAGGTGTAATTTTAAGTTATGTTGTTATGTAATAAAAATGTAGTAAATAGTACTTTAGTTATAGGCTGACCGTTTAACTGAGTCCTCGCCTGCGCGGTACAGGGGCGCGGGGGTACGACGACAAAGGGGACTGAAACAGATGCGGGCGGTGGGGGCCGTAATGAAATATACAGGAGATGAAATGCACCAAGATATTTCCTAAGATATGTGACATCATAGGAAAAAAGAAGTAGTGATTTATCAAATGAAAAATAGTTAAGAAGATACAAAATTTTAATGAACTTATGTACGTAAATAAAATAATTGGGAATAAACTATTATACTATTTGTTATCTAAACATATAATTAAATCGTAAGAAAGTCAAATCTTTTTTTGGGTCCAGCTTCTTTTTTTGTAAAATATTCGTATACGTTAAAAGCCATTTGCTTGCACTGTCTGTTTACTTTATGTCCGAAGATTTTTCGATTCATCTTGAGATAGTTATTACATGTGTACCTCTCACAAGGTGTCCGCAACAGTCAACACATGCGATCGCTACCCATGTAGCGAACGAAATAAACAATTACAAAAATTTGCCCACCGCCCGCACCTGTTTCAGTCCCCTTTGTCGTCATACCCCCGCGCCCCTGTACCGCGCAGGCGAGGACTCAGTTAAACGGTCAGCCTTTATTCGTCTATCTTAATTTAAAATTAATGAAATTGACATTATGTGACGGTATCTATATATATCTAGTGCGCGTCGACAAATAAATGTGGAATGCGCTACCTCTGGAAATCAGGATGGCATCTAGTCGTGATGTCTTTAAATTTAAAGTAAAACAATTATACTTGAGTTATTTGGCGGAATCTTCTCAGTAGTGTTCTTTGTTATTATGTTATGTATGTATGTTATATGTTATGTAATATATGTTATTGTATTTGTGTATTATATAGTATTCGAGTATTAGTATAGTATGTGTATTATTTAGATTTATTATACAATAAAGTAATTACACCTACTTTTATATTATGCACCTACCAATTATCTCTGCACCACCCTAAGGGTCGACTGGTAGAAAATGCCTTCGGCATTAAGTCCGCCTTTGTCACAAATTTTGTGCAAGAAGTTTTTAAATAAATAAAATAAATAAATAAATAAATTGGGACAAAGGTTTGAGTGATGTTGGCCCTGACACTGCGCTTATACGCTGAAGTGCTGTAATGAAATACGAAGTAATATTATATACGTGAACAAATTCAGAAGGCATGTTGTATTAAAAATTGAAATATGCTTCAAGGGACCCAGTTCCCCAATAAAATATTTTTGGTTACTCTCGTCACTGACAGTTGAAATTAGTTTTAGACATGGGTTTATCCCAGAGGGGATGTTTGTATAATGTCTAATATGTCTATACGTAATCCTCCTCGTAGTTCCATTGTGTGTGTGACAGAAGGCTTTACGCCTAAACATGACATGGGCATGTATGTGCAAGGGTACCAACTTTGGCTGAGAGCTGATTTAGTAAAAATAGCCTATACCTAGCCTCAACTATTTCTAAAAGTATTTTTTTATCAAAATTGCCTCATAGTTTAGCCGTAACAGCTTAACAGACAGATAGAGTCACTATTGAATTCGGAATATTAGTAGATTATATTTATAATATTATTCAATAAATCAGCAGTCAATATATTAATGTCGACTGCCGATCTATTCACTGCTTCAGGTTGCGCTTCACACTTTAATACCCAGTAGAGGTGAAAAATCCTGTTACATTGATAATTTATATTTTGCCTTAGAAGTTAGTTAGTTACGTATTCGGACATACAGGGTGTAAATGTCGCCGTGACGTAGCCGCTTACCAGTACATGATTAAAATAACCCAATTAAATTTTGCAATTTCTCGGTCAACTTTAGGATTTTGCGATGAAAATTTATCCCATTTCCGAGAAAAGCTTTTAAATCATATTATTAAAATTACTTTATAGTGTTTTCGGAAGCTTATTCTCACATAATATCATTTTCTTATGACGTAATAAAAATCATGTACTTAATCACTGGTAAGCAGCTTCGTCAAGACGTCATTTACACCCTGTATAAAATAGCACACAGTGGTAGTCGTTCAAAGATTTAAACGATAATGAATAGCATGACAACGCAAGAAATGTTGCACACGATGCGATGGGGGTTTAAAAACTATAAATGTTTCTTAGCAATATAAAACAATTGTTAGTGGTTTGACCTAGATCAGATTGTGTAAATTATTATTCTAACTTTAATGTAGTTATAACAGTATTTAAATTAAAGTTAAGCCGTACACTCGTTACTTTAGACAATAACTTTCTAGTCTGTGTTGTTGTAATTATTAATTTTAAATAATAAATTACTTTGTAATGTTTCTATTTAGACTTCTAGCATCAAATTCACAATACCTTTAAGCTCTACGTCAATTTTCTGACTTAAAAGACTTTACTTTACCTATTATTTATCTTTGTTCGTAAATGGCAATACCAGAAGGTCAATATTATTTTCTGTATTCGCTTTCAGTACGGCTTTATTTGCAATAGTAAATTGAACAGGGTTTTTTATAATAATATTATTCAATTAACAAATGTAAAGAAAGGAAAAATTGCCTTACAAGATACATTTTTGTAACAATTTCGTGGAAGAGAAAACAGAAAACAGGAGGAACGTTAGCATTTTGTATTTTTTTGTTTATCAATAATTTATCTAGCAATATTGGCGTAAACATAATGAAGTTGTTCTTCAAATAAATTAGTCGTCATTTCTGTGTACAATAATGTCTCCATAACTTTATGTGATCTATAATTATTTTTTTAAATTTATTACCTCTTCACCGTTTAAATAGGATACAGAGTTAATTGCTAAGATATAGACTACAAGTTTTATAGATACACCATAATTTTTCATCATTATAGGAGACTGGTGCTCAAGCTAGGCCAAAGCTTATGCTTCAGGTCACCAGCTCGCCACCCCGGCTTACAATTTATGTCTCAGTAAAAATTTATAGCATCTTTCGATATATAATAACATAATTAGGTTAGTTTATTCCGTATTTGTGGTTTAATTTCAATACATACCGACTTTTTTAATCCTTTTTGTGTAGAAACAACTTACTGTAACTTAATTAAAATTAAAGCTGTTGACATGACATAATATACCTAACATAACATCAGCACGCCTATATTACCCAAAGTGTGTGTCAGAGGTGTATACAAATCCACACTTCACCTATTATGTTCAGTTCTCATGTTATATGCGCTTTTACCATGTACTGGGAGTAGCCCATTGCCACCCACCTGGCAAAATAACACTTTCCTAAATCACACTTTCTTCAAGTCAGAAATCGAACCTGATAACCAGTGTTATCTAACAATTTGTGTATGAATAATTAAAATTTTAGGTCAGCTAATGAAGTCTATATACTTCTGAACATCTTCATTTAACCACAAATAACATTCTGACATAATAGTATAGTTGGCCATGATCTACGGCCTATTATAATTTTATTACATACATTTTCGTTTTATCCTCGACCAGATGCTATAATAACTTTATTGTAAACATTGCAGAGGTGAATAAAATTATAATGAATATTTTTTGCCGTGTATTTTAAACATATTGACTATCATGTTTGTCTGCGTTCTGGTTCGGGCAGGTATATGCGACTGCAGATCGGAAGGTCTCGGGTTGTAGCCGGATCGGACATTAGTGTAATCTGAGACTTTGCCGTAGCAGCAGTGAGCTTGACAATAGTGTGTGATAGATGGCGATAAGCTCACCACCTATCTGAGATGATTTGGTGATGAGATTAGGCCATGAAATAACTACTACTGAATGGCATATGAGGCCATGTTTCCTTATTATTTAGATGTAGTGATAGCTCTGCAATATTTTGCGGTGGTTCATTTACCACCGCGAAGTGTTCATTTTTATAGGGATTTGTCAATTTCAAAGGCATATGCGTGAAATTTTACACAAAGAGAAAAGAAAATTTTACATGACGTTAATGAACTGGAAGATAGATTTTTTTGAAAGATCACTCTCCAAGTAGCTAAGTTAGGGATTGTATGTTTATATGTGAAGTTAGTCAATTTTGTAGTAAAGCATGCAAACATTTTATTCTACGTGAATGAAGTCGAAGGAAAATGTTAGTATTAAATAAAGTTACGTTAAGTAAGTTATGATACTAGACTGAAAAATCAAATCGAAATTGCAAATATAGACAAAATTCGTATTATTTCAGAAAAAAACGCGCTCAATTTTTGGTCCAATGCCTTCACAGACAAATCGAAGCAACTGACCCGTTACTAATCTTTTTATTGCCAGTGAAATGCCAGACTTATGCCATACAGCCTGTTAAAACAGATTTAGTTTTTATGCTTTTACTGAAAAATATTGAAGTTAAGCTTCTAATAAAATTGACCTAAAATTAAAGACTGTTCTAATTTTAAAAGCACCATATTTAAATACCTGTCATCATTATTATATATTTAAGCAATGTATATTAAGTTCAGTTAAGTACATACTAATTTTTATTCTTGGTCTATAAAAATAGATAAAAGCTTAATATTAAAGTATTTTTTTTAATACGTTAGTATGAAAACACGGCACTCGGGAATCTACTATTAATCCAAACAAACTAAAGGTAACCCCGAATCAATCATTCAAAAATCGATCGAATCATAATTTGTTTTCATATTTCAGCATCCAAAAAATGTAGCAATGTCATAGTAGCAATAACAAGTCTATAGTGAAAAGAACGAAATTGCACAGTGGACAAAATGTCGTTAAAATACTTAAACTCGAGTGTGGGTAATGGTTGGAACGAGTCAGAGATGTGGCGTGTCCCGCAGTTGGATCTGGATGTGTTCTACAACCCTGATGTGGTGATCATAGTGATGTACGTGATAGTGCTCACTGCCTCGCTCTCCGCCAACACCCTGCTCATATTCATTGTCGTCAAGTTCCAGTACATGAGGAGGTAAGTTTAGAAAAAGATGTAATTTTTTTTAGAATTCCGTAGTTTGCATAGATATGTAGGTACGTTGGCAATATCAACAATTTGTAGAATAAAATCTAGATTTTTTTTTTCTTTCGCCTACCCTATTATGATGGATGTCCTTAGATAGTATTTTTAAAACATTAAGGCGTAGCAATAATAGTTTTTGGATAAAGAGATCCGTTTGAGAGATAATTAACTTTAAAGAGCAAATTTTTGTTCGAATAGGTCGTAAAAGTCAAACTAGTGGCCCCAAAAATCTGAAAAAATCTTTTTGGAAGTACTTGCACTAAATTTTAAAACAAAACTATAGAGACTTAGATAACATTGTAAGTTTAAGGGTAGCAGGGTTTCAAAATATAAGATGCAGCTACATGGAGTAGTTCGTACAAAATAAAAAACCTTTAAAAACAATGACTTGTGTACAGATGTTGCTTGTTTAGTATAAAATTAGTGAATCTCTTTTAAGTTCAAATATGTTGTAGCGACTAACCATACTGCGGCGGGTTTTCTTTTACAGACTTCAGATTGTTAGTATGACAACGCCAACTTGTTGTATAACAGGTAAAGTCAAGTTCATTAATATGTTGGAAAAAAATCACGCTTTTTGAACAAATCCTTACTAATATTATAAAGGCGAAAGTTTGTATGTATGGATGTATGGATGGATGTTTGTTACTCTTTCACGCCAAAACTACCGGGTCGATTTCGATGATATTTTGCACACATGTAGCTTATAGTCTGGATTAACATATAGGCTACTTTTAATTGACATACCACGCGGGCGGAAGCTTGTTGAACATAAAGCAGTCATGTTGTATAAAAACAGTAAGCAAAACTCGATTTTGCCTCGAATCATTTATTTATTTATTTATTTTATTTTAAAACTTCATGTACAATATCGCACATAGGCGGACTTAATGCCATAGGCATTCTCTACCAGTCAACCTTTGGGTGATGCTGAGAGTGGGGTAGTAGGTGCAAAAAGGAAATTTTAATTAGGAGATGAATAAAATAATAAAATAAAATTTCAATGAGCCAAACTTAATTTTGCTTCAAGTTTTCCTCTCGCTCGAAGAAAAGTTGAGTTTTGCTTACTGTTCGCCTTTTCGAGCTGCTGAGGTGTAAAGATGGATGTGCGACACGAGATCAAAGTTATTTGCATCTCGTGTTTTTAAGTCCCACGCTCAAGGTTCTAAAAAAGAATTACTCGCTACGTTCATGATTCTACTATATAATCTTTCGCTTATTCGGGATTGAAATTTATCACTTGGAGAAAATATGAACTTTGCTCTTTTGCTCGGTTTAATCTGCGAGAAAGAACTCGATAAAATACTTTTATCCATTGAGAAGATTTTTATTTCAAGGCTCGGCTTATCAAAAAGCTAAATACTTGGTTAATGGAACGCATGAATTAATATTTTATTGGTTCGAAAGGGTTCCAAATAAAGAAAAACCTTTAACCATTATCACATTTAATATTCGTTTCTTTTGCGAATATGTCACAAAGAAAAATATTATTACATGATTTGGTGTTTTATTTCATTAGTACCTTACTCGACTCTACATTAATGCTTTTAGCGTTTTCCCAATTTATTTTATACTAGCTTCAATCTGCAGCATCACCTGCGTAGTACGTCAATTATAAGTGACCCATGTATTTTCTGAGTTCTTACCACCAATACAATACAAATACCTAACTCACCAATTTTGATTGAGATCGGTCCAGTAATCAGATGAAATGACAACTGCACTAGGAATAACTCGTGTGTCGCGGGGGTGTTTACAAACATACATTTCACACGCAGAGAGCACACCCAGAGTCAGAACAAATATTTGCAGATCACAAAGATTTGTCCCGTATGGGGATCAACACCAGCGAAGTTGAAAGCGGCAAGGGGACCGCTAACCACTAAGCTAACCATGCACTCTTGGCACTAACAACATCTTTCCACTTTATAATATTAGTAGGTATACCGAGATGACAAGAGGAAGTGTCAGTTATCATCTTCCTGGAGTCAAACAAATAGATTTGATAAATAAGCTGGATATTACTGTCATAGACGGCTCAAATCCTTGACCTTCAATGTAGACTTGCACTATTATCTACTGTAGGTCATAATCGCTGCAGTCTACTTGCGCAGTTTTTACATCTGCGCAGGAGACCGGAGCAAAATTGAAAATAGGCATAATAAATAATTTTTATTTTTGTTTATAATCGAAATATAGATACCATTATTTCCTGAAATAATACAATTTTAAATTCATATTAATAATAGACTCGCCAAAATGTGAAATTATGAATTTTGTTTGTTTGGGTAATTTAATAAAAAATTGATTAAATCATTGAATTTTAAAAATTGACTTGCCCATGAAACTTTTAATGATCATAATATTATTTAGATTTATAGAATGTTACTAAAATTTCTTGCATTTGGTGTTTATTTACCTATATTTTGATAAGGTATCCTATAGTTTACTATCTATGGATTAGTTACCATGCCTATTATTTTGGATGACCGTATAGGCAACTAGAGCGTCTCCATACACACTACTTGACTTCCATAGCTGAGGTATACCTGTGCAGGTAACCGGAGAGATAGGACGCAGCGTGAATGAGCCACGTTACTTCTTCTTCGGACTACCGAAGAAGAAGTAACGTGGTGTACGAGCAAATTTTTATAGTTACCACTTATCATCAATTGTTAGCACTTCAAACTGCTAATGAGATAAGTCGTTTAAAAAGTATCAGTATACTTAAAATACTTAAAAGCAAATAAATTAGCCCAGCTAGCGTTTTCGCTCCGAAGATATCACTACATAGTATAAAACAAAGTCGCCTTTTCTGTCCCTATGTGCGCTTAAATCTTTAAAACTACGCAACGGATTTTGATGCGGTTTTTTCCAATAGATAGAGTGATTCAAGAGGAAGGTTTTTATGTATAATACATGCATAGAAAGGGTTTTACTCCAAATTTAACGCGTGCGGGCCACGGGCAGTAATGAATAAATCAAACTACTGGATCGATTTTAATCATTTTTTCAGTGAGTGACATAGGCTATATATTATATACCCGTAACCGTGAACGTTACAACGTTCACAGTTTTTCTGTAGTGTATTTAGTATCAGCATTGTACCCGTGCGAAGCCGGGGCGGGTCGCTAGTAAGTAATAAGTTAACTTCAGGCTGTATCTGTATAATTTGGAAGCTTGCCAGATCGAAATGTAACCTTATATTTAAACGAAAATAATCAAAAACTGCACAAACCCTGAAATAAAACTGAGCTTTTTATAAGAAGCTCAACTTGTATGTTTTATTTTAGACGAACAAATGGAAATCACTACTATTTTGGGTTTGTACTGTGACCCCTCTAATATATAAATGTATCTCAGCATGCTGTACTGTCAAGTTCGGTAACTTTGATTTATATATAAATATATCGTTGTCGTAATTATGTAAAATTCTTTTTACACAATTACGACACTAATATATTTATTTGTTTCATCAAAAAAACTATTACATGTATTCCACAACTCCGTTTGAAGTTGGACGGAATTTGAAGTTACCCGAACTAGGCCATCGTAATCAAAAGATCATCAAGTAAAAAAAACATTAAATATATTTTTGTTAAATACAAGCTTCCTTACGCAGATTTATCCGCGTTATACCTCAGCTATATTTTCACTAAGATTGGTTTAGTAGCCTTGGAGCTTACTGGAAACAAACTTACAAAAATAAAACTTTCTTCTTTATAATTTTAGTATAGATCAGGGATGGCGGAACAATGGCTCGCGTGCCACAGATGGCCCGAAGCAAATCAAAGGTACGTTAAATCCAGAAGTTCGTCGAAATGGGCACACCTGCCAAGTCCTGTTTTAAAAAATCGGCACGTACATCAATAAAGGTTTGCTATTCCTGGTATAAATGAAATTTCAATTGATTCAGCTTGCTAGCTTACCTTTGGAAAATAAATAAAATTGTAGGTGGTACCGTATCTTCTGTACTTGTAACATTGCCAAAACTTAATGCAACCTCAAATCAAAAAGGAAATAACAGCTTCTATCTGTCTGGACTGAAATGAGATAAAACAGTGCATGAGTTTTCAAAGTATTTCACAAAGTTATGTAAACCTGCCAAAAAGTTCTTATCCACGCAAACATTGACACAAATAAGGGAAAAGTTCCTTATTTGTGTCAATGTTTGCGTGGATAAGAACTTTTTAGACTTATTAGATTTTGGCGTCGAATTCATTCATGTTTTGATTACAAAAGTGATTTTAAGTTTTGGAAGATAGTCTATGTTCAATAATGAGTATTTAATATTTTTATAAATGGGTGTTACCTTGGTGTTCTAGATATCTCTAGACGTTCAAAGATCCATTTGCATTATGCAATGCAAAAGCAAGTTTCAGTAGCAAATTCTCTTGCCATCTCTGTCCTTAATTACTCGGTAAAGCAAGCATAAGAATTGCCCTCTAAACATGCATTGTGTTATCGTGCCTTTGATAGTAAAAAAATAATACTTTGTTAAATGATATACTTGATTGATGGGTTGATGGACACGTCTTTTATTTGTACTACTGCACGGATCCAAAATTACTTATAAATTAATCAAGATACTGAGTATGGACATCGTGCTCTAATTTGTAAGCCTAAATTTTACAATTCGACCGAAAAATCGCACTTTCAACTCGTTAGCTCGAAGTTATAGTAGATGGATAGTTGTTGTTTACAAAGTTCTAACTTACAAAATTCGTCTAACAAGCTGGTATTTGGATGGTGAACTGAGCCTAAAGTTTAATGTTTTATATTGTATAAAACATAAAACTTTAAGCTCAGTTCAAACAAAACTTCTGGTTGCACAGGAGAAGCGTAGGTGCGCCGCATTGCAGATAAATGTCATTACTCAATTAAATCTATATTGAGATTAAAGCCTTTGTATTTATTTGTCTACACGTGTGGTGTAGTGGTTAAGGCGGTGCGCTGGTGTTGTAGGTTCGATCCCCACATGGGACAAACTCTTGTGTGATTCACAAAGATTTGTTCTGAGACTGGGTGAGCTTGTGTGAGAGAATGTGAGTATTTGGCCTTGTCATTGGGACCATTGGATAGTGTAATTGCTTTTGGCGTTCTATCTAATCGTCTGATAAATAAAATCGCTAACTATAAAAATCTCATTGAAAACCAGTAAAAATGAGCCATGCATTAGGGTCTACACATATCGGCAGGTTGCCACATTTTATATTCTATTGCAGCGTCCATCTGAGTCAAGACACAATTGACTCGGATGGACGCTGCAATGGAATATAAAATGTGTCAGCCAGTCGCAATGTAGTGACCCTACTCATTCATTCTTTTATTGTCAGATACTGACGTCACTTACCTTGTTGCTTATCTTTGTGACATCATTGAGCGTCGTTTTAAAGAATAAAAATAAATAAGATAAATTTCAATGCATTCCGGAACCGCTTCATAGTTGATATTCCACTAAGAAGAAACTGGGAGAACTACTAAAGCGTGGACCGCGCTGCCCGAATCTGTATTTCTGCATAAGAACAATTAAAGATCCCGTCATCACTTACCTTCAGGTAAAGTACCAAAAAGTAGTAAAGGTACCAAAGTGTCCCTCATAAAAATAACATGCTGTCTACTGTCCTGAGTGATGCGGTAAATGGTATTTCAATTAGCTTGAAAAGGTAATGATTTAAGTTTATAATTTCGATTAATTATTACATGTAGAACTCTCCAAGAATGTAGGGGTCTAAATAAGTCTCAACAGTTCCAATGAACAAAAATACATTTATTTCCCTTTCCCCACATTTAATTTTATAGGTTAACAATAGATTTAAAGCAGTACTTACATGTTTACAGATATTATCCATTTCACTCCACTAAATCAACGCACACACAATCTACCACTTTATATTTATATTCCTGATTATAAAATGATTACTTTAACCACAGTTCACTTTTAGGAGATCTTACTCGTTCGACAGTTCAAGAAGAACTGCCAACCGTTACCGTTCGCCTGGCGTTCAAACGTTTGAAATTTGACAGATATCGTTCGACGACTGGTTGAAGGAATGACATTACAGTTATGATGGTGTTGCCAGGAAAACGATAAAAAATATTTAGCTTTGGTTTTGTTTTCTACCTACTTAGCTGCAAGTTGGTACCTCTCGGCTCGCGACTGTCGCGTTTGGCTCAAGCGAAGGACTATTCTCATTATATGAGAATGTATGGCGCCGTTTCCGAGGGCGCGGCCGTGACAAACGCGCGTGGCTCAAATTTTAGCCGCGTGGGCACAGTATAACACTACTAACTTCATCGAAATGAGCCGTTGCCGGTTTGGATGCTCGGTTCGCAACCTAGGGTAAACGGGGGCAACCCACAGGTTATATGTGCATTCAAACCGTTAACGGCCTATTTTTATGAAGTCAAAGCCTTCTGTTTTATACTGTGGCCGCGCGGCTCAACCCTCGGCCGCGAATATTAGGGCGGGATCACATTTGTCTCACTAACCTTAACCAATTACCGTATTCGCATCGCCATATACACCTCTAGATAGGTGACCTAGTTGTGGATGCCTTTATAAAACTTCATATCCTACTAATATTATACAACGTGAGCATGGGTAGATGCTTGTTTCTCTTTCAAGCAAAACCTTCGAGTTTTTGCACCCAGGGCCTCAGAATAATTTACAGAATCAATGGTAAGCGGCTTCGTCACGATGTTATTTACACCCGGTATATTATAACTTTAACAATTCCATTTTTATATGTTTTATTACGACAAGAAAAATATATTGAATTTTAATAAATGTTATTTTATATTCGACTCGTAATACTCTTTTTATAGCGAGGCGCGGGCGGCAAATGAAAGTGACGTTGAAATTGCACAGTTGGTAGTGACGTAACACACAGAGTTACTAGCATCGTAAATTATGTCATATTCCTAACTCGTAACACTGGTACATTTTTTCTTATTAACCCATAACATCACGCCTTTGTTAGGGCCCGACTCCACCAAAGCGGAGATGAGTGGAGATGTCCAAAGCAGATACGAGATAAGATGCTTTTCAGCTAGGGTGTATACACAGGAGCCACAGTATATATTTACCCTGCCGAAGCTGTGCAGAGATGCATAATTGCATACCAGTTAGCCTGTCACAGAGATGTGATGGCTAGGGTGGAGATGTGCGCTGAGAAGAATCAGCTCATATAATATGCCATTCAATCGCGTTATTCAAATATGCTCCGCTCAGTGGTCTTCACTAAAACTGATTGTAGATGAGATGTGTGCGTAACGAAATTCTAACTCCATAAAACTAAACGATTTGTTCTTAAAATCACTGTACTTATTTCGATGTTGCTTTTACATAATGACATGTCTTTTTATCTCAAATGAATACGAGTCAGGCTCCTCTTTTCTTTGACTCGAGCCCAGTTTCACAAGCTTCAGATAACCCTTGATAAACATAATAATAATGCGGATACATAATAGTGTTTTATATGGATAAGTTAAATTTTATTTGGTGGATACAATTTATTCGGTACATGTAAAACTGATCCTAAATAAACTATTTAACCAGTTATGGAAATAGCTACAAAATATGAAAATACGATCCGGTCATCCATCAAGTCCTGAAAATGAAATATGAACCATATTTCGCTTTGAAGATTTTTTGAAGGTCACCTTTTATACGGAAAATGGCAAATAAAATAAATAGTTATGCTATTTCCGTCTTTAGACTTTCTATATATTGCCGTTAGCGCCTTTACCAAAACTAGTAATATGTTATTTATTCCAGTTAAATATAATTATTTAAATTAATCATTCAACTTTAGATTATTCTATAATACGATTGCATCATTCTGCACCTTTATGGTCTCTAATCGAGGGCCAGGTTCACAGGTTCCTGATAAATCCTTGATGAGCCTATTTAAAACTATTTTATCGGATAAAATATTAAATTTGTATAGAGTCAGGTGGTTAACTACTTATCTAAAACTTCATCAGGCACTGGTGAAATCGCCCATATATTTAACAACAGCAGAAAGTATATGGTCACACAAATCGCGAAGCATTCGCGATGACAATAAGTCATGCATTATTATCGCAAAGTGTACGCGATGTTCTGGCTATAGTCATAGCAATAACACGGGCTAGTGTCATCGCCATTAAATGAGGCTTCAGCATAATTGTTGATGAAAGTTATTCGTCATATCTACTATACATTACCACCATTTCCTTAAATTCCAAGGCAGTTTTCTTCGAATGGAAACGAATATTTAACATCCCTAGTCCGTACTTTTCATAATGCTCTGTTTATTCTGACTAGAAAATTCAATTATTTATCTCTCATTTGCAGTGAAGAACTCGAATGAACTTCACGTACACATAAAAGACTTTGTTCTCGCCTCGGGTAACGCCTATCAAGAATCTACAGAGATTTTCTACAGAATGAGAAATATGGCAAAAGAATGTATATTCTGATGTCCACCTGGATGTCTGCTTCATGTTACGTACCTAATTCCTTTATTCGAATAAATTTAATTTTGATTTGGACTTTTGGCAAGTTATAATTGATTATTTTTTAAGGTATTTTCTCTCATATGCTTTTTAACCGACTTCCAAAAAGGCGGCGATCGTCAATTCGATTGTATGGTTTTTTTCTGCTTGTTTAGGGATTACTTTACTTTTTTTGTTTAAATAAATACTTCCGTAAAAAAAAATGATAAATATACCGACTTCATTGAACACCACAAAATATTAAATTATTCATGAAGTCGGCGCTTATAAATTGTTATTGGAAGAAAATGATCAGCACAGACTTCAAGAACCATTGTATCAACTCTTCGCGTTATTAAATGCATTTTTAGGTGTTTTTAAGTAGTTTCTTTTTCAAAACCTTTTTTAAGTGCTTCATCGCAGTAAAGTTGTCTATTGTCTTGATACTTGGAAAATCAGTTGCTGAATTTGGGGAAGTTATGTTAAAATAAAGCAATAATTTAATAGAATTGCCGTAATAGAATGAAATTCTTCGACTCCTTTGTCCCAGAATTTTATTCAATAGTTTTATTAGAATTTCCAATAAAGAACACAAATTTGGGATGCAGCAGGCAAATCAAAAGTAATGGAGTAATTTCTTAAGGTCGATGTCGTTCATCCTTACTTTATAAAAATATATTATTTGTGGAAATTATAACATTACGTTACACACAGTCCTAAAACCAGTCATGGTTCTCGAGGACCTCATTTGTTAGATATAAAACTTCAAGGACATACTTTACATTTCCACTATAACATGGTCTCGCATTGCGTAGGTTGCCCATACAAGTCCAGACCATTAATCTGTGTATATAACATGTATAAGTATATGTATGGACTTGTTGTCAATTTCACCTTTATTTGTGATTCCACCAGGTTTATATCTTTTTTACACTGATTGTATGGAGGTTTTATTTACTTACACATAAATAATTTAAAGGTGTTTCCAGCCTACTCAACTAAATTAAATAACGATTTTCTTTATTTGTATTTTGATATTATTTACAATACAAAAACGATAAACATGTATGACAAGGTTATGTTTTTTGTGCAAAATGGTATAAGTATATATTTTATGAATGAATGAAAATGCCCCAGCGCGTATTAATAAACTATGGACCCACGAAGACTAACAGAACGATGATTAGCCAACTTCGTGTAAGATATTGAAGTGCATTTGTATGGGCAAACAAAGATGCACTTCTGTTATCCGATGGGACGATCGAGAAGCCCAGTGCTAATGCCTTAATGTAGTTTTCGAAAACTTTTTAGATACTTCCTGTATCCGGTCAGTACTATTCTCGATCGAATCTCATTATGTTCAATTCGAAAATACGGAGTTACTTCTACTTCCTGCCTTTATTCCATTTAATTTGGTGTCGACGCAAAAAGTCTTTTCCTTCTTGCTCTTCTGCCAGCCGTTTCGTTATCACTCTTTCATATATTTTCTACGCAATCCATCCATCTTGATTTGGTCTGCCTCTTTCTGTCTACACAATTAAATTTAAACTGATCTCTCATTACATGTAAAGAAAGAAAGAAAGAAATAATTTTTTTATTGGCACAAAACATAAAATAAACAATACAGGAAAATAAAATAAAATTTAACTATAATTAATATCCGTTGAATTTAAAAAGGAAAAAGAGAGAATACACCATGTATGTACATACCAAGACAAACTTTTCTCTTTTTCTTTTCGAGTTTGGCATAAATAAGAGCTAAGCTAACAAGGAGGCATGTTTCACGATAAAAATTCTCAAAGTGGGTTCTCACCCTTATTCGTAGAATTTTTCATCAAACATAATTATTTTAAAATACAATAGCTAATGAAAGCTTTGTGAAACATTTACTATAAGAAAGAAATCTTAAATAATTAAACATTTAGTAGGGGCTAGGGGCTAAAATGCCAAGCATCATATCGGACTTTGGACGTATTCATCATTCTATTCTATCTTTATAAAAACAGTCAACTTGTGTATTCATGCTTTTTTTATTCGACGTTACCAAAAGGTTGTAGAAAAATAGCAACATTTACATAGCAGCCTAATTAACAAAGCAACATTATTCATTTTTCGTTTATTTTTTCGGACTAAACTTATGTGGCATAAGAATGCCCAATTTTCTGCTATAGATATATCTGCAAATTAAAATAGATTACACGCCGCAACTAAAATTAAATATGAGAATTTATCTATTGCTCCTCCTGTTTACGTTTAGTTTCGGCTATTGCCATCGGAGATGAGTAATGGGGCGGAGTCGAATTGATTCCATGTTAAATTATATAATAACGTAAAACTTGAATATTAAGACTTCAGAAGTAAAGTATCTTTATTTTTGTAATCGCCAGCTTATCCTAAAACATCATTCAAATTAAGTTCTTTAATTTACTGTTTCTAGAAAGTAAAATTAATAGTGAACAAAAAAAGTTAAATGAGAAGAAGACTTAATATATAAGACCTTTTAGATATAGCCGTGAATGAAAGTGGTAAGAATATTTTTATTGTAATTTTAGATACTCAAACACAAATTTAATTATCTAGTAACGTTCACGATCATAAATGATATAGCTTCTGATTACATAACATAACATCACGAATATAATTATTACTCAGAAGGATAAGGCAGAGGTGTATAACACCCACATTTCACCTGTTATGTTTAGGTCCCATGTGATAGGGGTTGAGCCTATTGCCATCTTTAGGGAATTTGCAGAATAACATTAATATTTAGAATTTTATCATAAAATATTTAAAACTTATGTATTTGGAACATTAATTTCGGTACTGTAATTAAGCATAAACATTTGCCGACGTTGACCGCTAAACTTTTTTCATTAAAACGTTTGACAGGAAATATAATTGGTTAGCGGGGAATTGAAACACTTTTGAATGTCACTGCGATTAAAATTAATTAAAATATATTTCGAAGTTATTTGAAAGCTTTTAAAGTAATATCTTACAATATGTACTTCATTCGTTTTAGTAAGGCAGTTATAATGTTACTTTTTTATTTAAAGTGAAAAAAACATATTTCTCTCAAATTTAAATTATTTGAGTAGCGCCCCACTGTTTTGTAAATCTGTATGAAAACTACTAATGATTTCAATCTCGCTACTCAGAAATGTCGTGATTAGATTCCAAAGGCTATAGGATTACTATAATAAATATACAATAAATATTATATTACGACAGGGATATTCGACATTGGTTTCGTCTTGTCCATGTTCATATTTAGGCCCACCCCTTGTGAAGTGCCACTGAGGCTTTCGACCATTGTGCCGAGGTCCTCCATTGATTCTGCCATGACCACAATATCATCGGCAAAACGAAGATAATAAGGATTGTTTTAATATAGGATTGGAAATGTGGATTGTAAAATGTTAATGCTATTGGTACTTATACACACATACAAGCGTGATGCTAAGTGATATTTATGTTTAGTCTCGAGCTTACTCCAAATTTAATTAATAAGATCTACGTAGTAAGATCTTATAACTGATTAAATTTGGAGTAAAGTCAGGTTATATCGCTTCACAGACCAAAGTTAAGCCATTTTGTACTGGGTAGTGGGTCCCAGTGTAGTAAATGTTTTGTTATAATTTACGCACGGCCACTACACGTCAATCTATATCTTTCCAATTTAAGATGGTCTCGCATTGTATAGCCTTCCCCTGCAATGCGAGACGAGCTCATACTTGTAATGTATAACTTGATATGTAACCTTATCAGATAAATTTATTGTTTGAGCCTGAATTAAGTATTTATTGGTAGCAGTACGCTAAAATATAATGGTTGTAAACGAGAACCCGTGCCATTAACTTGAGTAATGTTGGTACAAATGTGTTCAATTCTATTTGTCTTGAGACACGTTCATTACTCATGTTTAGGTGTAATTATACGAATATTTATTGGAGTTTAAACAAAACAAATTAAGGAATCTAAAATCCTATGTTAAAACAATTTCCTTAATATTTTTTATTATACACTTACAAATATGTTTGAGATAAATTTATGGATTGTTTTTGATTTTTCGAGAGATTTTGTAATAAACAACTGCCAGTCAAGAGGGTAAGTATATTATTGAATCTTACAAGAATATTTTTTATCTGAACAACTCTGTTTATTTGAACCACTTATTTCATACAAATTACCTACTTCTTTTGCTTGTGTTTTTTACTCCCAGTTAATAAGATAAAAATTAACTCAAGCTTTTTCTCTAAAATATTTTAATAAGTAGCAATAAGTGTTTTGATACTTACAGACTACCGATACTTCAAAGATAATTTACTGCCGTTTACTGTAGGAAATAAGTTAGTAGAGTAACAACATAAATTGTGTCTATTTATTTAGGACTGTGGAGTTGGTTGATTGCGTTTAGTATTTACACAGGGTGTCGTCATCTCTTACTACATATTCAAGATTTAATAATAAATGCTATTAAGTTAACTAGTTGTTGTTGATGTTATTGTTGTTGGTATTGTATAATATAATATAATATAATAGGTGTGCTTATGAGGAGTTATAGTGCAACAGTGGTTCTTAACCTTTTAGTCATGAGGGACCATTTTACCAAATGTTTGTCTTGCCGGGGACCACCCAGTTGGTTTTCCTAAATTAAGGATTGTTTGATAAAGAAAACAAGCACAATTTTATAATTAGCACTCATTTATTTATTATTTAGCAAACATTTAGGTACAGATTTTAATTTAATGTGATTTTTGTGACTGCATACTCTTTACTAACTTCTGAATTCTTGGTTCAGTGCTACTCAAAGCTAAACGCATGTCGGCAGTGGCATCCAACCGATTTCGATGCTTGTTTTTAATCATCAGAAGCGTCGAAAACCCCTGCTCGCATAGATACGTCGATGAAAATAAAATATTAAAAACTTTGTACACAGTACCTAATAAGCAGGGCTCGGAATTAGGTAGAGTTTTTTATGTACTTACACTGATTTCATACAGCGAAAGAATAAAGTGGATATGCCTCAAATCCCGAGATTAATTTTAAAGCCCTGCTAATAAGAAACCTAGCAGATTTACAATGTGACGAAAATAGTAATTACTTACCTACGTAGTATTTATATCTGGAGTAGTTATTTACTATAACTAGCTTCGAAGACTAAGGATATTTGCTTTTTGCTGTCGAACTTTAAAAATTCGCCTTCGGACTCGTGCCGCGCGCGCTTTGCGCTCGTGGCTCGCGTTGTTTCGACTCGACTCATTACGTCACGCCACATATTATTAGGATGGCTTCGCGGACCACTTGGAATGCCTCCGGGGACCACTAGTGGTCCGCGGACCACCGGTTAAGAACCACTGGTCTACAATATCTTTAGTACGAATTTAGTCTATGGGACCTTTTTTATTAGTTGTCGCCAAATATAAGATGAAAGGAGATGTGTTTGAATAACCAATCAGGTTTCGTTACCCAAACTATGCAAAGAAGATATGTAAAAATAAAGGAACTTGTGGTATGCATAAAAATGCCATGGATCTGACGCCAGGAACGCAAGAATTACAGGTCTTAAATATTCTAAGAACTTAATTACCTAATACATGACAATATATAAAAAAAAGAAATGTACACAAGGCATGTTGAAATCGCATAATGCAATTTTTTAGGTAACTTTAGGAAGGAAAAGACAAAAAGAGATCTAGCCTGTTATAATAATATTAGGCCCTTTGTCTACTACGCGACGCCAGTCTCCTGTTGTATATGGCTTTAACGCTTTGCGTCTGTACATCTATATCCGTACACAGTTATGACGCAATGTATCATTGACCGACGCGTACTTGGATGAAGGGCTTGAGCCTACCTCAACAAAAGTCTACTTATTAACGAATATTATCACGGTAGCATAACTTTTATAATTATAGCCAATTTATATTATCGGTAACAACTTTCACTTAAATTATATTTCATGCAAATATTATCACTTAAATCATAATAAACTTGTGAAGAATCTCTCAATAAAAACAACCAAATTAACATGTATGCGATTTTTTTTTTTATACTACGCTCACAGCGAACGAACGTGTAGTCCACCTGATGGTAAGTGCAGATTATAGATGCGTCGCTGCAGCTGAGGACTACGGTGTTATGCCTCATGTGCCAGTAATTTCTGGGCCTAATCTCACCACCAAACCGGAACACAGTAATGGAAGCACTACTATTTGGCGGCAGGTTAAAGGTGAGACGGTGGTGCTGCCGCCCTCGAGCTCATTCACAAGAGCTCTACCACCACTAGATTACGATTACTACCTCAACCAACATATTAGGCTATATAATTTGTATATTCGTATTTTCATTGTATATACAAATGGTTTATAGCCCCCGTAGATCACAATAATGGTTTAATTCGTTTGTATGTTACAAAGGAAATTGGACAACTAAAATGAATCATGCAGCCATGTTGAATGAATTCAACATCAGTTACAAAAAAGAGAAATATGATATTTTAGTAGAATGGCGATGATGACAAAAAAAAAACTTAAAATAGATAAAAATACTTATGCCTTGGTTGTTCGTAACGATGTAAGATGGCTTTCAAGTGTGACAGCAGTATTGGCTGGGAGCCGAATTGTTGATTCCTTTTAATATAAATGCAAATTATGTAAAAAACGCCGCCGGTTCAAGCCAGAGCAAACTGGTTCGGATTAACTCAAGCTGCTTTTCACTGCTTCAGACCGGTTTAAATTGTGATTTTAGCAGTGCTTAACTTATATTTTAAAGCGATGAACGGTTTTATACGGCAGCTTTAGATAAAACGTGTAGATTTACGATAGGTTCCTGAAACATAAGTGATTCATGAAGATACGAATACATAGAGCTTGCCCAATAAAACGTTACATTACAATGATGATACATAACATAATATCGCACTCCTATATTGCACAAAGGGGTGTGTACAACACCCACATTTTAAATGTTATGTTTAGGTCCCAAGGGGTAGGCGATGAGCCTATCGCCATCCACCGGGCCCAATTCCAACTCCATGCTACTATTGTCTATTTCCTGACTGAAAGTTTACAAATAACACCTTGCCCTACCCGGAAATATAACACGAGACCTCGCGGTGAGAGGGACAAAATAAGTTGTAATAATAATAAAATTGTCCATGAAGAAAGAGTAAATGCCAAAAAAGGCTTTGTAACTATCATACCTACTTTGTCGTTAAAAGTTGTTTTACGATAACAATCGGGACTAAGACTGTTGACATTTTTTTACGAGTATTCCCTCAAGGGTTGTAACCACAGATATAGATCTACATAGATAACGCAAGTATCACGATTTGTATTGAAACCAAGCGTGCCGACTTTTTAATACCTATTGTGACGTCACAGCCGAAATTTAGTGACGGGAAATCCAAACCGATTCAAAGACACCGATGCCGCCGATGCCCAGTACGATTCAAACGGCCGTCCGCTATGATTTTCTCTAACAAAAGACGCGCGTGGACTGAAGTTAGCGGCGACCAGCCTTGACGCTTGGTCGGGGTTCGGACACGCGAAGTACATGCATTTGAGTTATCTATGTAGATCTATATCTGTGGTTGTAACTGATAGTCCTTTTTGTTCCTATCTCACATACACACGCGCGCCCGCAGCGCAGATTTATTCTACCTTTATTCAATTTCACGTGTGTTTGAACTTGTTTATTTTTCTTAAATACATTTTTGTTGTTCGTCGCAAAAGGTTTGCGGTCAAAATTTGTTGACGAATAGGAGGCCTTTTACATGATGTATGTGAACCTACGGATTTGTAACGTAGTACTGTAGTAGTGCAAGCACTATTATTTTTGACGACAAGTTAAATATCAGATGGTGTGGTATAGTGGAGTGCACGGTTGGCGTAGTGGTTAAAGCGTTCGCCTCGCCGCTTTCAACTACGCTGGTGTTGTGGGTTCGATCCCCACATGGGACAAATCTTTGTGTGACTCGCAAATATTTGTTTTGACTCTGGGTGTGCTTTTTGTGTGTTTGAAATGTATGTTTGTGAACACCCCCGCAGCACAGGAGTTATTCCTAGTGCGAACGTCGTATTTAAAAAAAAATCTTTTCTCTTCTTCATAAAATACTTTACACCCAGCACAAGGTTTTATAACGATTTACCACTAAAAAAGAGAGGATCTACAATATAAGGGTTAGTTTCACATTTGTCGAATAAGAGTAAATAACCAAATAAATGTCAACTTACCCGAATATAAAAGTGACACATCTTAAACACAGAATCGAATACAGCTGTCACTTTAATTTGTTTGTGTAAGGTGTCCTCCACATTGGGTGAGCGCGATCCTCTGGCGTGTGCGGTGAGTGCGCAGCGTAAGCGTCGCGTGTTGCCACCATATGACGTGTACGTGTGCGCTGCTCACACGCCCGACGATTGACCATAACAGTAGGTGAAGATAGGGGGCGAAGGGATAAGAACGTGCCGTATGCACGCTACTCACACGCCCGAGGAAGGCGCACGACAAATGTGAAGTCTGCCTTATTCGTTATCCATTGAGAAAATTGTGGAGATTGAGGAACATTCCCCAAATTAAATTTGTTGTAGACAAAGTTTGTGCTGTTGCTTTTAATTATGGCACCTTTAAAACTTACATTAAAAATTATATACCGGAGGGAAAATTTCCTCTATGATTATTCATGTGAGTTGTTTCAAAATATAAATGATTGCTCCCAAATGTTTTGAACTGAAAACTGTATTCATTGAACTGGTATTCTAATACTCTTACTAATGTATTCTTAGGATTATTATAATGTAAATACATTATTATCTGATAACGATTATTTGGGATGTTATAAGGAACATGGCGGGATGACAATCTGAAAACATTTTTAGTTGACCGTGCTTAAAGAATCAATTTAAAAAAAAATGATTTGGCCAGACTTAAAGCAATAGAGAATCATTGTAGATATTTTATGTTAAACAAAATATAAAAATATATTTGGAGTAAATCATAAATATATACTTGAATGTTATAATGAAATAAATATAAAAACTCTTTAGTATGCTATTGATTTCCCCTGAGTCTCATTCCAGTTTTATGAATTATTTTATTATTAGCCAGATCATTTATATCGAAATACCAACGTCGCCATTGTTTCACTAATGTAATCTTGTTAGACAAAAAGTAACGCATGATTTCGATTGATGTAGGTTTAGCCTAATCCCGTTTTAATTAGTCACAAATAACAATTGGACACATTTATTTAAATCCCAAAAGGCTAACATTCCAAGGGCCACAACTACATATTTATGCCAACCCTTTTCTGTGAGCTGGAAATTTAAGCTTTTGTGTTTCCAGGCTTTTGAAGCTTGTCGTTTTTTTGTTTTTTTTTGTTGAAAGTACTTACTTATATTTAACTAATAAAATAAGTTATCAAATATAGATCTTGCGATAGGATTAAATCATGACAAAAATCCTGAATTTGGAGAGTCAGGCAAGATATAAATGTTTCAAACAATAATTTAATCGTTTTTTTTAAGGATAGGCACGCGATTGACTACGGTCACACTTGATAGTAAGTAATGATGCGGTCTACGGTTGATCACGCTTACCAATAAGGTATTTATTTACTTTGAAGTCACCCAAATTGTACTCATGCGGAAACAAAAACTCGGAGAGGGCTTTCCAATCTTTCTTTCTTTCTATTACATTATTTTGTTTTAACACCAACGCGTGTCTATTTTTCGAACCTTTTCACCATTTATTAACAGTTGTCTTCGCCTTATAAGATAAGAGCTAATCACAGCTTGAAAACAAATATTGCTCGTTCGTAATCGACTCGCTACAAATGCCCAAGGTTTCAGTTGAGTACACTTCAATAATATATTAAGAGTAAGTAAGGTTGTAGTTTGTAGTTTTTTTTAATTAATTAATCTTACCATCTCGTGTGAACATACCTACTTACTTTTATACAAATTCCTTATTAAACACACAAATTAAAAACTAATTTAATAATAATATAGTTAATATTATTAAAATAATATAGTTATTAATATTATATGATAATAATGTGATAATATAGGTACTGCGCGCGACAGGTTGACATGGCAATCGAAGCCGATAATTTTTTTCATATCTATGATAGCAGTTATGCACGTAATTATGATTCAAACCTTTAAAATATGATGTACATTATTTAACCATTATAATTAACAAATTCACTTTAGGTAAATATTTCGTGTAACTGAGAAAATATCGAGTGTGTAGAGATTTACCAAATTGCTATCTTTAACTGTCGCGTTCTATACATATATATTTATAAATATATGTAGTCCAAGACGACCCTTTCTATAACACCAAACATTTATTCTAAGAAATCTTTGTACATTCGATCGAAACACAACCTTTCTATGGTCCCGTTCAAACATATTTCATCTGTGCAAACACGTTTGATATTGTTCGAGTGCGATTGTATAGGATTTTGGTAAAATATGTTTTTTTGTATTGGTTTTTCTCTTGAAGACAGCGGAGGCCAAAAATTATTCATATTTATTGACAGATATTAATATTTTATTTGACATAAATCATTTATTCGTCATCGAAAATAACTTAGGAGCTTGGATCGGCTCCTGGTTACGTCAAAGCGGACCTTTTGATCGTCAGATTAAGCAGTGCTTACGGTCTTCCGCTGGATGGGTGCCCACCATAACATCTTATAGCATTATTTCTATGATATTCAGCCTAGACTAGAATCTGTCTTAAATGTAATTGAAAAATGGCTGGGAAAATGGTAATCTAATGTCGATGACGAGAATATTATTTATAATGGAAGTTCCTAAGTAGACATTGAAGGATATATTGAAATTGACTAACTCACGCTGTCAGTTTGATTAACGATAGCTGTTCTTTTTATTGTATGGAAGTTGTATCAGAATGGCAACAACCCGGTACACCTTCAAAATTAAAGTCCGCAAACTCTTGATCGAAAAATTGGCAGAATCATCATAATGTTTCATTCTTTATCCGTTATTTATATATATATATATATATATATATATATATATATATATATATATATATATATATATATATATATATATATTTGTGTATATTATTGACGTATTTAAAGTAGTATGTATGTACCATATATGTATTAATATGTATTTAATTTATTATCGTAACGCACCTACCTTTGTTTCTCTGCACCACCCTAGGTTGACTGTTAGAGAATGCCACTAGGCATTAAGTCCACCTGTGTAACATTTTGTGTGCAAAAAGTTAAATAAATAAATAAATAAATAAATAAAATATCAACTAAATTCAAAGATAAAGTAAGTAAACGGATATCATTCATCAAATAATGGTTTAATTTCGCTTACCGATGAAACAATCTAATTTGGCTTACAAATTAGGCTCTACACTACCAACTAACACATTGTTATGTATAGTTTTTTACAGTGCACAAATTGGATTAAAAAGCAATATAAAAACACTCGGTGTTTCGTACAATCACGCGAAAAAAAAAAAAAAAAAAAAAATAATAAAAAGTCTTTATTAACACAAATAATACATATAGGTTCACAAAATAAGTTAGATTAAAGACACATGTAAATGTATTTGTACTTAAGGTACTGCTACTGTCTCCCAAACTAAGCGAAAGCTTGTATTTTGGGTAACAGTGGACAGTCGTGTTTTGTGACACGATATTACAGTTACAACAATAGGAATATACATTTCAACATGTCTAATCTATTATAGGAATATTATATATTTATTCATTTTCAAACATATTATGTACATTTAAATATTCTAATAACTTAATAAAAAAAAACAAAATTGAATACCTAACTATGTACAGCTGTAAAAATAATAGAACTAAAAAATTTTAAAAGTTATGCGTCAAAAAATACTTCCGCATCAATGTCAAATGCGGGTGACGTGCCCAGAAGGCTGGCGGCATTGCCGCGTTGAATTGCTATATGTATATAGGAAGGATTTTATTCAACATCTTTGACGAAATCGGTTCACATTTAGCTGAACAACTTCACTACCAGTTACTAGGTAATGTTGCCGTTGATTGCCGGTGAAATGTTGGCCAAAGCTTTACTTAATCTACCTGTTTCATGTGGCGGTGAGCCAAGAATTCCTACACTTCTGACTCTAAATTAAATTTAAATATTATCATCACGTGGTTCGTAACAACAACCTACGTGTGAAAACAAAATTGTGGTAATATTGGCTGTACAAATATATTAAGTTTATTAATTAGCCTCACAATAATTTTATTATCAGAGTGGTCCTTGTGATCTTTTACTAAAATTCAACAATTTAGCGTATTATCATCAAAATAGCTTGCGGAATACGATCACCTAAGGAAGGTTGGTTAAAGTTTTGATCGATCAAATCCATATTTCATTATACGAATATTGAAGTTATGAATATTCAGATTTTCATAATATTGAATTTGATTCTTATATAATCCCAACTAATGAAAGCTTAGTAAGGCATAAGCTCCTTTAGGCTCATGTTTGTTAACTCAATTTAACTAAAAGCCATGATTTTAACTAATCTTAACCAAGATAATATTTATTAATGTATTTCAAAGAGAATTCAACTTCAGCATAACTGTATAATAATAGAAGTAATTAAACAAGACGAAGAAATACATAAGATAAGTTAAATTTCATCTTCACTAATTCCTTTATAGAACTTAATTGAAGATCCTTGAATTACAACTCCTTATCAACTTTAAGTTTTCTCTTGTAGCGTATTGTAGTTGAAGAATGAGAATTTTTTGAATATTACCTTACCTATTTCCGTGAATAGCGTCGTGATCGACGCCGCTTTTTACAGTCAGTATTTTTTGTGACAAAGTCTTCATGTTACTAAAAACTGATGAGTTTTGTAGCAGATTTAATTACGGTTTTGATATTTAATAAATATTCTTATTTTATATGTTTATTTTATACTTGCTTTCAGGAATGACGATAAAAAGTAGCCCTTTCTCTAGCTCTAGTCCTGAACTATCTCCATACTAATTTTCATCAAGAACGGTTCCGTAGCTTGCCATGAAAGCGTAAAAGACAGCCAGGCAGAAAGACATAAGAGTAACTTTCACTTTATAATATTAGTAGGATTAGTAAGGATATAAGTAAAAATTTGTATGCCATATTATATTACTGATATGGCAAATGCGTGGTGCTCAGTCATTGGCATCCTAACACCTGTAAAAACATTATTTTAACAAATTTAATCATTTATATTTTTGAAACGGTCTAAAACAGAGCTTTTAGAGCTAAAATGAGAATGCTACAAGTGTTTACATAAAACGTACATACATACGTACGTTATGTTTAGTAAATAATTATACTTGATCTTACTCGACATTTTCTTTGTTGCAGTGTTACAAACATATTCCTGGTGAATCTGTCGGTGGCAGACTTGCTGGTGACGTCATTTTGCATGCCGGTGCAGATCGCCAAGGCCGTCACCTTGCTGTGGTACTTCGGAGAGATCATGTGCAAGACTGTTAACTTCTTACAAGGTATATTTTTTTTTTTTATTATTTATTTAAACTTCATAATACAGAATTTGTACACAAGGCGGACTTAATGCCATAGGCATTTTCTGCCAGTCTACCTTTGGGTGATGCAGAGATTAACAAGGCAGGTGAAGTTATAAAATTAAGCGTTTTGATTTAAAATGAACGGTAATAAAAATCAATACAATTAATAAATACATAATGAAAATATGTGCGTATATATTATATATGCATAATACCAACATAACAAAATACTTAAATATAAGTAAATAATAAATATTATGGGGGCGATTCATTCTTGTTGAGGAGAAGATTCCAAACCTTGATTTTGAAGGCGTATCGACTGGTGGCGGTCCTAATTTCGTGAATGAACGGTATACTTCGCGTCAAATTTCTAGTCGGGTGTTAAGTAGCTGCAGATGGTTATACTGAGGTCTAAAGTTAACTAATTGACGGGTACTATGCTCGACCGTGGCCAATCAGAGCAGCGCATGACCCACGAAATTTCATTTTTGGCCAACTTAATACCCAAGATAATAGATTTTTCTATGACTTTTCATATTATACTTAAGCAGCGATCGCAGCCGCTGATTGTAGATTGTGATTTAGAAACAGCCTTTAGTGAATGCAGTGACTCTGAGAAAGCAGTGCAAATCAGTTAACACAAATGACAGGACACAAGCGTAACGTTCGAAGCAAGCCTTCAACTGGTTACTGTACACTTGACTTTTTTCATAGTGTACGACAATACAATTCAGTTATACTAAGAAACAGTTGAAAAAGATATGGGACCGGCAGGATTTGAACCTGCGACCTTACTGCACACCGGGCAGTCGCTCTTAGCCATCCAGCTACGGTCGCCTCTTACCGGCACCCTAAATTTCTCAACTGTATGATACGTCATTTCGTGACGTCACGTTCATCCATTTGTTCCTATCTTAGGTAGGATCCAAATCTTTTTCAACTGTTTCTTAGTATAATTTGCTAAGCATAGCTAAATGCTATAAAAATAATCAAAGTTACAATTCAGTTAATTTACATATACAGGCAAATTGCATCTTTCTAGCACTAATGATTTTGTCGATATGCCTCTGACAGTCGGACGGACATGGCAACAGTATAGTAGTTCCTTGTAGGCATTACGGTTCCCCTAAAAAATCTTTCACGTTTTGTAAACGCATCTTGTCGCCTTCCATTCCCACAAATGTTAATTAGGCGTCGGTCACAGATTCAAACAATTAAAATCGTGTCTTGGCAAGAGAAATGTATGTAACAAAAGCGATTTTAATTAAAATTAATGGTAATTCCCCAATCTAAAGGAAGGTGCAGAAATAATAGCTAAAGCAGATGGAATACGCGGTTGTAGAGTTTGATTAAATTTTATGGCGGCTTTTATATTTGCCCGTGGACTGAAGTAATGGTTAACTGAATGGGAAATAATTGTTTGTTGTTAAAATAATTATTAAACAATTATATTATTTATTGGTGCTGCGATCATCCAATTTGTTTGGCAAACGTAGAATATTTTTTTTCGTTGAGAAAAAAATTAACCTGTGGAAATAATCACTGATCTATAAAGAATCTGTGGCTTAAATAAAAGCCGGTATGACGCATCAGCCCTGTATAACAAAATAATTTATCATTGTTATAAAAAGTAACATTGATAAAATAAAGCAATCCCAAACTAAAACAGCGATTTAACCAACCGTTAAAGCAAGTCAGACACCGAGTTCTAACAATCAACACGCCCTATTTCACTTGAAAGTTAGCTCAAACTAAACCATTAGCGCGTTAAATAGACTGAACTATTTACAGTTTAGATTGAAAATTATTCATTTCTGCTAATCAAATTCCTTCAGATTGCTTCAAAATATCTATTAATTTTATCCTTCCAATTAGGCATGTACAGACGGCTACACTTCAATCTATACAATGCCAGTATATAATGGCCTAGCATTGTATTGGCTTCCCTAGCATTGTGAGACCAGCTTATTCTAAAAATGTACAGGTTGATTGGTAGTCGTGTGTACAATAACTGATTGGAATCGGAGAACTAAGCTACCTGGACAAATTTGATAAGGCGAACGAAACCTAAATAAATTCCTAACCGTGTTTATTATTTTCTTTTTAATCTTTTTTCTTGTGCAGGGGTGGCGGTAGCGTCAAGCGTGTTCACGATCACAGCGATGTCAGTGGACCGGTACCTGGCCATCACGCAGTCTCTGCGCCAGCCCTGGATCCCCTCTCGCCGAGGAGCCTGCAGCCTGCTGGCGGGGATGTGGCTTGTGGCCGTGGCGATATTCGCGCCCTTACTGGCAGTGGCCACTGTGGAGACGGAGTACGTACCTTCCGTGACCAGGACTAACAATGGAACGGTGAGTCTAATGTTTTACCTAACTGTGAATGTAATAGGTAGTTGTGTATTAATAAATTATGACATTTAGAATAAAACACTTGAGGAATAATAATTATGCCCTACTATCCGAATTTTGGCTGCGATGGCCAATCTCAACGATAACCAGCCAAATGTATTACAGTAACCAAACGTCTGCACATAACACAAGAGCACTCTCTATTCCTTTACTCTGATAGCCCGATGAGACGGATCGACCGACACAACCAGAGACAGATCAGGTGCAGGACCAACGGCAAAGCCTTTACGTGACTTCCGACCACGGACCACGGATGCAGACACTTTAGGAATAACTCTAAACAGAATAATAGCACCACAAATAGCTCTATCAAAGTCAGTTTTTATGAATAAATAAGCAGCAATGTTGACAAATCCTCGTTTTAATCATTTAGCAAAGCCGATCGTATAAAACGTAATACGTGCATGCTACACAGCTCAAACAGCTGTGCATGATTTAATTAGTTAATATGATCAAAATGTGAAGCTTCTGACGCTTTCATAAAGATAGGTACATCATTTAAATTCATAATAATATTATTATGTGGTGAGGTTTGGTTTAGAAAATTGAAATTAATTACACTTAAAATTCACACACAATGCCATCTAGTCCCAAACTAAACAGAGCCTACTATGGGTTCTAGAATAACTGATACTTACGCATAATTAAATACATTTTTACGTAGAAACACTTAGACTAACACAAATCACCATGTACATGCACACAAAGTATATGTTTTGAGCGAATTGAAGCAGCATTCTCAGTATTGCAGTTAAAATAGCACATTATCCTTCTTTGTGCTGTATAGTCGGGTAAAAAGTAATAACCTTATACTGCGGCTGCCGACTAATTGTTTATGGAAGTTTCGAACTTTACGACATTAGATTCCTTTTTTTTTATTAAATTTTGTAATGGATGAGTGGTGAAAGTCTGGAGCGTGAATTAAAATGTGAATAATAAAAGAGTGACATTGTAACAATATTGAATTCTGCCTCCCTAGAGACAAGAGACATGACATATTGACATAATGATCGACAGTATCAAATTACATGTACATTTTGTGATATTTGCCTGGACATCAGCAGATTTTTTTCCTAAAATATACTTTGAATTATTAATACCTTCCTACTATTTTTAAAGTCAATATTCTTTTCTTCGTGAGCATACAGATTGAGTTACCTGTTTTAACAATATAATAGCCGGCTCAAATAATCATAGCCTTCATAATTTATATTTAATTTAAAAAGGAAAGAAGAAAAACTGTTCTAATCTGTCAGGTCACTGTATTTAAAAAAAAATATGACAAGGCTGTAGTAGATCTACTACTATCAATACTTCAATATTATGTAATCTAATATTAAATATGTACAGCCAGCTACAAAAGTAGCTAAACACTTTAAAACTGCAATACTTTTAACATTTTACACATTAAAATATCCCTTTTATATAATAATGCACGTATTATATTCGAGTTTTAATTCATCCAATCATGAAAAAATATATACCATTTTCAGAATTAAGCGACTTTAAAAATTTGTTTGTGTATAGCTTTTTCTGTTGCTGACTGAACATTTAAAGAAATATAAAGAAGAATAATAATTAGCAATACTTGTACTCCTTTTAACGCGAATCACATCTCTTAATTACATAATTATGAGTATATGCTTATGTGCTTACGTCTTATTAGCTTAGGAGTACTTGTGTCATTTGTACAAAATAGATTACGTCTTAGTATAGGTTATGACGTTAATGAATGGATGTTATATAAAGATAATTATATTATGAAAAGAGAGCTTTTTAGAGGGTTATTTTAAGACTTTAAACGTGACTTGAAACCAAAAAAACATTAACTTTTGATCTGTGTAACAGTTTTTAAATAAACCGTTAAACAGCCTATTAAGAAATACATGTTTTAACTGAAAAGCAAGTACATTTCATTCCTTACAAAGATACAACATAGCGACATACATTATGAGACTGTCTAAATAGCTTGTTTGCCATGCCGACACAGATTTAAACTCAATTTTCCTCTAGTAACTGAGGGTCAAACATTAACAGCGCCATTCACAGCGTACACAGAATCGTAACAGATTTCTTATATCGTTGGGAATAACCAATTCAAAGAATCAATACGTCACAAAGGGTATAGGTTCCTAATAAAGAAGACAACGGCCGGGATACAATTGCTATCGAATTATTGAAGTTCTTATTAAGGTGTGAATTTTTGACCGTAGCAAAAAGGTCAATAAAAAAGGAAATAATTCCAATTTTATTAGGATTTGATTGCTTTATTTACTGCGGCTGTCTTTCTTGACACTTCTGATGATAATTAAATTTACTAATTTTCGTATATATTTAATTTTCATGATTTGAACAGGGAACAATCGGTAGGCTATATTCTATAAAAAACTTAATTTGGTTTTTTAACTTTAATATCATTAAGTTTTTAACAATTTTATAGAAATATCATATCTAAAACACTAAATTGCATGTTTGTTCGTGCCCCCTTCGTTTGCATAAAAAATATATATTTCCGACAGTCCCAACTCCTTATCCCTGCCTACTAATACCCTCTTTAAGGCTTCTATAAGCTCAAATTATCCGTAGCTATATTTAATTGTATGCCCGTATGTAGCATCGAGATATCTGCCGTTGTCTTGTCGTCATATACAAGATAAAGAGCTCTTTAAGTTTCGAGCACAAAACTTAAACAAGCTGAAGTGATTCAAGATCTTTCAACAAAGTTATGATCTCTTTGAACTTGAAAAGGAAGGAAGAAGTCGTGCTCTAAAGTATTTCATACTTAGTCAACATTTTAAAGAACTCTTGAATTAAATTATTTATTGTAGGATTTAGAATAATAGAGTACTTTAAATAACAGCAATGTGTGCAACTGTGCATAGAATGAATAGACATTGCCAGTAGTTTCCAGTTCTAACGCTAGATGACGTAATGCTATCATTCATTTGAAACCTTTTGCAGGTGCGAAGTCGACTAGGAAGTGCGAGCTTCTAAAATATCGCATTCATATCCTCGCTCTAAATTTGAGACAAACCTTTTACATTAATTCAAGGTACAGCTGACTAGTTGTTAATATCTTATTTTCGATCGCATGTTATTCAGGTAAAAAGCAGCCCATTTTAAGATCTAGTTCAGATTTTACCCAAAAAAAACTTATTGGTAGTAGACCCAGAGCAAATAATTAACCTGTTTATAATATTATTTATGCCGCTACAAAAATAAACGCTCGCTCAATCGCTGCGAAAATTTTGAACGAGTTGAAACGTTTACAAACGGTCCTTTGTTGATTGAAGGTTGTTACTATAATTGTGTTTGATTGAAGCTCTGAATGGCACTTACAAAAAGTTCATACAATTTATTGGCCTTTTCTGCGAATGCGAAGTATTTTGTATCTTGTTTATGTATGTTTTCTTGCTCAAAACTAAACATTGTTAGATAGGTCTGCCGAGGACTTTTTGAATTTAGGTACTATTTCGTAATGATTCGAAAGATCCAACCTAACCTAGTTCAATAAACCTCCTAAATCATATAAAATCATAAGACTTGTCAGTAGCTGGGGAACACGGCGCTATCTAAAAGTCAAATTAAAAAAAAATGGGCTAAAACTTTGACTGACTCGCATTGATTCTCTTTGATCTCTTAATCAAAAAATCGTCTATAAAACTGTTAATGTACGCATTTTCTTCATTTGCTTCACGATCTTTCAATGAAGGTGGATCCCAAATTAAACTTAATGTCCTCACCATTACTGAATGAAACCGATTAAAATTTATCTGGTACGTGTTTTTTGGCTCAAGATTCTGTCCACGGGTTAGTATTGTGATCACGTTCTTCACTACTTTTGGAATTAAGAGAGCAGGAAGGTGAAGAAAGAGGTGCTTGCCAATCGTGTTGCTGAGTCTGCCAAATGGATAATTTGTGCCGAAGGTAGGTTGTTAGATTTTGTGAGGAATACACAATGCTTTTTTTAAGAAGTGTCCATATTTATAGACGTGCCGCTAGTCTTTAAAAACACCATAATTTATGTCTGTGTAATCGATTTTAGTTTGTCACTCACACAAATAACTGCGCATCGCTCGAATTTGTTTGTTTCGGTTACTGGGTAAACCCACTTCAGAAGTTTGGCAATATCCTTTTGTTAGCAACTTCGGGAATTTACTCTTAATATAGTTTACTATGATTGCGGCATACCGGAAGTGTTGAGACGTGTTATTCAGAATTGATAAACTGATTGACAACGTTATGGAAGTGCTAAGACCTATTTAGACGATAAAAGTTTTGAAAGCAACTATCTTGGAATTTTTGTCTTTTAATAGCCATAGACAAGGCAAGTATTAAAATTGTCTTGCAAAACTTGCATCGTGTATATGGGGCCTTAGATAAATCTATGATGCAAATATTTGTTATCATTATATTTACTAACGATTAATTTAAGTACTTATTATAAATATCCGTAGGTTAAATGTCTGTTTATGGCTTGACGATTGACTTCCATTAATCGTGGTTACAAAGTGGATTTGTACTTTTTGAATCGTACCGATTGTGCCCAATCGGACCTTTTTGTATATTTATTTGTACATATTTAGTTTTTAATAAGATTTTGCTTTTGTTTTTGACATTTAAGTTTCATGTCAGTCTTTTGGTTGTCTTCCTAGGTTCAGTGTTCTTTTTTAGTTTATTTTCCTATTTTCCTAATATAATTTATTTCCTTTATTACTGGTTTCTTTGCCTTAACCCAATCCACAACACCGATCTAATTTAAACGATTTTATCAATAAAAAGTATTTCTTGCGTGCGGCCTTTTTTACCAGATGAAATTGGTAAGATTACCAATTTCTTTGTAAAAATGCCGCGGGAAGAAGCTTAATACGAGTTACTAAAGATAGATTTAATCGCAAAAACGTACTTTTCTTGCTTGCATCCATTCTTAAGCAATAATAAAAAAAAACAAAAATCTGTCACATATAATAATAATAAACATTTATGTCTCTAAAGATACAAAAGTGTACACATCCAACAAATAGCAAGCGTTGCCAAGTTGATAAGTGAGTGACATCTGTAGTTGCAAACTACATTTGCAACATGGCAGCTCTCCAAAATGATACTATACTTGTGTTTGGGCGAAAATAATGGCATAATTCAAGCTATATTCATTTGGGTCGGATTTTTTGAATATGCAACACATTTTAAAGTTAGCTACTGCAGTTCATTTCTGGATGAAAAACGTTCAGCTGGGTTCAGAAAATTGGAAAGTGTCTAGCCTTGCTCTGATAGATCCGAAGTCCGTTGAGGCTGTCAACTTTGGTTCTTTTAGGCCTTTTCTTTATCATGCTCATAAAATCTTAGAATCGGATAGCTAGTGTATTTTAACTTCATTATACGCTTTGTACAACACTTTCGTCAGTTAAATTTATTTTAGTTTTGCTTTTTTTTTAGTATTTTGCTGTTTCTTTATAATGTAGCAGATGTTTCTCTGTAACTATAAAACTCTGGTGTGGTAAATAAAAGCGTTTCAACGTTTCTATTAATTATCCCTTTTATCTAAATTCAATGACCCGCGGCGCTATAATATAACACATGCATTCTAGCCCCGAGATTGTACCCATTTTGGATTATAAGGGTCACAAGAATGGTTCATCTAAAAATAAATATAGAATCCAATTAACAATACAGTTAAATTAAAAGAATTTCTTCAACGTTTTTTAAAACAAGCAGCAATTTTATATAAAGATTATCATACAATCTATTATTGTTAAAAAATAAAAAATATTTTTTAACAAAAAAAAACCGACTTCAAAAAGTAGGTAAAGTAAAAAGCAAAAAATAAATTTACTTCGCACAAAATAATACGTTTTTTCATTTAGTTAAATTAAAATTAAATTAAATTAAAAAGCCTTTTATTTCCCAAAAAATAAACATTAAAAGTAGGTACATAGGTTTCATATTCTTATCCTAGTTTAATTAAAAGAATCATGCAGTTTCCTATTATTTATAACTTGATTTATAAAAATGACAAAGGAACTTTAAATTAATTGAAATCATTCATGCATGCAGAGTAGTAATACTACAAAAATAATATTATTAATATTTATCATTACAATTTTAAAGTTTCTAGATTGAAATTTTATTAAATTTTAGATATTTATATAAACCAACAATTAGAACAAAATTTTTAGTTTATTTATGCGTCTTTTATTTTATTATCAAATTCAGTTTATAGTTATTTTTTTTTAATAATTTAAACCAGTAAAAATTAAGATGTTTAAAAAATACATAATTTAGTTGAATTAAATTTGTTATTATTTATTTATTTTTATACTACGTTTTTACTACTAAATAATTACTATATAATCATTCGTTTATTATTATTATTGAAATTCTGGGATGTCCATTTCTGGTCATAGGACTCCTCCATCTCACTTCATTTCTAGGGATCTTACATTCATTGTGCATATATGGATGCAATTTGAAGTAGAGTTTGAGTCAGAGTTTCTTTTATGTGTGATGGAGGGTAGTGGTCTATAACTCCTACGGGGACCAGCCGGATTAGGAGTAGTATATTTGGTATTTTGTATTGTTTTAACATTAAAATTCTGGAGAGAGGCCGTTGTTTGTTGCTATTGTTGTGCATTAATTTGAGTGTCGATTGTATTTACTTCTGGTGGATGTTATAATGTGGAAATAGGTTTCATGTAGGATTCCATAGTTTTGTTTTTCTTAGCGTTATGAATTATCGTGTTTCTTCTTTGTGACGATTTTGATAGAGTCTCGGATGGTGAGTGAGGTTTTCTTTTGTTGTTTCTGGTAGGAAGCATAGCATGTTGTGTGCTGGTTGGGGCCGAAATAGAGCTATGATTTTCTTTTCTAATTGTAATTATTTTATCGAATCTTAGCGCTACATTTTCGCCATTTTCTTTACGGGCTCGAAATTCATCTTGCAATTCTTTTCTTTTTTGAAGTATTTTTGGTGTATAATCTTCTTTTATGTAAATATTCGATTCAATAAGGTGTTTTCTATTCTTGAGTACTTGTATTTTTAGACCCATTGTGCACAAAGTTACTGTTATTGGTCTTACTTTTTCTGAACGTTGTCCTATTCTTCTTATAGACTCTATATCGCGTCTCTCACAAGTAATGTTGACTTTTTGTGTTAATATTTGTAATATTATGTCTTCCAATTCACTATAGGATTTTTCTATTTCCTCTACGCCAAAAAATAAAACATTTCTTCGTTTCATATGTTGTTCCATCCTGTCAATACTATTTTGCTGTTCTTCGATTTTCATCTCTAAATTAAATAATTATTTTATAATTCTGAAGTCGGTGCCAAGTAAAAGCTATAAAAACCTTTCTACAATATCAAATTACAGTACACACAATAAAGGGAGGCGTAGTTGTGCTAGTGCGCGGTCGCCCAGTATTGGTACTTACCACAGAAATATAACTAATATTCAGTCAGAAAATAGTTGTCAGAAAGATTGATATTATCTATACAGAGTTATTGTTTACTTGGCACCGACTTCAGAATAATAAAATAATTATTTAATAATTTCTATTTAACTAAATGAAAAAACGTATTATTTTGTGCGAAGTAAATTTATATTTGCTTTTTAGTTTACCTACTTTTTGAAGTCGGTTTTTTTTTGTTAAAAATTATTTCATTTTACGATTTTAAGTGATGGGTAGACCAAGCAAGAATCTTTCTAGAATGAGGAGACGACGGTTACTTGAGACGGAAAACTTATTTAAGGTGCCTATATTAAAAGAATTATCCCCGTACTCCTAACCGTTGAGGAGTTGTACCTTCCAGCATCAGCTCAGCAACTTAAAATGCTGACTGCTAGATGCAAATATCCAAGTAGTTTTAGGTAATATACGAAAAACAATATAGAAGCCTTTGAAATTTGACATCAAATCATGACCTCATATTATGAATATACATAAATAATATTCAACGTCTCGCCTCATCTGTGTATGACTTGAAAGAATACAGTAAACGGCCTCAAGGAGCCTACATTTAAAGAATTATCCCCGTACTCTTTTGGGACAACTTTTTGTAATTTACAATCTCTTTATCGGTCACTGAGCCCTCGATCCTTTGGGTAACAAGTAATAACCTGGAAGTAAAACTACCTTAGCCTCGTGAGGTACACATGGCTACGTATTATGCTGTACATCTCCAGTAGAAGCTGGTCTCGCATTGCACGGGAAGCCTATACAATGCGCGATCATCTTATACTAGACATGTATGTATAGCTTTATAGGTAGCCACGTGTACATACAAAATATGACGGTCTTCGGACTCAATTTATAACGGTACTACCTAATATAAGCTACAATTTATTATTCACAAAGGATCGCCAATATATTTTGCTACATTGGAATAGTAGTTGTTTTATAGCTGCCCTATACGATCTTATCGGTGTTTAAAGCTTTTGCTTTGTCCTTGGTTTTTAGTGTAATATTAAAGGCTTTCTGAAATAAGGGTTATCAAAAGCAAAAGGTATTTTATTAGAATACAACAATTTATATTCAGAGGTTAGAGCGGACAAGCAGACTCTTTAACATAACATTTCATAACAACACTCCTATTTTACCCAGAAGGGTGAAGCTGACGTGTACAAAGCCCACATGTCACGTGTTATGTTTAGGTCCCACAGGATAGGGGATAAGCCTATCGCCATCCATCGGGCACAATTTCAACTCCGTGCTGCTATTATGAATTTTCTGACAGAAAGTTCACAAATAACGCTTTGCCTAACCCGGGCATCGAACCCGTGACCTACGTGACGTGAGAGACGCATACGCTAGCCACTAGACTATCGAGGCAGAGAGCAGACTCTATAAATTATGAGCAATATTACTAGAGAAAATTAAACATTCTGAAATATTTTCTATTAAGGTCCAGCTACACACTCAATCTTACTTGCGTAGATTGACTTGCGCCAGTTGCAACCGGACCATCGAAAAGGCACTTTAGTGGCGTCCAGAATCTAAACAGCAAAGTGGTTTCTTCAATTGATAATTTCTGTAACAAATCTTCTTGCGACTTACTTTAATTGCGACTTCTCCATTGAGTGTCCTTCTAAAAAGAAAATACCTAATAGGAAAATGTAACTAACACTAGCATGTAAGATTTGTAAACTAACCCAATGGATTTTTGTTGTCCGAAATAAAGAATTTATATTAGACAACTCTACACTATTCTACTCTTCGTCTTTGTAAAAGAACACCATAGTATAATAAAGTTCTAGCAAATCGAAACATTCAAACATTTAGTACGGCTCTTTTATAAGTATTCAGTGACCCATAGCATTAAACGCGCGCGTGTCTTATGCCGATTGTGCGTTACCCTTTCGGATTATAAAGGACAAACGGTCAATTGATCTCCTGGGCTTAGAAGATATAGTGTTCGAACAACCTTATATCATAGATCATGGAATGGAGGATGGAATGGTTTAGCATGGTCGAATGGTTTTATATATTACCCAGGCGTGAACCACCGCTTCTTTCGCGCGATAATTTCAACGCAGAAATGTAACGCAGATTATAGTAAAGTGCACGCATATCCGATGAAGAGATCGCGGTGATTTTAATATAAACCCAAACTTTCTGTTTTACTAAGCACCTTGGCTCACCACGCATTTATTTCCTTTAAAATATTAGGTAATTAAACATTAAACATATTTTTACTTACCCTGCTGTTTTCCAGTCTTTAGTCAGTAAAGATAAACTACATTCTTTCTAGTCTTTTATGGAAATGTGTGAAACCTACTGAATATTCCGTTAGTTTATTACCATATTGTCGTAGCTCGTAGTAATAAAGGCTTCGGAAAGAATGTGCTGGCAGTTCGTAGACACTGCTACGGCTACGGCGTAGGCGTGGCGTAGACTCGATTTTGATAAAAAACCTTAGTGTTATTTTAAATTTATTGCTTTTCTTTGTTTTTTAGGTACTGTAAGGTAAAATACCATCAAACCTATAGCACTCAGACGAGTGTGGTAAAGTTGTATAACACACACACACACACACACTTCATCTGTTACGCTTAGGTCCTGGGGCTAGGGGCTAAGCCTATCGCCATCCACCGAGCACAAATCCTCCGTGCTAGAATTAGAATTTCCTGATCGAAAATTCTCTAATAACTCTTTTGCTGGCACGGGCATTGAACTCGAACCTCGCCGTGAGAGGCGCACACACTAACCACTAGAGTTCGGACACCAACGAGTTGTTAAAGTTAAACGATTTGAAAACAAATCGTTTCATTTATACGTGACTAAAATTGTTAAAGTTTTAAAATTCTTTACTATGTTTTAGAAACACGATATAAATATTAGTCTAAATTAATTATTTCTTTGCTAAAGTGGTTTAAAGTTATAAGTGAATTGATAAAACTTTAAATAATTAAGAACATGAAACCTTTTACTAATAAGTTTTACTTTTTAAAGCAACATGAATTATGATATTATTATACCAAAGTAAAGAGTAAAATAAATTGTTAATTTAAATAATTTTTAACGAGTTGGCTCAATAAATTTACTAGTTCATGCTTTGGGATCTTTGAGCATATTTTCAACTGAAATCAGAAATCAGAAATCCACATTTTTTACTAAAGTCTTAATAATACATTGTTCACCAAAAGAGATGAAAGAAGTCGATTTCATTGAGGGTGTAGTTTGAGTTTTAGTAGACCCAGAAGAAATCGAACTTTCTCGTCAGTAATACATATTGCTTTATACTACTTACACCTACAAAGAAACAAAAACTAGCAAAAACAACAAAATCTACTTAATATCTACTAAAATTACAGACTTTAACAACAATGACCAAATATTACAAAAATTACCAAGAACAACAAATAAACAAAATAAACTATAAAATGAGACAAAAAGACTTCGCCTTCGTAGCAGAAGTAGTTTTCCTACTTTGCCGCCAAAAAAAAGTAGGAAAAGCGCCGCTGTTCAAAAGCCGTCAAAAAACACTAACTTTATTTGTTGGATATAATGGATATTCTTCGTATATCTCGTGATACTGCAATGAAGTACATTAATAAATAAATAAGTCCTACAAAAACACGAATGAATTTAATACTGTTGGTTACTGGTTGGTGTTGGAGTTGGTTAGCCTATGCGGCCTCTTGCCGCGGTTCGATTACCCGGTCGAGCAAAAGTGTTAATTGGGCTTTTTCACATAACGTAACATCACGTTTGTATTACCCAGATGGGATTTCACCTGTTATATTAAGTCCCATGTGATAGAGGGGGAGCCGTGATGTAGGAATCTTCTTTTATCAAATCTTTAATCAACATTATTAAAGAAACTTTTCCACAAATAACTATATTAAGGCATATAGCATAGACGCGTGATGAGCGTGCCAGGTTTTCTTGTATCATGGAATTTGTATTCGCTTCGGTGGCTTCATCTGCGTGTTCAGTGCACTTTATATTTCTTTATTTTGTAATCTGAGTACTTTCCTTTATGTGGCATCGCCGTGATACAACCTTTATAAAAATGGTTAAAAAAAATAAAGAAGTTGAAGGCAAATTCAAATTCACTCATTAAAATTAAAACACGTCTATCAAAGCCGGTAAAAAAACTGGCGCAGTAAAAAAGGCCAGCTCATTTAAAACTATGAAGAGGAGAGGTCTGGTGCAGTTAAGTAATGCATTCATTTGAGTAAGTATGCAGATTGCAGTTTCAAAGAGTATTTTTTACTTTGCAAAGGCCTTATGAGTATATATCTTTTAACTGCAATTTTCTTGATAAAAAAAATATTAATAAGGTGAGACCATCTTTAATCAATTTTGTGGACGCTAAAAATCAAGGAGTAATTTGCTTCAAATATTGATTTTTATTGTGAAGTGTCAAGTTTAGTGAAACAAAATCCTCCTGTAGAGTGACACTATTTTTTTAACATCATTGGCGTATTAGTTTATACCTCTTCATGTTTATTTTTTATTAAGGGCAATAGGCATGATTAATGATTTTTATTTTTTTGTAA
The DNA here is from genome assembly GCA_905147285.1 of Hypena proboscidalis. Lineage (NCBI taxonomy): Eukaryota > Metazoa > Arthropoda > Insecta > Lepidoptera > Erebidae > Hypena > Hypena proboscidalis. The sequence continues at coordinate 22,829,888 of LR990129.1, forward strand.
AAAAAAATATAAATTATTATCTCCAATTAAACTTTTTTTTCTATTACATTAATTTAAAAAAAAAATGGTTAAATCATAGAAATCTTAATAACAAGGCAATAGAAATGTCAAAGACGCGTGACCTTGTCGCCGCGCATGTGTCTAGTCCAACACAAGTGCGAGTTGAGGAGTTGTCGTGGTTACCAGTGTTGTTTGGGACGCCTAAAGATTATTCGTTTTTAGAAAATATTGCTTAATGTCATCGCAAAAAGAATAATTTTGTTTGCAGGAATACAAAATGTATGTGTAGGCGAAATTGTGTTTTTATTGTTTAGTTATGTAGTGGTATTTGAAAAACGGCGACATGCGTCCTAGTGTTAAAAGATAGTCGATAGCATTTCTATTGACTAGTTATTAAGATTTCTATGGGTTAAATATACTTTATTAATGAACCTTGTTTTACAGAAAGAAATCTGTCAACTAAACTTTTGCACCAATCAATTGATGCATCAATCGAATTCGATCTATTTCTTTGTGATAACACCCATAGTTTTTAAATTCGTAGCAATTAACTTTCCTTTTATGCCTTAGATATGGATGGAGCGCAGCATAGAATTCTGCACAGAGAAATGGCCGGACTCCATAAAGAAGGAATTGTTCGGTGCGTTCAGCTTCGTGCTAGTCTACGCTATACCTGGTGAGTATAGTATATTCAATTTATTCATAATCATGGACATGATTGTTTATAAATATAGATAACTTAAATCTATTCAACTGTTTGGAAACCAACGTGTATTTTTTTAACTACGAAGCAAATACATCTCGCAAACATTTTGGTACTGGGAAAGTTGTCACTTACTATTGGCACGAGAAGTATGTACACTCACTGTATTCATCTTTATGAATAGATGTCTGTGGTATTTACCTATATTATAGTGAGGTGAGTAGCTCGTGGATAATTTTAAGCCACGCAGACCGATTGATCTTCCAGGTTAAGCAATGCTGACTGCAGTCGGCCGTGGATGGATGACTGTTCTGGTTGCCATTTGAACATCTATAGCAGTCGTTACAGGTAGTCAGAGGCCAAAAAGTCAAAGTCTGACAATTGGTCTAACTTAGAGTATCGTATTACCTCGTACTAGGTTGTGAAGGTCTGATGGCAGTTGCTCCACATAAAATACTGATATTCAGCTAAATTCGTTAGACTAGAAGACGACAATATAATTGGAAAAAGGCTCGGCAGATTGATTGATTGATAGTGGGGTGAGTTAAATGTGAAATAAACGAGGTCACCCCACTTCTGTTTATAAAATCCAATTGACTGACAGTTTGTAATTGAAATGCTTTTAAATCACCTGAAAATCATATTGATGTTAATTAGAAAACTACAAATCAAAGGAAATTTGAGTTCATTCGACAAGGCCTAATTTAGTTTATTTTAGAAGCGTCAAATTAATTAAAGTCAGTTTTCATTATTTCGACAGATTAAAATGAAAACTCAGTCTGTTTCTTCTGGCAATTACGTCCAAAACGTATGGCGAGATGAATGTTTTGATAATCGCCCAAAAAAGCACCATATTAGAAATTGCTTAATATTAAAAATAATCTCTCTAAGACTTACAACAAAGTACACTGTGATAAAACTGATATACCATTATCATGATCACTACATACATAGTGATTTATGTCGTAGTTAGTTACGCAACTATTTAAGTAAGTTTATTAAAAAAATGTTAATGTATATAGAAGTGTCATAAAGATTATGTTTATGCAAGACAGCCAAACATAATTGTTTAGGGAATTGTGTTTTATTTTTCTGGTAGTTAGAGTGACAGATAACTTATCTTAATGTTGTATATTTTTAAAAGGATATTGTGGTTAATAGTTCTCTCAGGCTTTGTCAACTGAAACAATTTAAAATAATTTACTAAAATAACGAAATTGTCGCAATTTCCTTAATTATAATACGCAAATTTCACCAAGAAATATGTGGTGGCGGTGTAATTTTTTTCATTTTTCATTTAATGCGGCCAGCTTTAGAGGTTCCGGATAGATTTTATCCGCCCCGTATATTAAACCCTGACCGAATATAAACGTTAAGAAATAATATAACACATAATTATAAAACTTTCATTTATATGTGTTATATTCCTGAAAATAAGATTTACCTAACACCTCTGGCGCTTAATCTCAAATATTATAATAACGCCAACATGGAGGCCTCATATGTAATGAAATCTGTTAATTACCCCGTCTGCCATAGATTAATGAAGGATTACCTCAACGTAATTACGTTATAATTGATTAATTGGAAGTTGGATTAATTTCACATTTCGTGGGATCACTGTATAATTATATTCACAGAACTATTCTGTGTACTGGCCGAAGATAGGTAATGGTTTTTGGCCTGATATACCCGCGTGGAATAAGTAACAAGCGGGATCGAAGACAGACGAGAAAGTTTCTCCTAAGCAAATTATCAAGCTACGGGTCAGCAAAAAGGCTTTTTTTTCGCGATTTACCGCATTTCATGAAATACCAACGTAATTGCATTAAATCTTTTAATGAACCGAAAGCGAATGAACTGAGGCAAATTACATTGACACCGTTTGTTTCAGGTTGTATAGTGGTGGTGTCATACTCACTGATGGGCCGAAGGCTGTGCTCTATTCTACCTCCGTTTGACAAGACGGAAGGTAGCGCCAACAGTCAACAGGTACGTGCCTTTTTGATATGGTGTTTATAAACTCAAATTTACATACTGATTCAACTTTTTTGCTAATGTTTTAGAGAACACGAATAGTCCGCGAAAGAAAACGCGTAGCATTGATACTGCTACTGCTAGCAGTGCTGTTCGCGCTTTGCTGGCTGCCGTACAACATACTGCAGTTGCTGATTGATGTCAACGCGGTGCACGCGGAGTCCGCGTCTGTCATGCTGCCGTACACTTTATTACTTGGTGAGTATTTTTAAGATATTTTACATCCATGTTATTTGACGTTTGCGGCAGTCATCGTATCACTGCCTCACAAATCAAAATTTTTAAATTATAAATTCGACCGCACTTCAATATGCCTCATCGTCAACTCAAGCGCGCATTGTATGTTGCTTGCATTCTGCACCTGATTATTTTGTGGTTAAAGTAAAGATATTTATTGTCTCTTTTGTACTCAGGTCACACAAACTCAGCAATAAACCCGTTGGTGTACTGCCTCATGACGCGCAATTTCCGTCGCTCTCTGCGCAAGCTTGTCTGCCACGATGCCGGTAACATACACACAAATACTACATTACACGTAAGTTTGTACAAAAAAATAAGATTACTAGATAAATTATCTTCTTGTTTTTTATAAAATCATACATTATTAACCTTAAACTTATTGTGGCATTTGTTTTGATTTTGGTATATTCCCAGCTCCCTGAAGTCAGATGGATTGAAGAGCAGGAAAAAAAAAATATAGGAGATACGGTGGTCGCATTTTGTAAAAAAAAACAAATCCTTCAGTGAATTGTAAATCTCCCCATTTAGTAGTTGGTTTAAATAAAATACTAACAAATCTTGCTTATCGGCATTTCATTTCAATTCATTCATCTGATAAAACAATGTAGCCAACATCTTATGCATTTAGCTGCTCTGTTTGCAGTTCTAATTAAAAGTTTGTTTAATGAGCATTGTTAGTCTTCATTTTAAATAGGTTAAGCTTTTCCTTGTATCTAGTATTTTGGTAAATACTTATTACCCAGTACTTTAGACCTTCAATTTTAAGACTGACTTTTCTACTTTTGACACAAATTCATGTTAAAAATATCTCATTAGTTGTTATTTTTCAACACTCAAAAATGTGAGATTCTTTTGATATAATCAGGCTTTAAGAGGTTGTAAATAGGTCTGATCAGTCTCAAACAATCTGATTTAGTATGTTATAAAATATAACTAAGAGTTAAGTAAAAGTTTATCGTTCATATTTCGTTGGTATGAATCGATTCGATTTACGTTTTAATCTATCTTTTCCCTATCGACGGACTAACAATATTAGAAATTGTAAAAGATCTTTGTATAATAACGTCTTTTTTTTACACCAGATGAAAGGCTTACGTCAAAAGTCAACTACGTGTAGCATGCGCTCCTGCACCACCATGACGTACAGAAGCAGCAACAACCAGCTACAAACTCATGCAGCAAGGCACCACTCACACACACACGTACAGCAAATGCAGCATCAGAACTACTACGGGAACTCCTCGTTTAAGAATAACAACTGCAAAGAACAACGATGTCAGAAATCAGCTCAGTTTCTGTAAATAGTTGTGAATATAATGATTATGTGGAGTCTTTATGAATAAATGTACAAAGACTTTATGATTAAGTAATATATATATTTATCATAATAACTGCATATTGTTTTATTTAAGTACTAAAACAAAGTACCTACTCGTACTCGATGGCTAGACTTAAAGATATGTCGTCATTATTTCCATCACTAAACACGATGTTCGCTTAAGTAGATATACAGAAAATTACAAACTCAGTCAATGGTATTTTATATTTTACAGCTAAACCCCTGAACCATTCTTAATGCAAATTGGTATGGAGATAGCTTAAAGACTGGAATTTGTGGAGAGAATCCTGAAGCAACACATTACTGAGAACAATGTGCCTAGAACAACACGCTTTGATCTGACTCAAACACTGAAACAGACTTTAGAACAGCTGTATACATTCGTGTTTGTCCAATTCCATGATCAAGTACAGTTTCGATGTCTGTTTCTCCGATTGCAGATTGTGGCAAATCCAAATACAGCCTTTGTGCTAAATGCACTCAAACGTTTTCCGTTTTGTTACTAAATCGATTAACCAAAACCCTCTTCAACTAAAAAAATACGTGACGATTTGTAATCTGCCACGATTTATGAATTTGAAAACTACCACCACCTGCTTAATTTCCTATATTTTGATGCAAATGACGTACGAGTCGGTCAAGATTGGATTAATATATCAATATTGGTTCAAATTTTGACATCTGAATTTATTTTAATTTCATTAAACATCAATTGGAATAAGGTTTTAAGAAACTTGCTTTCACCCGTATCAATGAAATGTGGTGGTAACTAAGTAGGTTATATAATAATATAACTAAATAATAACTATATAATAATATAACCTACCCAGGTTTTCAACAATATCTGTGCCAATTTTCGATCATCGTCAAGAGTTGTTTGATGGTTTCATTGTAAGAGAATAAATAGTTGTCAGTAGCTACTAACTTGAGCTCTAAACAGAGGCTGGAGCATAGCCAAATGAAGTGATACTACTAAGTGCTTACTGATTTACTGTCATCATTAGATAGTAAACTTGGCAAGAGAATTAGTGGTCAGATGTACTGTATGCTAGTAACCACTTAATAAAATTCAGAATGGCAAATCACATTACATCATTTAGTTAGTGGTCATCTTAGCAAGAAAATATTTGTACGCCAGCAACCACTAACATAGGAAAAATCACAACTAAATTAGAAACATCACCAAACTACTTAGAAAACTTCTGTACTCGTTGAGGACCTAACTCGTATAAAATTTTTGTGTTGACAAAGTTGGTTTGCCGAGCGTAAAAAAAAAGAATGTATGAAGCGCAATTAGTAAGTATATTTTTTGAGTGTGTCGTAGATGCGTAAGCTAAGTATCAATTTTTACTGAAATGTTATTTGTTCAACAAGAGAGCAAAGTTCGTATTTTTCTTTTAGTGCTAATTTTGAGTCCCCAACAAGCGAAAGATTCTATCGTCACGAGCGTAGGAAGTGACTCTAGTTTAGAAACTTGAGCGTTGTGTGGTACTCAAAGCAAAAGACGTACATATATTTGATCTCGTGTCGCAAACGCCTACAATTTTTCAACTCAGTAGCTCAAAGAGGCGAAACAGTGAGCGAAACTTGATTTTGCTCATTGTTTTCACATAATAAAGAACGTATTTTCGCGCTTAAAATTTAAAATTGATTAAAATTAAAATTGAGGCGGTTAAGATTGATTATATAACTGTCTACCTCAAAATTGTATTTTTGCACTAGTCTACATAGGTCCTGTAGAAATATTCAAACACTAATTGGTCAGCTTAAAACTGCAAAGCTCGTCAAAGGGTTGGTAAATTATATGTGGTATACATATAATTTATAAAGTGGTTTTAAAACTTTTAACAGCAATTTATATTACTGAAATATAAAACATTGCAGTTTTCGTGTTAAATAGTTATGAGAAAAATTTGCTAATATTTTTATGAAGTTTAATTTTATACAGGAGTAATAACATAATAAGTGTAATAGAAGCATCGCTTTGAAATCATAATAATATGAATATGAATATGAATATTCTACAATGGGGATGACGACTTGAGATTTTGAGCAACTTTCGTAATTAAACCATTTTAATAAACGCAATATTTCATATAGCTATCAAAAAATAATAAAGTGACGTCACGCTATTGTAGCCGTTTGTCAAGTCTATTATCAATATGAATTTAAAAAGTATTATCTCAGGAAGCTTGTGTGATATCAAAATCATTATTTTAATCATGTTTCCAAAAACGTCTTTGAAACGCAAGAGGTGTTTTAATTACATAAAAAAATAAGAACTTTTCGTCATGCCTATTATTATGAACCGGTAAAGACTCAGGCCCAGTTTCCACCAAAACGGAGTGGAGTGGAGCTGTGTCTTCAATAACCAATCAAAATAAGTTTTTTTCACATCTCTCCGCTCTCTTTTGGTGGAAATGGGTCAAGCAGAGAGAAGAGAAGAGGATCGGAAAAGTCTCTTTTCTGTATACAATTCTGTGCAGCCGGCGGGTCTTCCGGCAACAAAACAAAGTTAAGTGGACCTGAGCGAAGAGGAGAAGAGACAGCTGCGTAGCGGCTTAGCCCGCCCTGGCTGTACTCCGCTCTGTGTCGCTCGCTGCCGTGCCGCGCGCCGCTACGCATCTCTTCTCTTCTCCATTTTGCTGGAAATTACCTATCAGCCTTCTCCTCTCAGCTTTTATCAAAACTTGGCCTTATAGGTACATAAATATAACATCACGATACAAACCAAAGGAGCGAACCATTAACGTTTTACCAGAGTAAAGCGTTAGTTTTACCAGAGTAAAATGCTAGAAAAATCAGTCGTGATATAACGTACAATGAATAAGAGTACGTATTTCAATACATTTCTGTGCCAATCCCAAAATTTCGTACGATAACTTCATATCCTCGCAAGTAAAGAGGCTTTCATCTACAGACCAATTCGGAAATATAACTTGGAAATTGCTGAGGAAATATTGTAAGATCTATATGGGAATGAAAGACTCAGAATTGGGATAAAAATTGGCAAAAATTCTCATCTGAAAAATGGTTGGATTTCAGTCGTTTAAGATTCAAATAGTACATCAAATTTATCTTCTCGCTACATATTTATCGACTCTCATTTTGTAAGTCAAATCGAAAAAATAGTAGATAATAAATTATGGAGTAGCGTATTATGCAAAAGAGCTTCGTTTCTTATATTTTGTGTAATTATTTATCTCTAAAGATATATTATATGAGTATTTATTTTGAAGAGGAGTCAGTCGGTACTGCGCAGACCGTACGATTTCGCAGGTTAAGCAATGCTTAGTTAAGGTCCGCCGTGGATAGGGATCATCTTAACATAACGAATTTTCCTTCGTGTCTCGAAGACCACGTTTATCCGTCGATCCCAGTTGCTATTTAAAGATCTGATAAGATTGCTATCGTTACTGGTAGTCAGAGGCCGGAAAGTCCAACAAAAAGAATCGGTATAAATTCATTACACTAGAATCTACAGACACCGAAATCCACCAGGCACATATCTAACTTCGTGCTGCTATTTAAAGTTACACTATCAAATATTACAAAAATATCATTATTATCAAATATTATCATAATGTTAAGTCAAAATGTACGTTTTAAACGAATATGTAAAACATTAAAAAACAACAGAATAGGTGTGACGACGGTACCTATTCCCTTCTTTTTGAAATATTTTCTTATTTCCTCAATTTTAGACCCTCTTTTAACGTAGTCGGGCTTATTTTTAAACAATTTTTGATTACTTATGACTTTCTCAAGCCGTAGAAGTTTAAGGTTAAGATTGGTATTTGATTGAAGTTAATTAATTATTCACTTTGCACTCAAACCCCGCTGATGTTGGATCGTGGAGATGCTCTCCAGTCCAATGTTGAAAGTTTCAAAATGTTGTAGTTGTCGACTGAAGCTTGTTGTTTATGAGATATAAGTTTAAGCTATTTGTTGTGGGTGCTTAATTAAATATATCTACAATTTCTCTACTCTATATTTTCATAACGAATGAAAATAAAGAGTTGAATATTGTACTGTATTAACCGTGTTTCGAAATAATATACAAGAAGCAGCAATAGACTAGTAGGACTGCGAAGCCAAAGGTCAAAGGTTCGGCACACACCTCTATCAATAAATCGTTTAGATTCGTCTTTTCGAAGATATGTGTGTATTTATCATATTATAAATAATCGCACGCTAACGGTGAAGTAAATAATCGTGAGGAAACCTGCATGTCTGAGAGTGCCTTTAATGTTCTCCAGGGTGTGTTAACTCTAACAATCCGCACTTGGCCAGCGTGGAGGACTATGGCCTAACCCATTCCATCATGAGAAGAGGCCCAAGCCCAGCAGTGGGACATGTATTGATACAGCCAGCAGCAGCCCTGTGGCTGCTATTATTATACTAGAAGTACGAAAACTCATATAATCGAAAACCGCTTTGTCGAATGACGTTATCGGTAACATGCAGATTCAAAAACTCATCTATGGCAGGTACGTTACTTTGAACGTCATGGACCAGCGGCTTTACGTGACGTATAGACCTTTTTCACAAACCCAAAAGCTCACTTTGCAAACCACTTGGGAATTATCCTCTCAGTAGCAGTCGTATACGCTAGCCACTAGCTAGACCAATGAACTAGACATGAATTTGATTCAGAATATATATATATCGCGTGCATGCACGACATGCACGTATGCTATCGTCAATGAATCGTGTCAAGATCACTCACCTCGCATACTGCACGCGATACATCTACTGGCCATGTCCCCTTTATTTATTTTTTTTTACAAGAAACAAGCAGTATAAAACATTCATAATACACTGTCACCAATAAAGTTTCTAATAATAAAATTACACTCGACGGCTTAATCAATCGCACACATAAATAAGAAATATTACAATTTTAACAATTTGAGAAAATAATATATAAATATATATAATATTTGTATTTATATTCGCTTATACCTAATATAAGGGAACATTTAATAGAATAAAAGTAACCTAAATAAAACAGAGTTATTCCGCATTAGAAAATAGTTGTAAAATAAACTTATTTAAATTTTCATGAAAATATCAATATTGTTGAATGTATTATTGTAACAGCTACACGCTCGTATTATCAATCTGTTTTTACCGTGTGAGGTTCTAGCGTACGAAACATCTAAAACCACAACACATCGTGAAGTTTGTCTCCTACAACGTAAACCTATATTGGCCAGGAGATATGAAGAATCAATAACATTATTTAAATTTTTTTTAATTTATTTTATTTTAAAAATGTCATAAAACTTTTCAAACACTTTGAATTGATTATACAGAGTAGACTAATTTTAGAAGCATCTAACCGGAAATCCTCACGTAAACACTTCGCAAGATTGATTTACTAACACATATTTTTTTTTTACTCTCTGTAATGAATCATTACACGTATAGTACGCCTCGACGTTGCTTAGATCAAAATGATAACGAATCATTTGGATTTTTGAGAATAAATGCTTTGTCTTCTAACACACTAAATAAAATCTTAGTTTTTTTATTATTTTGCATTAAAATAGGCGTATCAAATTATGTTCCTCGTTCATTATTAGGCGGAAAAAGTTTTTCAATGAATCATGATTTTTAATTGATCACGGAACTCTTCAGCTTTTGGGATTTTGTTAATTGGAAAGGGCACTTGGATAGAATCGGTCATAGTCATTTTCATTATAACTAAAAGAAATAAATGAGTTTCTTGAATGATCGCGAATTCGAATGTAGGATTTTGTCACGGGATGATTTGTCAGCAAATTTCTCAAGTAATTTGATGCGTTTAGTGCGTTTAATGCGGTTGATTTTAATACATTTGCAACCATGGAAGCAACTAATTGTCTAGAAAGTAATTTTATCGTTCATTTAACACTTTGTTTTTGTCAGTTATAGCCGCTACACAAGTGACGATATTTTGCAGCGATTTATTTGTGAGGACCGATCTGCGCAGATTTATTGATCGTGTGCATAAAATATCTATCTATTTTTATTTTTTTTTGATACGACGCCCGTACCCTAGTGCGGGCGTCGTAAAATGGGCGGGAAATGTATGTTAGTGAATCTACGGTATAAGAGGCATCGCTCTGGAACTTCTTACTTCTTATCTAGGTGATAGGATTCAGAGAGTTGATGTCAATGGAAAGCGATCGCATGGATCAGCTGTAGCAATGGGGGTGCCACAAGGCTCTATTTTGGGCCCTTTCCTGTTCCTCTTGTACATTAATGATTTACCTCATCTCGTTAAGGACAATCATGAGATAGTATTGTTTGCGGATGACACTTCTTTAGTTTTTAAGGTAAATAGACAACAAACAGTAATTGACGATGTAAACAATGCTCTGTCAAAGATAGTAAACTGGTTTAGTGTTAACAACTTACTTTTAAATGGTAATAAAACAAAATATGAAAAAAATGGTCAATAAAGTTGTCTTTCTTGGTATAACATTAGATTCTAAATAACAATGGGGCCCACATATAGAAACGTTATCTGGTAGACTCAGCTCAGCAGCTTACGCGGTAAAAACAATCCGTCAACTGACCGATGTTGACACTGCGCGTTTAGTTTATTTTAGCTATTTTCATAGTATAATGTCATATGGTTTATTGCTTTGGGGTAGTGCCACGGATGTAGATTCAATCTTTGTGCTCCAGAAACGAGCTATTCGAGCTATCTATATGATGAGTCCCAAGGAGACACTAAGAAATAAATTTAAAGAGATAAATATTATGACGTTACATTCTCAATACATTTATGAAAATTTATTGTACGTCCACAAGAATCAAACAAAATTTAAGAAAAATAGTGATCTCCATAAAGTAAATCTAAGGAACAAAAACAAACTGGCTGTGCCCACTACTAGGCTCCATAAAATCTCTAACTCGTTTCCAGGTCAATGTATACGCTTCTACAATAAACTTCCATTAGACGCAGTAGAATTATCGATAGGTAAATTTAAGAAATATATTAAAATCAGATTATCTCAAAAAGCTTATTACTGTATTTTAGACTACTTATATGATAATAGTATTTGGAAATGAACTGCTCTTTTTATGTGTTGTAATTGTTATATATTTATTATATATTAATATAATTGTATATTATTCATTTCATTTGAAAAGATGGTGCACATGAGTTTCTCACCAGCTCTTCTCATAATGCAATACCCATCGGAGCTGGTACTTAGTTTGATTTTAATCTGATTTTAAACAGTTGGATTAAAATTAATCTAAGCCCCGGTTATTCAAATCATTGTAATTAGTATAATTTAGTTTTACTTATAATTTATTTTTATATCATTTGTTTGTAATATTTTGACGTGTTCAAGCGCCTCCTGGGGCCTATGAAAATAAATGATTTGAATTTGAATTTGAATTTATAGATTTTATTTTTGCGTCTTTAATCTAGTAATTTAGAATATAATAAGTACATTTCTTAGTACTATGTTAAAGTTTTTTTTATTATTTTACTATCGATTAGCCAGCACAGATTTATTAACAGTCGCTTGTGGAGGGAAGTCGTTCGGATCATCTGAACTTTTACTTAGTTCGATCTATATTTTATAAGTTTTATCTCTGCACGGATTAATCACTACGGCTCACCGTTACATGTAAAACAGACATAACAGTGTCTACTGCAAAATTACGATAATTTTCTTATTTTACCCTAAGCAAACATCTTTTGAAACATTTCCGATTAACAAAATTATATATAACCGAAAGTTTGTTCGGTACAGATTTATCGTATTTTGCCAAACGTTCAATGTTTAGGTAATAATCAATGATTTTTACTGTAATGTTCACGCTTTTAGCTTTATGGGTCTTAACTACTTTAAATTAACGATCTTATGAGCCGATCATTTTAACTATTGATAAACGTAACCACTACGAGGCGGGCGTTATATGAAATCTATGACGATTGATACTAAAAGAAAAATACTTCAGCATTTTATTTTGAAAAAGATGTTAGATGTGTCTGCATAACACGCACTTCTACTATACCTACTATTACTGGTGAAACAAGGAAACGAAACGAGCTGACTAACAGTATGCGCCCCTCACCGCGAAGTCTCAGGTTCGATTCTCGGGTCGGGCAAAGTGTTATTTGTGAACTTTCCGTCAGGAAATTGGCGATAGGCTCACCCCCTACCCCATGGGACCTAAGCATAACAGTTGAAATGTAGGTGTTGTTCACCTCTGCCACACCCTTCTGGGTAATATAGGCGTGATGTTATGTTGTGTTATGTTATGTTATGAAAATATCAATATGTTTTTTTAACAAAATTAAATTAATGGATTGAATATTTAATTATGGAAATATATATGTTAGTATTTAATTTACTAAACAATGAAGAACCTCAAAAACCACTACACTTAAATAAAATATCAAAATTATTTCATGAATGAAAAGCTTCACCGCTTTATCTTATTGAATTGTAATCAGAGTTACATGAAATACCTCGGCGACCTTATGTAAGCATAATATCATTCAGACATTCAGCTTTCAATATTTACTTAGCAATATCTATGAGCTTGTATGTAATACTGTATTACTCAAACGTGAATTGAATGCTAATTTTAGAAGATTCGTGTATTTTCTGCATGAAATGTAAACTTAAAATAAATGTATTTTTATGTGTTTATAATATAATGTTGTAACTGTGTGTAACAGTACTGTAAAGTTTTTGTGTAAGTCTGGTCAGTGTATATTGGTTCTATGAATTGATGTTCTCGTATTCAATCATTTGAGTATTAAATATTTCTATGATTGTTAATATTAAATATTTTCGGCATGTGGTATGGTGTTGCTATTTTTAATAGGGCATCAACTCCCATTTTATATAATTTTATTCTTGGATTGGAAACACCTCTTTGAATGGTCATTTTGGCAAAAAAAGAGAAAAAAATAATAACCAAGTGTATGAGCAAACCCGTACAACGCAATAGTTTTAGTTTTATGCTGACATCAACACGCAGCGAAGTGAACAAAATACATACATTCGACACAATAGTCAGTAGTTGCAATCAATCGGTTCGGGCAACAGCCAACGTTCCTTTCGCCGCGTGTTTATCAATTAGCATTAGTTTTAAGTGTTTTTCTATCTGACTTTGAATACATTTCTTTTAACTTTTATCTTTGACTTATCATTTTGATGTACCTTCTCCGTACACCAAGGTTCATAATTTCAGTTAAAATTAAAAATAATACATCATGTTGAGTAAAACTTAAATAAGTTATTGTTCTTGATATGTCTTGTCGTCTAGACGTTTCACTACTTTGAAGAACATTTATCATAATAATTATTTTTATATAACAAAACAGGTGTTTTTATTCCTTCATAATAACGAATTTTATAAATACTCCTCACAAATTTAATATTATTAAAATAATTAATTCATTATTATTACCGTCAATCATAAATAAGGAATATTTATATAATTATTGAAACTAGTTTATAAACTCCACAGGGCACCGTGTGATACTTAGCAATCATGTTCAAAGCGTCCCTTGTCACACATACATCACGTAAATTACCAAAGTATGACGCAAACCGAATCTTATAACGATTCAAAACGCAAGGGAATATACATGAGTTAGCGTTAGCTTGTTTCATTTCTTTTGCGATAACTTAGGCCCTGCTCACAGTGGATACGTATTATATTTGTGCGAAAACATATGTCCGTGGTCGGACAAATAGAGTACCCATTCTGGAACCGTTTCCGTGCGACAAATAGATAGTATTCTGACGACGCTTCCGCGAAGTTCTCTTGAAGACTGCAACGGCGTCGTCGGTGTCGTAGAACACGCTCAATTTTAATTGCAACCGTGGTCCATACGTCTTGTGCATCATAACGGGGCGCAACATTCCGGGACTGCGCAAAGTACAATTTTTCGCTAAGTTTTAGTTGCGCAAACATGGCACAAGCAAACAGCGCATTTAAAATTGAGCGTAACACACTATAATATCACCAGAGCATTACTATTTGACAATAGGTTAAGTTGATCGTGATAAATAAAGCCGACTGGTTAAAGACGATGAATCACCATCATATAGGTAAAGCTACCACACTACTACCAGTTAGTAGAAAAATTGTTTTATCTTTGTGGTTGCATTGTGTTGCAGTCATTCTGCATTCAATTCAAGTTTTTCATTCAACCATTCTTTACGTTTTATTACAGCCATTGCGCCGGCTTTATTACCGTTCTGTTTTACTGTATAATCAAAACTATCGTCACTTATGTGAAAGTAAAGTTGTATAGTTTATTTATAAACAGTAACTATTTTAATACAGTGAATTAATCATAATAAAAAAACAGACAAAGTGAGTGTCGGGCCAAGCAAAATGTAGTTAGGTAGGTGTAGGTTCCGTAGTGAGCCGTTGCAGCATATGGACTTAGAAGGGGTCTACTACTAGTATTGAATATGTAAGAACATTTTACATGACATTATTTTCAATGATTTCCATATTTGTTAGAACTATTCCAAGTAAGTACTATCTTACTTTTATTTATTATTTTTATTTTTAAATATTACCTATTATTTTTAAACCTATATAAAGTTAGATTAGTCGCTAAAGTTTTTAGGGTACCGTATCCAAAGAGTAATAATGGAACCCTATCACTAAGAATATGCTGTCCGTTTGTCACCAGGCTGTATCTCATGCTACGGAGAGACGGGCATGGTGAAACTAAAAGGGTCCCGTGTAGCCACCCTAATTAGTACACTAAGATTTCAGAATATCATTCAAGTAACCTGCGGTTGAGATATTTAGCATAAATATATTATTTTTTACATAATACAATGATTGAGGAAGAGAGATAAAAATATTAATATGTAAAATGACAGTAAGTGCATTTTAATGCGGATTCATGAAAAAAAGGCAAATGTTATATATATGTATAGATGGACTCTCGATGATATTCTGGATGATACTCTCGTTTCATTATAAAATTTGCATAGAAAATAAATATTCAAATATTCCATGATAAAAATAAAGACTGGCTCGTTATTTCAATAATCTAAGAAATATCTCATATTTCGCCGCAGGCTTACAAGACATGTATTTCAATACATTATTTTCTTATTAATTTAATTATGAGAAAGTAGTTTATCTAATTGTAATATTTATAGAAACAAGGACTTCCTAGTCTCTTCTTAATTTATCATATATTTTATTTTAGTAGTTTTAAAATCCAATATTTAACTCCTGTAAATCACATAAGTACACTTATGTGACTTGCTCCCAATACAGAGGCAATGTGATGCAAACCAACTTTATCCGAGCTACAGCTTCATACTCGATTGTATCAACTTAAGCCGTCTGACGTAGAACAAGATAAGCTTTTGTCTTAACTTGTTCTAAGCGATGGGTACAACGCGATGGTTCACTGTGGAACGTGGAATAATCTCATTGATCGCTCGTACGGGTAAGATGGATAAGTATGATGTATATCTGTATGAAGCTGTGAATCAAAAAACGTTGTCGTAAGTAAAATAGATGTCAATCAATAGTAAGAAACAAAATATTTATTTTTTATAATATTAAAGTTGAAAAATTAAGAATTTAGTAGGATTTGAACATGCACCACCTGAGTATACGCCCCAAGTGTAATTTGCTTTAAAATATTACAAAAATATTTTATATTGACAGCGAATAAGGTGCCAATGGAATCTTTAATACTTGAGAATGTACGTTTTGTTTAAAATTACTTTATTTTGTTGGTGAAATAATTTTTGGTATACAGGGTGTTAGAACAAATATATAGGTAGTAGTATAAAATTGGTAAGCTCGACTAAATGCTTTATAAAATCAATTAGAAAATGAGAAAAATGCCACGTAATAGAAAATATAGTGAAATATATAATAATAGTTTTGTTTGATTTATTTTTGAGTAATCTAGGCTATATTTTACCGTGAAACCACGCGAGCGCAGCCGCACGCGGATTTTAGTTAAACATATAATATTGCCAGCGTAGTAACACTGAGATGCATATAGGCCTTGTTTTTACTAACAAAAAATTTTACGCAAATAAATTCTTTAATTTATCTCCCTGAGCTACAATATAGGATTGCTGAAACAATAACATTTCAAACAACTTTTAACAACTTTGCGTG
Source organism: Hypena proboscidalis (assembly GCA_905147285.1). Taxonomy (NCBI): domain Eukaryota; kingdom Metazoa; phylum Arthropoda; class Insecta; order Lepidoptera; family Erebidae; genus Hypena; species Hypena proboscidalis. The sequence continues at coordinate 22,846,348 of LR990129.1, forward strand.
TCAGCGAGCACAAGATTTTAGTTGTTCTTGAACTTTTCCAAAAGTTTGTCTCGTCTTCACAGACATTGAAAGAAACATTCATCAAAAATGGCTACATTAAAAATTAAAAAGGTTTTTTTGTAGTGCATTTTACAATTATAGCCTAAAATGGAAACTTGTTTGCCGTTTAAGTGCTTTGTAATGGTTATTGTTATTATAAGGTTTGTTCAGATTATGATATACATGTATGACTCACGTAATGTTGATCTATTTTTTCGTCCGCGTTTTCACCTAAACATAATATGTAGGCATTTTCAAGCGAGTGCGACTCGCACCAATATTACGTGAGTAATACCCGTATTTCATAATCTGAAAAATGTTATTAACTCACGTCAGTTTCAATAAAAAAGGTTTTCTTTATAAACATGAAGAATTGTAAGGCAATTCTTTACTTTATAAAATATTAAAGTTGAAAAATTAAAAATCCAGCAGGACTCGAACCTGCACCCCCTGGGTATACGCCCCAAGTGCTTTGCCAATTCAGCTATGGATTCGTATGCTGCCGGACTCGAAATTTCTCAACTCTTTTTGTGCCAGCTTTTAGCTAGACGAACCTTATTTGGTTTTTTTGAGTCCGGCAGCATACGAATCCATAGCTGAATTGGCAAAGCACTTGGGGCGTATACCCAGAGGGTGCAGGTTCGAGTCCTGCTGGATTCTTAATTTTTCAACTTTAATATTTTATAAATTACAAAAAGGCATAGCAAAGCTAAAATTTGCTTTAAAAATATTACAATTCTTTACTGTTATCTGGCGCTTGGCTTTGGAAAATGAGTAATGAATAGTAATAACAAACACTCGTATTGTACTTACGTTTGCATTTTCCAAATAACACACAGCAGTAGCACTTATACACACTCACAGTAAATCACAGCACTTTATTTTTGGCACACACTAATGGTTTAACTATCATAACTTCTGATTTCGGCGTTTAGAAAAAATACTGTGCTCGCCGGATAGGTACGACTAACAACGTAGTTTCTCCCACTACTGAAATACCCTCATTTTACTAAATGTGTTCGTATCGGCTAATACTGCTATCCCCGAGAAAAGTTGGCATTTTAGTCAAATCAGTAATTAATTAATTATTTAATAATTTTACAACTATTCATTTATATGATATGGTATATTAAAATTAGTAACAATGTGTGTTGCTAGCAAGAATAAATCTATATATATAAAACAAAGACGGGTTTGTTACAACACTTATAACTCGAGATCTGCTAAACCAATTTTCATGGTTATTGATTCGTTGGATTTGTCTCCGCCCCGAATAGCATAATACATCTTAAAAACAATAAAAAACTCGATATGTGTAATAATTACTTAATCATTTCAATAAATGCTGATTTGTTTATTACATGTCAAACATTTGTTGTCCAATCCTGTCAAATACTGTAACAACTATTCATGTGTGCGTTCAGAAATTATTTTTTTGTAAAATGTCTCGAAAGTTCAGGTACTGTTTATATTATATTTGTTTGTTTTAGACATTAGTTTGTGTAAATTATTTATTCATTATTTAATTTTTAATTTCCGAAAATAATACGTAAGATTTATTCTACAGGTTAACAAAAGTGAAAATGTCTTTTTATAGGTTGTCTATAATTTTCTTGATAAGCTATTCATACGTAGTGGTTATATACTCTTTGAGCTATTGTCTATGTCTCGAAAGTTCAGGCACTGTTATTATATTTGGTGACGTCGGAAGCAAGGCGATGCAGTTCCTGGTCATCCAGATATGCGTTCTACTGATGCTCTTGGTCGTATTTACACAGTTCATCCGAAGAATGATGAATGTTTCTATTTGCGGCTGTTGCTGGTACATGTTCGAGGGCCAAAATCATTTGAATCACTACGAACTGTTAATGGTATAGTGTGCCCCCACATTTTGTGCAGCATGTCAAGAGCTAAATTTGCTTGAAAACAAAACTCATTGGGACACCACAATCGCTGAAGCAATTATTTCTGCATCTCCAAGTCAGATACGCACATTATTTGCTATCATAATTTCGACATGCTTCCCATCGAACCCACGTGACCTATGGAACAAATACAAAGATAACATGTCTAAAGATATTTTACATCGAATTCGCGTCAGCTCAAGAAATTCCGATCTTGAGGTGAATGAGGAGATGCATAACCAGACTTTGCTCTTGATCGAAGATATGTGTTACCTCATGTGTGGCAGTTTGTTAGTTAGGTTAGGAATGCCAGCGCCAGATCGCGGAATGAATGACGCATTTAATAGAGAATTGGAACGTGAACGTGAATATGATCCACATGAGCTAATCCAATCAGTCCAAACGAATTTACCTCTGTTGAATCCTAAGCAGAGGGAAGTCTATGATACACTGATTAATGGCTTTGCCATTAAACCTTCAAACTACTGAACAACCAACATGTAACATTTCGAAACACTCCGCAATGGCCAAAGTTTTAGTAGCATCAAAATTCATCATATGGGACGAATGCACAGTGGCGCACAAACGCGCATTGGAAGCACTAGACCGAACATTAAAAGATCTGCGCAATGACTCGAGATGTTTTGGTGGTGCAATGATTTTATTATCTGGCGATTTCCGACAAATACTAACAGTCATTCCAAGATCTACTGCTGCCGACGGTGTCGGCAAATTCTTGCGCTTGACCAAAAAACAAAGAATGTCGTTTACCACAAGGTGCTTGAATGAAAATCCCATTAATGAATTAATCCGAGTGTATCCCAATCTGCACAACATAGTTTTCAATAATTTTTTTCTGACATGAGTTTGAAGTACTTAATTATTATAATTTCTTTAATTTTATTCTTATTCTGTATGTTTTCATCATCATTCATCATAATAAAATACTTTTATGTTTGTATCTATATTAATATTATTTGAATCATTGTATTACGTTCATCAAAGCCTAAATTAGTTCAGCTAAAAGGTAACACGACATTCATTGACTGTTAGGCGGTACGAAGTTCGTCGGGTCAGCTAGTAATTAATAGAATAATACAAATTAGTACCAACTAGCAATTGGATCTAATGAAATTAAAATTTGAGCTCTGGTTAATATGTTTATTATTTATTAAGAGATCATCTCTTATCGATCCGATGGAGACAGAGACGCACGGGTACTGCTACAAACATCCTATACAGTATTATTTAGATAAAGTAAACTATACCCGTGCCGAAACTTTCATCTAACTTTAATTTAAGTTCAGTTGTTTCTATAACAAGAAAAGAATGTTCCCAACGATCAAACGAATTTAACAGGAAACAATCAATGAAGTATTTGCAGTACTTCCGTAGACCATCTCACAACACTTAAATGCATGTTTTTTGTGATCATTTTGTCAAAATTGTTTCAATAATTAGTTGATTTCCATTCAAACTTATTTATTTTTTTACTAGCCTACGGGTGTGTCTCACTGCTGGGCAAAGGCCTCTCCCAATGACTTCCAAGTCTCTCTGTTATTTGCTATCTCTAGCCACCTCTTTGGACTCATACGGCAAACAGCCAGCCCAGTCCCACTGTAGCCTGGAAGACTTTTGCCCTATATCCGTAACACCAGTTTTAAAACGCAATTCTGTGTTTCTGATATAGTCTGTTTTCCTCACCCCAACTTATAAATGAAAAAAAATGTTTCAGACAAAATGGGCACGAAAAAACATGCATTTAAGTGTTTTATATAATATATATATAGGAAGATTGTTAAAAACTTAATAATATTATAGTAACAATCCGATGGCGGAAGTAGTAGAAATACACTTTTGATTGTGCCCTCTTAATTTGGTTCCGATACAGAACATTGCGGAACATTTTGTAATTTGAGCAACTTGAGAGTATCAGTTTGTGGTTTTATTTAGTTCTAATGAAATTGAAAAGTTCAATCAAAGAACAAACTGGAAAGTAATTTTATTCAAGTATTCTGTTTCACGGTTCGTTTAATCCATAAATAGTAAGGGTCAGGCGTAGTGTAATTTTCTCATACAAACACAATTCCGTATAATTTGTGATTTACTAAAATACTATTGTATTAGAGTATTAATTTTGGTATTTGTTGTATTTTTACAGAGTAAACGTCACATTTTCATCATATATTTTCTGTATTGTAAATATTTATATTTGTTATGTTTTTTGAACATAAACATATTATGTATTATGTAGTTTTTATTAAACTAAAAAAATAGGGAAAATATTTAGTTTATTTAATATATTTTGGAAGCCAACATTTTATTTGCGTTTACATTTTGAACGACCAGTAGTGCTGCCTCGCCGGGATAAATTTAATGTAAGTGAGCGTGCGTCAAACAGAGGCAGCACTACTTCGTCTGATATTGGCACGTGCTTCGTAAAATCGAATGGTAAAAAGGTGGTCTGTCCGCCGGACTCTTAATATACTTTGCAATATCGACATCCAAATATTCAAGGCGAGATTTTCCAAACCCAAGTTACTTAGTATTATAAACATTATTGTATTGAATAAATAGGTTTTGAAAAGGAATTTGTTGAGATAAATCTCAGATAGATACTTGTATATAGAAGTGTGAAATAATAAAGGGTCCTAAAAATCCTGTAATACTATATTTTTTTTTACGACAATATTATTCATGTACGATAATTTATAAATTATTTTTGGAAATCTTATTAAGTTAAATATTATAAAATTTTCATGTACCAATAGTAACAGTAAAAAGTTGGACGTGTATATTCTTACCAATCTACGCATATTTTTTTTTTATGTTTTTAAGGTTTATGTTTTTATTTAAAAAGTTTCAAAGAATCCACAACACATCAACGGATTACTGCGTCTTATGACGAAGAAAAACGAAGTGGTTATAAATAAACTTTTATCTTTTTACTCGATTGCCAAGAAAGTATTATTCTATGTAAAATGTGTGAAGATTGTGTCTTAAATCACACGGTGGCAACACACTTAACGCCATAATGTATGTGTTACAGACTAAGCCGTAAAATGCCACCATGTTATTTATGTCCTCAGTTCCTGAGTCAGCCTACTGGGAGTTTCACAAAGTTACTACATTTTTGTACAAATAAGTGGCCACGTTACTAATGTAATTTATGAAGTCACAATATTTTCTCTGAAATCTTTGGTATTTATTTTGTGAAGCTATTCTAGTTTTTTGCCTCGAGTGGTTAGCGTATGTAATTTCTCAACACCAGTCTGTTGTCGATGCCGGGTCGGACTAAAGTGTTACCTGTCAGCAAATTCTCAATAGCAGCACGGAGTTGGGATTATGCACGGTGTATGGCGATAGGCTCACATATCACATAGGACCTAAACAGAATAAAAGTTTGCAGCCCTAGATAATGCAGACTAAGTTATATTTAGTGTTTAGTTGATATTTTTTCAGAATTCCATTCCTGTGCAATGTTTTAACTGAAGCAAATTTAAATAAAGCGACCGTGGCGCAATGGATAAGGCATCGGTCTTACGACCGAGAGGACGTGTGTCCGAATTTTGGCCATTACGCCACGCAAGTGAACTTCCTATAAACACAAGCGAATTAAGCTTAGCCAGAGGGGGTGAACAAGAATACTAGTATTTTGTATTTGTAAATTACTGGTAAGTTTTGAAAAAAAAAAACTTTTTTCATATTTGGCTGCTGTGTATTTACATTATTATACATATCGTATAAACAATGACAGAGAACGAGTTGGGTTAAGCTGACATTAAATTCTCATAACTGTAAAAATGGCTCACAAATTCGTACGAATACACGCGCCACAGAGGTTTTGCTTGTACACACGGCCACGCATCATGCTATACATTGCCAATGAAAGACGATCTCATGTTGTATAGACTTCGTATAAAAAACAGGATCAGCATTGTACTGAAAATGTATAACTTGATGTGTAGACGCCGTTAGTGTACATATTTGCAAAGCTTTATTGGATTTATGTCAAATATTTTTGTTCGACGGAATATTATCGTTTCTATGAATAGTAAACGCTTTGGCATATTTGTATAGTCATGCTTTTATTGCAAGTAAACGTTTTCTATTATTTGTACATAAGATATTGATGTGCGATGTGTGTAATTTACATTTGATGGCACGAGAGTAAAAAAAATGTTTATTTCTGTTAAAACTTTTTGCAGCTTTACATTATACAGCATTAAAAAATACTATCTCGTATATGCAACTAACGCGTGGTCTTGGGTCAATTCTCGGTTGAGCAAAAATGTTATTGGAGATTTCAGTCAGGGAGTTATCAATAGCAACATGGAGTTGGAATTGTGCCCAGCGAATGCTGAAAGTCTGACTCCCAATTACATGAGATATAAACATAACAGATGAAGTATGGGTATTATAAACCTTTGCCATGTTTGGTGAACTGATGTTATGTTACAATAAAAAAAATACTGCATTCAATCCGTCGAATAAAAATAATCTGTTTATTGATCACCCATTTTAACTCGAAAAAAGATCGAACAACAATACTGAGGTGTACAATACAAACATATAGAGTAAATTCGACCGGCCCGAGTTTTATGCCAAACAAACGTTGAATGAGAAGAAATATCGAAAACCGAGTTCAACTTTGAACTTTGGCAGTGAAATCGGCACTTAATTCAACTGAACAAATACGTTTACATTTTATCAACCAGACAATAGCTACTCGGCAGCTTTACAAAACCAACTTCACCAAAAGGTATTTAACAATCTTTAAGTCTCTGAAACGACCGTTTAACGATTTCTTGATTTTTTTTAATCATTATTACAATATTGAGCTATTTCCTTAAAATATCTCTATCCACTTTACATAAAAGCGTACAGAGGCGGTCTTTATGCTTAAGGCAAATGAATTGAACTCAGTTATTGAGAAGACAATCATTTTGTTAAGGAAATCTGCATTCAGGTCATAGTAACACACATCACCATAGGCGATTATGGGTAGTACAATAAGATGTCCGAATTTGTTAAATACTGCAATCAATTTATATTATTTACGAGTTTTAATATTATTTGCAATTTAGAATCAATGTAATTGAAGTCACCAAATACTAAATCCATTTCATATAGCTTTTGCCTTATTTTAATGCCATAATTTTATTTAGCAATTCATCATTCCCAAACTACGTAAAACTTGTATAGGTACTATTTCGAGCGCTGCTGAGGTTATAAGTTGTATATGCGGCACGAGATAAAAGCTATTTACGTCTCGCGCTTTTGAGTACCTCACTACGCTCAAGTTTCTTAACTAGAACCACTCACTACAAACGTGATTCTAAAATAGAATCTTTCAATTATTCGAATTCAAAATTAGTACTCAAAGAAGAGTTTAAGAGAGCAATGACCTCACAGGGCATTGCTCTCTTAAAAATATATTCCTAACAAACTGAATTTCTGAATTGTTACAATTATGCTTGCTGGTTTGAAGAGTACAAGTTGAAAACTAAACCAGTTACAAAGGTAGAATATCTCTCTACTGTTTCACTGTGCCAGCAAATGAAAAAACAACAAAATCATGTTCTTTCTGCATAAACAAGCATGTTTTGATGCAAAGCAATTAGTATAATGTTGTTTTCAAAATAATGACTGCCGCAATAGAGATGATTCAAATTATTATGAATGGGTTCTTAATTAAGTTTTGCCGTTAATGATCTTAGAATTGATGATGTTTTAACTAGCTGAATGTTTGTATACCTTAAATGACTTACAAACACTTCACTTACAATATTTAGTTGTGTGTGTTTCAATTCATTGACTACGCTGTGTAAATTGTACATTATGTGGAATGATGTATTGGATATTGCATTTTATGTGATTTTTTATAAATTTTTGCACATTAAAAATCATACATAAGTGGCCTGATGGCATTCTCTTATAGGTTGCAGAGATGGGCATAGGTAGGTGCAGTTCAGAAAGAGGAATAATTATTGATATGTTAATAGAAGAAGTTCATAATAATATTATATAAAATACGAGTATGTATCAATATATGCCAAGATAATAATGTTGAAAACATAATATTAAAAAAACCGGCCAAGTGCGTGTCGGGCCACGCGCAATAGGGTTCCGTAGCTAGTCGTAACAACATTAAATGTACCGATTACCGACAAATAGCTAAATACCAACATTTTTTCGCCAGCAAAATTAATTGTGTTTTATGCAATTTGTATCAATAACAAAGTTATAAGTTGCGGTTGCTGAAAAAGTGCTATATCTCAAAAACTGCCGACTGTATCTCATTCAAAACAATTTTGGTTGAAAGTTTTTATTAAGATCTATAATATATATTTTTTTTAGATTTTTCACTCCTTCAAAAGTTAGAGGGGGGGACACTCATTTTAGCACTTTGAAAGCGTCTATCTTTGGAACGATTGACATTGAAAAAAAATGGTTCTAGAAACCTCAATGTAATTTTTAAAGACCTATCCATAGACCACACGTATAGGTAGAATTAAAAAATAAAATAAAATTGTTTCAGTTCAATGTATGGGGAGCCCCCCTCTAATATTAATATTATTATTTTTTTGTGTAAAAATCGTAAAGCGGTTAACAGAATACATCTACCTACTTAGTTTCAATTGTGTAGTCCTAATAGTTTCGGAATAAAGTGGCTGTGACATACGGACGGACGGACAGACAGACAGACAGACGGACAGACATGACGAATTTATAAGGGTTCCGTTTTTTGCCATTCGGCTACGGAACCCTAAAAATTAAAAATATAATATTTTATAACATAAATAAATACATCCATTTATAAATAAAATAATAATAATATATACATAATATACAGGTTAGTCTTACAAAAGAAGTTGATAATTATATTAGATGAATAAGATACACTATGATGATTCTGCTCTTTGTACATATACAATCGGTATTGTTGTTGATCGTTTAAACTGTATTTTTTTAAATAAGATTGAAAGAGAGAGTTAAACGAAAGAAATTGTAAAGAATAACATTTAAGTTCACAGCTTCGGGAACTTCACAGTGGCCTATGTGTGTGATTGAATTTATTTTATTTACTATTTTGTTTTCACAACACCTTGCTCACAGAATCAATCTTTGTCACAATCCATAACACAAAACGTAAAATAAAAATTAAAAACTACGTTAAAAAAACTGACTTCCAAAAATACTAAAAAGCTAAAAAAAACCACTTAAAAATACTATAGTTGTAGAATATAAATAACATTTATTTCATCGTCGTTTTCATTTGTTTCTCATTGTCATTTATCGTTATTTCTGATTTATTTACGTAGGTTAGTAGTTAGTAGGATATCGTGTAGAAATTTATTTGTTACACCATTTTATTTCTATAAGTAGTTTTTTTTTTTCATATAGGGCTTGGCACCGACTTCAAACCAAGCAGTAAGCGGAAAGAATAAGTAGTTAGTAAGTAAGTAGAGGAAAGTGTTATAAATTGCGTAAGTTATTTTTTGCTTTTTAGTTGTTAAATTTATTGTTTTTAGCTTTATATATTCTAATTTAGTATTTTTTTATTTATTAAACTATTTTTGCGCATTTTAGTATTTTTAAGTGGTTTTTTTTAACTTTTTAGTATTTTTGGAAGTCGGTTTTTTTTAACGTAGTTTTTTAATTTAATTTTTTGCTTTTTAGTGATTTAACTATGGGTAGGCTTACGAAAGGTGCTGCGCGCCTCAAAAAATATAGATCCCTTGAAAAAATATTGAATGAAATATTGATCTCCTAGACATAAAAAAAGCTCGTCTTCAAAGTAATGCTTCGCGTAATGCTATTTCACGTTCTTTAAAAACACAAAAAGAACGTGAAGAACGTCTATTGGCTATGAAAATTTATTCAAAATCACGTTCACGACATAAAACGCTGGAACAATATGAGGCTAGACTAACTAAGACTTAAGAGCGTCTTTCATGGTCTTTTATGAGATATATGTGGCTTTAAGTCGTGTGGAGAATTTAGATGGTGTGGCATTAATTTATTTGGAGCCGTCAAAATTACTGAACAGACCAGATGATGACATGATGAAGCACTAAAGGAAATGCAAAGATTAAGGCAGCTAAATCAAGATTAAATATTTTATTTCTCCTCGCCTACATCATTGAAGTTGAGGTTATCAATAATTCGGGTGGTATGTTTTCTCTTCTTTTGGTTTTTATTTTATTACGTGTGTACCGGTTTACGTAATGTTTTTTTGTTCGACGCGAAATATCTGATGGTTCAGGTGCACCAGGCGGAGAACGCACACCCATGTTACTCTGGGCAAAAGGGCTGTAGGCTATGATGTGAAGTGTTCGCTTATTATTTATTTAACAATCACAGAACATCATTAAACACTATTAAACCTAAACGTTAATGAGATTTACCTTCAAGGTCAACCTAATAGCCTCAAGGAATACTATTCTTTATCCATATGTATGTATAATTTTGAAAGAATTTTCTCTGAACTCCTAACCTTTGAGGAGTTGTACCTTCCATCATCAGCTCATCCATAGGAAATCATCATCAAACGCAAATAATTGAACAAACTGTATGATATTGTCTGAAACGTAACAGTTATATGCTTATAAATTTAGTGTTCTTCTCGATTTCCTTGGGATCCCATCATCATATGCTGACTAGATGACTAGGGTACTAACTTGAATATATACCCTAACGAACAAAAAAAGAATTACGCAAATCGTTAAATAAATGTTAAAGTTATCGACATACTAATATACAAAGTATCGTCAAAATGACATCGTCCAAATAACAATAATGCTTACAAAATAAAAACTACTAGACCAAACTGAAAGAAATTTTTATGGGACCACCTGGCAGCTATTTTGCATCGAACAAAAAAGAATCACGTGAATCGGTCCATTAACCGCGGCGTAATCGATGTACATACATAGAAAAAAAAAACATACCGGCCGAATTGAGAACCTCCTCCTTTTTGGGAAGTCGGTTAAAAATTATATCACATACTCAGAATTTGATGAGATAGAAAATAAATGAAACACAGAAACGCGTCAGTTTGATGTATCACAATAAATTGAATGTCACAAGGATTTATGAGATAAAACACTGTGACGTAAAAAAAGATAATTCAAAAGGAATAAAAGTCTTTGATTCTCACACAGGTGGAGCAAACTGTGTATAATAACGACTGTCGATTCAATTGTTAAGATGTTTAAATTTTAGATGTTATCGAAGTTAAAGTCATGTCATATGAAACTGGCTACTGACCCGACTTCTGAGTGGAGTTTCATGTATTAATCACTGTTTTACCCGCGTTTTACGTCACTGTTTCGCAACCGTTGCGTTTAGCGTAATGTTAAAGCCCACCATATTTTATCAATTTCTTTTATATCTTGTATAGCTGCACCTCTCTTTTTGGTCTTAGCGTAATATTATAAATAGCTTAATAAATATTCTTAATAATTCGTGAAAATCTTATTTCTATACCAATATTACAAAGAAAGGTAAGTAGGAAAGATTTTTTTGCTTGTTAGTACGGAATAGGCTCTGAATATTACTAGTCTGATGTTAAAGAAATTTAATATAGAGACAGACTAAGGTCCCAGAAAAAAACATACGCTAAGTTTAGGCTTTTAATAAGTAGAGTAACTGCTCTTTTATTTTACATCTCTCAGTGGTGTATGGTCTCGATCGACTGAACTTCAGAAACTCATAAAAGGCATTCGCTCATGCCTCGAGTGACTTGGATTTAATATCCGCTGAGATTCTTTGTAGTTTACAGCGCAAGTAATGCTGATGACAAATATACGTATGAAAAATGTATCAAAACATCACAATAAGACATGTCAGAGGCGTATAACACCTATCTTTCACCTTTTTTTTTCCAAATCCTTTGCGATAGGTGGTGAGCCTTTAGCCATCTACGGTGCACAATGCCGGGCTTCGTGCTGCTACTAAGAATTCCTCAACAGCGAAAACCCAATTAAAGTTTTTCCGAGAGGGGGAATCAAAGCCGAGACTTCCAGATCTGCAGTCGCATCTGACAAACGCTAATTCTGTCAAGTTGGTGTAAGACGGCTACTTAAAAAAGCTCTGTTTGTCCTTGAAAATTCAATTCACATCTATCAGCTGCAGTGAACAGGCACACATAAAAGGCATTTGCTCTCGCCTCGGGTGACGCCGATTTAATATTCGCTGAGATTATTTGTAGCTCACAGCAAAAAAATAAACAAATTTATTAAGCTTTTAACTTTAAAGAATGTTATATATTTTTTAAATAAAATTCACTAGTTATTGGAAAATATAAATTACTAGTATTATTGTTAACCCCTCTAGCTAAGCTAATTTGCTTGTGTTAAGAAGTTCACGTCCGTGGTGTAATTGTCAGGATTCAAGTACACGATCCGTCGATCGTGAGACCAATGCTTTGTCCATTGCGTCACCACGTAACTCCATCGAAGTGAAATAGGAACAGAGAAATATTTAAAATATTAGTAGTATTAAAAAATAAATATTTCACAACTCACACACAACGCCATCTAGTACCAAACTAAGCAGAGCTTGTAATATTGGTACTAGAATATCTGATACTAATACATATATACTTTTCTTTTGTAAATACATACATATTATACATAGAAACACCCAGACTAAGACAAATCCCCATGTTCATGCACACAAAGATTTGTCTTAAGTGGGAATCGAACCCACGACCTCGGCGTCGCAGGCAGGTACACTACCTACTCCGCCATCCGGTCATCAAATTAAAACTAGTGAAATAAACTCGTACAAAAAAGCCTCCGAAGCAAATACCAATTCCATGGCACAACATCTATGGTACTCACAAAAGATACTTGAAGAAGAATGCAAAGGCACTTTATCTGCCTTTATTCTAGTCTAATGATCTGAGGTAAAATGTTTTTAAAATTTGGGAGGTTCTTTCCTAAAGTTCAACAAGCGCACAAGAGAGACGATGCACTTAAAGTAAGTATAATAAAATAAATATACCTACTACAGCTGCATCGAGTTTCAGAAACGTGAGCTCAATGGATATCGGATAACTTCCAAGCAACATATCCTTCCAATAGAATGTTGACTGCTTTTTGATGTTGAAAAGTTGTAGTACATATACATTACATAATATCATTACCCGTCTATATTACCCAGAAGGGGGTGGAAGAGGTGTTTACACCCACACTGTAATGTTGAGGACCCATGAGATTAAAGAGGCCTATCGACATCCAATGGACGCAATTTCAACTCCGTGCTGCCATTAAGAATTATTAACCTATACCTATTTATTTGAATTTTATTATAAAATGTCCAAATCTATCAATTGATTACAACGGTGTCCATTAATTCAAGACAGATAATTTTAAAAAGCCTGCTGCAGCTGAACAAATAAGGCCTAAGTATTCATTCTTTTTTAAAGTACTAAGTGTTGCTAAGTTCATGTGTTGCCTCAATTACAAGATAACGTACCTACAATAAAGTTATTATAATGATTTCCTAAAATTATAACAACACAAACAAATGTTGAGTTTATACTATTAATTTAGAGCAATTTGTCTGCCAACCTCTTTGAACCTATAATTACGAAAACTCGTGGGTGATTCGAATCTTTTGCGGGAAATTAGCATTACGCAAGTATGGCCACGGTTTCAACGAACTTCATTAAAATGTATGATTAAAATTTATTTCAAAATGAATGTTTAATTAAACATACACCTACCTAATATGAGATAGTATTGTTAGCGGATGACACTTCTTTAGTTTTTAAGGTAAAAAGACAACAATCAGTAATTGACGATGTAAACAATGCTTTATCAAAAATAGTGAGCTAATAACTTGCTTTTAAATGGTAGTAAAACAAAATATTTTTACAAAAAATGTTAAGCAAATCAAAACTAGTGTGGTGATGGACAATGAGGAATTGGAAATGGTCAATAAGGTTGTCTTTCTTGGTATACCATTAGACTCTAAATTACAATGGGCCCACATATAGAAACGTTGTCTGGTAGACTCAGCTCAGCAGCTTACGCCGTAAAAACAATTCGTCAACTGACCGATGTTGACACTGCGCGTTTAGTTTATTTTAACTATTTTCACAGTATGGTTTATTGCTTTGGGGTAGTGCCGCGGATATAGATTCAATATTTGTGCTCCAGAAACGAGCTATTCGAGCTATCTATATGATGAGTCCCAAGGAGACACTAAGAAATAAATTTTAAAAGATACATATTATGACGTTACATTCTCAATACATTTACGAAAATTTAATGTACGTTCACAAAAATCAAACGAAATTTAAGAAAAATAGTAATCTCCATAAATTAAATCTAAGGAACAAAACCAAACTCGCTGTGCCCACTACTAGGCTCCATAAAATCTCTAACTCGTTTCCAGGTCAATGTATACGCTTTAACAATAAACTTACTTTAGACGCAATAGAATTATCGATAGGTAAATTTAAAAAATATGTTAAAATTAGATTATATCAAAAAGCTTACTACAGTATTTCAGACTACATGAATGATAATAGTATTTGGAAATGAATTGCTCTTCTAATGTGACTTTTATATGTACTTTTATATTGTTATATTTTTTATTTTAAAAGATGGTGCACATGAGTTTCTCACCAGCTCTTCTCATAATGCAATACCCATCGGAGCTAGTACTTGGATTGATTTTAATTCGATTCTAAACAGTTTGATTAAAATTAATCTGAGCCCCGGTTATTCAAATCATTGTAATAAGTATAATTTAGTATTATTTATGATTTATTTTTATATCATTTTTTGTAAAGTTATGACGTGTTCAAGCGCCTCCTATGAAAATAAATGATTTGAATTTGAATTTGCATTTAATAATATTCACTTACCTATACAGGGTGGATGCGACATAGGGTAGAGTTTGTTGAAACCACAGATTCTAAAAATAGTTTATGCTCAGTTTAAAAAAAAACTATTTGATGTTCATTTCACGAAGAAAAATAACAAGAAGTAATATTAATGTAGGATCTTCTTGAAGGAGTACTACTGTACCTACTTGAATTTTTGGCATTCTTGCGGAAAATAAACGGTGTTAATTAGTATTTCTAAATGAGAGTGTTAATTACTTAAAGTACTGGTGATTAGAGCCGTGTCATTAATTTTCTTCATTTCATAAATTCAAAATTAATTAGTAGTAAAAGTTTTCTTTTTCATCTTGTACAGGTGACAACCAAAGTGTTCACCATGATATAAAGGAAAATTAGATAATTTTGTACACCTATGTTTTTGCTGGATCGAGGACGTACACAGATAATCATATTCTAGAACGGCCATTACTTGACTAAGAGCCTAAAAGGAAATGAAGCAAGCCAATGATACCTTTATAGGAACTCATATAATATTTTAAGTTATACTTTGCCTTACTTATATTGCTATTTGTTTAAAACTGCACCAGGAGTCAAATTTAATACAAAGACTATGACGAAGCTAAAAGAAAGTGTAATGATTTTGGCAGTCTATGTTTGTATGTTTAACCATAGATTTTAATGAATGAGATGTCCATAGATATAAGAATGGCCCGGGTGTTTTATCTCAATGTTACATAGACATGGTTGGTGTCAAATTAAAGGTCCTGGTGAGCATATTACAGAAAAAGTATATCCACATTATAGTTTGAGTCAACATTTACGTTTACAATGCGGTCAACCACTTCGCACGGTCCTGTCTTTTCAGTTCTATCCGTTGACGGGTTACAGTTTTTTAAACGTTGCCAGATTGTTTCAACAATGTAGTTTAAAATACGAGCCTAATCGAACTAACGTTGAATTTGTGAGAAGGTATGAAAACAGATAACTATGCATTTTTGAACTCTTGGCATACTGGCAAGTCCACTAATAGCAACGCACACCAAGAATTTCAAGATATATGTAGAGTTGCATGTGAACTGAATTCAGGTCGAAATAACTATTTAGATACTCAGAAGTTATACTTACGTTAGTTGTATTTTTTTAAAAGCTTTTATTTAACTTGCAATGTTTGTATGTGAAGGTCGAATCTTGCAAGTTAAATTTGACCCACTTTTCGGTGTCCGATTGAGCTGAAATTTTACATACCCCTTAAATTATTTATTTAAAATATTATTATTTTAAATTATTATTTTTAATGTTTAATTTTTATGAAATGGTTATGACTGTTACAATTTATTATTTATTTAAATTATTAATTTTCATTTTAATTTCTATTTCTACGCCTAATTATAATATAATATGACATGTTATGTAAGTTTTAAGATTGTCTGTTTTTTAAGTATTTTATTATGTATATATTTCAAATTTTAATTGCACGTACTTATTAATGTAGACGCTGTGGTCTCCTCTTATTGAGGAAACACTTTGCTTTATCATTGTGAATGTAACTATTGTTAATGTCTAGTGCACAGATATAGATCTACATAGATAACGCAAATGCATGTACTTCGCGTGTCTCAACCCCGACCAAGCGTCGAGGTTGGTCGCCGCTAACTTCAGTCCACGCGCGTCTTTTGTCAGAGAAAATCATAGCGGACGGCTCCAGTTGAACGTACTGGGCGGATGGGCATCGGCGGCATAGGTGTCTTTAAATCGGTTTGGATTTCCCGTCACTAAATTTCGGCTGTGACGTCACAATAGGTATTAAAAGTCGGCACGCTTGGTTTCAATACAAATCGTGATACTTGCGTTATCTATGTAGATCTATATCCTGTGGTCTAGTGTATTTCTTGTTGTAGATCCTATAAACAAATAAATAAATAGATATATTGTGTTATATAATATTAATGTTGAAAAATTAAGAATCCAGCAGGACTCAAACCTGCACCCCCTGGGTATACGCCCCAAGTGCTTTGCCAATTCAGCTATGGATTCGTATGCTGCTAGACTCGAAATTTACCTATGACGCTGACACAAAAAGAGAGTAAACCACTTTTATTTATGTGTGTTACATGCTTTTCCTGGCAATAAGGTTTATCTAACACCTCTAAAATTAGGGCTAAATATACAACACGAATCAATTACGTGTAATGAACATCAAATACATAATAATATCTAATAATATTGAACCAATATTTGAGGCAAAATCTGGCGATATCAAAGAAGGAAAAATTGATTAATCCCTCACGTGTCGTAAGAGGCTTCCAAATTATTTATAGCACCGAAAGGTTGCTTCCGGATTTCACCCTAATCTAATTAATACATTTTTATTAATGAGTGCGAAATACGATTTGTTATTGATCTCGTGACGGTAAAAGGCAACTAGTGTAGGGGAACGGGTGTGATGTTCATTCACCACAAAGTGATATTGTAATTTAATGCACGACAATGCTCGTTCCGATACCGCAGTAATCGTGCAGGATTATCTGCACGAGGTTGGAATTCCAGTTTTGCAGGGGGCAGCTAGAAACCCAGACCTGAATCCAATAGAGCATCTCTGGGATGAACTAAAACGACGAGTACGGTTACGTGATCCTGCCCCAGCAACTCTACAAGACCTCCATGATGTTGTAATTGAAGAATGGAATAGAATTCCTCAAGATAGGGTGGTACGGCTGATTGGGTCTATGCAAGAACGAATGGAAGCTGTTATAAGAGCAAGGGGGGGTTGCACTAGGTTTTAAGTAGCATTTTTTATAATTTCTTTTGTTGTTTTGTAATTTTAATTGCCTGTTTTAGATTGAATATTTTTGCCAAATAACGATATTTTTTTCACTTTACACATGCACCTTGTTTTTATGTTTAACGATTGTAATTGAATGCATATTTCTGTATTTACTGTCACTATACCTACCAACCTTTCAAATAAATAGCATAAAACAACCATACAAAGGATTAACCGCGACATAAACCGAATTGAATTAAATTTTTGCAAAGGTGCGATTTTTTTGACGTCGAGTGTATATTTATAATATATATTATTCGTGAATAATGTTATGTATGTATATGTTATGTATATGTAGTTATATTTATATTTTGTATTTTCTACTTAAGTTGTACACTTATCTTGCCCTCTATGGCATCATCGTCTCCTCTATTGCTCTAGGTTTGCTGGAAGAGAACTCAAGCACTGAGTTAAGCTCGCCTTTTGTATACTCTTACTGTAATATGTTTATATTTCTGTAATCTTTTGTGTACAATAAAGTGTTAAATAAATAAATAAATAAATAAGATGTCACCTGATTCTTTCGTTAATGAAATCTTGAACAGATTAATAAGATTCGTGTTTATGTTCGAACGATCGACAAATTTAGGAAACGGTCACAATAGAAATAGAAATGTTTATTTCGTAAAAACATGGTAACAAAAAGATGGTACAATTCAATAAGAGGACACAACATGTTTTACCGCATAAACGGTATGTAAAATATGTATAATAATATAATGTTATATCTATGTACTAAGATTATATTAAAATTATAGCACTAATATGTAAAAATGTAAAGCACTAATCTGCCATTGTTGGTTAAATATTTACAGACGCACAGACGGTGACCTCTCTTCTGCAAATTCAGGGATAATGCGCCCAAATCAAATGTATCGATTAATAAATTATTATCAACGGAACCACATTGTAACCAAGGGTTACCTGTAGGTATGCTAAAAAAACATTAATTATTTTTTTTTTGTCATTTTGTTTTTTTTTATTCAGATATACATATATATATATATATATATATATATAATTATCTAATTAATAATTAAACTTCGCATCCAAAAAGAAGAAATTACATCACAGTACCAGAAAGCATTTGTATTCCTTGCGTTTACTACGCAAAACTACGCGTTCTTGTTGTTGTTTCTAGTAGTGGGTCTAGCTAAAATATTCAGTTGTCAATTTAGTTTTTATGTTGTAACAATGTGTCAATTTGCATAATATCTATTCAAGTGCATAATTTAAGTTGTTTATAGGGAGAGGAAGGCTATTTAACCGTAAAAGAGTTATCTTACTAGTACGGGCAATAGCGCGAATTTAACATATGAAAACTACCTACTATTGTGACAAAATTAATTATTATAAAACAGAAACTCGCTTGCGTTTGTTAAGTGCGTGTTAAAAACAACTGTGCTACATTAATAGTTATTTTTACTAGATTGCCAGTGTACGTAACTTTGTATAACTAATTTATTAGATGTAATATTTGCGAGTGCTGAGTTTTCCACGATCAGTGATCTTTGACCGATAGGCGCGGCGCATCAAAGTGATAACTTTATTATAACATTCGTGTGTTATTTTCACTGCATAGTACCTAATTGAACAGTGCTATATATATACTATTTTAACCATCTACAAATTATCAATTTCAAGAATACGTTTAATATTTCATAGCACCATATTTAATAACGAGTTCTAGAAGTTTCAATTAATATGACAATTGTTGAACATAAGTTGAACAACAATAGCGGCAAAATCAGCGAGTGAAATTTACAAGTTAGCAATTTATTAATTAATGTAACCAATTGTCTATGTTGTAATAATTGCCAAGAATTATAGCGTCGTATAATTAATCTAAGCGTTTGTTAAAGACTTAAAGGAAAATTAAAATTTCATCGCTTTGTTGTGAAAACAAATGAAAAGTTTTATAGTAATATCTTAAAATTACCGTAGAGAAATGACCAAAACCTGTTTTTTTCACAAAGCTTGTGTCACGAGTTTAAGTTATAATTATTTCCTAGTTGTATGTATGACGGTTTTAACCAAATAATGTGACCTAAATTAAGCCTGCTTGAATTACAGAGACGACATGAATAACTAACCAGTCACAGAAAATTGTTTTCACGAAATGAGCTTTTTACATTTGTATTATAAATATTTTTCCACGATAACTCGACTACTTTCCCGTTTTGTGAGCCCGCTTATAGCAATGAATATTATTTTAAAATGATTTTGAAGTAAAAACATTAATGAAATCAAGTGTTTTGATGGATGTTCTAATAAATTAAATCCAAAAAATTCAAGATATGTTTAGTCAAATACGAGCACCCATCCTTATCATTACGAATATTATAAATAAGAAAATAACTCTGTCGTGACAGTCTGCCTCGGACGGATTCTCGGCTAAATTACTAAACTGATCTTTATGAAAATTGATATGGAGATAGATCAAGATCTGAGAAAGGAAATAGCCTACTTTACATCGATATACCTACCAAGTGGACGAGGCCGAATGCGAAAACTAGTATAATATAACTGAATGTAGAGGAACTGGGTGTGATGTTCCTTGACCACAAAGGGAGGTCCCTCCGACCAGGCTTGGAAGTGTTATTGCCTGGCGGATAGCATACGCCAACCGTGCACTCTGTCTGACGGTAGCGTAAGGGAAGTGGTATATCTGTACACTCTCTGTGAACACTTCGTTATCGCGATTCAGCGCTCTTTGACATATGTGACATGTCCCTTTCACGTTGTTAATGTCATCCGTCATTTATTATGTGCCAGGGTGCCAACACACTGGATACAGAAAATTTTAAATCAATTCAGTGCAAAAGCACACAGCCGTCATTGTGAGTATCGTGACTGATAACTGAATAATAATATTGACCCAATCTTGTCTTTTGTTCAATCGTAATAGAATATTAATGTGAGTTGATTTAGGACCAAATATAAGTAAACATTCGAGGCACAAAGACCTTGTTCCCTAGATAATAAAATTAGTTGACAAAATGTATGATAGAAATCGTTCATAGAATAGGCTTTAATATTATACAAAATATTTTTAAAATTCCGTAGTGTCTACAAGAAGCCCTTATAGTTTTGCCATGTCCGTCTGTCCGAGGAATAGCGTCGAAACCGGTAGTGTTAGAAAGCTGAAATTATGCATGAATAATGTAAGTTGACTATGCCAACAAAGTGGTAAGTTGTAAAATATTTTTTTTCGAGTACCTACTTCTCCTACAAGTAATGAATGAAGTGATGATTTTTTTTCTCCCCTCTATCCCATAATGAAGGGCATAGTTAAATCAGAACTATAAAAAAAAAAATGTTTTTTTTCTTATTTAGAGATCCGTTTGCGAGATAATTAACTTTAAAGCGCAAATTTTTGCTGCAACGGCTGACTACGGAACCCTACATTGCGGGTAGCCCGACAACATCTTGGCTAGTGATTTTCTATTTAGTTGTATATTACATAATTAAATTAATAAATTAAAAAATTAACCATTTTTGTGTGACAAACCGTCTAAGCTGAACAGCAATAAACAGTACAAAAGCAATATGTCATGGCAATTTCATTAGTTACAGTAAGTAGACAGCTGCTGACATTTGCGAGTAGAGCCTAATTTGTTTCTGCCGAACTCAACACAACTCACCAAGTTGGAACTCCTGACCCATTTGTACCCTGTGTGGGATAATCACAGGTTCCACTACCTCATTGCGATATTTCAATGCATTCACGTTCCCTCTAATATAAAAGGTTGAAATATAATTTTTATTAGTCGGCTTTATTATTAGAAACTAGCGACCCGCCCCGGCTTCGCACGGGTACAATGCTGATACTAAATACACTACAGAAAAACTGTGAACGTTGTATATAAAAACACAGCGGCCCGCTCCGGATTCGCACGGGTATAATATAATATAATAGCCTGTGTCACTCACTGAAAATATGATTAAAATCGATCCAGTAGTTTTGATTTATTCATTACTGCCCGTGGCCCGCACGCGTTAAATTTGGAGTAAAACAATTCCCCTTTCCCTATACCATGAAGATTTCCTGCTATCTTTGAAATATTCATACACAACATTTTTACTTATTTACTTTTTACATTTCTCAGCTCTATATCTATCCCGAAGCTGACTGAGTCGAGCCTCACGCTCTACTGACAATTCTCTGACCCTCTGAACAGGCTCGCTCTCGCCGCCCCGACCGGCCGATACAGCCGCGAACGCTACGTCCCGCAATTTTTAAATTTGTAATATCTTCGAAAATATTCATTTAAATCACATGCTGTAAAGGGCAATTTTTATCTACATGAAATGCAAAACGTATTTAATGTATTTAATTGGATAAGGAATGATACTGTATCGTTTAAAATAGCTTGGTAAATAACACATATTTTTTTTGTAATATGTAAAAGATAAAAATGGTTACTGTGGGTTATCCGTAGGAGATAAACATATGCTATTGCAGATTTTTTTATTTATCTTTTTAAGATAATTATACAATTCCGTAGTACATAAATTTGATCTATCTCGTAAGGTTTAGCCAGCGTTAGCAATGTAAGCGCAGAAAAATATGTTTGTTACGACATCACATTACAAATCTTTAAATTTCTCGGCTTTTCTCTACTATAATATGCATGTATTATACATAAAAACCATCCTCTTGAATTACTCTATTTATTAAAAAAACCGCATCAAAATCCGTTGCGTAGTTTTAAAGATCTAAGCGTATATAGGGACATAGAGACAGAGAAAGCAACTTTGTTTTATACTATGTAGTGATGATGTTATTATTATCTAGTGACAATTTTAGCATAACGTCTCATCAAAGGCAAAATCAAACTGTGACCGTGTTAACCGAGTAATAAAAAAACCAGCCAAGTGCTAAGTACATCTAAATAAATGTTTTTCTTAATTCTTTATTATATTGGAGTTAATTGAATGAAAGGTAAAATGCGGTTTACGATTTATTACGTATTAAAAAAAAAAAATATTTGATCTCGTTCAAACCAATTTTAAGTGGAAGTTTGCATGATAATATACATCATAATTATATTATTTTAACATTTATCATTCCCTTATTTAAGTCAGTTTAGTTTAGTAATTGAAGTAATTCAGTTTAGAAAAAAACTATATTTAAAATCTCAATATCATTTTTGAAGACCTATCCATAGATCTCACACGTATGGGTTTGATGAAAAAGAAAATTTGAGTTTCAGTTCTAAGTCAGTCTTTGTTTTTTTTCTATTTTTGTATAAAAATCTTAATGAGGTTCTCCGAATACATCTACTTACCTAGTTTCCTCAGTATAGCTCTTATAGTTACCGAAAAAAGTGGCTGTGACATACGGATGGGCAGACGGACAGACATGACGACTCATTGAGGGTTCCGTTTTTTGCTATTCGGCTACGGAACCCTAAAAAACAGCAAAGTGCGTGTCAGGCCACGCGCAAAAGGGTTCCGTAGTCTGCCGTTCAAACTCCGTTTCAACATATGGACTGAAAAGGAGTTAAATAAATATTATTTTTGAGCCCTTATTACTTGTGATCTATGAAATTTGAGTTACACGCTATAAATTTCCTTTGCAACTGTCACAATTTTCAGATTTTTTGAGTAAAAATTAGCTCTTCAAAGTTTATATTCGCGGAAACGCTAACTTGAGAAACTATCTTAGAAAGCCCTATTTTTTTTTTGAAAACCCTTTATTACGATACCCCACACTATACAGAAGTTGACAGGAAAAAAAACATCCCCACTTTACATGTCGGAAGTACCCAAAACAATTTTTGTAAAGTTTTTTTTGCACACTTTTTTGAAATAGTTAATTCATATTAACACAAAGTATTAGCTTTCTGGCACCAAACGTTTTGACGCTATGCTTCAGACAGACAAAGAGACGGACATGACGAAACTATAATAGTTCCGTGTAGATACGAAACCCTAAAAACTATAAAAATATCATTTTAGAAGATGCATTTAGGAGTCGGGATTAATTTTATGAGCGTTGCAAGTTTCTTAAGAGCTGTTACGCTATCTTACAGTACTTATCTATCTGAACTTACCAGATATAAATTTAAAACTACTGTAATATAAAACAAAGTAGGCAATAAATGTAAATCAGTAGTCTAACCATCAATTAAGGTTGTTGTAACAAAGAACAATTTTCATGTCAGAATGTTAAAGCAGATTGTTGTACCGAGAACATGAACCTACGAATTAATCGTTTTAAAGAGTTTGCTTTTCTGTTTTTTCTTCAGAACTGCGCAGTAAATTTATTTTCTTGTGGTTCTTGTATAGTTTACTATTATTGTTTAATATCACACTTTTGCCGCATAGGTGGTATAAATAAAATACGTGTAATTATTCTTTTTACATTTATTATAGGGAACAACTTAAAAAATAATTCAATGAGAAAATTGAAAATGTGGATGATGATTGGCTGACCCATAGAAATCTTAATAACTAGTCAATAGAAATGCTATCGACTATCTTTTAACACTGGGACGCATGTCGCCGTTTTTCAAATACCACTTTTTGTATTCCTGCAAACAAAATTATTCTTTTTGGCGATGACATTAAGACGACAATTCCTCAACTCGCACTTGTGTTCGATTAGACTGATGCGCTTGTATTCCTGCAAACAAAATTATTCTTTTTGCGATGACATTAAGACGACAATTCCTCAACTCGCACTTGTGTTTGACTAGACAGATGCGCGGCGACAAGGTCACGCGTCTTTGACATTTCTATTGCCATTATTAAGATTTCTATGGGCTGACCCTATCCTATGGGACCTATACATATCAGATGAAATGTGGGTGTTGTACCTTTTTGAGTAATACAGGTTGGATTTTATGTTATTTTATGTTATGTGCGCAAAATGTTTGGACGTGTGTGTGTAATGTGTGAATGTGCTACCAGGTCGATCTTTATGATTTTTCTGAGATGTAGATTAACATGATTATATGCACTTTATATCGACTCATTTTAGCTGACTTATTGACACTTTATTCGAACATTTTCAATATCTATTAAAAATAAGACCACAGTCAGTAATACAAATATCTCTAAACAACAATAAAGTCTTCTTTGATACTTAAAAGTTCATTTGTTATCTATTAAATGGTTACACGTGTCAGTAACTTAGAATACTGAATGAGTTGTAAACCATTACGTAATGTTGGTGGACATAAAATTAAGATGGCACTCAAGTTAAAAGTACTTGTGTATCTCGTTAAACCAAATGCTGTAATCAGAGCATGTCATCAAGTTCCAACGTTTGTAATCGAGGGTAAGAATTCATTGACATTGAATCATTTAATGGGTATGTACAATAAGTATTTAATTACAAAAGAACCATATGTATTAGTATCAGTTATTCTAGTACCCATAGTACAAGCTCTGCTTAGTTTAAGACTAGATGACGTTGTGTGTATGGAGAGTGATATTTATTTATTATTTATTATAACTTCACTGTTTAGTTCGGACAAAACTATAAGCGTGTTTAAGTGAACGAGTGAACTACAATTCAAGCACTATTAAAAACAACAACTACATAGAACCATAAACAACACGGTTTGTTCGCACGTTTTAAGACAAATTCTTGTTTTGAATGCTGTGCTTTAATAATTTTATTAAAGCCAATAAATTTACTCATAAGTTTACGTAGCTATTACATATCTTGCAGTAGTTGGACACAGCTGTTTTGGAGCACAAAACCTTTTTGATAAACAATTATGGTTCAACAAAACTATACTTCTCTCATATTGGTTACTTAGCAAACTAGCCACGTAACCGTTTTACTATTAAATAACATTTAATATGTTAAGTATCCTTCAATAGTTGCCTTGTTGGTCTAGTGGTCGGTGTATGCGTCTTCAAACGCGAAGTCTCGAGTTCGATTACTAGGTCGAGCAGGTGTTATTAATATAATAAATATCACACAACGCCATCTAACCCAAATGACAATATACAATTAAACAGCATCACACAAACAAATTTACAAATCCGCTTGATTTTGAAAATCGTAATTATTTAACCATTGGATAAATTAAAACTAATAGTAATCGATAATATGTGCATTATTTTATTAAAGGGATATTTTTAATATGAAAACTGTGAGTTGTATAGAAGTTCGATTTTTTTTTAGTGTTCAGCTACTTTTGCAGCTGACAGTACTTTGACTGGACCATCAGTAATATAATACTATTAAAATAGCCCCAAACAGACCGATTGCGTATTTTTATAAGATGGTGGTTACATAAAAGGTGTTCCTAAATTCTAAGGGAACTTAAAAGCAGGTGTTATTTAAACAATACATAGCATAATTTTCAAAAGGAACGAAATCGGATTGTATTAGTTATAGCCATATCATATCTAAAACACTTAAATGCATGGTTGTATGTGCCCATTTTGTCAAAAATTGTTTTAATTATTTTAACTAGCTGTTGCCCGCTACTTTGTCCACGTGGAATTCGATATTTTCATGCTATTTTCTACAAAATTATGAAACTTCCCTCTTATTAATTCAACCCCAAATTTACCATCTTTTCCAAAAAACCTATCACATTGCTGGTTCATGTCGTGCCTATATGTAGAATGTTATGCAATTTCCTTCAGAATTGACTAGGTTCCCAAATAAATTTACAACCCCAAATTAAACCCCTTAGGGGATAATATTTCCAAAAAAAATTCTTACAGTTCATTTACGATATAAAAAACCTATATGGACAATTTCATGTACTTATCTTTAAAATTGACAAAGATCCCCAAACACCCCCTAATTAACCCCCTTAGCGATAAAATAAAAAGATACAACATATACCAGATTTTAAGATAGACCTCCAGCCGGACTGTGAAAGCAGCATCCAATTATATGCAGTAGTTTTTGCGTGATGCGCGACAAACATACAAACAGACAGACAGACAGAAATTCTAAAAATATATGTTTTGGCTTTTACTGCTATTTCAAAGACTTCAGGTAATAATTTTTCTTAAATATCTTTATTGTAAAAACGTTACAAATATTGAATTTTATAAAATGTATAGATTAACATGCAAAATGTTCCATAAAAATAATATAATTTGCTACTACAAGCAAAGGTATAAAGGCTTACAGAAACGATTTGCCATCACACGGTTCACACTTTTATTGCCAATTTGAACAGTACAGTAACTTAATAAATTTTTGCCAAAAATATCAACTGATTTTTGTAAAAAGTACCCACACAATCTGAATATTTATTTTAAAAACATTTTCCATTTTGTAATTGAGTCAGCATTTCCTTTTAACCTTTCAATTTTAGGTTAGATTTTTGTATTGAAAATAAATTGAAGTCAAAACATTTTAGCTGGAAAATTCCGAGAATCTATAAATAAAAAACGAACAATAACGTTACGTTACTATTTTTTCACAACTGCCAAAAATATTCACAATACATAAAAATGGTGGCGCTCACAATTCAAGTATTAAGAATATGCCCGTGATGGATAAGTTGTTAAAGTCTGACCCGTGAATAATAAAAGTTAAACATTGTTACTAGTGATGCGATAAAATACTTTAATAAATACGAATACCTACTAGGTATTTTGTACGAGTACACTATGACTTTTTTCCGCGGTAAAACAGTGTTTTTTTTTTCATAATTATTATCACCAAATATCAATATCATCACTCTTAATCATAACTAACTGGTAAAATTAAGGCAACAAGCCTGTGAAATAGTCGTAATTCTATAAAATACGCACATTGTCATGTTTTATTAAAACAACATTTTTATGCAACTTAACAATTTGCACCTTTTGATCACAGATTAACTGAAATTAAATGCGAACCAATCTTCTGGTAAATAGTTCTACAAATATCATTTTGCCATTCAGCGAATAGTATCTATAGGTATATAGGTCCAGCGGCCAGTTCAGCTATGGGCTCATAAACCGCTGGTATCGAATTTTTTCAATCCTTTGTGGAGAACATCACCAACTATTGCGGTTAGGTTCGTCGATAAAAAGTGACCTATGGTCTTCCTTTGGTCTTGAACTATCTCCATACCAATTTTTACTAAGATTAGTTCTATAGTTTACCCGTGAAAGCGTAACATTATTTTAGTAAGAAGATATTATTATTATTATTATTATACACTTTACTATACACTTTACTGTACACCTGGAGTTTACAGTATTAACTTATTTCTAGTGAAAACAGTACAATAGGCATGATGACTAATTTTTATTTTAGTATGTAATTGAAACACCTCCTGATATAAGAAACATCATTACAAGAATTACTTTGACCTAACATAAACTTCCTGAGATAATACAATTTCAAATTCACATTAATAATAGACTCGCCCAAACGCTCCAAACAAAAGGCTACTCAAGCGTGACGTCACGATAGAGTATTTTGTATGTGAAGTTATGAATTTTGTTTGATAGCTATACGAAATATTGCGTTTATAAAAATGGTTTTATTACAAATATTGCTATAAATTGTGTATGTAATTTAATGATAAAAAAAAATCGAATAATTTCGTATTTTAAAAATGAACTCGTCCATGAAACTTTGAATGATCATAAAATGAGTTAGATTTATAGTATGTAACAAAAAATTATTTCAATTGGTTTATGTTTACCTATAGTTTGATAAGGTATCCTTTAATTTACTATCTATAGATCAGTCACCATGCCTATTGGCGGCCTTATCACTAATAGTGATTTCTGCCAGGCAACCTTAGGATGGAAATAATTTTAGAATTTGGTGGTTGTTTGTGTACACGAAAAAAATAGAAAAGTATACTAAATAATATATTATATATAGTTGTAATAAA
The DNA here is from genome assembly GCA_905147285.1 of Hypena proboscidalis. Classification (NCBI taxonomy): domain Eukaryota; kingdom Metazoa; phylum Arthropoda; class Insecta; order Lepidoptera; family Erebidae; genus Hypena; species Hypena proboscidalis. The sequence goes on from LR990129.1 coordinate 22,874,803, forward strand.
ATATATAAATGTATATAAACTAAATACATGTTTCAAATAAATACATAATTATATACTTAACATATTACAAAATATTAATATTATCATAAACATAATTATAGCAACAAATAAATTTTATGACATTTTAAACAATTTAAATAAATTTGAAGAGATAAATTGAAGTAAAACGACTAAGTTAAAGATAAAAAGTGCTCCTTGACCAATGATTTAAAAATAGGTAGTGACTTTGCACGCCTAATATCTACCGGTAACGCATTCCACAGACGAATATCTGTGACAGTAAAGGAGTTATCATAGAACGTTGTGGAATGCGATGGCATTCTTAACTTCAGGTTATCCGATGATCTAAGATATCTATTGTGAGTATCATGAAGGTAGTTGAAACGTTTTTTAAGATAGGAAGGAGTCGAAGGGCTAAAAAGTATATTTAGTCCAGCCAAATTACGAAATAAATAAACATGAGCGAACACAGTTTGGGGATTTTGAGGATCGATAGGGGGGTGTATTCTGAGCATAAATTCCAATTTGAGGGGTTGTACTGAGGTCAGCTCAAGGTCATTTCGATGGAAACGCGTTTAATTCGATATCTCGAGAATGGTTAGTGTTAGGCGAAAAATTGTAGAGACCTTTTCTTTTCCAAACAAAATTTCCTAACTTTTTTATCTGTAACTTTTTTTTATAACATTAATATTTTTCAACTTATTACTCCCGCAAGGCAAAAATTTTACTTTTTCTTCTTTATTTCGTTGTTTTCTCCCCAACCATTCAATTTTATTAAATTTTGCCGATCATCGAAATGTAGATCTTTTAATTATGAACAATTTTGTTTTCAAACTTTTTTCCGTAATGCCTTGCCAATACCTTCGGAGTTATAGATTACTTTACCGAGCGAAATCCGCTCCACTGTCGCAATATAAAAAGGTCCATCGATTAAACTATTTAAAAATTAGGTATTTAATTTAGGTTAATTTTTGGGTTAATTTGGGTAAGAAGTATAAAAAAAATAAAGAAAAAAAAAGTAAAAAAAAAAAATTAAAAGAAAAGTATAAAAGTCGAGGACAGATGTTCCTTACTCGCACTAATACACGCAACAGTGTGTCTGTGGATACACGTTGCGACGATGGCGCGGATTTCGCTTCGTAAAGTAATCTATAACTCCGAAGGTATTGGCATTACGGAAAAAAGTTTAAGAACAAAATTATTCATAATTAAAAGATCTACACTTCGATGATCGGTAAAATTTAATAAAATTGAATGGTTGGGGAGAAAACAACGAAAAATAGAAGAAAAAGTAAAATTTTTGCCTTGCGGGAGTAATAAGTTGAAAAATATTAATGTTATAAAAAAAAGTTATAGATAAAAAAGTTAGGAAATTTTGTTTGGAAAAGAAAAGGTCTCTACAATTTTTCGCCTAACACTAACCATTCTCAAGATATCGAATTAAACTCGTTTCCATCGAAATGACCTTGAGCTGACCTCAGTACAGCTCCTCAAATTGGAATTTATGCTCAGAATACACCCCCCTATCGATCCTCAAAATCCCCAAACTGTGTTCGCTCATGTTTATTTAACCCGTTTTTAGCCATAATTTGACTGCATTAATTATAAAGCAGTGAAAGAATGTGAGCATTCCGGCGATGTCGTATTGGTAACCACTTGAGTTGCTTACGAAAATGTGACACATGATCATATTTGCGGAGGCCAAATATGAATCTAATACAGAAGTTTTGGAGACGCTCAAGTTTATCTAATTGGTATTCGGCGAGATCTGGATAGCTGACGTCTGCGTAATCGAGGATTGGAAGAAGAAGGGAATTTGCTAGCGCAGTTTTGGTGGCCGTCGGCAGAAAATTGCGTAATCTTCTGAGAGATCCTGCAGAAGCGAATAATTTTCGACTAACCTCCTGCAACTGCGGAGCCCAAGTTAATCTATTGTCAAGCGTGATGCCTAGGTTCTTAACCTTATCACTTACTGGAATTACAATGCCATCAAACACAACCTGGGGAACCTGTGACCATTCAATTCTAGCAGTGGTTCGGGAGCTACCGGTAATAGTAATTTGTGTTTTTAAAGGATTCACTTTCAGACCGTGTGATTTGCTCCAAGTAACTATCCGAGCTAAATCTTATCTTAATATATATATATTAATATTTGTAAGGATTACATAAAATGTAAAAATTCATAACGAGGCTACGAACTTTAAAATATTACCTACAAATATTAGTCAAACACTGATATTTTCGAATACGAATATTTGTTTTCGTTACATAACAAATTGTAACAACTCTGTTCTTGTAGTAACAGACAATAAGTAACATTCACTTAATGTATCATTCATCTTTACTTTTACACTGACAAATCACCATTACAAACTGAAATCATAAATAACGACGCTATGTTATTCAGCATTGCGGTTTAGTGAATTATTGAAATCTATTCATTTTCAAGGATTTTTTATTTTATATTTTATTGATTAAATAGTTATTTGGCAAACTCTACAAGGTATGAAATTATTTATGAAGTATAGATGTAAATACTAATGAGCGAACTTTTTATCGTATTATTTCAGACATACCTACTTAAAGAGTCTTTAGCGAACTTTTTATCGTAATATTTCATACATACTTAAACAGTAAAGTATTAATGCAAAAAGCAACAATATATAAGTATTATTATGATATATATACTCAGGGTAAAAGATCATCTTCGTTTGATAAGAATAAATTAAAGAGTAAATTACTACACTCTAGTTACAAACATACAAGATCGTAAATTTTCAGAAATCGCCAAAGAGCCGCTAGAAATTCTTATTTGTATTTCAACCGAAATTGAGATAACAAAAAGGGAAGGCCTTTAATAAGGTTGTCTGTTGTTTGCCCGAAGAATATATGCCATAATATTCATATGCCCGAATTTCATTTACCCGAATTTCATTTGCCCGAATGTTTTGTTTACCATAAAAGACATGTGACATACTGTTATTTGCCCGAACATTAGATTTCATAATGATTCGAATGCCATACGTATTGTTTTCCATACTTTTAATTGCAATAATATTATTTGCCTGAACATTTGATTACATAATGATTCGAATGCCATACGTATCGTTATCCATACTTTTAATTGCAATAATATTATGCAACAGAATTTTCAAACGCCATACTAAATTAATTTCCAATCTATCTAAATCTAAGGTATGTATTTGCTCATGAAATACTAACAGGCGCTCTAAAATTATTTAAAAACTTAAGTAATTACAAATTAGTGGGTAGGAAAACTATTTGTAGGCGATATTTATTGACAAGAGTATAACTGGATATAAATGAAGTATGATTATAGTATTAAAATTGATTTATTTCTAACACCTACTTACCACTAAAATCAGTCTAAGTCGCTTTCGTACAAATGTAACCTTACGCCTTTGTCCTAAAAAGCGATTGTCTTTTATGTTTCTAACCTAACCTTTTATTTTTTATAATTGTTTTAACCTATTTTACAAGCAATTTTGGTGGGAAATGATGTTATGGCATATGATAATTACGGCTTACAATGATTATACTGGCACTTCGCCGGCCGCTGCCGCGGCACGCTCGCTTCGCTCGCTCGGCTCGTGCGTTGTTTTTCATGTTTCTAACCTAACCTACCTATTATTTTTTATATTTATATTAACCTATTTTACAAGCAATTTTGGTGAGAAATGATGTTATGATATGACATATGATAATTACGGCTTACAATGATTATACTGGCACTTCGCCAGCCGCTGCCGCGGCACGCTCGCTTCGCTCGCTCGGCTCGTGCGTTGTCTTTCATGTTTCTAACCTAACCTACCTATTATTTTTTATAATTATTTTAACCTATTTTACAAGCAATTTTGGTGGGAAATGATGTTATGGCATATGATAATTACGGCTTACAATGATTATAACAAATGATGTTATGGAAATTGATTTTATGAGAAACAATGATTATAACAAATGATGTTATGGCAATTAACTTTATGGGAAACAACGTTTCTAGCACGTGACTAATATAGTAAACAATGAATATGACAAATAAAATTATGAGAAACAATAATATGTCAGGTGAGTATTATGGCAAATAAAATTCGGGCAAATGAAATTCTGGCAAACGGCGGTACACCCTTTAATAACAATGCTGAATCGTTATCACTGTCAAACTAATAACTTTTTGTGGCTAAAGTAGACCCAGATATGACGATAGAGATCTACACAAGCCGGAGTCACAATAGATTTGCTATAATATTTTATGTCATTGCTACCAAAATATTGTTAGAATAGTTCCCGCAATTCACGAAGTCAGATTGGCTCCGTCGAATTCGCACAATTTTGTGGTGATCATTAAAACATGTCAGTGTCAACATTATATTTTAAGGGTTTTGATCGTGGTAGATCTTTTGCAAATAAGTCCGGTGGTAGAAGCAGCATTCATGTGAAAATTCTTTAAGCAAAGACGGCTACATTTAACTTAGACTGCACTAAGCATTGCCATTCAACGGAGCAATATCGCAAGCCTTCGGGTCCTTTCACCGTTGATCGCGATACAGATAAATTTTTCGAGGCTTTCTTTTTGTTATCTCTTAATATAATAATATTTTTTATTTTTATTAGTGAATATATTTTAACTTATAAGATTAATTTAGTTCTTTAATTATATGTGTAATGTAATACTTAGATACATTTCAGCAGAAACTAAAAAGAATTAGACTTTTCCTTACTACTGTTGTTTTCACAAACACCATATTGTAAAATATTATCATAATTCGACCAATTCATTATTAAATGCAGTTTTTATTGGCCGCTAGGTACTACAAAAGTGGTCTTTATTCCACTTATATTTTTATCTATATAGATGAGTTTAATGCTTTTCGCGATACCCTTCGAACGTGTCCCTTTAAGGCAATGTATTGGAAATGCGGCCCTTAGCAAAGTATTCCGGGAAAAATATTCGTGCATAAAATTGGCTTAGTGACGCATAAGATTCTGTGAAGAGGATATAACATGATATCACGCCTGTGATAACAGAGGTTTATGCTGAGGTACAAGTATGTGTGTATTTACACTGGTCAAATATTCTACAAATATTAAAGGAAAGAATCTTACGAATTTTATTTATTTTGTGGCTATCAAATGTGCATAGTTTTATGCACGAAAATACTGAGGTCCATTTTAAGCTTTTTTACTTCCAGTTCGATAAACTAAGGAATAAAGTTTTTTTTTGTTAAATAGAAAATTCAATATCGCCGTAGAATACCAAAATTCACTCAGATTTTACGGTGAAATATTTAAAGCAAACAAAACGAAAACCAGCGGCACGTGTGTGCAAATAACATCCGGTATTTTACGATGTACTACGGGTCACTAAACTGGGTTTTGATAGACTAAATGTGTAGTTCAATGAAATTGGAAATCTTTTTATGAAAGGTATTTTGATACGTTGTTTTGAATACAGTGGATTTGAAAGTTACCAGATGAGTCAAGAGTCCAGGCTTATTTAACTTTTTTGATATTATATTAAATTAACAATGGGTTTCCATATCGTAAGTTTCAGAAATGATGTACCCTTATAGGATACATATCGGAGAGTATGCCGAGGAATTGCACAACCTTATTTCTCTGTCCCCATTTCACCATCGGACTACCAGACAAACGGCACTCCAGCATCGCTTCATGGTAGATTTTCTTCAAATCACCAAACGTTTCGCTTTAACATTCCTTAACCGCACTACCAAAGAATGGAACGCCCTGCCCGAGTCTATGTTACCGTATACGTAAAGCTGGGTGTCTTCAAAGCAAGAGTAAATTGGTATCTCAGTTGGTAAGCGTAGGTACTCCACCGTAGGCGCATTATCACTTACCATTAGATGAGATCGTGGTCAAACGCTTGCCTATCTAACATAAATAACCTGCTAAGTTTTTCCAAATAGCGAGTTAGCCGCAAACTCAACTCAACTCGACCTAAAATATTATCTTAAGTCTCAGATATTTTTTAGTGAAATATTAAAAAAAAACAAAATGAAAACTATTGTCAATATTATCAGCTTTGTCAAGAAAAAGCACCACAAAACCTGCCAAAGTGCGAAATATTGACAATAATATTGTAGGTGTTCAGGGAGCCAAAAACATTTAGTATTTTACAAGGTACTTTGAAACACTAAATTGTGTTTTGATGGACTAAAGCTGTAGATCCATTATAATAGAAATCTTTTTATGGAATATATTGAACTTTGGTAGATTTTTTAGGAAATTTGTTTTGAATACCGTTATTTTTAAGAACGTCGTTACTATAAGAATGATACGAATGAATTAATATAATTGTAATTGTGTAAAGTGTGTGTTGTTTCAGTCGTCAAGTAAATAAAGATAAAGACTTTTAATTGCTTCAACATTTGCACTATTGGATCTTATAATAATATATTGATTGATATAACATGTTTTGTCCAAGCTTTAGGACATACAAATATACAAAGCACATTCCTATTATTAAAAATTTATACAATATAGAATAATACAAATACATTCAACAATTTCTTGATGCCACTTTTGTCCGACCCGGGAAATAAATTGTAACCGGTTGATGGCAATTGACTCGCCTTCTATCACATGAGAACTAAACATAACAGGTGACGTGTAAGTGTTATACACCTCTGCCAATCTCTTCTATGTAATAAAGGCGCGATGTTATGACATGTGACTTAGTATAATACTGTCCAACTACTTACAAAAATAAATAAATTGTTACAACAAGACGGGTGAGGATGGTTACATGAAAAAGGATGAACGTCATCTTTTAGTTATTTTTCTATTAAAACAAGTATGCTCAGATCTGGTAGTTTTTTTTTATCGCAACAACGACTTTCTTTGAGGACGCAATTTGCATAATTTGCTTTACCGAGTTGCATTACTGTACCCGCTTGGAACTCTCTCCTTTTATAACTTATTATTTTACATAATGAGCTGACCTTATTATCTATGTAAGATTTTTTATTCTACTTTGCTGGCAATATTATATAAGACTAGGTTTTATCTACAACTCTCTCTGCGTACTATCTACAAATAAAAGGTAGACCAAGTAGAGAGTACCAATCTGCGTTGTAATTCCATCAAGTAGTTTTTGCGTAAAATTCAAAGTGCTACATTTTTTTAAATGATGAAACATGTTTATTTTCTTATACCCAACCATACCGTAAATTTTGCAGTTTATTTTGTGTTTTGCACCTTATCTAATAAGCACTCTTTAGGTGGGTACGTGACTTTTCGGATATGTACACACCGTTACACATCTAGCTGCTCATTTCCAGTATAAGCAAGTCTCACATTACACTGGAAGCCTATACAATTTGAGACCACCTTATACAGGCCATGTATACATATAAATTTAAATATTAAGATAACTCGTTTCCAACCCTTCAATCTATTGAAGAGCCGTCCTCGATAAATTTAGAGTTATTGGATTGCGACGAAGTTCACTGCTCAAGTTTAAATCTAACTCGATAAAATATTCAGATCCATTGAAACGTTATTGGTTTTCTTAGTTGGAAAGGGAATAATTTGAATAATTCTTTTTTTTGTTTGATGTAATTGGTAAATTCGAAATATAACTGATTTAATTTTTTTTAAAGTGACAAGTTGGTATAAATGTTTTAATAATTGATTATATTTTATAATGTATAGATTATGTGAATATTGATAGTTGTCTCATATACACCAAATATTTTATGAAATACCTAAAAATTACCTAAAATCATTTTATGTTTTATAGAATTTTTACAATTATTTATTACATTATTATCTCGCCTCGATGATCTAGTGGTTAACGCATGCGCCTCTCACCGCGAGGTCTCAGGTTCGATTCCCGGGTCAAGCGAAGAGTTATTTGTGAACTTTCCATCAGGAAATTCACAATAACAGTAAAACTCTATCTCATGGAACCTATAAATAACAGGTGAAGTGTGGGTGTTGTACACCGCTGCCGCAACCTCCTGGGTAATGTAGGCGTGATGTTATGTATGTTAATTATGTTAAAAGCAATCTTAGAACAAAGAACCTGATTATTTTAATTTTACAGTCTTTGAATTTATACGGATTCGATAAATTGGATTGCTATTCTATGAAAAACAATCTTGATCGATTCATTTAGTAAAAATATTACAGATTTCACTTGCACAGAAAATAATGTTACTGCCCAGAAATACGCCAGATTTTAACCAGTTCATGACTGAAGCAATATTTTGCTGCTAGTGAACAATAGACGACCGGATAGCAGAGTCGGTAGTTCAACTGCAGCAGAGACATGAACGTGGAGGTTTGTCTTGGTCTGGGTGTTTCTATTGTCTAAAATTTATGTGATATGAATTTATTATATTTATTTAAAATTAGGATTGTGACAAAGTATCAGTATCTACCAATTTTAATAATCACGTCCAAAAGATATTGTCCAATTTTATCAATGGCTAATTTGTACTAAGACCCAATTTCACCAGTTTTTGATTAGGCTTCGGATAGCTAAGTCCAGATGCTAATTAAACAGGATGTAACTGATGAAATTTCACCAGGGGTGAGTAGGATTAAGGCTGGTTTCTGTTAGCAATCCGTTTCTTTATACTGGACCTTTATGTACGAGCCAAAGCCAACAGCAAGGAGGCCTTTACACGCTAACATTTTATATACTACATACTTGCAACTCATGAGACGTTTTAATTATGTTAAACCTGAACATTTAGGTAAAACAATGCAGTTTAGAACTCGACCCAAATTCAAGAAAATAATGTAATATGTCAACCTATATAAACGTAGATTTCATGTTTAGAAGTAAAAATACCTGTCACAAACAAATTCAAATTTGATGTCAATACTTCAATGTTCAATTAAGTGTGCGCCAAATTGGATGACTTTTAGCGTTTTGGAGCACTTTTAGTTCGGACATTTCGGACAGCGCAAACTCGAGATCTAATAATTTTAAATCAATGAGCCATAATATATACACCTGTGTCAAATTGTGTGCGTTCTTCATGTACACTTCCACTACAAACTTACAAGTAAGGCTGGTGGTTATTACACCGAGCGCCGATTGATGTCAATCAATGGAACTTTTAAAGAGCCAATTAAAGCACACCGCTGCGATGGATCGGATGATGATGAATACCCTTAAACAAAATTTGGTTAAACTGGTATTCACTGGTATTACACTGGTATTACTGGTATACATTCAATTTGGTACACACTGCACCCTTCCATAGCGTGAAAATGCCATTACTCATCGCGCCACACAAAATTAGGTATAATTTACCAAACTAATGGATCCATTAATGGTTTTACGGAATGCAAAGTAGGTAATGCATATGCATGAATTGATGGTATTGTTGATGACAAATATTAATTTAACACTTAATCAAGGAGTACGCCTGTTGGAATTGAATTATTTTATAAATGAGAGGTTCATATTAATTAGGAAACGATTCTTTTGTCTAAAGTAAAAATGAAGGTCTTTAATTTGACTTAATTCTAAGTTTTGAACAGAATATTGTATTACTAACAGCTCTAACTCGCTATCGCATCCGTGGACTATCATTTCTTGCCTGACTTACTGAGGAGTTATTTCATTGGTACTTAGTACGTCAGACACCAAATATTGTGTAAAGGACCGAGGTACAACGAGTACATACTGTATAGGCACAACCTTGAGGTGGATAAGCGGAAAACTTACTGTAAGTACTATGGATAGCATTCAATGTCAATCCCGACTAACCTTCATTTTTTACCTGTTTTGCATACCTACATACCAAAAGCAAAACGGTAAATTGTGGAACTTTATGTAAAACCGATATGATTATGACGTCATAACCAAAACCAACGAGAGTACTGCGTAAGTTAAGGTTCGCACTCAACAGGGAGCGTAGCGCAGACTAACGGCATATTTTTATTCAAAAAATGTCGTGTGACGTCACGTCTGCGCGCGCATCCTTGTTTATGGTAATAATTATGTTAACATACGTCGGGCGCTGACGCTTGCTTCCAACCACTTCCAACTACAAGCTTTTATGTCAGCAGTATGCCTTTAAGGTGCTCGCAGACCGACTATAATGTAACGTTACAGAGTCGAATGCTCGTACTAAATACAACAGCAACAATTGAACACGTCAACAAGTATTATAATTACAGAGCAAATAAAAATAATTTAAAGAATTAAACACATTTAAACTAAACTAATCAAAATATTATGATTGAATTACCGAAGCTTAAATCAATTTTAATTGGATTGCTTTTGGTTTAAATTAAAATCAATCTAAGTACTCATGTATAAATGTTTTTAGTACATAAAAACATGTGTTTCATAGCTGAAATTGAAATTAATTTATTCAGATGAATCAGTCAGTTCGAAGCACTACCCATAGCAAAATTAATTTCGACAAAGCTAATATAGTGACGCAAGAACTAAGACTAACGACCTGCGTTTATTTTCTTTGGTGTGTGCTTGGTAAAAATTAAAGGTATTTTTTGTTGAAAACAATTAGAATGGTTCTATTAATCGCGTTATAGAAAAAATAAATCTTTAAAAAAACGTTTGTAAGTAGCTGTATTGAAAGAAGCTTCATTAGCAAACGAACCGTTTTTCTGCAGTATTAGCGAAGCTATTGACAAACGTTTTTACCCTCCTCACAATTCTCCTGTAATTAATTAAAATGTCTTTCACACTGTTTCGTCTCTATTTTTATTTAATTGTCCAAAGTTAATCAATTTTTGTTTTGTTACGAAACAAAATTTATTTAGTTTTTTTGCAGATGACAATAAAACCCAGAAACGGTCCTCTAATAAATCCGATAGTATAAATATTGAGTCAACGATTTTGACAAACAAACAGTCAATTTGTGCCTAAATAAAATAACCTTTCCTTAAATATGGAAATAAAATAACTTATTTGACATTCACCGATGGAAAGGCATTTCCGTGAAATTGAAAAAAAATTGTAGAAAACATTTCTATAATTTGTATGATCATATCAGAACGAGCAATTAAATGTTATCATACTTCAATGTAATGTTGTCGCACTCGATTGACTAGAAGAAATATAGAAAATCAAGACGGAAGTGACGTCACATCCTTCGATATCGGTGGCAAACGAAACGGTAACGGCACTTACATTGGCCGCTGAATTCGTAGAGCCAACACGTAAAAATAAAAGTAAGGTTAGTGTCGTTCCAATTTCATTGTGTATTTTATATTTAAAATCTACAAATTGTGAATTTAAACAATAATTGCAAATTACTACGTAAGGTTAAAGTTTTGTGATGTGCAACGGTTTTTACATTAAAAAAATTTGTGGTTTACTTTAGTTGATTTATATAATTAAAAAGCGTATATCTAACATTGGGTTTCTTTTAGTAATAATAATATGTATGAGACAAAACGTGCCACATAATAATAGAAATGAGAAAAGTAGCCAAGGTTTTATAACTATACAGATAAAAACAACGTTACTCTTATTTTCGTAGCAAATGTGGCATGAAACTCCAGTGGAGCTCGTTTACTACGTGAGGACACGTGGAAAACAACGAAGGCATATAAAGCATAATTTACATAACAAGACTATTGGCAGTGTCGCAACATTGATTTCATTATAAATTGCATGTGTAAGCATCTACTTTTACTTGCAATTTATTTAACAGCTCTAGTTTCGTAATGAAAATTTGTCCTAAATTTAATTATAACATTATTACTTGGTTATACACTCAACTTTACTTTTGCCTAGTCTTCTCTTCCTTCTTTACTCTTCCTTTTTTTTTACAAGTTTTGTAAGTTATTTATAGTTATTACTATCATCAAAAGTGCACCTACTATTTAAAATCTCTGCACCACCCTAGGTTGGATGGTAGAGAATGCCTTTGGCATTAAGTCCACCTCTGTAAAAAAATTGCTTTAAGTTTTAAATTAATTAATTAATAAATAAAAGAAAGAGGGAAAACTACAAAGCGACACATCACGCCAACATACACATTTAACCTGGTAAGCCTATCGCCATCTACCGAACACCATTCCAACTCCGTGCTGTTATTTATAATCGCCCCGACCCACTTCACTACTACATCCTCTACTCTAGATTATTTTTCTATGTTACTATCATAGGAAGGTAACCTCTTCAATTGGTAAACTCGAAAAGCAATGAAAACACCAGTCCCTGTAAGTAGATAACAATCGTCATAAGAAAGGGCTGCCTTGCAATTCATTTTCCAGTGGTCATATGGGCCTTCTTATCGACCCTTTATCAGCCCTTGGCCTAATGGTCCATTCCTCACTGACCCCATTAATCGCCCTAAATTGTCTGTTTATGGGTTAGGGAAATACCTACTTTTCATTATAATAGTGAGAGAACTACTACATAACTTCACGGCTATTTTAACCAGAAGGTTGTGGCAGAAATGTATAACTCGGCGAGCCCTGTGGATGTAAGATCGATCCGGGGCTCGCCGACCCACCATCTTTCGGCGACGAGGGCACACCGCGGGGTTTTAGTGGGTATTCCGTGCCGTTTAACATCGTAGGCACGGGGAGTCCACCATAGCCACTCTGCCCGCCCCCCCACGGGCGGGGTGGTATGCGTAAATGCATTTAACCGCGAAAAAAAAAAAAAAAAAATGTATAACTCACACATTTTCATCAGTTATGTTTAAGACCCATAGTTTTGGATTAATAGTTTTTGGATTTTTTACATTAGATAGAACGCCTGAAGCAATTACACTATCCAATGGTCCCAATGACAAGGCCAAATATAAACATTCACTCACACAAGCACACCCAGTTTCAGAACAAATCATTGCGAATCACATAAAGATTTGTCCCATGTGGGGATCGAATCCACAACACCAGTGCAGTGGAGAGCGGCGAGGCGACCGCTTAAACCACTACACCACACGTGCAGACATCCATGCTCAGGCCCAAGGCTATCGCAATCTACCAGACACGATTTCAACTTCGTACTGCTACTAAGAAGTTTTTGTCGAAAAATCATATATAATACTTATTCCGGAGCCAGGAATCGAAGCTGAGAAGTTTGCGAATGCCATGGACGATTCATTATTTCAATCATTAAAATGAGACCTCTTTGCCATAAGTACATCAACAACGTTTAGGTACATTTCCAGTATTAGCTGGTCGCGCATTGCACGGGAAGCCATACAATGCGAGACCATCGTATACTGGCTTAGCTTTCTGTACTAATAACAAGTTGACGTAGTTGGATCAATCATGCATCAAACAAAATTACTCTGCTTTTATTTTTCGGTCATATTACCCAAGGTCTTAAATTATGTTTTAATACACGAATAGAAAATTGTAACACGCAATTGGTATAAATTGCACGGTATTATTTTGTCACGGATAAAATAAATACTAAGAATATAACCGAGCAGTGCGGCACCGCAATGCAAAACTTCAGTACACAAATATGTATATTTACGTTGAAAATTACATAACTAGTTTCAAAACTTAATTATAAGTTTCAAAACAGCCAACATATTAACAAACTTGACTGTAAATGGATCTGTATTGTAACGTGATCTTCTATTGACCATTTGGGTAGTCAGAATAAATAAAAATAGGATAGTAGATATATATAGAAAGTTGACAAAGGTATTATTATTAAGTAAGGGAAGAGGAGTGTCGGTATGACGATGCGCCGCTCTCCCTATCCTCTGCGACCGATGCGTGGTAAGCGGCGGGACCACCCATCTATCTCGCCGTAATGCGGACCGGGTCGTCAGATATGGGGGTATCTGATGACCATTGCACGCGGTCCTCGCGTTGGTCACGGCTCATTGTATGTCTCAGTAAGCCGTAAACTGGGAGAGATCAGCTATGACCGTCCGCGGCGGGTTCGTGGAAGTGTGCGCAAGCGTTCCCACGTTTTTGCTATCATGCGAGAGAAGGACATCGTGGTGGTTTTAGTTGGTAGGCCGGCCTGCCGGCGTGTCTGACATAACCTCTTCAGTGCCCCTACACTGAGAGGTATGCATAAAGCATTTCCCCCCGTTAAAAAAAATAGCTATTAGCTACAGTGTTATAAAATTTTATCAAAATCGACTCGGTAGTTTTTGCTTTACAAACTTTTACACTTCTTATGATAGAATATATTAGAATTTTAGCCAGCAATAAATAAGCTTATGTAACTTTCACATAGATCAATGTATCGATCGACGCAAAACAGCTCAAAGCGCAAGCGCGAATCGACGCAAAGCACTCTTATCTTTAAACGTCAAGTGCATCGATTGAATCAAATCGATTAAGATGTAACTACAATAGCAACCTTACGATAACAATACCTTCATTCCTATTTAATAATGAGGCAATTATCGTTATAATGTTTGAAAGCAAGTAACATTCTATCCCTTTTTAAATTCACTTAGTTACTAAATAATAAACGATCATTAATTTTACTTAACAATCTAAGAGCCTGAATTTATTAGTAGCCTAATCATTTCCAGAGGAACTAAAACACAATTTCCGTTCAAGTATCCGTTCAAAAAAAACTTGTAACAACCTTTCGTCAAAGGCAAGAATCCATTTTTAAATAGAATTTGCTAGAACCCTATTTTAAATAACAGTTTTAAGGAAAAGCTCACTGTGCTACTGACATTAATATATATACATCTATAACTAGCTTCCGCGCGTGCCTTTGCCCGCGTGGTATGTTAATAAAAAGTAGCCTATATAATAATCCAGCTTACAAGCTACATGTGTGCAAAAATTCTTTAAAATCAACTTGGTAGTTTTTGTGTAAAAAAGTAACAAACAAGTATATCCATTAAAAAAAATAACACATCCATACTCACAAACTTTCGTATTTATAATATTAAAAAGGAAGTTAAAGATTAAAGAGTTTTCACTTTTACTTTGTTAAATAACCCTAAAACTACATTTAAAAAACATCTGAGTATGGCGGATCGTGACCACGAATGATGCAAGTCATTTCGAAACGTCGAGCATATGTATTTATTAACCTTTATAATAATTACGCGATTTAGACCCGATGTACCCAATAAGCCTTGGAACTATAAAAAAAAAAATTTCACCACACCAACAAGAAAAAGATCTTTTGCTTGCCAGAATTCAGTGAGTAAAAACCGTTTTTACTCACTAGTGAGGCAAAGTGATTCAAATTTCGAAACACAAAATCCTTCCAATGAATAGGCGCTGAAAAAAAAACCGGGGTTTTTGTCCCAACCTGTATGTTACCGGTTATTTTTTTTCGAGCTATAGAACTTTAAGTTGGCATTACTGTTCAAGATGGCGACCGATTTAACAGCTGTCAAGTGATTTATTCTCAGTTTGGTTTGACAATTCATCATGAATAGACTCACGCCTGAACAACGCTTGCAAATAGTGCAATTTTATTTCGAAAATAATGGTTCTGTGCGGAATACGTATCGCGCACTACGTCCATTTTATCGTCGACAAAATCGACCATCAGAGCAGTTAATTCGATTAACCATGGTACGTTTTTGCGCCACGTTTACTCTTGTTGATAACTCGCATCCCCAGAGACGCCATACGGTGCGTACAGAAGAAGCTATTGCTACTGTAGAGCGTAGCATTGAGGAAGACCCGAATGAGTCCATCCGCCATCGAGCACAGGAATTGAATCTGTGTCCATCCACTTTATGGAAGATTTTGCGGCAGGATCTTGGTTTGCGTGCTTACAAAATCCAACTCGTGCAAGAATTGAAGCCAAATGATCATCAAGCAAGGCGTAGATTCGTCGAATGGGCCCAAAACGAGATTGCCGTTGTTCCCGATTTTCATAAGCGAATTTTGTTTAGCGATGAAGCGCATTTCTGGTTGAATGGCTACGTCAACAAACAAAACTGCCGCATTTGGAGTGAAGCTAATCCTCGAGTGTATGTCGAAACACCGTTACATGCTGAAAACTGACTGTTTGGTGCGCTTTATGGGCTGGTGGAATCATTGGTCCGTACTTCTTTAAAAACGATGATGGCCAGAACGTTACAGTCAATGGTGATCGGTATAGAGCCATGATTACTAACTTTTTGATTCCTGAATTGAACAACCAAAAACATCCTATATATACATCGAAATGCCGTACAAAACAATTTGATTGTATAGTTATGTATTTACAGGTCTACGCTCTAATCAAATTAATTTTACAGTGTTAGTTAAATTAGATTAAGATCCTTTGAATAAGGATAGGTAAAGAAAATGTTATTTTATATTTATTCAATAGAATAATAAATCATTTTAGTTCAAGTAACTTTAAAGCTTGGCTTCAGAAATTATATTTAAACTCTAAGTAATTTAAAATAATGTTTTCCAAAAACATCAGCCTCTCTTCAAGAAATTTGATCTAAAACTTTAGCTTGATTTAATCTTATATATATAAGTATTAATAAAAATAATGTTCTTTTTAAGGTTTCTTGTTTGTGATAGAACATGAGAGAGTATTGCTCTTGAATACGTTATAATAGTATGTAGTACGAGTATTTACAAGTTACTACAACTATATTTTTTTTTTACGATGTATAAAGCGAACGTAATTGTTGTATGTCTGATTGTAAGGATACCTACGGCCCGTGGGCATAATATTAGGTCCTGATCTCCACACCAAATTGGAACACAGTAATGCAAGGGCTACTATTTGGCGGCAAGTTAAAGGTGAGTTCACAAAAGCTCTATCACTATCACAAAATTACTAAAAAATAACTGATTTTGAAATGATATTTAAATCATTAAATAACAAAAATAGTCAATTTGAGGTAGATTATTTATTTAAATGCTTATCAGTTTATTATTATAATTTGATAGTTCTTGAAATCGGTGCTGAACATTTTCTTCTAATATGAAATTTATCAGCACCGACTTCAAGAACTAGCTAACCGCCTTTTGCCATATTTAATGCTTTTCGAAAAATTTTAAGCAATTAATTTTTATGTTATTAAATTTATCGCTTTTAAGTGAAATATCTTTATCATTCAACGTTCCCATTTAAGGCTGTATGACCAGCAGTATGCAGGACAGGTACGATACATACCTAAATATTAGGAGGTAATAAAGAAAGGTAGTTTTCAACGTATCAATCGCTGCTTCTTAGTATAACTTATATACTTACTAAGGTTGCAAATTGGCATCGGCACCAAGTTAGGATCTGATGATAGGATTCTAAGGACATCGAGAGGAAATCTTGATTTTAATAGGCTCTTTCCATAATTTTCGTATATTTTCTAAACTTATTCGAATATTTTCATATAGCAGTCAGTATTTAATGAAGCAGAGCTGATGATGGACGGTACAGACCCTCAACGGTTAGAAATATGGCGGTAATTCGCAACCTTACACTCTCAAATGAAAAAAATATCTAAATCAGTGGCTGCGTAAGTCTTCATGAGTTATTTTTTTTATGTCTATTAACAAACCTAGTCATGTATTAAACATCTGTAGACATCCAGCATAACTGATAATAATAATATTTTTGTGTGTTGCTGAAGAGAAAATTTCATTGTGCACCAATTTTCCTTGTAATATTATAAAAACAAAAAGTCTCTCTCTCGCAATTTGTTTACTCTGAGTCAGCGCAGATTGTCGTAATTACGTAGCAGCGTAGAGCTACGTAGCGTCACCGTCGCCGCGGCGTGTCGTAGCAGGAGAGCTCGTAACTCTTCAATAGATGCATTATTTTTTCAATGTATTCTTTGCTCTGTCTTATTATTTCTATCTCTCAACGAAGAAAGACGCAAAAATAATAATCCAAACTAATATTATACACCTGAAATGAACTTTATCTGTCTGTTAGTTTCACTTGCACGCCCAACCGACCAATTTTGATGCAATTTTGTATGAGCATAGTTTAAGGACTGGAGAAGGACACATATATTTTTTTGTGGATGTACCAAATGTGGATGTACCAAATAGGTGGAGCTAGGAGCTATTGGAAGCTAGTTAAAATATGTTTCCTTGCCAGACAATGTTGAGAGTTACAACGACTGTAATCCTAACTTCTTAGTAGTTAATCTGGGGGCACGGCAGAGCCCCCGCCAAGTCAAGCAAAAAGGCACGGCCTTAGCATCCTATTCTTGATGCGGTTCGGATCATTTTGACTTCGTTGTAAATAGAACTATTCGTATGCATTTGCCAAGTCCCTGGTCCGAGGAACTGGATTAACCGACTTTGTTATGATGTATTATTATATTTGATTATATAAATTTTAACAGCAGGAGAATTACGTACGTAGCGAGATTGGGCGCTTTTTGTACATTTTAATTGTTTTTGATGGGATATTCTTTATCTGTATTGGAATCATGTGCTTAGAATGACAAATATTAGATAACAACAGACTTTCGCCTATAAATAACAAATAACAACAGTATTTTTTAACTACTTATTGATTATTTTATAGCATTTAGCTATTCTTAGCCAATTATACTAAGAAACAGTTAATAAAGATATGGGACTGGCAGGATTTAATCCTGCGAACTTCTGCACACCGGGCAGTCGCTTGTATCCTACTTAAGATAGGAACAAATGGATGACCGTGACGTCACGAAATGACGTAACATACAGTTGAGAAATTTAGAGCCCTGGCAAGAGGCGACCGTAGCTGATTGGTTAAAGCGACTGCCCGGTGTACAGAAGGTCGCAGGTTCAAATCCTGCCAGTCCTATATCTTTTTCAACTGTTTCTTAGTATAACTGAAATTGTATTCATAATTTGCAAATCTAGTAAACCTACCTTATTCTATATTCTTGTCAAAGTGGAAAAGCTGTAGTTAGCTATTACGATCCGGTGATGAAGGTCGTTGTTAGCTCTTAGACTAGGAATCGGGTTTCTAATAGTCTACAAGCTTTTATGACTGCGCCCTCATTAAAAATAATAACATAATTAAATGAAAGCTAAGTACATAACAAGTGCCGTATAAAGATAATAGTTACCAATGTATAGGTTCTTGTAGTAACGGTTATATGCAGGAAAATGTTGACGTCACAGTTTTCATGAAGTTTAAACAAAATTAAAGTTTTTGAAAAGGTTAATTTAAAGTAAACAATATAAGATCAGTTTTAATAATGCCGACGTAATACTATAAATAAATAAATAAATATTTACAACTTATGCACAACGTTATCTAGCCCCAAACTAAGCAGAACTTGTACTATGGGTACTAGAATAACTGATACTAATACATATAATATATACTTTTCTTTTGTAAATACATACTTATTATAATATTATTAAAACCGACGTGAGGTGAGGACATTATTATTGAGAAAACGGGTTACTCACGATACTTTAGCCGGGATATGCCAACTAGTTTCGAATCTAGTACGTAGATTCATCAATCATAGATTCGAAACTATTCTCAATAATAATACTTATTATACATATGAATAATATAATAATCATACATATAAGGTATGTTATTACATATTTATCTGCTGAGAAACCTTAAAAAAATTTATGATAACCAGCTATTGGAACAAATAAACTGAAAAATGTACGTGAACAATAAATAAAAGTTGGCAAACATTAAAACCTGATAGGCGTCATGACCGCAGGGATCGTGTTCAGAAGGCTGACGATGGCATTTCCACGTTGAATCGCAACGCAGATTCTTTTCACCAAGTAACTACCTACTTCGCCAAGTAACGCAATTCTCTCCAATATTTGAGAAATCCATATAAACCGAATTTCATACTAAACAGCTTCTCGTTTTGCGGAGTATTTATTTTACTTCGAAATCAAATTGTAGGCTTTGCTTATAATCATCACTACATAGTATAAAACAAAGTCGCCTTTTCTGTCCCTATGTGCGCTTAAATCTTTAAAACTACGCAACGGATTTTGATGCGGTTTTTTCCAATAGATAGAGTGATTCAAGAGGAAGGTTTTTATGTATAATACATGCATAGAAAGGGGGAATTGTTTTACTCCAAATTTAAGGCGTGCGGGCCACGGGCAGTAATGAATAAATCAAACTACTGGATCGATTTTAATCATTTTTTCAGTGAGTGACATAGGCTATATATTATATACCCGTGCGAATCCGGAGCGGGCCGCTGTGTTTTTATATACAACGTTCACAGTTTTTCTGTAGTGTATTTAGTATCAGCATTGTACCCGTGCGAAGCCGGGGCGGGTCGCTAGTGTTAAAATATAAAGATTAATTGACTTAGGACTTTCAGATAAGTTAGTTAACGTTCTTAATTAAGTTACTTTACACAGAATTATCAAATTAATGGACTAGGTACACACGGCCACCGATCGACCTTTACATCACCAGTATAAGATGGTCTTGCGTTGTATAAACTTTCCGTGCACTGCGAGACCAGCTTGTGCTGGACTTATATAGGTTGCTCGGTAGCCGTGTGCAGCTAGAATGAATGTGTATTTCGCGGAGACGAACATTTAGTTAGAAGTTGAAATGTTTTCAGATCAAATAAAAAAATCCAGTAAAGCATTCCGAGCAGTTTTATTGAAAGTTGCCAGAAAGTCAGTTTGTTGGACAGGTAGTAAGCTCCGGTTGCTCACCCAAAAAGCGCCCACCACACAAAGTGTTCTGGTATACGGTCAGGTACATTTCACCACCAAAACAACAAAGGTGGTAGGTAACGTCATAGCTGGTATTTCTCCGGTACAGCTGGCTTAACTATTATACCGGCAATGTATGTATTAGGGTGATAGTACACTCACATACCCACGGTATGTGAGTGTACAACCGTTTAAATTACTTCAAGCTCTGCTAAATATACTGAAATAAATAAAATATAACTACTTATGTCTACCCGATAAACGAAGGCAATTGAGTAAAAAGGTCGATTTGGTGTAAATATTTTATTAAATTACTTTGAACCGTATTTAACACTTTTATTTATTCGCGTTTTGTCATAATTTGCTTCGTGGTTGGTTTAAAATTTGATATTAGGTACGTACTCAACTTTTGTATTATTACATTAAAACTTATTTTTTGCGAAGCGTCTATCTGTATCCATAACTTATTTTCCATTGTCTCATCCATTCATTTCTCTTATTTCGTTATTTATCATTAAATGATAAAAATATGTCGAAGTTTAGATTTCAGTTTTTACAAACAAAAGGTTTTAAAACCTATTTAAAATAGGAGGTGTTATTAACTGCATTATTAGTGACAATCACAGCCCATAAACATTCACAATCAGCAAAACGTCACGATATATTTCTTCTCTAGGGTCTCATTTCTCCACCAAACCGGGACACAATAATAGAAACACTACTTTCTGATGGCAAATTAAAGGTAAGATAATGTTGTTACTTCTCTCGAGCTCCTCTACAAAAACACAATCCGACTTACGAGTATACTATAAAAGCGATTTGGTTGAGTATGTGCATTTTTGTTTCTTCTACGCTTGAACTGATTGTCCGATGTTGATAATTTTTTTTACACTGTTAGCTTATGATCTAGACTAACATTTTGACTACTTTTTATGAATACACTGCGTGGGTGAAGCCGCACCCGAAGGCTATTATAAATATGATTTGACGAAATTCCCGTAACGTTATTTATTTGGTCGAGTTCTTCCGGTTCATATATCAGTATCTTGAAACAGGACCCACATAAATTGTCCCTGGCTGTTTCGTTTTCTGTTTCGATACTTTGTCCCCTCAGGACAATAAGCTATCCGGAGGAGTCATTGTCAGACGTCCCCTGCTGCCAAATGTGGAAGAGCACCGCCCTTGCACAATGTCACGTTTGCATATAAAAGTACTTGTTAAATCATAATTATACACATTGTTCTAAAAACCCATGTGTTCCCATGCAACCGCACTTCCAACCGCGCTGACTGCACGTGTACCACGCTTTCTCGGGTGCCTTTCATTAAGTACCTGGGTGTGATTGTGGACGAAAGGCTTGACTGGAGACGCCACACCCAGACACTTGCTGCAAGAGTAAGGAAAATGATCTACATATTAAAGAACCTACGTGGTATAGCAAATATCATACTGCTAACTATAACTTACCGCGCTCTCTGCGAGTGTCTGATCCGATATTTCATTTGTGCATGGGGGAACGTGGGTAAGACACTCCTTATTGTTGTTGAAAGAGCCCAACGTGCTGTGTTAAAAGTGTCAATGCATCTACCCTTTCGCCATCCCACAAGTGACCTCTATGATAGGACGAAAGTTTTGTCTGTCCAAAAACTGTTCATCCAACAAACACTACTGAAATACCATCAGAAAATTGTACCTACCTTGCCCCTGACAACTTAACGTGTTGACCGCTGTCCTGTACCTGCTGTTAAATCTACTTTTGCCTAACGTCATTTTTATGTATTAGCGCCAACATTGTACAACAATATTTTAAAAATATATAAAGACTGCAAAAATAACAACTCTCTTAAATTTAAAACAATTTTACTAAAATGGCTTAGCGAATTCAGCTATATGTTGAAAATATGATTATTAAAAAAATATCTCATATAACAATTTCAGCTGTATAAACACATTATTTCACACACGCACTCAGGCACACACACACACACACACACACACACACACACACACTCACTCACTCACTCAAACACACATACGCACACATGATGTTAAATGTAAACGATAAATAAAATATGAGACATAATAATATATATGTACATAATTATAAGGCGAAGACACTAATCCCCGAAATACAGTTTACACTAGTTCGGGGGTCAGGGAATTCAAAACCATTGTAACAAATTATGTCAATAAACTTTATTATTATTATTATTATAATTGCGCGGAACAATCCAACCGTCCGCGACCCTGCGAGTTTTCGCATGCGTTCTGCGTTCATGACGTGTCCATATTGGTTTCTTAGTCTGAGTTAGTCCCTGTTATTAAGGTAGTTTTGGCCATTGTACTACAGTAGTACATACCTTGGAACTAACTAACAATGGCTATTCTAGACTCCGTGCTATTGAAAATATCTTGACGAAAAAATAACCCAAAAATCATTTTTCTCCACCCGGTAATTGAGTTTAAGTCCACGGTGTTAACCACTAGACTAGACCAAAGGCAGTCACCCGCAGTAAATAACTATTTCGGCGTTTAGCGATTGCACGTGTCTTTTATAAAGACATAAAAGTGTAATAGGTTAATTTACCTATTTATTCTTTTGTTAGTGCCAATTTCACCAACGTGCTAAACTCACGTTTAACAATAAGCTAAAGCTATCAATCTCTCTGTCCCGTACACACATTGCATTAGAAAGAGACGCAAATACTGGTTTAATAAAACAGTAAATGTAGAAGTTTGGTGAAATAAGGGTTAGTACTTTATTTGTGCGCTGAAGATTATTACATTGCTTTTATTGCTTCGTAAAATGATTATTTTTTCTGATACATTACTTTTCTCAACATGGATCATTTGTGATTTCATATAAATTATTTTTGGCTACCGAATTTTATTTCTGGCGTTATAATACTTTTCATAAAATATAAGGTTTCATTTGTATTTTTATTCAATACACATTTATATTACTTCTGATATTATATTCTATACATTTTATATATTGATATGAAACGATTTTGATCAAATATTTGGATTGGCTTTCAGTTCAAAAACACCCACTTTCGCGAATTAACTTTGAATTTATTTCCAAATCAAACGATACCCGCACTCAGTTCAATCGCCAGCCATAAAATTTTCCTACAAATTTAATCAAACTCGGTATAATTGCGTCTTTCTATCCGACTTTAGTATTATTTCAGTACTTAAGAACCCTCAAATTGGGTTAAGACTGTTAATTAAATTCGAGTTCTAGACATCCTTCAGTAGCAAATATTTTACAGTATAGTTTCATAATTATCATAATTATTACTTAGAAACATGTTAAAGGTTTGGTGGTCTAATTATTTAAGTTTTAACGCTGTGGAAAGCAGTACAATTTCCAATGACCTATACGGTTCCTAGGAAATGTATACCGGAAATAAAGATTATTACATAATAATATCCTTGAACACATAGATTATCGTTTTAAAAATATAAATTTATTATATTCAACTAACTGCGCCCCGAAGTTTACCCTGCGGCCAAAAAGTACCCTGTCCTGCCCTAAGGTTCCAATTACCTTTTATATGGTCGTTAAGTATTCTATTTTTTTTTAATTTTCTTATATTTTTCTTTCACAGGAACCTTTTCCTGACAATAACAAACACAACTAAAAAAAAGTAGTGATATCGGTCCAGCCACGTTGACGCGTGATGTCGTGACCATAAAAAATAGAGATTCATTTATAAATATAGATTTTAATGAAACCTATCAATAGTAGGTAATAATTTCAATATTGTTGAACTGCGATTCAACAAGAACTCCAAATAACTTTCTTTATGTAATCTAATATCTCTATAATAGGCTTCTTATTCCAATACCTACTAGTAGTACGTCCTAAATAAACTTACATTTAAACGCTATAATGATTAACTTTGAGATGATTTACATTACATTATTTTACTTAAGGAAGCTTGTTATTAATATTTTTAATTGTGTAGAGCCTAATAAATCAAGCTATCAAATAATGCCTCACAATATTTAGGTTACTCTTTAACTCTGATCACTAGTTCTTGTGATAGATTGATGGGCTTATTAATAACACCGTTCAAACTTATTTTAGTCCAACATTATTTTTCCTTTTCTTTTAATTTACAAATAATGATGAATTTTGAGTGTCCAGTAGTATAACATTTCGTTTATATTACCCAGAGAGTATGGAACAGGTGATTTCACGTATATGTTTTGGTGCCATTTAATAGGGGTTCAGTCTATCACAATGCACCGGACACAATTCTAACTCCGTTGACTTTTTCCCAAACACTTGTCCGACCCGGGAATCAAATCTGAAACCTGAGTATTATGAAATGACTCGGTTGGCGTAGTAAATGCACAGTTAGCGTAGTGGTTGTAGCGGTGGTTCAATCCCTACATGGCACCTATCTTTGTGTGATCCGCAAAGATTTGTTCTGACTCTGGGTGTGCTTTGTGTGTGAGAAATGTATGTTTGTGAAAACTTCCACGACACAGGAGTTATTCCTAGTGCAGGAGTCGCTTTTTATTTAAAAGAAAGAAATGACCACTTTTTTGGTTTTGTAAGTCATTAAAGTCTCTGCGAGGAATCAAATCTGAAACAAAACATGTGTTGTTTATTCTCCACCACAATAAAAGTGTACCCTAATTTAATCAGGTTCAAATTACCCTTAGAAGTCACAATGATGTAAACCCCCCGGGTGTTTAATATGCGTTCTAACCCTTATCTTTTTCGGGTTATTTACATTTCTGAATTAAGATCAGCTCTTGTTTTTTGTTTCTGCAGATAAGGTTTGTAATTTTGGTGACACAAATAAAATCATAGACTAGAAGAATCCAAAAAGAATTTCGGGATATAATTGGTAAGCATTATGGTTGCAACATTAATTTCATCGAACTTTTAAATGCAAGGATTAATTTTATGCCTCTACTTTAATAATGTAATAAAGGCATAATATAGACGTTCATGGGCTGTTTGCCACTTACCATTACGTGGACTACACGCAAGATCGCTAAAGCGGCCGCGGCATAATGGACTTACAATGGTCTTACAATCAAGAGGTCGTAGGTTCGAATCCTGGCCATTACACCACGGACGTGAACTTCCTCCTAACACAAGTGAATTAAGCTTAGTTAGAGGAGCTTAACAAGAATACCAGTAATTTGTATTTGAAAATTATTTGTTAGCTTTTTAATTACAAAAACCAAAAAAAAAAAGATACAAAGTATGAGAATAAAATCTGTTTCCGTAATAAATTAACAAGTAATACATCAGTCATGGTCTAATAAAATCAAACTCATGATGAATGTGGTAAATCCATTAGATTAACAAAGAACCTTATAAATAAAAAAAAGTATTTTTAAGGTATATAATCATATTATGTATTTGGTATTTTGCAATACTACTATATAATATATATACTGTAATGCTAAATATATGAATAATAATGTATTTGCACACCAATTATACGGTAAAACATGCTGTTCTACTTTCTACTACTGTAATACCACCTATGTAGCCATGTTTATGACAAATACATGATTTCTATTTCTTTCCATTTCTATTTCTGATAATTATGATTTCAGCAAGTGATTGAAAAGTAATCATACGAAATGTTTGTGTGTATTCTGTTTGTTGACCTCAATTAAGGGATATTCTCGTTACCGCAGTTCATACAAACGTTTTATAGTGTTATTTTAGTTGTGTTTTATATCATTCAGTCGCAGAAGCTAGTAATAAATTGAGTAATACTATAACAATATTGTCAAAATTTAGCGCCTGTATCAATAAGCAGGGCGTTATTATAGGACCTAAATACAATAAACTTGTTTTTTAGGTTTCAGTAGAACATTTTTTTTACAACTTACATAATACCTAGCACGAATACGTACGCAAATCGCTCACCCAAATCTCAATCTATGTTTGTAAAAACTCTCCTGTTTTTTTCCTCACATGATAAAGTACCAACGATAATACTTTTTTAAAAAGCTGATACGATTTGGATAATATTCTTATAATTTATACGCCACGTTTTTTATGAACGGAAAAGAAAATCTCAAAAAAGATTTTGTTTAATGTACTCAGCCTGAGTATTGAGTATAATTAAGGTAATAAATAATTACAAACAAAAACAACAATAAAAAACTGATATATTAAAACATTTGCTGTTCATATTACTTTAAAGTTTATTTTAAATGCCTGAATCTGTGAAATTTCAGCATAAACCTAAAAAGTGAAGTATCTTAAGAACTACTGAATATCGACAACATTTATTCAGATTATTATATTTAATTCCTTTTATATCACCCTGTGAGGAATACGTCAAATTACCACCATTGTATACAAATTTTTAGCTTTAGGAGCTGGTGGTTGAACTGAAGCCGCGGACCAATCACTCTTTAGGTGCAGCAACGCTAACAGCGTTCGAACGTTGGATCTTAAGATTTAATGAGTTTTACTTCATGCTTCGGCAAGCTGGCTAAGACGTCAGTTGTCATTTGAAAGCTCTATGGCAGTCGTTGCAGGTAGTCCGAGGCCAGAAAGACTGACAACTATGTTGTATAACAAACGTATATAGTACGGAGCGATACAATACGTATCGCCTCGTACTGGACGTAAAAACTTTTATTTAGCTGAATCCTTTAGACTAGAATCAGATTCTAGTCGTCAGACGGATTTAGCCTAATATCAGTATTTTTTTAAATCAAATCAAATCATTTATTTCCATGGGCCCCAAGGGGCGCTTGAACACGTCAAAACAAACATCAAAATACAAAAAATATAAAATTAAAATTAATATAATATAAAATATAAACTATTACAAATGTTATTGGGAAAAGATTCGGAGAATGTTGAACTTCGTATGTTTGAAGTGCGGTAGCCGGTAACGAAAATGCCCCTTAAAATTAATGTCAGGTGTCTCTATAACAAATTTGATTTACCGACAACCGTGTAGGCGTAATTCCTAATAATATGATAAATCTATCTTTATCCCTATAATGTGATAATCGAGGATCAGTTTAAGGGTTCGTTCACACCGACCGGCGGCAGCGCAAATTCGCAAGCAGCGAATTTTATCTTCTATCTATATTATACTTATAAAAGGCTTTGTCCTGACTGACTTAGTATCAACGCACAGCCTAAACCATAGGTCGTAGCGACTTGAAATTTGGAGGGTGTATTCTTTACAAGATTTTATCGTGCAATAAGAAAGGATTTTTGAAAATTCGGCCTCTAACAGGGTGAAAAGTGGGACGAAAGTTTGTATGGAAAAGCGTTTGTAGTAATCATGAGGCTCGATCAATTTCAAAAATGGAACTTTGTTGAGCAATCGTGTGACAATGAGGTGTTGACATGAAGTTTCATAAAAAAAGGTTTTTATGTCAGTGTAAACTTTTTAACTGTCATTTCGCCCTCTTTAGATATCTAAGAAGTAATTGTTTTGTTTAGTAGAAACCAACTTTAATGTAATGGAAGATGTGTGATGTAAATTATAAAAAAATATTTAAATAGGGTTAAACATGCCCAAGGTTTAGCTGATGGTAAGTTAGGGCATCAATTGCGCAAATTATACAACATACACTCTTGACGGATGGACTAATTAATATTAAATATAATCTACAATAAAGCCCGACACGTGCGTTTATTTAAGTTTGACGATGTCGAAGGTCATACTGGGCCTGAATCATCGGTATTCTCCATTAAAATAGTGCAGTGTTAACATAATAAGATGCGTTTTTTGGCAAACAAAAAAAGACACCGCGCCGCCCCAGCCTCACTGCCGGCGGCGGCGGTGTGGCGGTCAGCGTTCACATTATATAACTCCGACAGAACATGCGTTCACTCACATACTTTTTACTGTGCTTTGCGGATGATATGAAGGTTTTTAGGGCTGTCTCATCTACCGCTGACATTATTGCACTCCAGAGCGACCTGATTCGATTGGATGATTATTGCTCTCGGAACAAGCTTGACTTAAATCCGTCTAAGTGCTCTGTAGTTACTTTTAGTAGAAAAGCTAACACCATTCAGTCGGAGTACACCCTAAAAGGTCAAACAATTCAAAGGTGTTCTATAGTTCGCGATCTTGGCGTGACACATGACCGTAAGCTTCTATTCGATGATCACATAGACAACATCATTTCCAAAGCCTCTCAATCACTGGGATTTGTAATGCGGATGTCCAGGAATTTTAAAAATGCAAAAACATTCAAAATTTTATAATATATTAATTTTGAATATGCGAGTCAAGTGTGGAACCTTCGTTACGACACATATATTATACGGCTAGAAAATATCCAGAAGAGATTCATTAAATATATGTGCTACCGGCTACAACCATAGAGTACATAAAAAAAGCAGGAGAGAATGTCACATAGAAAATGATTGAAGCACCAAAATGGCAGCGGTCTGTTTATGTGTGCGTGTGTTAGGGGTTACCAGCCATGAGAAATATTACCCACATTTTTACAATAATTTAAATAAATATTTTAGAGGTTTAGTTCTTATATTTTTTTATTTGCTGCTTTTTACCATCAAACATGATATGGGTAGTTTTATACTACCGTGGCCAAAAACCAAACAATATAAAACAACTTTATGATTGAATTTCGAAACATAGTTGATTTTATATTTCTAGCAGTCGATGCGGGCCTGCAGCTGGAAGTTGTTTGTTTTTATTAAGGGAATATGTACAAAATTCGTTGCTCTGGGCACTCCTGACGCAAGGCAGCGAAGATGCTTTAGTGCAGCTACCCAGTTTTTGGAAAATATTTTAAAATTACGACTCCTACGGCGCTTCCTGATTCTTAGATGGTGAAGATGCTTTAGTGATATACAGGGTGTCCCAGTTTAGGACCTGGAGCCGAAATTGGATAGTAGGGTAAGTTATGGCAGTTATCAAAAAAACAAAAATTCTCCATTACATAAACTATCAGAAAGTGCTTGAAAACGTCAACAAAATGTACAAACCAAATAAAATATCTAAGTTAAACTAAACCAACAATCACGAAGCTTAGATTCACTTACATGCGATTTTTCAATAATTCAAATAAATATTGGCAAATAAAAAATAAAGAAAAAAATAATAATAAACTTAACTAAGAAATAAAAAGTTTTAGATTAAAGTACTGGTATTTATTAATTTAATACTTTATTTAAAACAATATACTATTGTTTTACCTTTTTTGGTACGGCAAAGCTGACAATGCGAATAAGTCCACCTTTTGTTTTATGAACATAAATCAATTTCCTCGAAGTGTATACTGCAGACTACACTATATTTTGATGGATACCAACTGTTATCATTTCTGCAGTTTCTAATTATTTTTATCCAATAATTTTTCCATGCGTCGTTTGCAGCAGGAAATCTATAAAAGATAGAATAATAATTTATACTAAATGTATTATACTACTAAAAAATATTTACCCAAATTCAGGGTAAATGAAAATATTTATTGACTGTCAACACTGATAGTTTTGGTATATTTTTTTACGAAAACAATATAATTTCGGCAATAAGCTGAATATATTACTTGCTTACCTATGAAAAATGATCCCCTGGTTTTTTTTTATCGAGGCGCTATGGTTTCGGCAGCTTTTCACAACACAAGACGGCATTTTTAATTATTTTACTTGAACATCCGAGCAACAGCACAGTCCAAAGCGTAATGGCGGGCGATTGACTTACTATTGTGTCAATGTGTGTGTTCTGTGTGTACGTGTGACTTACTATGGGTGCTTCAGTAAGTGTTTCAAGAGACGGAGTCCTGCCTTTTTTTATGTAGTCAATGGCTACAACTAAAATATTCCTCGGAGGATTATTTAAAGCTTTGCGCCAAGTTTCACATTCTGCCACTAGCTAAACGACGCGAAGTAGCTGACGTCACTTACTTGGTGAAGATACTTAGCGGATCGGTTGATAGCCCTGATCTTGTCTCGCGATTGTCTATTAACGTGCCTAGAACAACAGCAAGGAATACCAATCCTATCCATCTCCCCTTGGTGACCACGAATTATCGTCAGAATGCATTTTTGTGGCGAGCGAGCAGTAGTACTAACAAAGTATGCAAATATTTAGATATCGATATATTTAATACAGAAATTGGACCGGCTAGACGGATGCTCAGTCAGGATTTCTTTTACAAATATTTATAGCGATCTTTTTTATGTGTTTTATCTTTAGTTTTAGTATAATAATTAAGCGCTTACTTTTGTACTTTTGTTTTTGATGTTCACAAATTGTTTTATATTCTAAATTTATTCGTGAAGATCTGTTATTGGCTCTCTGTCACTAATTTATATTAAGTTATCCAAATTGTTATATGCTGTTGATCTTCCTATAAATAAATAAATAAATAAATACCAAAATGGTCAGTCAATGAGATCGCAGAGGCAGGGAGTCCGGCGGCGGCTTAAACCATATTATTCATTAGTAAAAGATGGAGACCCCATCACAAATAAGCGCCAAGACAATAAAATTGACATGAGATTCGGACAGAATTCAATGACATCTTCGACCGAACTCTGTCAAAATCTCATGTGAATTGCTTCAATTATTATTAAATTATTAAATACTTTAATTATAATCATTCTAAAAAGAAGAACGTCACAGTCATGTCATGTTATTTATTGTGTGAGTATAAACTTCATTCGGTCTCCTTGAGATGTAAGATATTTAAAAAGTTAATACAACGTTCCAAATTCTGAAAAAAAGTCATGAAAAAAAAATAGAATAAGTTCAAATCCGTGGTGTCCATACACCACGGACGCCTTTCTACACAAGTGACTTTTTGCCACGGTCAATTCCAAAACTTTTAGACATTCTTACCGACATTAAATTTTTAACCCCGTAGACATAAAAACGACTAGGTGTTATTAGTTAGACGTGTCTGTATGTGTGTGTGAGTCTGTCTGTGGCATCGTAACTCGCGAATGGATGAACCGTCGTGATATTTATACTTAGAATTTATTCGTTAAGTGATAGATATTATTGTATTTATTACTTTTTTAATGTTTGCTATAATTTATAGCAAAAGTTTTTTTTATTTATTTTTTTATTATTTATGTACTTTTATGATATTAATGATTTACGTTTTGCATTATTTGATCTTTTTCTGATATTATTTATGTTCTTAATTTGTTACGATTTTTTTTAGTTGGACATTTTTGTTTCTTCATGCATGTGTTTTATTATGTTAAACATGTTTTTGATTTTAAACAGTAACTTTTTTAAAATTTAATGTTAAATTCAATTTCACGTTTTCATGTATTTTTTGAAGATTTTCATAATATTTATAATGTGCCGTGTGGTTCGACCCTAAGGATGCCTGATTGTTTTGGAATTTACCGGCGCATTTTTCTGCTCGACCAGTGTTTTGGTAGAAAGTCGGGCGGTAAAAAGGTGAACTAAACACTTTTTGGTAAGAACATGCTTGGCAGAGGACTTTATAACCATGTAAAGATAGTCTGTCATCCGCTTCAGCGCCATCTTAACAGTTCGCAAAACTGTGGTCACGGTGTACAGAATAATTATTTGTTGAGATTTGTTGCCAAGTGACCAATTATTATTCATTCGAAATTCAAGTTTCAATATTTAAATGAAAAAAAAAAATCTTGGAATATTCTAGACCATTCTTTCATTCTCTCTCTCTCTAGCGATTGCTCGGTTTGGATATTGTGTAATTTGTTCGGCGTTCACTGTTGTTCAATGTTGTTATTTTTATTTCTGTTTGATTTTCTTCCGTATTGTTTGTGTATATATGATTTCTTTCGTTGCTTAGGTTGTATTTTGTTATTGAAAAAATAGTAATATATTGTTCATAAATTGTAAATATTTTATGAACAATAAAAATATTTGTTTTTTTTTTCGTTTTATTATAATTTCGTCAGAGTAATTACTCAATAATTTCTTTAATTGGTTAAGTTGTTTCGTTTTTGGGCTGAATTTATTTATAGAAATAATTTATTAATGTTCCTAAATTGTAAATATTTTATGGACAATATTATTTGATTTCTGTTTGTTTTTTTGTTGATTGTGTTATAATTTGTTTCGTTTCAGTTGTTTAGTTTCTTGGTTGCATTGATTTATAGAAAAAAATAGTATTGTTGACAAATTGTTATTATTAGACTCTATAAATTCATTTTTTAATAAATAAGAAATAAAATATTTTACAGTCATTAAAATTAAATTATAAAAAGAACAAAATCATACCTAACTATTTACAGCTGAAAGAGAAATAAAAAATTTAAAAAAAAGGGGTTATGCGTCAAAAAATACTTCCGCATCTATGTCAAATGCGGGTGACGTGCCAAGAAGGCTGGCGGCATTGCCGCGTTGAATAGCAATGCTCAACCTTTGAGAAAAGTAAAAACCAGCCTTCTGATCACGTGAAGTGTCGATCAGTCTTTTTGATATCTCTTTAAAAAATTGTTATTATTTTATGAACAATATTATTTGATTTCTAATTGATTTGTTTTTTATTGATTGTTTTGGTTTTTTGTGTTCATATCTCAACATGACAACAGAAAATATTAGCATGAACGGAATAGACATGAGTCTTACTATTGTCCCTATAGTAGGCGATGGCGCATGTCTTTTTCGTTCGCTATCTTATTTGTTGTATAGTATACAAGAAAGGTCTATGGAAATTCGTATAGGAATTGTAGATCACGTGGTACAGAATTGGGACGAGTTTGCTGTGATGTCCCATGCCCAAATAGCCCATAATAATATAATGATATCCAGAACCTACCAAAAAAACCAATGGAGTGGCTAAGTGAGCGTGCGATTTTGACACCAAAAAACGATCAGGCTTCCGTCATTAATGATATTCTGTACGAGGGGAATCAGTGTATATACCACGGATACCACTTATACCGTCTTATTATCCCTTCGAGTTCAAGAGATTGCAGTTCTCCCTTAAGGTGTATTTTGCAATGACTATAAATAAAGCTTAGAGTCAGTCACTGCAAACAGCAGGTATCGATCTGAGGGGGAACTGCTTCTCACACGGCCAGTTTTATGTCGCCTGCTCAAGAGTAAGTTGACCTCGAGATCTGGTTTTGTTGGCACCTGAAGGGAAGACTTCGAATATTGTTTACAAAGAAATACTTTAATTGGGTATTTATTTATAATGATAACTCAACTTACGACAACTTACCATCGCGAGCAAAGCCGCGGGCAAAAGCTAGTAACGTATAAAAAAGGGTCTAGCGTCACTGGAATAAGAGAATGGATCACAAAGTGCTATATTTTATAACTGCACCTGTTTGTTAATCTCTGCATCACCCAAAGGTAGACTGGTAGAAAAATGCTTATAGCATTAAGTCCGCCTTGTATACAACGCGCTTATCTTATTTGAATGACATCATCTGTCACATAAAATCGACTGTTCTACGAGCCGGTATAGACCGGCTAAAAGGAAAGGATCCTAACGTGAATAAACCATTACTCGATTTGGGAATTGGTGGTGCCAGTTTATATAGACTATACAAGTAATCTTGTTTTGATTATCTCAATGATGTACTAACAT
This sequence comes from Hypena proboscidalis, assembly GCA_905147285.1. NCBI lineage: Eukaryota > Metazoa > Arthropoda > Insecta > Lepidoptera > Erebidae > Hypena > Hypena proboscidalis. The sequence goes on from LR990129.1 coordinate 22,908,889, forward strand.
AATAAAATGTGAACTGATAGCTAATTATATTTAAGCTGTATTCACATGGGACCTAAACATAACAGTGAGGGTGTTGTACATCTTTGCCACATAAAACAAATGAAAGTTGTATAACTGTTTGATTGATGAGCGTGCGAAGGTCAAAAGTGTGACAGTGGTTCGTTCTGACAAAAAAATTGATATATTTCCTAGTATCAGTTATTATAATACCCATAGTTGACTGCTTAGTTATAATATTTTAATCTATCAGATTTTTTTAACTACGTCCTATAAATAACTACAACTGTGTACTCAAACTGGTGCCACTACATCTACAATAAAAATCTCCATGTCATAGTAAAATTACTCAGTTTCCATTTCAATCGTCTGTGTGGTCCAGCTTGGATTAACTGATTTGATTGAAGTGATGCATTGACATGTCCCTGACATTTCGATTGCATCACTTTTCACGAAACGTTGAATTTTATACGAGGAGTGCGAGGAATAAATGGATTGAAATCGGACGTTTTGGACATCAGGCAGTGTTTCATCACGTAACATAAGAAACTATTTGTAGGTACCTACACCAAAAAGTTAGTAGACAAAGTGAATCTTTCGTACTAATTTCCACACTAGGTCATTAAAAAATATAAACCTTTACATATAAACAAATGATGAGCACTTGAGCCGTTTACCCGGGGGGTGCAGGTTCAATTCTTGCCGGATTCTTAATTTTTCAAACTTAATATTGTATAAAATTCAAAAAGTCATAGCAAAGCTGTAATTTGCTTTTAAATATTAATAGAATACAAACAATAAATTGCCGAGAGAGACTTCAAAAGAATACCCCAGCATATAAAGCTACCTACATAAAAGTTGGCACAGGTGATAGTTTTAAGCGCAATGGTTTAGTACTACAACTTAGTAAAAGCAAAACATGGAAATTGTTTCTTTTAGATCAGTCGCTTTTGTAAAAAAATATTTTCTAAGCTTTTCTGTAGCGATAGCAATAAAAACCACAAGATCCAAGCTTGCCTTTTATACAGTACTAGACTTGTGTTCTTTTAAGCATTCCAGAATTTTTCGTCAACCTCTCGAGATAAAAAGATAGTAACGTAATTCAAACAAAATGAGGCTTTAAAAAAATTGCAATAATTATATTACCCACTGCGGCTGGGTATGGCAGACTGGTGTATAACACTCACACTTCACCTGCTATGATTAGGTTCCATCTGATTTGGCAGATACTTCCTAACAGAATAAGCCCTAATAGCATGCTTGCTCGACATAGAGGTCAGACCCGAGACTCAGCGAGAGCTGTCGTAGTTTAAACCGCTAAACCACCTGCAGTTTTTTACAATAAAGCGTAAAATGCTATAATCAGATTCAGCGATAGTCCGGTTTGTAAAAACTCTAACAAAAGGACTGAGGATAATGCGCCAATCTTGATATCTTTGTTCTTACCTTTTCCTTAACCAAACAAACCGAGGTCATACTCGGATCTCTTTATGCCCCTTAATTGCTACCCAAAGCGAGTGTTTTGATTCTGTTTACATTTCACCATATAAGAATTAAAAACAAACCAGTTTTGAATCGTAGGAAATTCTAAACTAAAAACAAACAATATTATCATTCCTACGCCGTAGCTCTATTATTATCTATTTATATTTTTATATGCACTTGAAACACGACCTCTCGATATTAGAAACATCATTAAAATCATTACTTTGTTAACTCTGTTTGATGTAGGAAGCGGGTCACTCATGGTAAATAAAAGAGAGTATAGCTATAATGATTTTATACTTTGAAAATGAATTACACGAACGGTACATCAACTGATAATTTGATATGCTATTTAATCAGACTTTCTAAGTAATTGGTAATTTGACAATCGTAAAGCCTAATTTATCATTTATATCCTCAAATATAATTTTAACACTGACTTAATATATTGTCAGGTATAATAATTAATTCGTTTTCACAAATTAATTATAAGTGTCAAGGTTGAGCCAGTAGCGAGATACAACTAGTGCACCGAGCCGAGCCAGAGCCAAGACTCTTTGTGAAATTTAACAGTGTTTCAAGATTTGTGAAATATTTATTTATTTAACCTTTAAGCTACTTGAAATAATACAATTTGAAATTCACATTTATAATATTTTATTTATTTATAATAGACTTGTCCAAACGCTTCAAACAAACGGCTACATAACCGAGACGTCACGTTTGTGTATTTTGTGTGTATGTAAAATTATTAATTTTGTTTGATAAGCTCTACGAAATATTGCGTTTATTATAATAGTTCTATTACAAAATTTGTTAAAAATTTTGTGGGTAATTTAATGATATTTTTTTTTTAAATAAAAGTAAGCGAAGTCCAAAACGGACTCGTCCATGAAACTTTGAATAATCATAAAATTGCATTTGTTTTATGTTTACCTATATTTTAATAAGGTATCCTAAATGTTATTATGTATGGATCAGTCACCATGGCCATTGTAGCACTTCATTGACATTCAATCATATTGATTTGCTACGAGCTGTGAAAGGAAAAGTAGACATATTCAGTAATTCATAATTACTATTCATAATTCTCAATCCAGAAGCACGTAATTGCATAAGAATTTGCCATTATTCTCACACATTCAGAGTTTTTCAGATAATGTTTAATTCTGATATTTGAAACATTCCGACAGAACGCTCGTGCTTCTATATATTCCTATAAGCTTACATATGGGCATAAAACATCTGAATTTCCCGCTATAAGTGCCCGGCTCTAATACAAATTTTCCTGTTTAAAAAAAATGTAAAAATGTTTTCTTAAAACCCAAAGATAAAACTTCACAAAGGCTCGATAATAACTAATTAAGATCTTCTATTTATTTTTTTAAAGACCACGTCAAGGACTTCTAAGGGAGGCTTTGTGTAAGATATTCTTAAATGAAAGTTTATTTATTTTTATAACTCCTTATTACTTTCTTTGATACGCTCTTATAACCCTTGTGAAAGTTTAAGAAATTATTTTATATGTAGCAGGAATTAAATATTAGTATTTTTTAAACGTAACCAAGACCGCAAGCAATGTCATGTAATGTAATGTTAAAATTTCAAACGTGCCCGTTTGAAAGACCCGCTGTGGGGGTTAAACCGAGGATTACAGTGTGCAACCTGTAATTAATTATATAAGGTAAAAGATGAAATGTTATTCTATAATTAAAATGTTAAATTATTAATAAATGGCGGTCTGGGAGCACCATTTTTGCTATCGTGTCTTTGCAGACCCTGAAAACGTATCTGATTAATGTACAACATTTTTGAATTTATACATATTGCAAAACATCCCCAAAAGCTGTCTGTCTAAATGGGTGTACCGCCGTTTGCCAGAATTTCATTTGCCCGAATTTTATTTGCTATAATACTCACCTGACATATTATTGTTTCTCATAATTTTATTTGTCATATTCATTGTTTACTATATTAGTCACGTGCTAGAAACTTTGTTTCCCATAAAGTTAATTGCCATAACATCATTTGTTATAATCATTGTTTCCCATAAAATCAATTTCCATAACATCATTTGTTATAACCATTGTAAGCCGTAATTATCATATGCCATAACATCATTTCCTACCAAAATTGCTTGTAAAATAGGTTAAAATAATTATTAAAAAATAATAGGTAGGTTAGGTTAGAAACATGAAAGACAACGCACGAGCCGAGCGAGCGAAGCGAGCGTGCCGCGGCAGCGGCCGGCGAAGTGCCAGTATAGTCATTGTAAGACGTAATTATCATATACCATAACATCATTTCCCACCAAAATTGCTTGTAAAAAAGTTTAAAATAATTATTAAAATTAATAGGTAGGTTAGGTTAGAAACATGAAAGACAACGCACGAGGCGAAGTGCCAGTTTAATCATTTTAAGCCGTAATTATCATATATGCCATAACATCATTTCTCACCAAAATTGCTTGTAAAATAAGTTAAAATAATTATAAAAAATAATAGGTAGGTTAGGTTAGAAACATGAAAGACAATCGCTTTTTAGGACAAAGGCGTTAGGTTAAATTTGTACGGAAGCGACTTAGACTGATTATAGTGATAAGTAGGTATTAAAAATAAATCAATTTTAATACTATAATCATACTTTATTTATATCCAGTTATACTCTTGTCAATAAATATCGCCTACAAATATTTTTCCTACCCACTAATTTGTAATTACTTAAGTTTTTAATAATTTTAGAGCGCCTGTTAAAATTTCATGAGCAAATAAATACCTTAGATAGATTGGAAATTAATTTAGTATGGCGTTTGAAAATTTTGTTGCATACTATTATTGCAATTAAAAGTATGGATAACAATAATACGTATGGCATTCGAATCATTATGTTATCAAATGTTCGGGCAAATAATATTATTGCAATTGAAAGTATGGAAAACAATACGTATGGCATTCGAATCATTATGAAATCTAATGTTCGGGCAAATAACAGTATGTCACATGTCTTTTATGGTAAACAAAACATTCGGGCAAATGAAATTCGGGTAAATGAAATTCGGGCATATGAATATTATGGCATATATTCTTCGGGCAAACAACAGACAACCGTCTAAATGAGATTAGAACGGATTTTTGAACGATGTTTACTAAAATTTAGTGCAATTCTTGAGGAAGGTTTAGATAATATTACATATCAATATACCACGGGAGGAACCGTTCGCAAAAGCTAGTGTCATATTATAAAGTTCAAGGTTTTATTCGATCATAACTTAACAGCCACAGAGAGCAAATTTTATGGACGAGATACATTTCCCGGACGACGTTGCTTTGAAACCGAATTTCTGAATTATTTCCTTTGATGGCCGTTGATATAACATTTTCCAAGGCTATGAAAGGCATTGAAGGGTTACCACTCACCGCTAATCCTTACCTTAATTAATATTATAAATGAGAAGTAATGTGCGGTTAGCAACTCATCTAGAAAGTGGTGCCTTAGCAGCTATAGAGATATGAACTCCGACTTTAAGATAAACAGGAGTGTCAGGAGTGATTTTTAAATATTACCGCGTTGGGGTAAATTGTACCGCGATACTAGTTTTATTATATGAAGTATTTGAGCGGCGGACATTCACATTTGGCAGCGGGGGAAGCTTGACAATGACACCTCCGGTTGTCTTATTTCTCTTAGCATATAACGAATGAATTAAAGTCGCAGAGCTGTCTTAAAAATGACACTTTTCGATCCGTTTCCCTTCCCTTATATCTGGGTTCGACTTCTAGTCTAACGGATTGAGAACGAAATCAGTATCAGTAATCAATATCAGTAATTTACATGGAACGACTGCCAGCAGATCTCCGCAACCCAGTACGAGGTACTTCGATACTCATTGTTAGACTAGTTTTTGACTTTTTGACCTCTGGCTACCCGTAACAACTAACATGGCTCTCCAAATGGCAACCGGACCAACAGCTTAATGTGTTTTTAGGGTTCCGTAGCTGAATGGCAAAAAACGGAACCCTTATGGATTCGTCGTGTCTGTCCGTCTGTCCGTCCGTATGTCATAGCCACTTTTTTCCGTAACTATAAGAGTTATACTGTGGAAACTTGGTAAGTAGATGTATTCGGTGAACCGCATTAAGATTTTCATACAAAAAAAAAAAACAATACATTTTTGGGGTTTCCCATACTTGGAACTGAAACTCAATTTTTTTTTTCATCAAACCCATACGTGTGGGATCTATGGATAGGTCTTCAAAAATGATAATGAAGTTTCTAATATATTTTTTTTCTAAACTGAATAGTTTGCGCGAGAGATGCTTCCAAAGTGGAAAAATGTGTGTGTGTGTGTGTGTGTGTGTGTGTGTGTCGTAACTTCTGAAAAAGGGAATGATAAATGTAAAAATAATATATGATGAGTACATTACCATACAAACTTCCACCGAAAATTGGTTTGAACGAGATCTAATAATTCGTTTTTTTTAATACGTTATAAATCGTAAACCGCATTTTAACTTTCATTCAATCAACTCCAATATAATAAAGAAAAAAGAAAAACATTTATATAGATGTATAGTGGTACGGAACCCTACGTGCGCGAGTCCGACTCGCGATTGGCCGGTATTTTTTTAGCCACGAGCTTCTACATAATAATAATCTTTACATTTGCTTTAAAAAAACCCAGATAAAGGTATTAGGTTATTTCGGTTGACCTAATCTAAATTTCTATCATCACATAAAACCTCATATCATTTCTGGTATCACAAAAAGCCATTAGATTGACAATGATAACGATACAATATTAATTTTATTGCTACACGGCATCCTTTTTTGCTACTTTATAATAATATTTTACCTGGAATTGAGGCTATTTCTGAAACTGATACCAGCATATTTGATTGATAACAGATAAAAGATGCAATATTGAGAGCCAACTGCCATTTTAATATCTAGGGCTGTCTCGTTTATCCAGTGCCTAGTGTACGCGACTACAACACTGAAGTCTCGAATTTAATGCCCGAGACAAGTGAGACAACAAAGTGAAGATTTGCCCGGAAACAGGAAGTTGGCTGTATTTACGTCGGTCGGTAGACACGTAACAAAATCTGAAAAAATTGCCTGAGTATTCTTAAAAAATCCATAGCCTTTATTTCTGGTATCAGCGTTGGCTACGATTTGCAATTAAAATTTAAACCGAAAATGAAACGTTAAATGGATTTTTCCTATACTTTTATTAGAAAATGTCCTAATATTTGGATATTACGTATGCTTTAAATAAATTTCATTCGTTCATCTCATTCAAAACTATCATAAAATGTTGTAATTTTACATTTATGTGAAACCATTTATATTTATGTGAAACCATTTATAATAGACATATGTGTGTGTGCTCTTATATACTTTATTTCTTATATTCTTATACACCTATTGTATACTATTAGATAATAAAGATCATAACCAATTAAGGTACTTTTTATTCTATGATTAAAATTGAAACCAGAAGCATTGCCCACTTTTTGAAAAGGAAACATAAAGGACATAATTCAATTTGGGCCCACTTTGTTGACGTTGTTTTTTCTAAGAACGGTAATGTTCAATGAATAAAAAATATTTTAGAAAATAATACCTTATTTTTCAAGACAATATACAAAGTACAAAGGAATATTAAACTGAAACCATAAAATCTAAGAATACAAAGTTGACTGATTGACATTTTTAAATGGTTGTTTCCTTAAAAAGCATAAACGCACCAATCGATCGTGTAAAGGAACAAACATTTAATATAATTATATCATTACGAATACAATGTTGAGTAACAATATTCTTTCATATTGTTATCTATTAATATTTATTGCATGATTCATATTGTTCAATGTATTTTGTTATGTAGTAATCACCGTAGAACGGAACGCAAATCTCATGGCTTTGATAAGTGACCAAGTTGTCATTTCATACTATAGATGACAGTTTTTTTTTCTAGATCTAATACGAGTATGGTCTGCTTCTTACGATGATAATTGAGTATCATGTGCCGGTAATGTAACATTTTGATAGAACCTGACACAAATGCGACATTTGTCGGCTTTTAGCATAGCGTTACCTGTGTTCTTATACCGTGATCTTATCTTAGTGGAAATTCAGATGTACCTAGTCAGAGCGTGAACTAATTTATTTTAGTTAGTAAAGAAATTATATCATTCGGATCATCACTTAATTAAATTATGGATGGCTTACCGATCACCCACGAATCCCTTGATCTTACCGCCTCGCTCGGGATTGCCGACGAACGCCAACACACGATCTATGGCGTTTGCTAAGCAATCCAGACCAACGAACACGTACGTCGGCCTTCATTAAATAAGACCAGTTTATAAAAATACTTTACGCCCACATTCTTAGAGTACCGGAATTTGATGACAAAGTCTGAAGATTACGGCTTTTGGTTTAACGAGATACCTTTCAAGTTGAGTGTGATCTTTAATTTACAACTCACTTAAATGTTTACAACTCATTCTGTATTTCCCTGGTGAGTGCAAAACTCAAATAAATGTGACTTTATTGTTTGTTTAGTACCGGCTGTGATTTCAACACTGAAATATGCTGCCTCGATGGTCTAGTGGTTAACGTATGCGCCTCTCACCGCGAGGTCTCGGGTTTGATGCCCGGATCGGGTAAAGTGTTATTTGTGAACTTTTCGTCACAAAATTCTCAATAGCAGCACGAAGTTGGAATTGGATTTTTTTCAGCTGTTTCTTATTGTATCTATAAAAGTAGGCTAAATCCTTTTCTGAATATTAGGGGCGAATAAAAGTAGGGTATAGGGGATACAAGTTATCGTAGTATGACTATGTAATTAGAAGAGATGATAGAAATGGAATTCATCGAATTCAAAAAATCATTGTTTTAATTGCATATGAAGCCTATTAAAGTGCAGGAAAGCCGAAAAAAGATGGATTGATTGTATGAAAGAGGACATGAACAAATAGAGAAATAAAGTACCTTGTACCATGTGTGCAATACGCGCGGACATTAAACTTACAATAATTATCATCTTCATAGAACAGCTGCCTGCAGAAGATGTGCAATTTCTCAATAAATGGAACCTTTCTATCACAGTGACGGATAATGCAGTCAGTACTAAAGTGTGTTGTGGATGTGATACTTTATAGTAGTATATTTACTAGTAACTACGTGTACGTATATTACACGAATTACTTTAATAATTGTACGACGAACTAGTTATTATCGATAGAGATTTATCGAGCGTTAAAAGAAAAGACATATTGCTCTCCTAATTTAATGGAGAATCAGAACGTGTGAAATAGGTTCAGTGTTTAGATCAAAATATACACGACAAAAACATATTCGGGAGGTATTTCTAATGTTGATCCATTTTTACTGCTGTTTGTTGACGATTCTTGCTGAATAATATTATGAACGTAGACAAAAAATAATTGTTTCTTTCTATTTAGACTAGAATAAACTATAATAACTATAATACATGAAAATGATATCTGATATGTAGTGTGAATGATAATGATATAAAGTTAACATTATTACAATGAAAAGTTAACCTAAATATAATAAATTGGAACAACAATAAATAAATCTATCCTACATTGAAAAATACATCCTAGCAATATTATTTTATGACTCAGCCGGTATCCAAAATCCACTGCACATACAGTACGCTGTACATACGTACATTAAATCACATTTGATCCCACGAGGGGCTGCAGAATTTACTGATACCTATTTTATAGGCACAATGTATTTCCAATACTATGCGCTCTAGGTTGTTCTTACGAGACATCATAATTATATTAAAATTTAAAACAACATTACACATAACATAACATCACACCTATATTACCCAGAAGGGTGTGGCAGAGGTGTACAGCACCCACACTTCACCTGTTATGTTTAGGTTCCATGGGATATGGGGTGAGCCTATCGCCATCCACCGGGCACAATTCCAACTTTGTGCGGCTATTGTGAATTTCCTGACGGAAAGTTTACAAATAACACTTAGCCCGACTCGGCAATCGAACCCGAGACTTCGCGGTGAGTGGTGCATACTCTAACTACTAGACCATTGAGGCATTTAAATGAAATTATCCGACAAAATCATTTCCTCATTTTGGTTTGAATGCAGTGAGAAATAGTCCAAATTAATCTGTATCAATTCAAATATCGTTTCTGCAAGACATTAGTTACAAAAAGGGGCGGGTGACATTTAAAACTTCCTCGTTTATTCTTTTTCTGGTGAATATTAATGATCTTCATTAATCACTTCTAACGAACGGAAAATACGATAAAAATGATTATGGCCCTTTTCATAACTGTAAAAACGTGAGGTATGGTGATGTTACAAAAATATTTTTCCAAGGCCAATAGCTACCAACCATTCTATTTAACATCATATTTACCAAGGAAGGATCCTGGCAAAAGGCGACCGTAGCTGAGTGGTTAAAGCGGCTGCCCGGTTTGCAGCAGTTGCAGGTTCAAATCCTCCCTATAATCCCATCCTATAATTAGCTAAGCATAGCTAAATGCTCTAGAATAATCAATAAGAAGTTGAAATATATTTATCCACCCTTTATATTTCTTTTTTGGAAATCTGAAGTAATTTCAATTTTGTTAGTAAAACCGGGATTTTTTTAAATTATGATAAGATTATTTTTAACCAACTTCATTTATTACTTAAAATACACGTCAAGTTTTTAACAAATATGCCTTTTTTTAACAACAATATGTATTTAGTTCTTTTAAATAATAATCAGTCTAAATTCAATAATATTTGTAAAATAAAATTTTATTTTTTTACTAATTAAATATTTCCTTTGCTGGTGTCAGAATCAGTGTAAAATAATCAAGCCCAATACAAAAAGGTATTATTGTTTATGCCAAAACATACCTGAACTAGGTGGAAAACAAATGCCAACACAAATATCAGGGATTATATACCGCTTTTAAACAACAAAGCTACAAACGTAACATTTAAAAGGTAATAAATATAACCAAACATGAAAAGGCTCGATTTACTCACAACCTGGGATCAAATAAACTTGTCGTCAACGAGTGGGAGGCCAAAGCAGTTTCATGTGTATTGTATACGACAGTGTCAGTGATCGATCAAAGACTCCTGGGTGATTGGAACTAGAAGTATTAGGTTATTGTGCGTAAAATCGAAGCAAACTTGTACACTGACTAACCTACATATTTTTATTATAAGCTGGTCTCGCCTATACAACGTAAGACCATCTTATATTGGAAAGGTTGATCGGTAGCGTAGCTTGGCCAACAATAACTTAACCTGATTTTATTATTATATCTCTATCTGAGCCTTTTTCCCAGTAACATTGCGGTCGGCTTTAGTCTAACGGGTTTAGCTGAATAACAGTATTTTACGTAAAACGATTGCCATCTGACCTCCATAGCCCAGTTCAGGGTAATACGATTTTGATCTCAGCTCTTTGTTGGACTAGATTTTATTTTATTTATTAGGGATAAACAAACAGTTACAACATTAAGAGTAAATTTAAAAAATTAACAAATTAAACAGTGATTAAATGTGCACTCACAAAGTTATCCACAAAATATAAGTAAAAAAATTTGGTGACATATTTGCAACTTAAAATTAAATAATATGAAGAAAAAAAAATGCAAACAATAGGCAAAGAATGCGAACACCTCCAGTTATTCCTTAATTTGCTTGATATTTTGTATTAATGTAGTTCTAAATACGTTAGCGCGCATGGCAAATATATCTAAATCTGTAAAATTATCGTTATAATTTTGACACAAGCGTCGCAAGGGTGCTCGAATTCCAGCATTAGTTCTGCAGGGTGGTACAGCAAACAATGGACGTGTGCGCACTTGTCGCCTTATAACAGTTCTAGGAACAATGTAGCTTAAACTACTAGTTAACTCAGTGCAGTTATACCTATGTCAGACTTTCTGGCCTCTGACTACCCGTTACGACTGTCATAGATGTTCAAATGGCAACCGGGACCGACGGCTTAGCGTTCTCTCCGAGGCACGGACGAAAACTCGTTATGTTAAATGGTCACCCATGCACGGCCGACCGCGGTTAGCGTTGCTTAACCTGCAAGATCTATCGATCTGCGTGGCTTTGACTCAGTCACGAGCTCCTCGAGCTTAATTTATTATTGTACAAATCAATAATAGAAGTTTAACATAACATTGTAATGTACTTAAAAGCAATTTAAAAGACTGTTGTGGCCGTCCTTGTTAAGAATGTATTCAACCTTGAATTTAGTACAGGATCCAAATAAAATCTTTTTGATGGTATAAAATAACATAAAAGCCATTATAAAGCTTCTTACGATACCAAACAAGTTAAATCATCTTTTAATATTAAAAAACTTTTGCGCTAAAATACACCAAATGATTTAGTACATGTCTGCAGACGGTACAGGGAAGCCAGACCGAGTACAAAAAGCCTCTAATTATATTTTTTGTACCTGTGTATAATTGCAAGAATGTTTATGTTAGTTAATGTATGCTGCCTCGATGGTATAGTGGTTAGCGTATGCGCCTCTCACCGCGAGGTCTTAAGTTACATTCCCCGGGTTGGGCAAAATGTAATTTGTGAACTTTCCGTCAGGAAATTCACAATAGCAGCACGGAGGTGGAATTGTGCCCGATGGATGTCAACAGGCTCACCCCCTATTCCATGGGACCTGAAATATTACAGGTGAAATAACAGACTCTCAAGCGGCGCAAATACAATAATCTAATTGGGAATTATGTATTTGAGCCGTTTGGGGTTCTCTTTTTAAAGAGATAACCAAAAGATTAGTCGACTCTTCACGTGATCAAAAGGCTGGCTTCTGTTTTGGACAAAGGATCAGCATTGCCATACAACTTGGCAATAATTTAATAATTTGCGGTCGACATCGATGCGGACGTATTTTTTGACACTTGATTTTTGGTTTATTTAATAATTTTAGTTTATTATTTTATTTGATGTATAATAATATATCGTTAAGGTATGTATTATATTAGTTTGAGGAGGTTCGTCTTGGTATGGGTGTTTCTATATATAATAAGTATGTGTTTATAAAAAAAAGTATATATGTATTAGTATCAGTTATTCTAGTACCTACTGCTTAGTTTGGGTCGAGATGCCATTGAAATGTTGTGAATATTGTGTGATATATTTATTTATGTACTTACTATAAATATGTAAGTGCTATCTCCACCTGTGACAAGGTATAGGTATATCCTAGTGCAGGAACTAACATTTGTTTGCACCATTTTATTGTATTGAACTGTTTATGAATCTGAGATGACACACAAAGCTGGCACTAGGACGGGGCTGACTGACGGATCGAAGAGTTGACCTGCCAATGTATAATGAATGTGGTAATGAAGGTCATTAAGTGAAAATTACTACTAACCGAACTGCACTTTCAGTAATGTTGGCTGGATGCAATTTGATTTTAACCAAGGAGCAATTTAGTGCAGTGCAATAAAATACGAAGCCAGATTTTCAGCAACAATTTCACGAACCACTAATTACTGGATACAGGGACATTATGGCGACAAATGACAACCAGCAAAATGGCGCGTTCTTTGTAAGTATTGTGTAAAAAAAATACGTACTGGTACGGCTTCTCAATTTATTTATCTTCTTTAACTTTAAGTTATGATTAAGATCGGCTTATATTTATAATATTTGAATATATGAGTACTTTAAACTTATCTTATTTGCCAACTAAAACAGCAATATTCATCTAATTTCGTATTTATTAACCTTGTGTGCGTAACCGATAGTAAGATATATTAAGTGCGGCGAAGGTTACTCGTCAAATGTTGTGAAGCGATTAAACCTTGAGTTAAAAGCGAAGCTACGAAACAAAATACGTTTACCAAAAGATTTACTGAGAACGTGATGTTTGCACTAAATATTCAGCATATCCCTTGAGAAAAAGCAATGCAATAACATTAACCCTCACCCGTATCAAATTCGATTGAAAAAGGAGGCGTCTCTTTTTTGTACACCGAAAAAGAGAAATACACGATTTACGTAACAATAAACAGCTTATCTGCAAGATCTAAAATATGGTAATTATATCCTTACAGACTTCAATATTCTCGAGTTTTGTGGTAAGGTAGGGGCGCAGGCTCCCTCGATAAGAAGTTATCACTTTTTTATGTCTCGGTGTTAAAGAATATTACTGGCTGTTTAGATTAATTTTACAAAAGTATAATTACTTTTGATAAACTTCTTTGAATGCTATTTTCGAGTTTATTATAATGTTACCTAAGTCCGACTAATTCTTCTGAGTGCACTATTTTGCTTTAGAAAATATGAGTGGTAAAAATTTAATGTGTTAGGTTCAAAAAGCAATCTAAGTATATATCACAATTTTCTGCTTTTTATGATTGTCTGATTGATTGAATTATTGATTATTTAACGACATATTGCAATCGGGCGTGTTCCCTAAACGGAAACGAAAATATTTTTATACAACGCGTTTTTCTAAGACATCGTCACCGTCCGCGTCGGTGCTGTACCACCTAGTAAAAAAACGCCTAATGTGCATTGTAATCACGCTTCCTTGATCCGTTTATTATACTGGTTCCAACTGTCTTTAATCTTACCATAAATATCCTGTCCCAAATATCAGTTAGAATAACATGTTTATTTACCAATGCCACATCACATACACAAGAATTACATTATAAATGGAATGCATTAAGCATGTATCATTGCTGTTGCAATATTTCATTTCACATACAGACGACTACTCATCAAACTATACATTGGCAGTGTAAGAAGATCTCGCGTTGTATAGGTTTCCTGTTTAATGCGAGTCCAGGTTATACTGGATCTGATACATCGGTGGCAGTAGATGTGTACAGATTGGAATAAACAAAGCTGTTAGCATCGTTTGATTGCATTTAGGTGGGTTGGGTGTGTATTGTGCAACGCTTTAGCTAATTTCAACCGGAAATCGAATTCCATCAAATTTTCGTAAGAAATAGTTTCATTGTAGTACTTTCACTATAGGATTTTTTTTATTTCAGTTATGTAATGGCTGATTGCACTTTGAATAGAATATTACAAATCATTTTTATGCAAAAGTATTATAATTTAATTAGTTAAGTTTCATTTTAATTTTATATGTTTTGATTAGATGTTTGTTTTGACGTGTTCAAGCGCCCTTTGGAGCCCATGGTAATAAATGATTTGATTTCTGATTTACATATACAACGTAATGCAAAAGAATTACCCAAGCGAATTGTATAGGTATGTTTTTTTATATAAGTTAACATTTTGTATATATTTTAATTAACTCAAAAGTAATAAATTAAACATCTTTCATAAATTGTTATATAAAATATAATAGCCTTATCTATTTTGATGACAATTGCCGCTGCCTTTTGTCCGACAGTGGAATACAACAGTTGTATTGTTCTGACATCCTTTAATCAACATTTTTAAACAAATCTGAATGCCCGTTTCACTTATCAAATGGCTTTTTATATTTTCTGACTTTTTTTACAACAAGGTAAAAGAAGCGGATGGAAAAATGTACTTATTGCGTAGTAAACTTTTATGACTATAGTATTATATTTTATGGTCATAATAGCAATAGCATTAACAAACTGAAGGCCGAATTACAGCAGCGCAGATCTTCTCGGGTTGAGTTTGGGTCGGGCAAATTGATATTTGGATTTTTCTGTCAGGCAAATCCTCAATAGCAGCACGAAGTCGGATTTGTGCCCAATGGATGGCGATAGGCTCAACCGCTATCCCAAGGGACCTAAACATAACAGGTGAAATGTGGGTGTTGTACAATGTTCACCTCTGCCATGTCCTCCTGGGTAATATATCCGTGATGTTTTAAAATCACATGTCACAATTTTAGTTATCGGACTCCTCTTTAATCGGCTTGACCGATTTTAATAAAAATAATTGAGTATATTTGATAGGTCTGCGGTTAAGATTGTAAGCTACTTTTTATGCCGCTAGGTGAAGATCAAGTGGAGCCGCAGCCAGCAGCTAGTAAAAGTATAAGGTGCTAAGTCGATCCACGCTTGAACAAACATTCAATCCGCTTGAGTGCTTAGAGACCAAATTTTGTTGCCATAATGTAACTCTGTGCCTCGGAGAGTCTTTTTTAATTAGCCGTCAGCCTTTCCATTAGAAGCCTAACTTTATTTCCTCCAAACGATATCTTAATCAATTGTGCATAAGATACTTATTCCCGATATATCAACGTCAAAAACGTTCAACGAAATAAAATGTTATAAAAAATTACACTAATAACGCCAACTTAATAAAAATTGGCCAAATCTTGAATTCATTTCAAGCCCAATACTCTTTTTTTTCTAACATTAACTAATGAAAATTACTGAAGCGCCACTTAATACTTTTAATCATTAAGACCGTTTGTTTAAGGATGTTAATAAACCTCAATTAATTTCCTCAAGAAAGCCAAAATATAAATAAGGTTTCCTATTTTATGACTTAAGTATTACCTTCGCATTTTGTATATAAGTATATAACGTGATCATTAAGTATTATCAAATAAGTTACTAATGAATACTTGTTTAATCAAATACCTAATACTAAGACTAAATTGTAAGAGTAGTTCCTAAACTTATAAATTAATAGATCATACCATTTTATACATAACATTTTTTTAGCAAATGCTGTTTTTGTTTGTAATTGTTACAATACTGAAACCAGAGAACTATTTATTACTAGCTGTGACATACCGCCCGCGTGATATGTCACCTCACTATAAGCTTTTTATTACTAGCTTATCACCTATTTTTAATCCTACCGAATATAATTTAATAAGAATCAAATTGTTTTTATGTATCATTATTTTATTAAGGTTTAACATAAAAAAGTAAAAAAAAAATGTTCTTACCGTAGATACCGTTACTTAGATTTTTTTTTTAAACCTATTATAGCTTCTCCCCTTAATTTATTTTTCTCTCGTCTACCCTACGGCATGGGGTATAATAATAAAATAAAATAAAAATAAAAAGCCTTTTATTTCTTGCAAAATTACATAAAATTTAAAATAGTGATTAAAATATATCGGTATGGGGTAAATATATCGGTATGGGATAAATACGGTATGGGGTATCTTTATTTAAATAAGTTTATAAAAATTATTAAGAGGTTTGCTGAGATATTTTTTTGATTAAGACATAGGTACGTTTACAAAAGGTTAAACATCAAAAATTAAATGTTATTCGACAAGAGTTACTAGTAGAGTAGTCGGATAAAATATTGTTTACTGCTTTTCATTCTAATTGCCAACTTAAGAAATACAACCCAAATCTTCTGATTTAATTAAAATTGAAACCAGTCCTGAATAAAACCTGATTCAACTGATTATATTGTTCAAAGAAAGCGTTCATTATCAAACTCACGTTTTCTTACAATAGTGCCTTATCAAAGTGATATTCCTTATCGGTCAGCCACGTGCCGCGACTTCAACAGACTTACCTACCAATCAAATGCAGTATCGCTTTACTCATCACTTTATTTGCCTTGTATTATAAGATGAGTGATTATTTTCCTAAGCTTTGTCTAAACTAATATAATGACAAGGAAAGATTCATAATTCATTTATTAAGTTGCATAGGATGTTAAGTACATGTGCATACATGAATACCAATGGCTATTTGATTTTTTGTTTTTGTTTCGGTTTACCTCAAACTACTGGACCAGTGTCGACTTCACCTGAGTGGATGCTAATGTCACTTTAAATTCAAAAGTTCATAGGCATTTTTTTTTTTTTAAAGATCTCGCTCTAGTTATAACTCCTGTGTCGCGGGGGTGTTAACAAACATACATTTCACAAACACAAAACACACTTAGGGTCAGAACAAATCTTTGCAGATCACACAAAGATTTGTCCCGTGCGGAAAGTGGTGAGGCGACCGTTTTAACCGCTACGCCAACCATGCACTCACTACTACATTTATTATATTACCTGATTTTCTCTTACCATGATGTATTATTATTTAGACAGTTTATAATACTAAACGTTTTTTTGATTCTCAAATGTGTACATCGCCAGGGTCAATCCCTATTTTTAGGGTTTTTACTTGTAGATTAATTGCCAGGTCTAAAATAGTCGAATAAAAACAAACTCTTTCTTTCATATCTCTGAAAAAAAACACAGAAAATTAATTACAAAAGAGGGTCTATTACATGCTAACCCGACCGCGTTTTACACAAGACTTATATTTTGTAATAATTTTACCTGGAAATTAATTTATAAAAGTTTAAATGAAGCTCACTTTGACCACAGCCGAAGTAGTGTTTACGGCATTTTATTTTACCGCAAATGTTTTAGACTCTTTGTGACGATTACAAGTTAAATGGTCAAGATAAGGCATTTGTTTTTTTGTACGACGTATGTAGCAAAAAGGCGTGAACGTCATGTGCCAGTAATTTCAGGCCCCAATTTGACCACCGAACTGGAACACTAGTTTGACTATTTGGTGGCAGGTTAAAGGTAAAACAATGGTGCTGTCGCTATCAAGCTCGTTCACAAGTACTCTGCCACAATTGAAGAATCGAATTTACGCTTCAAAATACACGTATTAAATTGTTTATTTAAATACCTAGTTGCGCAGAATAATAGGTATACGAATTATTGTTTGTAACATAAAGCTAAAGTTGATATTAAATATGTTCTATACATTGTCTAATTCAGCAGTGCCCAAACTTTTTTAATGACGGAAACCTTTTGCAAGTATATTTGAGCTCCAAATGCGAGGGAGGGAGCGCCTAAAGGCAGCACACACACCACAAAGGGCTCGGGTGGAGAGGAGTAGGAGTCCTAGCTTCTCTTTACCCGTAACATCTATGCTGGTGGACACTTTTAAAAACGCTGGTCTAAGCCGTTGACAATTTTACTTTATACCAATGTGCTTAGTAAAAACATACAATTGCCCGGATATCTAATTGTGTGTAATATAATACCTATTCATTTGAACATCCTTCCTTTGCCGCAAGATTGTGACTAGTAAATTTCAAGCTACACTTAAGCCAATTTTTAATTTATTAGTTAATAAAGAAAGTTTGCCTCAAATATGCAATATAGGTCTTGCTACCCAAGTTGCCGCAATCCTCCTAACTTTCGAAACCAACCTAGCCTACGTCATTTTAGTGTTTTTTCATTAGAGTGTTCCCTTTAACATAGGTAAGAACGACTATCGAATAGGTATGGAATTTGGATAGTAGTGGCTTTAAAAAATATTTAAAAAAAAAGTCACGTCATAATATAAAGCGTACACTGAACATGGATCTTCCCTCGAAAGCCATTAATTTTAGAAATGTTGAACCTTTAAGGTTTTAACGGCTGCCAAAGTAAATTGCAACTGGGACACACGTCTTAAAACGTCCATCATCCAACGACCGACCGCAGTTAACATTGCTTAACCTGCAGATCGATCAATCCATCCTACGACTTAGCTACAAACGCCACTATAATCACTACATAGTATAAAACAAAGTCGCCTTTTCTGTCCCTATGTGCGCTTAAATCTTTAAAACTACGCAACGGATTTTGATGCGGTTTTTTCCAATAGATAGAGTGATTTAAGAGGAAGGTTTTTATGTATAATACATGCATAGAAAGGAGGAATTGTTTTACTCCAAATTTAACGCGTGCGGGCCACGGGCAGTAATGAATAAATCAAACTACTGGATCGATTTTAATCATTTTTTCAGTGAGTGACATAGGCTATATATTATATACCCGTGCGAATCCGGAGCGAGCCGCTGTGTTTTTATATACAACGTTCACAGTTTTTCTGTAGTGTATTTAGTATCAGCATTGTACCCGTGCGAAGCCGGGGCGGGTCGCTAGTACCTAATATGTTTAATTTCACATATGCGTTCTACGAATGGCAATTATATTAGGGATTGTAGTATAAGTAAGGGTTCCATTAAGTAAACGGAGAACGAGCAGTCACTACGAAGCATTAGTACTTTCTGTGCATTACCAAAGCCATTAGTGGTCTCAGCTGTGGGTCATTTTGTTTCATTACTGGCCAAGAACTTTTGCTACTAACAAATGGAATAATATCATTTATTTGTATTATCATGTTTTTATTATCGGGTACACGCTGAAACTTCAAAGTTAATAATACATTAAAGTTGTTTGGTATTTTGATAACCTTATATGGTTATGTGTCCAAAAAGTGAAATCCATTTTGAAAATAATTGTGAAACTATACATTTTTAATACCAACATAAAATGTATGAGATCACAAGCTTATTTTTGTAGTCTAATAAGCCTGTATGTACGTAATCCATACCTGTTCTGTAACCGACCACAAGGCGCGTAACATACCTACCACGCATACGAAACCGCGGGCGAGAGTATGTTCGTTTAATAGCACTAATCTCTAGAACTACTAATCAAATTTTGATAATTATTTTTTTGTTTGATAGTCTAACTTTATAAAAACAAAGATTTATTCCATTTATTTTTAGTCTAAGGTCCAAAAAAATCGAAGTACTTGTTGCATGTAATAA
The DNA here is from genome assembly GCA_905147285.1 of Hypena proboscidalis. Lineage (NCBI taxonomy): Eukaryota > Metazoa > Arthropoda > Insecta > Lepidoptera > Erebidae > Hypena > Hypena proboscidalis. The sequence continues at coordinate 22,928,918 of LR990129.1, forward strand.
TGAAACTATAAGGTAAAACATGAAACATGATATAATTTTTATCTCCAGGGACACACTTCTCTTTGGTACCTATTTGTTTTGCTGTTATCTGTCTGAATGCACAGCCAGACTGCACTGTAGACTAATTTTAATTTAAAAATGTAAATGTAAGCGCAGAGCTTAGAAACAACATTGTAGTTACTAAAATATTCGGGTGTTAGCACAGTCGATCGATGCCATCAATCAATAGTTAGTTAGGAGTATCGTTAAAAAACATTTTTTTTTAAAAGCTTCACGCACATAACATCACGCCTATATTACCCAGAAGGGTGCGGCAGAAGTGAATAACACCAAAATTTCACCTTTGCAACAGCTTCATTTTCATTAATTTGCTAATAATTTTCACAATACGGATTACTAGCTAGATATTCTTGTAAATAGCCTCTAGCAAAGCTTAATAATTGCTTGTGTCAAAAGGAAATTTATTTCGGAGAATAAGTACCTACCGTTAATTAATTTGTTCTCTTCTACAATTGAATATGCTTTCTTTGAATATGAGTATTTGGGTATAAAAAGCTTTTGTTGAAAACCGTCGGGTTTCTACTTAGTTACACCAATTAATCGTTTGAAGCTATCACATTTTTAAAATAATACGAGACGTTCATGGGTTGACTATGTGTAAACGTACCCATTATTAGGGTTCATTTCCTATCTCGCTGATCGTCAAAGCAAGCGGTTAAGCGCACGAATATACACAATTTCTATGAATTGATATGCTGCAGAGTGTTGCTTTATACAACTTGTCAACTATTGTATATTGTCGGCATAAGAGAAAATCAGGCCTAAGATGTGTAAGCAATGATACAGTTCACTGAACAAATGATATAAGATGCGTACGACTGAAAAGATAGGACACATATTAATATTGTAGTATGTGGTTAGGTAATTAACAAACCGTTGAATTCTAGATTATTTAAATTAATAACTATCTTCTATCTCTTTAGTAAGTAAGTAATTCTAAAACAATTTTAAGTTCCAGTTATTAAAACTAGAATAAACGTAGAACCGACATGGTGGGACTCAGTGGTACCTATATGAATCATAAAAACTAAGCCTACAGATGTATTGATTGACGTATATACAATCTGCTTTTGTTAATTATGAAATAAAATTACCGGCAAAATATTAAAATAAAAATAGACTTAACATAACTTAACTGTCTACAATAATGAGAGTTACACAGTTATCACTTCAACAACTCCTTTCAAAATCATTTCTTACGTTCTCTTTAGAGAATATATCCAAAATGTAAGCAGATTTAATTTCCTCGGATTGGATTAATCTTTGAGGCGAAATACAAATCCTTTTGTTTGTAGTTGAAGTTATACGTTTCACAACTACTGACAGTCGACATTTTGTAGACAACAATATTGTTTGTGTTTTAAACAGAGCGTTGTGAAGAGGCTTTAGCCAGCTTGGCACTGTGATTTATAATTAATGTCTTGCATTATTATTTGGAAAATTTGTGGAGCTAATATAATATTATTCATTTTACAAAAAAAAAAGTAAACCGCCTTCAAACAGGTAAGCACTTAACTACATACATAGTATACATACATTATGGTAGAAGTACATGCATCGCGTTTGATGGCGGCTCTTAGGTGTTGTCCTAGCTAAGAGACAAGTGCGACGCGATGCGACACCATATAGATGCATCAGTACAGTCACGTGCCATTGCGTGCAATGTGTGGATTGCCAGCCAATGATTATCGCTCAGCTAAGACCACGTAGCGGTAACTTATTATATGTCGCACATCAGACGTCATTCTTTGAAAGCCGACTGACAAAGTATAGAATGTATGGCGGTGATGATGTATGGTTTACCTTTACGGGTACTATTTGGTCAAATGTAGATTGGTAATCAATTTTTACTAATGTAAACCGAAATATATTTTTTTAAATTTTCAGTTATTATTTTTTTCTCTTTTGTTTTGTTTATCTTTTTGAGAACACAACAGGTTTATAAAATTATCTTATTGTTCTTCTAAAATTTTAATAAACATTGATAATAATCATTATTTTCTGCCTGATTAGTGATCACTCAAAGAGTTATACCCCTTTTAAATTCCTTTTCCTAATGTTACACGTCTCCCATTTCCGGGACTTTCAATTTGTGACGTCATAGATCAAACCGACGTGTTTTTTATGGTTCATTTCCTTTCTCATCGAATACTGAGTGTGCGATATCAATTGAAATGGTATTGATGCTTTGTTGCGAATTGAAACGTGTATTTTTGTAACATAATCTCTTTCATCTCTCAAACGAGGCAACGGTTGCAAAAAAATTACAAAGATCGCACACTAAGGAAATTGTGTCTGCGTCTGCAATCATTATTTTACAGGGGAAATTAATTTAGTATAGAAACATATATATTTTAATAAAGCATACTGTTAAGATATAATATAAGGGTCTTTTTACACGAAATTGATTGAAGTGGATCGACGCCACCAAGTAAGTAAGAGATAAGTTGACAGTTTCCCTTCACAAATACAATTAAATGACGTTGACTCTTCTGCCATTCTGCCATCGATTGACGATAGATATTTTGGTGTTATAACACCCTAAATACTATTTTATTTTACTTATTTTTATTAAATTTCTATGAACGGAGTGTTGATATTAGTAGTGGTTAGCTATTGTCAAACTATCATTCCACAACGTCGTTAATGAAATCAAACAACAAACATAATTATGTACTACCTCTACAATCAGTGAACGAGTTCCGCCATCATCAATTCTAACATCATTAAAATCAAAACTTCATTAAGAACCCATTCATAATAATTTCATTCAGCGCTATTCCTCAGTCATTATTTCGGGGCAAACATCGTACTAATTACTTTGCTTTACAACACGCTTGTGTGGCCAGAACATGATTTTGTGGTTTTTCATTTGACGTAATCGTAGAACAGGGTTAATTCCGAATGAGGAGTGATATTCCAGTTGTGTTTCGACTGGCGATCGATTTCAGTTTCAATTCAAAAAATCGTTGTTCGTCAAAATTAGTTTGATATTTTTTGCCACATTTCATTACACATTTGACTTGGTCGCAATTTAAATTTAATAAAAAACTAAACCTGGAAGTTCTACTTTTAAAACTAGTTCAATTTATAAATTTTAATTATTTAATAGACTACCGCAATCTCTAAAAAACAATATAACGGAAAATTATACTAATTATAAACTAAAACAATATTTAATTAACAATCTAAAATAGATTTTCCGCTGAAACAAAGTTGAATAAATACATTAGGGTAAAGGCGGGATACATGCCCCAGTGGGATTGATGCCTCATTTTCAAAAAACCTAACTTCCCAAAGTCGCCACTAAAAAAAAATATTATAACTAAGAGCCGCAGTCACCCCGCACCTCGGGTAGCCATTGGCCGTCGTGCTGTGAATACGTGTTTAGCTTGTGTGTGCATTCATCTCCGCGGCGAAGTTTACAAAGACGTCAAAGTTTTAAAGGTAAGTTTTAGCCGTTGTGTAACTTTTAAAGTAGTCATTAATTCCGTTATATTTTTAATTACGTCGATGTACTGATTCATCAATTATGCATCTTGATGCAAATAATTCGCCATTTGTTTTTAATTAGTTTAAAAAATACTTGGGGCATCTACTCCTATCAAAAAGGATAGTTGCCCTGATTTTTCGAAGGATAGGTGCCCCTAGGGGCATCTATCCCTCTATACAAAATGTTTTAAATTTCAGGCGATTTTTGTTGCTTTTGGTAGTTTTTGGTACAATTCGTTGTTTTTTGAAGTATAGTTATATTGGTAGAAATTTGTAGTTTTTGATAATTGTTGGTAGTTATAAGTAGAGTTTGGTAATTCCACTGGTTAATTTTGATAGAATTTGATAGGTTTTGGTGTATTTGGTAGCATTTGGTTATTTTTGTTGTTTTTTATTAGTACTTGGTGGCTTTTGAAACAGTTTTGTTGTTTTTGGTAGAATATTTTTTGTGTTTTGTATATTTTGGTTGTAGTTTTTGTTGGTTTAGATGGATTTTGTTATACGGGGTGGATGCGACATAGCGACATTTATTGAAACCACAGCTTCTATACATGGTAAGTATTAATTTCCACCGGATAAAAATTCTCTGGCGAAAAAAAAATCACGTTCTCCGAACAATTTGAACATTGCGATCGTGCAATTTGTTCGGAAGACGTGGATTTTTTTTTCGCCAGAGATTTTTTTATCCGGTGTAAATGCATACTGGCCATGTATAGAAGCTGTGGTTTCAATAAATGTCGCTATGTCGCATCCACCCTGTATATGGTAGTTCTTGGTAGTTTTTTCCACTGTTGTACTATGAAGCACTTTGTATAACTCGGGTGACTGTTCTACTCATATCAGGTGTATTAAAAGCCCTCAGCTATGATTTGGGTCTCAAAATACACCCGCTATAAAATCAACTACTTTCACCTTTTGTTGTTTTATATATTGTACCTTCAATTATGTGTTTACGTGTATTTAGGTATATTTGGATTTTTTCTGATTGAAGTATAATCATGTCACAAAAATATAAAAGGCATGTTCCTGGACTATAGAACAATTGCAGTCAGCTTTCGACGAAAAAGACAGAAATACCATGGGGATAAACGAAATATCCCGACAGTTTGGGATTCCATCAAGAACATTGCGAAGACGTTTTGCTGCTAAGAATACATTTTATTGTTTTAATTAGAATGTTTTTTTATGATTATGCATGTTAAAACTTAATAATGAATATTTAATAATAAGAATTTAATATTCCTATTTATGTTGAAATTGCTTATAAAACTTTATTAATGGAATTTTATTTGATCTCATAATAGAATTATATTCTAAGACAATTAAAAGACTTTAAAAACTGCAAAATACATTTCCTAATTAGGGCCATGTTTCTTGGCAACAATTTCTGTTTTAGGGGTAGCCTTCTACTTCTAAAACACTAATTGTCCTCTAAACCTTATAAAAGTTTGGTTGAGTTTTTCGTTAATCCTTACTAATATTATAAAGGCGAAAGTTTGTAAGTATGGATGTATGGATGGATGTTTGTTACTCTTTCACGCCAAAACTACCGGGTCGATTTCGATGAAATTTTGCACACATGTAGCTTATAGTCTGGATTAACATATAGGCTACTTTTAATTGACATACCACGCGGGCGGAGCCGCGGGCGGAAGCTAGTACATTATAAAGTGCATCTATCCCGCACCGCAGGCATCTATCCCTCTTAGTATTTTCATGGTGGGGCATCTATCCATACGGGTAGGCATCTATCCCCAAAAAAGGAGTTCCACAAAAAGCTAAATTCTGCAAAATCTGTACTTAATAGGTCTAAAAAACCAAATCACAGTTAAACACAAAGGACTAAACTAGCTGAATTCATACTCATTATTTATATACAATGAATATTTTAAAAATTAGGAGGTAATTTCAAAAAGTGGGGCATCTATCCCGCCTTTACCCTATATTTTGAAGGTAGATAAAAATATTGTTTGTGAGCGTGGGGCATGACATACGGAGCTGAGACGTGGACACTGACAGTGGGGCTAGTCCATAAACTAAAACTCGCTCAGAGGGCTATGGAGAGGGCTATGCTCGGTAAGTTTCTCTTAGGGACCGTGTCCGAAATGAGGAGATCCGTCGGAGAACCAGAGTCACCGACATAGCCCAGAGACTAAATATAGCTTGTACAGTGTGAACCCTGTACATTTACATTTTGCTGACGCTGCAGCCTACCGGGCGCACGTCGTTTACTCAATCATAATAAAACTAACTTAGTGCGAACTGTGCAACCGTACAGGTAACATAAAAGAGAGTTGATTAGTCACCCTTTACTTGTATCGTAATAATTATTAATACACGTGATTATTTAGTACAAGCAGTGTTTACTTCTTCTCTCCGCACTCGCAACCCAAGTGTAGGACACCCTACATTTAATGGTCCTTCGAGCCGGATTGTATTTTTGTGATTTGTGTTCTTTCGGCGGTAGCGAATCGGTTCAATTGGCCTCCCACAAGCGGGTTTCACCAATTTAATTGAGAACGTCGCACATATCGTCGATTGAGTGCAAGGATCGGCATACTTACGAACCACATCCATCTCGCTCGAGTTCGAGAACCAGTTAACTTACAACAACACTTGGTTTTGGAATTCGTCGAACCGACTAGAAGAAATTGCGGTAAGCCTGCCGTCTTTGTGTCGGGAACTAACGCTGCTCTACGCCTTAGGTCATCAACAACGAGGTGCCTAGGCTACGGAGCTAACGAAGCTTTCTACTACAACAACTGTTGCTCATCTGCAATTGTCTACAACGTACGAGGACGCGTGAGCTAACAACAACAACATGGACAAACTGGAACTGCAGTCAACATGTTTCGAGAACATTAAGTCTTTGTGTGTAAACTATCGCAAGGACTCCTCATCTCGAAAGTCTGTGGACTACCTGAACAAACGCTTGTCTTTGCTGGAAGGTTACTGGACGGAGTTTAACAACAGACATGCTCTACTAGTGCTGGAAATTGAAGACAAGGAAATCAACTATTTTGTGGACAATGTCTATGAAAAAACTAAAGAGATGTACGAAGCAACGAAGGCGGACATCTCCAACTTGCTCTCCAAGGAAGGGAAACCAAAACAATGTGTGACCTTCGACTTAACTGGAACATCCGACGTTTTCGCACCAACTGACGGAGCCGACGGTGTTCAAATGTTACTTAACAAACAAAAATGTAACATCAACGCGATACGACGCACTTTTTCTAAAATAGAGAAAGTTTCTATTTCTGAAAAATGGGAACTGGATGACTACTTATCCACTATGAAATCTAAATGGGAGCCGATCGACAAACTACATTGGCAAATAGATTTCTACCTACAAGGATCAAACAAACAATACTACGAAATGTTTGCTGAAATCGAAGAAACTTACGACAGTATTAAGAAGAAACTGAACGAGAAAATTTGGTCAACTGCTCACTTTCAGAAATCTGCCCCTAAGCTGGAGATTCCTGAATTTTCTGGCAATTACAAACAGTGGATTTCGTTCAAAGATTTGTTTTTGGAATCTATACACAAGAACCCTTCCATCAACAATGCACAGAAAATGCAGCACCTCAAGAGCAAACTACGAGGGGAGGCTGAACGATTGGTTAAACATCTAACCATAAGTGCTGAAAACTATAACTCATGTTGGGATATACTCAATCAGCGTTACGACAATCGCCGATTGCAGTTCACTTCCTTCCTGAATACTATGCTGAATTTACCAGTCATACAACAGCCCGACGCCTTTACCTTGAAGAGGATGCATGACACCATCACAGAGTGCTTGAACGGAATTTCGAACATCGGTGTGGATACAACTACATGGGATCCGATTATAGTGCATATTATGTGTTTAAAATTGGATTCACATACTTTGGGCGACTACATGAAAGAGCTACAAAACCACCGAGATTTACAAAATCTATCAGATTTCTTGTTTTTCCTGGAGACGCAGTTTATGGCACACGAAACCATGAAATCCGCCAAGAAAGGAAATTCTTCCGAAAAATCTTCGAATGAAAAATCCAGCAAGCAAACCCAGTCGAAAAAACCTAGTGTCAATTCGAACAAAAGTTACAATTATTTCGCAACTTACGGAAAGTGTCCACATTGTCAAGGCGATCACGTGTTGCGACAATGTGACAAATTCCTCGAAATGGACGCCGGCAAACGACACGGCATAGTAACAAAATTGCAACTCTGTCAAAACTGCTTATACAGTCACAACAACGGTGAATGCAAATCGAAGAAAACTTGCCGTGAATGTAATTCGAAGCATCATACTTTATTGCATAATGAAAAGAAACAACAACAAACTTCTTCACCTCAGCATCCAACATCAAATCATCTACAATCGAACAATACCGAAGTTTTACTAACCACGGTTCAGCTGAAGGTGAAATCTTTAGAGGGCACGTATGTTACATTGCGTGCCCTTCTCGATCAAGGGTCACAAGTGAACCTGATCTCCGAAAATGCAGCACAGATGCTACGAATTCCACGAAAACGAATGAACGCAAGTGTGACGGGCATCGGCTCTGTTTCTGGTGAATGCAAGGGACAACTTACACTGACTTGCAAATCGATTCACTCAGACTACAGTTTTGACACGCGTGCGCTTATTATGAAAAAGCTCACCAATAATTTACCAACAACATCATTTGAAAAGAGAGACTGGCCACATTTGAAAAATCTGAAACTAGCGGATCCGGATTTCAACGTCTCTCGTCAAATTGATCTCCTTTTGGGGGCTGATATATATTCAGATATCATCCTGGATGGCGTCTTGAAAGGAGACAGTCAAACACCTGTTGCACAACAAACGCAAATAGGCTGGATACTATGTGGCAAAATGAAAACATTTTCATGTCACGTAACCCTAATTAACTTAGAAGAACTAACGAGATTTTGGGAGTCTGAAGAAATTCAATCGACCCAGGACATACCGAAAAATGACCGCTGTGAACAATTCTACAAAGACACAGTACAACGATTACAAGACGGCAAATATGTTGTGAAAATGCCGTTTCACCCGGATTTTGAAGAAAAGCTGGGCAACTCAAAAAGCATCGCTGTCTCACAATTTACGCAACTAGAAAAAAGACTTGATAAAACATCAACATTTTCTACGATGTATCGGCAATTCATACAAGAATATGCGGATCTTGGTCACATGAAACCGTCGACTCACATGTCAACAACAAATAACTCGTGCTATCTACCACATCACGGTGTTTTGCGTGAAAATTCCACAACAACAAAATTACGTGTGGTTTTTAACGCGTCACAAAAAACTTCGAGTGGGTATAGCCTCAACAGCCTAATGGACAAAGGGCCCAATCTACAAAAAGATGTGCAGACTTTGATTTTGAAGTGGCGATCATACAAATACGCTTTCACTGCCGATATTGAAAAAATGTATCGATGCATATGGATATCGGAAGAACAACAACATCTTCAGAAAATTGTATGGCGAGAGTCACGTGACGAAACTTTACGTGACTATCAGCTGTGCACTGTGACATTCGGTATGAAAGCCGCGCCATGGATAGCTATGAGGACATTGAAACAATTAGCTATTGATGACGGCCTGAAGTACCCGGAGGCTGCGAGAGTTTTACAAACTGAGGCGTACGTTGATGACGTCATAAGTGGCCATAACAATTTATTGGAAGCCCAAAAATTACAACAATCTCTTATCCAACTACTGAAAGGAGGCGGGATGAACTTACGCAAATGGACAAGCAATCATAGCGCCTTACTGGAAAACTTACGGGAAGACCAAATTTCCATGAACTTTTTCGACTTCAAAACTGAAGAACCATCGAAAACATTGGGCATCGGCTGGAATCCTGGAAGTGACACTTTTCACTTCAACTGGCCTGTGACACAGCCTAAAAAACTGACTAAGAGATCTCTACTCTCGAGTATTTCGAAGTTTTACGATCCACTGGGATGGGTGTCGCCAGTCACGGTTATAGCGAAGCTTCTTTTCCAAAAAATCTGGATGAGTCGTCAGCTTAGCTGGGATGACGAAGTACCTACAAACATTAAAACGGAATGGCTGAAATTGCAAGAAGAATTGCACCATGTCAAAAACATCAAAATAAACCGACATATAGGCGACACACAGCAACGAATCGACCTACTTGGATTCTGTGATGCAAGCGAGAAGGCCTATGCATGTGTTATTTACAGTCGAACACGGGATGAACAAGGTCAACCAACAATAACGCTGCTAGCTTCCAGAACAAAGGTCGCACCAATCGCTCAGAAAACTACCCTGCCTAGACTCGAGTTAAACAGTGCCCTACTGTTGGCCAATCTTATGTCAAAAACAAAAGAAGCTCTTGTGGAATACAACATCTCTATACAAGCCTGGAGTGATTCCCAAGTCACCCTAGCATGGATACAAGGTGACTCGACGCGCTGGGAGCCCTATGTAACCAACAGAGTAACAAAAATTAATAACATCATCCCTGCAACAAACTGGCGATATGTGAAATCCGAACAGAATGCCGCAGATTGCGCTACGAGAGGTCTACTACCGAGCAAACTATTAAACTTTGATCTGTGGTGGCATGGACCCGACTTTTTGAAGAAACAAGAAAGCTCAGTAGTCTCTCCTTCGTATGAAACATACTATGGCTGTATAAATCATGCTGAAACAAAAAAGAAACAGTCTGAAAGTAATGATTATTTAATAACAACGTTATTAAATAAATACAGTTCATTAACAAGTCTAACAAGAATTGTCGCATGGATACAACGTTTTATTACAAACTTGCGCAATAAGACGAAACCGAACACCTGCCCCGCGCACCTATTGCACCTAACAACAAGCGAGCTCGGCGCAGCGAATAAAAGTATCATCAGACACGTGCAACGCACACAGTTCGATTCAGAATACAATGAATTGAAGAAAACTGGAGCTGTGACGAAAAAAAGTTCTTTTTTCAAGCTCTATCCTTATGTGGATGAAGAAGGAATCATTCGAGTTGGAGGTCGTCTCAACAACTCAAACTTACCACCAGGAATGAAAAACCCTGCGATCATACCACATACTGGCAGATTCACACAGCTGCTAATTGAACAAGCTCATATAAGATCGTTACACGGTGGAGCTCGTTTGACTTTGGTACTTATACGTCAACAGTACTGGATTGTGGGCGGGAACAGAGCAGTAAAAACACAGCTACAAAAATGTGTTCGCTGCCATCGATTCAACCAAAAACACGATACACATCAATTGATGGCTGACTTACCCCGTCAACGCATTACACCATGCCGACCATTTACCCACACTGGAGTGGATTTTTCTGGCCATGTGGAGGTCAAACATAACAAAGGCAGAGGTGTAAAGACATCAAAGGCATACATAGCTATTTTTATATGTATGGCCACGAAAGCCGTGCACATCGAACTGGTGTCGGACCTTAGCACCGAAACATTCATCGCGGCTTTCCAGCGACTATGTGCCCGTCGTGGAGTACCTACACACATGTACTCAGACTGTGGTACTAACTTCATTGGTGCATCGAAAATACTTCGACAAGAATTTCAAGAATTTAAACAACTTTTGACGCCAGAATTTTTTCGAGAACTAGCCAAACTGGAGGTCAAATGGAGCTTCAACATACCTAGCCACCCATCATCTGGCGGGTTGTGGGAATCGGCTATGAAATCGATGAAACATCACCTGCGTAGAGTGTTGGGCGACCAGAAGCTGACTTATGAGGAATTCACCACCCTTCTGGCCAAGATAGAAGCCTGTCTTAACTCAAGACCTTTGTGCCCTCTTACTGAAGATCCGGAAGAGTTTTACAACTGCCTGACACCGGGCCACTTCCTCACAGGCAGCCCGACACTATCGCTACCGCTATCTGACTACAGTGACGTCACACACATAAACTTACGACGTAGATGGCAACTAGTTGAGCATATGTTTCATCAATACTGGAAAACATGGTCCAATGAATACCTTACTACGTTACAAACTCGTAGTAAGTGGAACAAACCTACAAAAAACATCCGAGAAGGCGACATCGTACTGGTGAAAGACAACAACCTACCGCCAGGCAAATGGGCAATGGGACGCGTGCTGGAGACACACCCCGCATCTGATGGTCTCGTGCGAGTCGTCACTATCAAAACTACAACCGGAGTTACTAAACGCCCTGTGGTCAAACTTGCCCCACTGCCTCTGGATGCTGAAATTGACTTTGATAAGAATAACGAGGTGACAAACAAACCCACACCGAAACGCAGTAAACGAAACCAATCAATTTATTCGTTATTCACTGCAGTCTTATCAATGTTTACATTTATATCGGGTGCCTACAGTGCCAGTAACGGGACGAACAAAGTGTCGAGCGGCGCTCAGATTACAACCTTAGAACCCGAGCGGCTAATATACTATGACGCCATCGGCAAGGTACAAACAATGCACGACGAATGGACATTATTAATGTACTATAATTTAACTAATTACTGGGATGGAAATCATCGACTGAATGCTTATCTTGAAAACCTGAAAAACGTTTGTTATCAAACGAAATTACAACACTGCATCACAACCATGGAACAGCTCAGTCATGAAATGGACCATCTTGAATTCTACAATACTGTACTGATAAATCCTCACAAGCACCTTAGCAACCGCAGAAGGCGAGGATTGGTGGATGGCGTTGGATACGTGGCTAACAGTTTGTTTGGTATTTTAGACCAACGCTTTGCTGAAAAGTATCAAAATGACATTCAATCGCTGCAGAACAATGAAAATTATCTACTGGAACTGATAAGAAACCAAACTTCTGTTGTGGAACTGGAGAACCAAGTTTTAAAAGAACGTGAGAACAACATTCAACGACAGTTTGATTTTATTGACAGCTTCATAAATCAAACGAACTCAAACATGGCCTCAATAGAATCGGCCAGTTTAAACGTTTGTTTATTTCAATTAATTAAATAATAACTAAGAAAAGCCAAATGTTTTATTTAAACACTCAATTATATTTATTTAAGTATTGTACTTAAGTATTAAAAGAAAATAAATACTTATTCTACAAGCTTATATGCAACATTCTGATATTATATATTCGCTATTCTTGGATACTCGTATTAAGTTAAATGTAACGGGAATTAACGCGATCATGCATTATTTATCTTTTAGGCTTGACGTTTCGGCAGACAGATACACTTAAATTATAATTAATGCATGATCGCGTTAATTCCGGTGAGATTTTACTTAATCATGCAACGCGTAAGTTTAAAAGTTAATTATGTTAGTTGATTATATTAATAAAAAATGCTCAGAAAATATATTATCAGACCAGATTCCCGACCCATTTATTTGTTACTTTCGATAAGATCGCAATTAGTTTGTTTCAACTTGATTACTTAACTTTAAGCATTAAAGTTGAATGAAGTAAAAATTGCAGTTCCTTTAATTACTTATGCTAAGTTAAAAAGCAAAGATTCATCTTTTTCAGATTTTCATCTTCGTTTGAAAGTTATTGAATGATTAATCTTTCACTTTTATTAAGCCTTTTTTACATCACACAGCCTGATTTTTACATCATATAAAAGTGATCTATCACTTTATTTACTACATTACTGGTAGTTTTATTGACCCCTTTCCAGCTAAGCTTAGTTTGCTTGTGTTAGGAGGAAGTTCACGTCCGTCGTGTAATGGTCAAGATTCGAACCCTCTCTCAATCCTAAGACCGATACCTTATCCATGATAATGGTATGAAAATAAAGTTTTATTTTCCATTCTATAACCCTTAAAATCTATAACCATAAATCAATTATTCCAACACGTTTACTATTCATGAAAACGAAAACATTCGATCGAACATAAAAGGCTGATAAAAAGCCGATGTGGCTTTGCAAACACATTCACACGCAGACACTGACTAACGCTTGCTTTTTATTATTCGTACATACCTATTTGATTTGTATGACATTCTTTAATTGAGAGAATCCAACGCTATTATCAAAGCCATTTGATATATTTGATATCTGGTATTGTTATTACGAACATCAAAATTACAATAAAGCCTTTCCATCAAGTATTTGATCGAAGGTAGGAAGATGTAATGCTTTAATTTGTGACTTTTTTCCTTTTTTATTAATAATAATAATAAAAAAGTTATTATACAAAAAAATAAAAAAATGCCTCATTGTTCGGTGAAAAGTAGCAGTAGAAAACTATGAAAGATATCACAATAAACAACACTATCATATAGTATATGTAATCACTGTTAAGTCAAAAATGTCGCATTATATCCACTTACTTACATTATTTTATCAATTTGATTTTCTCAAAATTTGTTATCGACGCCATGTTTTCCTACCGTAAATATCCGCGTGACATGACTTTGAAACTGCGCTAAGTTGAACTATGCCGCGGCAGTTCATATCACGCTTTTACACATCGCAGACTTTACATGGTGGTTCAGAGCAGTTCTAGTGTACTTCCTTGCTTTTCATAGTGTTAAATTTGAGGGTGAATTTGTTCGGACAAACGGTTCTATAACTATGTATTTTCTACGGGCTTAGCTCAGATTTACTTTGAACAAAACAGTGCTTTTGTATTTTTATCACAGGGGCAGAGTCTAAGCTAAGGCCCTTAATCTAAGAACGCTTCATAGATTTCAACCTAAATGAAGTCTGTCTATTTTGCACCCAAGGTCTCTGAATCATGTATGGTAAGCTGCTTTGTTAAGATGTTATTTACACTATGTAGATCCTCAGACGTAAATTTGTTCGAGTTGTCTCTTGCTAGACAGGAAATCCATTTTTAATATGCACTTTATGTTATGATACTCATGAAAGAAAACCAGAAAACTGCTATGAATAAAAACAAAAACAACTTTTAAACGTACTCAGTAGTACAAGATCAAGACCTCATTATGAAAAGCACAACTTCCCAGTGTTCTTTACATCCCATTATATCATATTACGAAAAAAGGAAACCAACGCTTACGTTAATAATGAGCCTACTTTTTGTACAAAAATATGAGCATTTACTGTAATTCTCTGACGGCTGTGCCAGAAAATGCCTTCATAAATACCTCGGTGACATTTGAGGCTTTTATGTACTGTACACATCAACCTTTACAGTTCCAGTAAAAGATGGTCTCGCGTATAGGCTTCCCGTGCAATGTCAGACCACGGTATACCGGCAATGTATAGGTAAAGGTGTAACCGCGTGTACCACACACATAATGGAATTAAGTGTATCTTTCGTGCACTGAATATGAAACACATTTGCGTTTATTAAAAAAAGCGAAAAGCTTTATTCATAAAAGTATAACAGCTGGTACATAACCGTTTTTCATTCTTACAGACTAATCTTTAAATAGCAGCTCCACCAGTTTTTTATACGCTCATTGTAATAATCCAAAGAAATTAATGATCTAAAGTTTTTAGAAGGTATATAATCTAGGTAATATTATAATTAAAATCTTTAAACAAATGTCTTTACACGATGTGACCACACCAGTGTGGTGTGCTTTCACTCTCAAACTACCCGATATCCACGAATGTAACTTAACATCATAACATAATATCACGCCTATCTTACCCGAATTGGCGTGCCTTAGGTGTGTAACACCAATATCACCTGTTGTGTTAAGTTCCCATTACATAAGGTCCCATGTATAAGAGAATTTCCTGACGGAGGAATTCCAAATAACACTTTTACCCAACCCAGGAATTGAACTTGAAAACTTGAGAGGTTTTCACAGACGTAACTGCTAAATTGAAATAAAAGCTTCAACATTTCTATTGCATTTATACCTCTTCACTTAAAATTATTTTTACGTTCTCTGAAGCTAAATAAAAAAAATCCAATAATAACATGTGACATTCGTGACTTAGCATTACACACATAACAACAAAAGGGTACGCATGTTTGTTTGTGTGTGTGTGAGTTTTTCACAAATAGCATAATATTATTCTCTTTTATTGTAATTAGAATTTATAACAAACTCCATCTTGTTTGTCATCCTTTCCAAAACTAATTCTTAAAGCAGATCATACAGCAGTATAAGTAGAACAAGTTATACATCAATCAAAATGGTCTTTTATTTTGACTTTTTATTAGAACTTAACTATTTCATTACACAATTAGTCATAGGTAGTAATGACACTATATCTAATCTAATATAAATAAATCTCGTGTCAGAGTTTTGGTTATTAAACTCCTCTGAACAAAATTACGGATTCTAAAGTTTTTTTTTTTGTGTAGGATTGACAAAAGAATCGTAGGTAAGCAAATTTTTAAGTCGCTAGGTAAATGACGACATACTACGCAGACAGAGCCGTGGGCAACAGCTACTAGTGATATAATATCACACGATGCACAGTTTTAATCAAATACAATTAAGATAGATCTATTTTAGAGTGCTCTTAGTGCTTAATTTCTCTAATTATTTTACATGACAATTATTTCTAATCCATCTTTGTTAATACAATTACTTAATGTCTGAAATACATTCATACATTCATAAATATAATTAGCAAGACGATCCTATTTTTATCCAAACTTACAGTTAATTTGTTTATTATCGTTACAGACACCTGGTCGAGGATGAAAGTAAAGACGTAGAATAAACATTATAATTAAGTGCAAGCCACACTACCAGTGAGCGGAAGAAGGAAACTATAAAAAGAATAAGAAGAATAAAAGAGCTAGAGACCTAAACAATGGTTCTAAAATAGGGTTTTCACCGCCCCGACCCCCCCGAGGGGATGAGCGAGCGGGCTAGCGATGTGATGGTATGAAGTTCAAGCGCAAGCAACACTGCCAACTAGCGATTAAGTGAGACAGGCGACCATCCTTTCACCTCTTTCCATACTTCACACTGCGAACTACAAAGCTATGCTCCTTTGTCAATTATGAGCATTCTGAGCATAATTAGTAATAATCAAGAGTTTTATACCAAAGTATGAAAAGAGGTGAAAGGATGGTCCTTCCACCTCTTTTCATACTTTGGTTCACACCGCGAACTGCAGAGCTATGCTTTTGTGTGGAACGATAGCATCGCTGGCATGTAATATTTCGCTTTCATTTGTATCGCTGAGGTAACATATCTCTATAGTTCGCGGTGTGAACCAAAGTATGAAGAGAGGTGAAACCAAAAAGATTGAAGCTTTGAAGATAGGTTTCTACTTTTCTCTCAGCGAAACGATGGTTCGCTCACTAGCTGGCGGAGTGCTTGCGCTTAAGACAGAAATTACGGCAAGCGACCTCTCTTATACATCATCAATCATCAATCGGTAAACAATAAAATGCTATATAATCAACGGTAGTAGAACCCTTGTGAAAGAGCTCGAGGGAGTAACACCGTCGAGCCTTTAAACTGCCATCTTTATAAGTGCTTTCATAAGGTACAGTCTAGTTCATTAATATGTTTGCCAAGACCAAAAACTTATAAAAAACATATGAAGCGAATAATTTTTCAAAAATAAAAATAAAAAAACAAAATTCCTACTAACCTAAAAATAAATGCCTAAATCTAAATCTATGTACAAACCTAGTCTAAAAGACCGCTACCAGTGGGCAACGTTCCCAAAATGCTGGCAGCATTGCCACGTTGTATGGCAATGCTCAACTTCTGGCCAAAATAAATACCAGCATTCTGAGAACGTGTGGCCTCAAACAGGCGAGTTGAAATCTGTTACAGTTATCTGAAATTGAAAAGTTGAATTCTGTGTACAGATTGAGCGCTTCCGGTCCCCACGGCCCTAATGTCTCTACCCCAAAAGGCACAAACATATATCCACTATCAAGAAGACCATATTTACGCCTCTTGAGGCATTCTGCAGATTCTGCAAAAATTCAAACTTATTAAGGTTCAAAACTTGCACAATATTAAATTATTCGACTGTACTGTTTTCAGATTTGAATCTAATCTTACGAGGCTTAACATAAGTAAATAAATAATTAAGTGATGTAGAGATTACAGAGTTTATTCACATCTTCTACATTGTGTTGTTTTGGAGTGTGTCCTTAAATCCAGTGCTTTAAATGGATGAAGCTTTATTTGATTATTCAACCTTTTGTGATAGACATGTGTCTAAAACCTAATTTACCGAACATAATAACTAACATTATCACGAGGAAAGATTTTTCGTCGTTATATTTGTACCGAATGGACCCTGAAATTACTGAGCCAGAGTTGATGAAAGTTAGTGTGGAGATAGTTCAAGCCCCCAGAAATAACACGCTATTTTGTATCGAAGTACCAAGACGTGAAGACGCTGATGGAAGCTATTCGAATAAGATATATAAGAATATAATTTATTTTATTATTATTGAAAATCTATATTAAAGTAAGAGGTAAAAGTTAGATGTCAACTTTCTGACAGCTCAGAACAGCTTAAACGAGAAGACGCGTAACGCAACTCGCAGGGTCCTGTTTTATAAATAAATATACGTCCTAATATAACTTTTTCCCTAATAATATAACCTACTTAAGTCTAAAAAAATAATAAATATTGAATAATATTTGCTAAACAGCCAATATTACTAGTATTATAACGTCATGTTGTCAAAAGTCACGTCAAGAATCGTCAATTTGTGTCCAGTGAGTCCGATTTCGATCGAGTTTGAGAATAACACAGCGGGCGGAACCCACGCGGGTCTTCTGTACACGGACTGCTCGTCAGTGCCCATGCGGAGATACTGGGCAAAGATTCCATGTCCGAAAAACTATCTTGCTATCTGTATTTTAAAATTGGTATTTCAAATTATTTTATAAGTTTCGTATCATAAACCTGAAAATTGGTAGTCGGACGAAAGTAGCAGGTATACCTACAATTGTTAGCACTTTAAGCACATTTCTTATGTATGGTCAGTATTGCGGCATCGGATCTCTGCCTATACGTTAACGTAAAAAAATTAAGTTTTGTCTAACTGGCGTACTACAGCAGCCAATATTACTGCTAAAGAAAAATAACTTAAATTACAGGCACGTTTATGAAACAGGCTCTGAACGTAGTTTTCATATGCTGACTAACTTTAATTAGAAATGTACGTTCAACATATATAATTGTATTCAAATATGAATTCAACGGAGTATATTTTCTTTAAGTTTGTATTTCTATATTAATATTAATTTTACAAATTCATACATCTCGTGTTATTCATTTTAATTACTCCTAAATTTGTTAATATAACCACTGTTCAAACATAAAGTTCTGAAGTTATGCACATAATTAGAACGACTTTAAAACTAACATCAATATGTCTCTGAAGAAACATACAATATTGCGATTTGCGATGTGTTGTTAGACTACTTAGTTTGAAGTTTGTTTACGAGTAGTTTTAGGTCCGGACTTTGCTTACCTAAGCGAAGATGTGCGGAGATGTTCGAAGATGCGTACTGGTCTGAATGTAGTGGACATTTGTGCTGACTTCATTATAAACATACATGTAAATCCATATTGGTGAATTTTGGAGATGTGCGCTGACTAGAAACAGCTCAAATCTCCGCTTCCATAGTGTCATACAAATATCTCCGCTCAGTAGAATCTACTGAAGCTAAATGGCGATAAGTTGTGTGAATAACGAAATAAATTGGTTCTTTAAAACTCATCTCCGCTCCGCTCGTCTTGTCTCCGCTTAGATGGAGTCTGGGCCAATAACAATATGGTACAATATGTGATTCTGTACAAGTTTTAAACTTCAAGAACAAGTTTGTGAGTAAAAACAAAACTCAGTAGTCAGACTACATTATACGACACAGTGTAATTAGAAAATAACATAACATCTCACCTGAATCTCTCTCATCACACGCTAAGAGATGTAACAGAGGTGTATTCCACCCACACTTCACCTGTCTACCATGTGATATGTACATAATATCCTATCTTAGCTCTATTATATGGTATTCTAAGATTTATTTTCATCATAATAATAATGATATTAATCTGAAGTACTAAATATGTGAAACATCTTAATACAAAAACTTTTAGTAAAGAAATATTTGTATCACTTACCTAATTCGTTCACTGTATCCGTATCGCCAACGCGCATCATAACTGCCTATTTGGACGAATCAGTCTTGATACGTCGCTTTGATATGGCATGTGAGACGGCCTGACTCATATTGAATTGGGTTTTATATAGTTGATATTATTATGTATTTTTTAAAAAAGGCATTTAAATCTAGATAAGCGATACGACAATATTGATACGGTGCTCGGATCGGGCAAGTGATACAAATGTGGATCCTGCTTACTCAGCCACAACACACGTGTCGCTCACACAAACGCTCACGACGC
The DNA here is from genome assembly GCA_905147285.1 of Hypena proboscidalis. NCBI lineage: Eukaryota > Metazoa > Arthropoda > Insecta > Lepidoptera > Erebidae > Hypena > Hypena proboscidalis. Next base: position 22,948,787 of record LR990129.1, read on the forward strand.
TTTTATGTTGATGAGATTGTACTGATCGTTCATAATAATCTGTAACACGGGCTTATGTCACCACTTAAGATATTTACGAGGTAGTAATATACGTATTCAAAGATGAAACAACTCAAGTTAATATTAACTTGAGTAACTTATTATATTAGCAATCTCGAAAAGGTCTCTTGAGTCATGTATCATAATAATTAGTATTATTATAAACATTTAGTTTTCAGTAGCTTTCTTAGTATCTAAAGATATGTGTGTAGTTATCATATAAATTATCGCTCGCTAACGGTGGAAAAAAACATCTTGAGGAAACCTGCATGCCTGAGAGTGTCGAAAAGTACTCGAGGGGAGGTGATGTCTACCAATCCACACTTGGCCAGCCTTAAAATAAAGATCCTCCGACAAGTAGATCACTAAAAATAATCACTGTTATATAGCTGTAAAAATCTTCATATTCTAAATAACCTTTGTAGTTCCACTGTGTGCCCCTTTATTTTTTCAATGCCAGACTGCATTTGGTACGAAAATATGAGATTCCATGAAAATAAAGATGCTAGAAAATTGTGGACCGTCTAGACGACATCTCAAGTAGAAATACTTACAACTAGTAGTTCAGTGGAAATATATTACAAGGATCTTCTTCTCTAGTATTTTCAGGTTTAGGTTTTAGGTTATTTATTGTCGTAAGTTTCACCTCAAAAATTACAAACATACAAATATAGCAGAGAACGCATGTGAACGAGCTTAAGAGAGGCAGCATCACACCCTTTGACCTTTTACCTGCCGCCAAATAGTAATCATGTGTTTGGCTTGGTGATGAGATCAGGACCTGAAATTACTGGCACATGAGGCATAAATAGTCCTTGTTATTGATGTCCATGGGCTGTAGTTACTACGCACCATCACGTGGACTACAATTCTTTTCGCTACATACGTCGTATATAGATTATATACTCGAACTTTCGCTTTTATACAAGTCATATTAGTTGAGTAATATTGTGTTTACCAGTACTTTAAGGATAATCTTCTGATTAATGGCGATATAATCCTCAGGTGTCTAAGGTTCAATTAATTGCTAATCAGTTGATAGATATTAATTACCTATCATAAGTAACTACTAATTATAATAATATATAAAAAAAATCGAGACGTTTGATCAAATATACAGAGTTGATGGGACATGGAGACATTTATTGATAATACTGATTCTACAAACTAAAAAGAAAATCTTCACGTTGCCGGAACAAATTGCTTGCTTGCTATTTATATGTTATTTTGTATGCACCTAATTTGAAATAAATTGAATTGAATTGAATTGAAATAGGCACGATGACTTATTTTCATTTTCGTATGTAATTGAAAAACCTCTCGATATTAGAAACATCATTAAAATAATAGTATAGAGATAATATACTATTATAAAATTTACAATAATAATTGACTCGCCCAAACAAATATAATATAATAAAAATAATATGATAAAAACGTTTATTTTTCTCTTCACAATAGGTTTTGCTTTACAGTTAATAAGTAGAAGTAGGCAGACAAAGTCTTAATTTCACCTATGTGAGAGACTGGTGCCTGATGTAGGTTTAAATAAAACCTGTGTTACAGGTCACCAGTGCCCCACCTCGGTTAAAATAAGGCAGACATTCTTTTCTTTCCTTGAACAAAACAAAACTACTTAAACCGTGATAGAAAACAGAAACATGGTATATGTAAAATAAAACGAAAAATATAATGTCAGCAAGAAAAGAAAAAATTACTGAAGTTAGAATTAACTGTGAGTGTATTATTGTGTGATGACTGTGTTGAGGAGTGAGTGTATATGAGTAAATGATGATGTGAGAGTGTAAGTATAAAGATGAAGGTGATTGTCAGTGCGAGCGAAGAGCGAAGAGCGAATTAATGCCTTACGAGAGATCTAAGAGAGAATCGATAAAAGATTTTCAGTTTGTGTATAGTCTCCTGTTTTTAAATATGTTTGTAATATTTTGCTACAAATGGTTCTGGTTTTGGGGTAAATATTGAGAATGATATTTAATTTATTATACAAATGATTACCGCCGAAGCGGGCCCCTCATGGCCCCCAAAGAGGGGGCTGGCGCAAGCCACCGACCAGCGCGAGGACCGCGTGCAAAGCCATCGGACATTCCCCATGTCCGACGGCCTGGTCCTCTCGCAGCGAGACAGGTGGTCGGTCCCGCCGCCCACCACGCCGCAGTTTAACGGCTGCGGCCCCGCCGGGACCGCGGAAGGCAGGGAAAGTGGCAACGACACACCAACAGTCCTCTCCCGCCGCGGCCCCGTAAACCACCGGGCCACAGTGCCAGCTTGCGCCAACACCGCAGCCCGGCCTTGCCCGCCGAGGCAGGCCCCTCATGGCCCCCAAAATGTGGGGGGACCGGCACCGAGGGCCGCGTGCAAAGCCGTCAGACACTTTCGTATCTGACGGCCTGGCCCTCCGCAGTGAGACAGATGTTCGTCCCACCGCCCACCACGCCGCAGTACTGACGGCTGCGGCCCCGCCGGGACCGCGGAAGGCAGGGAAAGCGGCAACGGAACACCGACAGTCCTCTCCCGCCGCGGCCCCGCAACTCCTTGGCCGCAGTGCCGACTCACGCCGACACCGCAGGCCCTCCTGTTGCAGAGCCCCCCCATAAGGGCCCTGCAACATGGGCTGCTCCACAAGGGCTTCGCTACCCAAAGCCCGAGGAGCAGCCCCCCTCTAGGGTCCTCTTGGCTTCACCGTGGCAATGCTGCACCACGGTTACTGAGCCCCACCGCGACTACAACGCGAGACCCTGTTGGTGGGGTGTAGGGAAGACCTGCAGCAACCTTGAGGACTGAGCGTTGTGCCCTTTCCACTTCAATCAGATGGGTTTTGGCAGCTCCTCCCCATGAGGTTATACAGTACTCTACTAAGGAATGACATAGGGCAAAGTAAACCATTTTGAGGGTCTGTCTATTGGCGGAATATCTGAGTGTTTTAAATATATATATAAGTTTTCTTAATCTTGGCACAAGGGCCTGTACGTGAGGTTGGAAAGATAGATGTTGGTCGATAATTATGCCAAGATATTTAATATTTTCAGTCCTTTCAAGAGTTGGACAAGAACAAGTGTTTTAAGAGTAGTCCCCACAGGTATGTGCAACAATATTAAGAGATAGTGGTGGAAGAAGGTAAGTTACAATGGCGTGTTGTAACGCTTGAGTATTTTGTATGTGAAGTTATGAATTTTGTTGGATAACTATATGAAATATTGCGAATATGAAAATGGTTTAATGACAAAAGTTGCTATAAATTGTGTAGGTAATTTAATAGTGAAATTATTTTTTTGTTATTTCGTACATTAAAAATGGACTCGCCCATGAAGCTTTGTATAACCAGAAAATTTATTAGATTTATAGCATGTATGTATATGTTTATTTTTACCTATATTTCGATTAGGTTTCATATATTTTGCTATCCATGGATCAGTTACAATGCCCATTAAATGATCTCAATGTACATTTTTTTTATAAAACGTGAACTCCTTTTTAAGTTTAAATATATAGGTAATTACCTATTGGCATTTAATACTGACCATGTCTAGAATGTGTAGTTTAAATGTCGCTATAAATCATCAAATAGCAACACGGAATTGGTATTGTACCCAGAGGATGGCGATAAGGTCACATCACATGAATACAAAACATAAAAGGTAAAATGTGGGTAGTACAATAATACATAGATGTGACGTCATGTAATGTATTGCAAAATATGATAAATTTATACAGAATAAAGTTACCGAGTATTCCGTTCATCAAGAATGTTTGAAAAGTTGTTTGTTTCACGAAGAGTGAAAAGTTGAAAAATTGCCTTAATTCCACAGTAGGAACAGTCAAGTACGAACATTCGGTAAGTAGTACATCAAGTTAACAAAGATTCTAACTACATACACAACAATCAAAAGCTGTTCCACTCAGTGTAAAGAGCTTATGAAGTTTTAATAAGCTTGAATCGTACATTTGCGTAGCAAAGTTTTTATAGGCACTTGACAATGTGCTTATTTATGTGGATGACTGCCTGAGTGGATGGTGAGAAGATAATATATTGATATATGGATTTTATCATTAGAAGTTGCGCACTATAATGCCCGGTTCGTCTTCCACATCGGTGATTTATTTTAATCTGGGTGTACTTCGTGTGTGTGTAAAATGTATGTATGTGAACATCCCCGCGACACAGGAGTTATTCCTAGTGCGGGCGTCGTTTTTTTGTCAATAATCTATAACGTACCATAACAAGCAAATGCTCACGGTCTGGGACCACCTCAAGGTTGACTTTGATGCGCAGTACAATGCAAGTCACTGTCGCTACCTTTTACACAGCATGTACAAAAGTTACCATAATGACTTTTAAATTAATAGAACGCAGGAGCCAAAGGGTTTATTTCCGAAATAAATTAACAACAATGAGTCATCACAAAACCATACAGGGTGTAAATGACATCGTGACGAAGCCGCTTACAAGTGATTCAGTACATGACTCTGAGACCCTGGGTGCAAAAAATATTCATTTGAAAATTCATGACTTTTACAAGGGTATTTTTGTTTTTCGCGACTTGTTGTACTGATAATGAAAGAGTTACGTTAGCTAAGAGTACCCACCCAATACATTTGAAGTATTTCGGTCAACAAGAGGATTTTACAATGAAAAATTTTCCCATTTTTTATTTTTCGCACCTAGAGCTTAAAAATCATCACTCATCACGTTTTTAATCACTGAAAAGTGTTTTCCCAAGCTTAATCTCATACAATAACGATTTTTTCAAAACGGGTAAAAAATCTATTACCTAGTTATTTTTATTTTCACCAGTGGTCGCGGCATTCAATGTCATTAACACACTTTTATTTATCACGGTTAATGGCTTGTTTGTCAGCATTACAGAACGAGAGCTAAGTATGTTTATAGTTAGTGTCATTATGTTAATATATCGTCTGTTTATTTTTTTCTGTACTAAGACTACTGTGTTATAATTAGCAAATAAAAGAAATAGAATTTACGATGTGAATGACCGTAAGATGTACCGTGTGCAGATTTGCCCCAATGTGAATAACCTTTTCCATACACAATTTGTAACTCTTGCGATTCGTAAAGTTTATTACTATTTATATTATTGTCATGTGACAATGCTCGAACCCACGTGATGGTCGTCAACTCTGGCAATAATCGTCAAGATTCGTCTTTTTATGTATTTTCACCACACCAGCACGAAAGAGATCGTTTGCTTGCCAGAATTCAGTGAGTAAAAACCGTTTTTACTCACTAGTGAGGCAAAGTGATTGAAATTTCGAAACACAAAATCCTTCCAATGAATAGGCGCTGAAAAAAAAACAAAGCAGCCACCATGTAGGTTAGTAATAAACATTGACATCAATTTTATTCAAAAACTACAAACGATATGTTTTAATTATTTTAAATTATATACCTATATATACACGCTTATTTAGTACTTTAATGTTTTTATATGCGTGATTAACCATTAAAATTAATAAAAATTACGTACTTAATATTAGACTCCATACATCTTCCATTCAACTTCCGAACTAATTCTTAAAAAAAAGTGTGTCTGTGTCATTCATCGCGGGGATCTATAAATTATTAATTATTATACGAGATTCCTGCGCTCTTCAGGGAATTTCAGATTAAAAATGCCGGAACATACTACTAGGTTTACCGACAAATCATTTACGGTGCAAGCTGTAAGACTCTGGAATGAGTTACCGGTGACAATAAGAAGTGCCAAAACGCTAACAACTTTTAAATCTTTGGTGAAGGAACACTATCTTACTTTATATTATTTCATACCTGTTCTGCTGCTCTCATCTCATTCCTAAATCAATCATTATTAATATACTGTTTTCTGTCCCTAAACATAATATTGGAGGTATTTATGTATATTTATATATGTATATAAATTTTTATATATGTATGCCCTTTTATTGTATTTATGTATTTATATGTAGCCCTTGCATGTATTTGTATATTTTTCATAATATTTTATAGTACCTATGCTTAGGTACACAATTATTTATTTGTTAGAAGTAGTTATAGGTCTTTTCTTCATTCAAACTTCATGCAAGTACACCTTTTACTTCCCTTTCGTGTCTCTTGCCTACTTTTCCATCCAATGGTTGTCTGTAAGAGATTGCCTTTGCAGCGATAAGACCGCCATTTGTACTTTATATCTTCCTATTCTTCAGTATTATTTTTCCTTGGTGTGCAATAAAGTTTATTATTATTATTATTATTATTTTCAGCTTATGTTTAATTGTTGACTGGAACTTTTTAACAAAAAATGAGTGAATACAGTGATATAGAACTTTGTGGCACTTCAGAAGAGTTGAGACAACTTTTACCAGAAAAATCACGTGAAAACTACGAATACTTTTATTATTCGTAGCGTGAAAAGTATTTAATAACACATTCTGAATCGGTATTACTGTCGTATTTTATGGAATTATCCAAAGTAAACCAATCGAGTTCGAGTTTATTTAAATCTTAATATTTTCTCACTGGAAGAGGTGAAAAGTTGTGTATGTTACAAGTGAAGACAAAGATTTAAAATTGGCACTCACAACAGAAATATAAACTTTTTCTCACTTGTACCATAAATAACTATTATAATAAAAACTATCGCTAAACATCGTGAGGAAACCTGCTTACCTAAAAGTGCCTAAAGTATGCGAGACTTTGGTATCGTGGAAGACTATTATTCTTCTTTTCATGAGATGAAGCCCATGCCCAGTAGTGGGACATGTATATATTATGAGTACATATACAGAGCTGCTATTATTGTTTTAATGCCTCGCGTCTCGTAAAAATTAGATATTAATATCTAATAAAATCCTTATAACACACATTTACATTATTTCGATATTATATATATATCATACATACATAGAAGATAATAAATGTTTGTACCTATATTTTGATCTACGCTTGATCTCATGAGAAATTTTTATTGAAATCTATCAAAATATTTAGAAGTAAGCTTGTAAAGAACATAGTATAACATAACATCACGCCTATATTACCCAGAAGGATGTGGCAGAGGTGTATAACACCCACATTTCAGCCACGTCCCATGGGTTAGCGGGTGAGATCCCATGGGATAGGGTAGAAAGAAGTAATGAATTCTAACATAACTTAATTATACTTAATACTTAATTGTTGGTATTCTTTTATACTTGAATGCTAAACATACATAACTATTACGAGTATTCTAGAATATTACTGTGAATCAAATCAAATGATTGCAATTTGATTTATTTCCGGCAATGTATTCCTTTACCAATTATGACACAGACAGTACACATATTGTACAGAATGTTTAACAATCAATTTGATTTATATATAGAAATGAGTTAAATTCCTATACCGACGATATAAACATTTCTGTCATTAATATAAAATCGACAGCCAAATAACATAATATATCATTAAAACGATCTAAATTGGCATCAAAACAAGTATCGATTGGCTGAAGTCCAAGCTTTCACGGCCACTGTATTGTGGATACATTACAAACACAAAACATGGTGCAGTGATGATTAATTGCTTCCAATGGAACATCCCAATATTATTTAAATAATAGCTGCTCCTTCCACTATACACCCAAATATTATTCTTATCCGAGTCCGTCCTCTCAATGAAAGCTATCGTGTATGAATTGTGCTGATGCTAGTGAAGAGATCGCGTCGAAACTAAATGTAGGAGGTAACCAATAGGAGAAGGAATATACAAAATGTTCGTCAACCTGCAAGTCAATTCATTTAGATCTTGCTATTGCCGTCGGCAACCTAGCGTGAGTTCGCCGAAATGTCAAATGCCACTATTTGCAGGTTGGCTATGCGGTCGTTGAATTTATAAGTGACCATAAAGGCACGAGCGACATCGAACGCACTTGTGCATAAAGCAAGTATGAGAGCAAGAGAGACGGATGTATTAGTATCCCCACTTGAAATTGGAACCAGAAATCCGTACCTCTTTATAATTTTGTTCCGAAATGTTTGTCTTTAAAAAGCCCTAAATATTGTGTCTCTATTCTTACTTATAAGCTTAATTGTTGGGATAAATCAATGCCTATCAACAAACTTTGATGAGACATGGAACGATAGCCCTCATAAGGTTCGGTCAAAATCGCCGAACATATTTTGACTAGATTTTGTCCAAAGATCACCTGTAGATTGAGTATTATGACGAATGACAGATAAGAATTGGATATTGTGCGTAAATAGCCTTACTATGCCTCTATCGAGGGTTGCTGTGTATTATTATAAAACTTTAAATAAAGCCTTCCTTAAAATAAAGTCTAAAAAAAAACAATTAATAAATTTAAAAGGATTACCAAACCTCATTTGATAGTTCTTAAGTTAATCCTTGTTAAACTAACAAACGGTTCTTCTCTAAGGTATCAGTTTAGGTATAAGAAACATAATTATTCACAAAATTTACCACTAGACCATGAGGCAATAAGATAGAAGAAATAATACAAATATACTCGTATATATAAGTATATAACAATACAACGCGGTAATGCTACCAGTATTTTGGGTACGAGGCCTTCTGACAGTGACTAATTAAGTTTAGATTAAGTATTACACTAGTTTAATATCCAATATGTATATTTTTCTGTAAATAAAGCATGTATTTTTATATAATGAGTGTCTATCACTATACCTGCAAAATCGATGCTCTAAAACTCCTTACCTTTTAGTAGCTTAGCACATAATTCACTCATTGGAGTAACATTTTGTTTGCCAAAAAGCTAATTTATTTCACCACAATCTTCTTTAATAATATTTTAAGAAGCAAATTATAAGCACATACAGTTTGTTTACCCCGAGTCAGCGTAGGCTGTCCTCATTACGTAGCAGCGTAGCACTTTGTAGCGACTCCGTCACGCGTCGTAGCTTGAGAGCTAGTAGTTAGAAATATCACGATTCTAAAACTTGGTTGCAATATGCTGTAGATATACCCTGGTGAACCGATTAGCAATCTATTGAACAAACTATGGACCACATATAACATACATAACATAACATCATGCCTATATTACCCAGAAGGGTGTGGCAGTGGTGTACAAACACACACATTTTACCTGTTAAGTTTAAGTTCCATGGGATAGGGGGTGAGCCTATCGCCATCCACCGGGCACAATTTTAACTCCGTGCAGCAATTGAGAATTTCCTGACGTAAAGTTCGCAAATAACACTTTGCCCGAACCCGAGACCACGTGGTGCGCGGCGCAACGCTAACCAATAGACCATCAATGCAACTATGGACGAATATTAATGATTGTCATTTTAAAACAAAACTACAAGCATATTAAAGTTGTATTATTCGTTGTGTTGTAACTACAAGTACATTTTAAGTCAGGTTAAAATAATAATGTATGAGGGGCGCTTAAACACGTCAACACTTATTATAATTACAGAGCAAACAAAAATAAATTTTAAAAAAAATTAATTAAATCAAACAAATCAAAATGATATGATTTAAATTACTAGTTTGTTATCTCTTAGACTATTAATCCGATTTCTCAGAAACCACGTGCTATTAGGACCACGCCTTCATTAAGTGAAACAACATAATTAAATGTATGTATTCAGAACAAAGTTGTTGACAAAGAGAATTATAACGAAGAGGTTTTATGACCGATAAGGCTGTGACACAGCACTCAATTGGACATTGATCGATGGTAGAATGGATACATTGTACGACATCGGTTGACATTTTATATTCTAATTTCTAATTTTATTACACCCAGAAATCGAACCCGGCACCTCACGGTGAGCAGTCTCAGATTATTCCGCTAGATAACGAGTTTCTATTGAAAAATCGATTAAAAACAATATAACATTACTTGATAAAAATTCTGAGGAGATGATTTGAGAAAGTTTTTTTTATACATCAACAATCATGCCTCGATAGTCTAGTGGTTAGCGTAATGACGCGGAATTGCAAATCTGTAACCTTTAAGTCTCGGGTCTGATTCCCGGGTTGGGCAAAGTATTCAGTGTGAACTTTCCGTCAGGGAATTCACAATAGCAGCACGGAGTTGGAATTGTACCTGGTGGATGGCGGTAGGCTCACCCCCTATCCACACCTCTGCCACACCGTTCTGGGTAATATAGGAGTGATGGTATGTTATGTTAATCATGGCTTTTTATAGAGTGAGCAATAAAAGAGGCAGTATTTTACGCTCGATAAAAAAACCTTCTTTATTCCCTCGCCGTAACCTTAGATTCCTTTACAGCACCGACCTCGTTCCAGAACAATGCATGTTGTTAACAATAACTACATACCTATACAACCTGTTTCGTTCATAATGTACGGGGCGTACTATTTTTAGTATTATTTATTTTTATTTTTTTTAATACTTGGTAGCACTAATTGCCGCCAGTGGCTCTGCTTTTGTTGTACTTATGTCCAGAGAAGTAGCCTATAAATATGTAAATCTAAGTACCAAATTACATGTGTGAGTAATTGCATCAAAATCAACATACATCTACTCATACATTATCAAAAACTTTTACTTCTATAATATCTAAAGTATGATAGGATCTAATATTGAAAATCTATGTGTAGAGCTGATCTCCTGGGAAATGCTTCAATATTTGACATGACGTAAATTAGCTCTTGTTAATTAATGTTATTACGCAAAGTCTTTCCAACTGTAAGATTTAGGTTCAGCTACTAATTATTTTAAAACATAAACAAATGTTTACTTAGGCCTCTTTTCGGTTTAGTGTTGACGTTCGTAATTTAGTTATTTTATAACGGATTACCATATAAAATAGAATAAGCGTGAATTTTCGTACTTTTGACTAAATTTACATATATTTGGCGAACCATTTAGGACTAAAACAAACAGGTGTTATACCTCTCTGCCACACGAATTCCACCATTCAAATTATTTTTTTATATTTATTATTAGTAACAAAAAGTAGGTAAACTAAAAAGCAAAAAATAAATTTACTTCGCACAAAATAATACATAGTTAAATAGAAATTATTAAATAATTATTTTATAATTCTGAAGTCGGTGCCAAGTTAAAGCTATAACAACCTTTCTACAATATCAAATTACAGTACACACCGACTTCAGAATTATAAAATAATTATTTAATAATTTCTATTGAACTATGTATTATTTTGTGCGAAGTAAATTTATTTTACTTTTTAAAGTCGGTTTTTTTTTGTTAAAAATTATTTTATTTTACGATTTTAAGTGATGGGTAGACCGAGCAAAAATGTTTCTGGAATGAGGAGACGACGGGTACTTGGGACGGAAAACTTATTTAAGGTTAACTTTATGTAAAAAACTTATTAAAAGAATTATCCCCGTACTCCTAACGGTTGAGGAGTTGTACCTTCCAGCATCAGCTCAGCAACTTAAAATGCTGATAGCTAGATGCAAATATCCAAGTAGTTTTAGGTAATATACGAAAAACAATACAGAAGCCTTCCAAATTTGAGGGTCACCCATGATTTCTCTAGGATCTCATCATCAAATCATGACCTAGCCTCATATTATGAATATACATAAGTAATATTCAACGTCTCGCCTCATCTGTGTATAACTTGAAAGAATACAGTAAACGGCCTCAAGGAGCCTATATTTAAAGAATTATCCCCGTACTCCTAACCGTTGAGGAGTTGTACCTTCCAGCATCAGCTCAGCAACATAAAATGCTGACTACTAGATGCAAATATCCGAGTAGCTTTAGATAATATACAAAAAACAATATAAAAGCCTTTTTAAATTTGAGGGTTGCCCTCGATTTCTCTAGGATCCCATAATCAGAAAGTGACTTGAAAAAAATGGGACCACATGACAAGTATATCCAATCAAACAAAAAAAGAATTTCTCAAATCGGTCCAGGCGTCTTCGAGTAATCGGCGACAAACATAAAAAAAATACAACCGAATTGAGAACCTCCTCCTTTTTTTAGAAAGAAAAAAACAAATACCATCGTCTCCAATAGAAGGATACAAACTGCAGATGATTTTACTACGCAACCGAATAAAACGAACTACCTGCTATCATTGCCTTTTGTGTGTCGCACGCTAGAGTGTTTATGTGGACTTTATACGTCTAAAGTGTATTTAGACATAGACCTGACAAACATGACATGATTCAACTGAACTATACCCTATTTCAGTGTACCAAATAGATCAAAGGAACCTGTTTCAACCTCACTCGCCAACTAACTACATTGTCCTGATTGATAACGTCAAATTGATATTGGTTTAGCTATTTAGTGCGCCTAAATTAACCAGTTCCAGATTAGGATTCGGATGTTTATGTGCTGGATATTTCTACAAATATGTCATTTTTTCTGTTAAACAAGTTTAGAATAGGCTTTCAGGGGCTTACCCAGAACTGGTGAAACTGGCCTTTAGTCTGTTTAGATTATTGTGATGTCTTAAAGTTGAGTCTGTTTCCGCTTGACAGGTAAATAAAAACAATATATGTACTTTAATTAAAATACATTTAATCAATAAGTCTTTGTACATACAAGCCTACATTATATCCAAAACTATTTACAGAAACTGAGCAGATTTCTGACATCGATGTTCCTTCCAGCTGTTATTCTTGAACGAGGAGTTCTGATGCTGCATTTGCTGCACGTGTGTGTGTGAGTGGTGCCTTGTTGCATGTGGTTGTAGCTGGTTGTTGCTGCTCCTGGACGTGCCGGTGCTGCACGTGCGCATGCTACACGTGGTTGACCTTTGACGTAAGCCTTGCATCTGGGGGTCAGATACGAGGGCATTGATGTAGATTACTAAGCACGTTGAATGAATTGTTTGAGAAAGGAAAATACCTTTTTAATTCCAGATGCAAAAGGAGGGTTGTTTAAATGTTGACCGCTATGTCTGTCTGTGTATCTGTGTTACTGTCGGTAGCATCATAGCTCTTATTCCCAAACGCAATTAAGATTTGTAGGCTATGTATGGCAAACTGTTGAGGCTGGCAAGGGATAGATTGTTCCGCACTAGTGTCCAATTATAGGACAAATAGTTTAGTAGTTTTAGACAATATCTTAGTTATTCTTAGTATTTGAATACGTGCAAGAGCGACGCTCTTCCCAACCTCCGGTTGGCTTATTTCTCTGAATATGGAGCCCAATTTAGTTTTATGTGATTTTTTTATTTTCAATGTAATGACGACATGACTTCTAGTTCTTACATAGCTAAAAAGGTGATATTCGAAGCAAGTATTATAAGAAGCTTGAACCATGCAAATAATTTACAAATTAGGTTGAAAGGTTGATTCACAAAGATGATACAAACATAATTCCAAGTTATGAACTTTATATTGACTTAGCTGTTGCTAACTTGGCGTCGACTTCCCAAACAATAGCTTATCATGACATTCCGTTAGACAAACTTTCGATTAGAACAGAAATAATACACTTTACCATATAAGTAGCAGATTAGATTAATTATTATTAGAGTACCGTAATAGAGATACCGTGTTTTATGCATGTTTGTAAAAAGTAGCCTATTTCATTCAGAAAGGGTCTGTTTGATATTGAATGTCAAACCAACTTGATTCGAGGCTGGCGGCAGTGTTCTGGCGCCGGCTCGCTTTTTCTGTTTACGTGAACTAACCGAAAAAAATGAGAGTTCCTTTACGTGTCGAACCAGCTATTACCATGACATACAGTCCAAAAATAAATTCAACCTGACAAAGTAAGGATTAGAGCAAACAGGGTCTTACTCGCTGTTAGTAAAAAAAAATATAGAATTGAAATTGCTGCTCGTAGACACAGATATGACCTTTACAAATAAACAAAATTAGCCCTTCATAATTTAAGTATAGAGAAATTAAACAGATATTAGCGAATTATTATGTTATGAAGGTTTTTATTTACAGTATACTTGATTCTACTTCCTTTGTACAAACTTACATGTAATGTAGTATTTGTGTGTATGTTACCGGCATCGTGGCAGACGAGCTTGCGCAGAGAGCGACGAAAGTTGCGCGTCATCAGGCAGTACACCAACGGGTTTATTGCTGAGTTTGTGTGACCTGAGTAAAAAAATTAGGATATCTCGTTTTACAATAAAATGGTTAATTCGTGTCGCCAAAAATTTGATAAATGCAAAAAATATGACGAGCTCCACAGACCACAAACTGTTCGGTGTTATTTGCGTACTTCCTGCTGCTATACTACTGCTTTAGACTGATAAAAAGTCAGACTCATCCTATCGGCCAATCAAAAGTCTCTGATTTAGAGTCTTTTGAGACGTTTAAGAAAACCTCTTAAAGCCCGTAAGTTTTATGTAAATTTTCCGTAATAAACATTAATCATTGAACTAAAACTAATATTTGTCTGATCACAAATCACAAAATATTAAGCGACTAAGTTGTAATAACACACATCTCTTTATCAATATCGTTGACAAATTAAACTTACGAAATGGCCTTGCCATTTTAAAATACATCAGAAGAATTCTAAAAAATCTATTTAATTTTCTACTTACGTTAATCTTAAACTACAGAGTGCAAATAGGTTTTTAAAGGGTCGAATTATTATGAATCTTGTACGTAGACACTAGTTACTAAGGCATAATATTTGCATAGACAAAGCCTAAGGCATGATTAGCATAGTACATGAACTAGATTCGTTAGTAAACCGCACACCGCAGGTTCTCTTTTGGTATGTATTTAGTGTTGCTTTGAAAATGTTAGATTCATTAAATTTAGTTAGTTTATTAAATTAGAGTAAAAGTGAACTGAACTATATCATATTTTATCTACAAATTTGAAGTCACACACGAAAATGGTAAGCATAATAATGACAATAAATACTCAACAGCTGTGCGGAGCCTGGGATTGTGTCTCGTAAATGGTGATAAATCCACCCTTTATCACACGGCACCTATATAACTTGTGAACTGTTGACCCTTCAGGCTAGGCGAGTTGTTTTGTATTGTTTAGATACTAACCGAGTAATAATGTGTATGGCAGCATGACAGACGCGGACTCCGCGTGCACTGCGTTGACGTCAATCAGCAGCTGCAGTATGTTGTACGGCAGCCAGCAAAGCGCGAAGAGCACTGCTAGCAGTAGCAGTATCCAAGCTACGCGTTTTCTCTCACGGACGAGTCGCAGTCTCTATAAAAAAATAGTAAGTTGATTACTTGTTGTCAGTATGGTATAATCTTACAAAGTTTGTCCCAAAAATATTAAAGAATAACAAATACAAAGAAAAAAGGGTCTACAGGGTGCCTCGACTAAAAGTTCAAATAATAGCTTGGCAAAGTCTTATCTTCTAAGACTTCAATTATTATACTAACAAATTCTAAAATAAATATATTTCGAGATACTGTGTTATAACGAGAATCATCTAGTTGTTTTGATAAAATAGATGTATAGAGAAGATTTCAGAGAAAATTGTCATCTCACATTATGAAATACAGATTATGAGACACAAACATTATTTTACCAAATATTTGTTTCAACAACTTTTTTGATGATATTGGAAGAGTTGTACGCAAACATTTTGATCAAATATTAGAAATTGTAATATGAATCAATTGCAGTATTTGATCACACCTCATTATTTACTTACGTCACGGTTGATGTGGTTTTTGTGTGCAATATCTTATTTTAGTTTATTATTGTTATGATAAAATCACCTTTGCAGCTCAAAGCTAAAAGAATCAAAAAAATCTATTAACTTTTTGATAAATATACAAATACTGAAATATTTCATGTTTGATATATTTGAGTTTCAAATGATTTCTACATTTATCGTTTTTATCGATTATGAGTATCCGAACGGACTTAAAAGAAGTTGTCGACAGTTGTTTTTTGTAACTTTGTTTATTGCTTAATATTTTAAATTGGTAAAATAATGAGTGTTGACGAAATTATACTGACCTCGGAGTTGAAAAAGACTGTGATGGATGCAGAATTAAGTTTTATTTCCACTTTATCCTTTATTTTCACACTGCTGAAGTGAAAATTTGTATGCGCAACACGAGATCAAAGTTATTTACATATCGTACTTTTGAGTCCTTCATCCTACGTTTAAGGTACTAAAGAATATTTCGCTTATTCAGGACTCAAAATAAGCTCTCGAAGGAAATACGTACTTGCTCTCTTGTTGCACAAATAACTAACTATGGTTTATTTTTTCTGTTAGAGATATTGATAAATATATAATTTATTCCTCTTGAAAAAAATAACATAGCAGGCATATAGAGTACTATCAAATGAACCGTAGATACAGCGTATTGTGTGTTTATTTAGGTCAGTCAAATCAAAGCTACGTAAAGACTACAGTTACCTGTTGACTGTTTGCGCTGCCTTCTGTCTTGTCAAACGGAGGAAGTACAGAGCACAGCCTTCGTCCCATTAGTGAGTATGACACTACCACTATACAGCCTGAAACAAAAACTGTTATTGTAAAAATTCTCCCTGAAGTTGTGTCTCCTGCGACTCATTCTCACTGCTGATATTAAAATAATATAATCAATTCATACGAAAGTTTACACAAATAGAATGACAACATCTTCTTGAAATGACGTGGTTGTGATAAAAACCTTCATTGCGAAGAAATTATAGGATACATTATCAGAGTCATAACCTAACATCACGCCTATATTATCCAAAAGGGTGTAACAAAGGTGTACAACACTAGGGGGTGAGCCTATCGCCATCCACCGGGCGCAATTCCGACTCCATGCAGCCATTGTGAATTTTCCCTCGCGGTGAGGGGCGCATCCGCTATCCTCTCGACTATCGAGGCAGAGTCATAACTTCTGTACAATATAATGCAATCTTCGTAAAACCGTACTTCATTAACAAGCGGCTCGGAGAGAATATAATAAAGCGATCACATGGAACGTGATATTAATCCAACATGTACTTGATCAAGCATTATTCCGTCGTTTATCATCCCCGTATGCCATAATACACCCAAGAAAAATTAACGGCATTAATTTTCTATAAATAATTTTTTGGGGTGCATAAAAGGAGCCTCCACGAGTGACGTACACAACAATTTTGTACGTTCGGCGCACCCTGGGCAATTCGCGAGTTCTTCAAAGCGAATTGGCTAATCCTTTCACCACGATGGCAAGTCAAAATAAAATTTGACTCAGTCATCGATACGACGAAGAAGAAGAAGCCGAGGAGGGTCGCGGGTTCGATTCCCGCTTAGGACAAATCTTTGTGTGCATGAACATAGAGGTTTTTGTTAGTCTGAGTGTTTCTATGTATAATAAGTATGTATTTACAAAAAAAAGAAAAGTATATAATTATGTATTAGTATCAGATATTCTAGTACCCATAGTACAAGCTTAGTTTGGGACTAGTTGGCGCTGTGTGTAAGTTGTGTGATATTTATTTATTTATTATAAATGCAAAAGCAACTCTGTCTGTCTGACAGTATATTTACCTGTATGTCTGTCTGTTACGCTTTCACGGCTGAACTACTGAACCGATCTTGGTGAAAATTACTATAGAAATAGTACAAGACCTAAGAAAGGAGGTTACTTTTTATAACGACATAGGCGCACGGATGCTATGAAAATATAAGTCCTTATGAAATAAATAAAGTAATATTTTTATCAAATTATACATAAATTCGATGATTTAGTATTTTGCGTTGCATTTTAATTATAAACCGTCTCGCCCACGAACATGGAAACTTGCAAACAGAACTGACGTTAACTATTTTATTTCAAACTTCACTTCGTTGGTCTGGTAACTGCCTCGTTAGTCTAGTGGTTAGCGTATGCAGCCTGTAACCGCGAGGTCCCGAGTTCTTTTTCCGGGTCAGGTAAACGTGTTATTTGTGATTTTTCTATCCGAGTTGGTATTGTCTCCGGTGGATGTCGAAAATGTCACTCCCTTTCGGAACCCCCGTGAAATTTGGGTGTTGTATATTTCTGCCACACTCTCTTGGGCAAGTCGTGATGCTATATTTATGTTATGTATAATAATGACTAAAGGCTTACCAGCAATCATATTGGACCTTAACAAAACAGGTCCTATATGGTTGTTATACATGTCTGCTACACCCTTCTGGGTAATATTAGCGTAATGTTATGTCACTCAGCTCGCAACACTATAAATACACTATACTCACCGGGTATAGCGTAGACTAGCACGAAGCTGAACGCACCGAACAATTCCTTCTTTATGGAGTCCGGCCATTTCTCTGTGCAGAATTCTATGCTGCGCTCCATCCATACCTAAGGGAAAAAGAAAAAGTAAATTTCCTGTCTTGAAAAAATTAAATAAAACTCGTCTGCAAACTCCCTGCTTGTGCTTGTAATAAAGGTTAAAGTTATCACCAATTATGGAGTTTGTAACGTGGTGGCTTTCAACTTTCATAAAATGACGTAGGTCTGGCAGCCATAGGCTCTTAGGCAATAAGGTAGTCTACACTTTTTCCAAAGAAAGCGCGAAGCTCAAGACCGAGCGGGATGGCGGCGCACTGTGGATGCCCTCTGCCCCATCTAGGGGACACAGGACCTTAAAACAAAAACACGTTTTCCACATGCGTCGCAAGAAAATACTATGATATTTTAATAGGGTGGTCATCGGCGTCGCGATAGGTCCAGAAAGCGCTGGAAGGATTATTTGGAGCGCAAAGCAAAATCATGGTTGTGTATGGGAGAGACATTTGCCCAGCAGTGGGACACAATAGCTAAAAAAAAAGTAAACATGATAATACACTGCAACCACAAAAGAATAAATAAAATAACAATCAATCGTTGACACCTAAGTAATTAAGAGACCAACACAATTCAAGGTTCAAAGATTGAATTCGAAGGGTCCAATATGTATACAGGTTGCTTGGCTGGTCTAGTGGTTAGCGTATGCGCCTCTCACCGCGAGGACTTGGGTTCGATGCAAAGTGTTATTTGTGAACTTTCCGTCAGGAAATTCACAATAGCAGCACGCAGTTGGAATTGTGCCCGGTGGCTGGCGATAGGCTCACCCGATGGCGATAGGATAGGCCCATGGGATCTAAACATAATAGGTGAAACGTGGGTGTTGTTCACCTCTGCCACACCCTTAAGGGTAATATTGGCGTAATGTTACGTTATGTTTTGCAATATTTTTTTTTTTTTAATTCTCAGCCGGAGATATTCTTATTAGACTACCGGTTGGCGGCGTGGGTAGTGTACCTGCCTGCGACGCCGAGGTCGTAGGTTCGATTCCCACTTAAGACAAATCTTTGTGTGCATGAACATGGGGGTTTGTCTTAGTCTGGGTGTTTCTATGTATAATAAGTATGTATTTACAAAAGAAAAGTATATATGTATTAGTATCAGTTATTCTAGTACCCATAGTACAAGCTCTGCTTAGTTTGGGACTAGATGGCGTTGTGTGTGAGTTGTGAAATATTTATTTATTTATTATTTATTCTTAATTTTTTAAAGTATGGTAACAATCAAATCCTTTACCATTTTCTTGAAATATCAGTACTATGTCGGCTTTTCCTAGTAAACAGCACCCCTAGTCTTTCTCCCAGGGTAAAATTAAGTGACACACCTACGCCGTAGCTGTGTCTAAGAACCACCTTTGTATACTGCTACAGTATATTGCTACGAGCTACGAAACACTATGGTAATGAGGTGCCAGAATATTCAGTAGGTCACACCTTGAAATTTAATAGACACTACACCGCCATGCACACAAAGCGGGGTAAGATCTATTAAATTAACGCTTAAGCTTACTTTAACAGACTGAGGTGATATTTATAGTCTAGTTGACAAGTTGAAAATGGTACAAAATAGAGATACTGCTCTTAAAATTATGTGCGATAGCTCATTGGATCCGGAATGATTCCTAGAAATATGTGCCAAAAGCACATACAAAATTGCAAAAGTTATACACAATTAAAGATAAAATTTCCAATAAAAAATTCTTAACTCTCGGAACTCTATCTCCATTATTTATAATTTTAATTTAACGCTAAAAATAGGTCTGCGCGCGACAGTTTTAGGTTGCACGCGTGGCGTCAAAAGCGAGTACGGCACATTAATTAATTTATTTAAGGAATTGAATATTTTTTTTAAATTTGAAAAAAATATGGTGTGTTCTGAACACTATAAATAATTTATTCCCGTTGGAAATTTTACTTAAAGTTAATTTTTCAACAAGTTAAACTATTATTAACTAACGAAATTTTCTTGAACTAACGTCTTAATTGTAAGTGAAAAAAAAATGTTTAAATAATAGTCGTAAAAATTTTCGCTTCGTAGAGCCTTTCTTACATACATACTTAACAAGATCGTGCCATAATAGTTAAAAAATATTTATACTTTGTTTATAACATTTTTTTTACTTTAACAAAAACTTAAAAATCTAAGTAATGTTGTTCATGTAAAAAAATTGTTATAAACAAAGTATAAATATTTCATTAAATAAATTTAATAAATACACGCTTTTGGCACATTTTTCTAGGCGTCATTCCGGATCCAATGAGCTATCGCACATAATTTTAAGAGCAGTATCTCTATTTTGTACCATTTTCAACTTGTCTGCTAGACTATTAATAATCATAAACAGGATGTAAATGACATCTTGACGGAGTCCTCGGAAAAGTCATGATTGTGCCTGCCATAAGAATCATGTAAACAAAGAAAGAAATATAAAATTTAAAATACTTAATACAGTGCAACAAAGCCCTGCAACGCTGAATGTCTGAACGGCTTCATCACGATGTCATTTACACCCTGTATAACATCACGCGTATGAAGGATATGGAAGTGGTGCACAACACCCACATTTCACTTGTTCAGGTCCTATTTGAGGGGGTGAGTCTATCGCCACCGCACGGGGCACAATTCCTGGGATATAATCCTGGCGGAAAAATCCCTAATAAAACTCATTCCATCCCATGATTAGTCACCATCAGAGATTACAGAGTAGTCATCACATCAGGAAACCACAATATGGGTCTCGTATTATGTGGCTTAATCCCACCATCAAAATGCAAAACCGTGGTGAAAATACTGCTACTCTGCGGCAGAGTATATATATATATAGAGAGTATATATCTATACTATACTATACAGAGTATATATCTATACTATATATAGTTGGTAAGCGGCTTCATGACATTTACACCCTATAAAGTAAAATTTACTTCAACACATACCATTGAAGGGGTATTACGCAATTCTATTTCAAAACGTAGTTCGTAATCACTTGAGGTTTCTATTTCCACTAATCTGATTGATATTGGAATATTCCTATTGATTTAAAGAAGTTTTGCATTTAATAAGTGAATTAAACAAACCTAAAACAAATTACACACTAACTTCAATAAAAAGGACATCCTCCTTTTTTTTAACCGACTTCAAAAAAAGGCGAAGGTTCTCAATTCAGTTGTATTTTTATTAATTTGACTTATACAATAATTATTTAATAATTTCTATTTAACTAAATGAAAAAACGTATTATTTTGTGCGAAGTAAATTTATTTTTTGCTTTTTAGTTTCATTTTAGCTCAATTTGATAGTATTTTTTTATGTTTGTTTTCCGATTACTATAAGACGCCTGGACCGATTTAAGAAATTATTTTTTTGTCTGAAAGAATATAGTTGCCATGTGGTCCTATTCTTACCAGGCCACGATCTGCTGACGGGATCCTAGAGAAATCGAGGGCTACCCTTTAAATTTTAAAGGCTTCTATATTGTTTAACGAATATTACCGAAAGCTTTTTGGATAATTGCATCTAACAATCTTGCTCTCGGTACAAATTAGGAGTTTGGCAGACTCAGCATCAATTTTGGCAAACACCTTGTATTTTATAACTATGCACTTTTGAAGCCGAACTAGTGTAGTACGTGATGACGGTTTTAAAACTCTTATTCTGAATCTAGTGCCAGGAAACTTGTGCCGAATAACTGGTGTGGATTAGCAAAAATGTTGTTTTTTTTGTTTCTATACGACTTATAAAACTGATTTTTTGTTTTTTGTTATAAGTTAAATAATATCCAGCACTTTTTGCTATTAATTTGAAATATTACTAACAGGATGTTGCAATGAGATAATGTCATATGAACTAGCAATTTTTAAATTGTTTGTCACGCCACAAGCTTCTTATTAAACATTAAATATTAAAGAAACCGACAAAAAAAGGTGACATTTTTGGCTTCGGTATCGTTCGTAGAACACGCCGCATAAATTCTATTAAAAATATAATTAGCGTACAGCTTTTACTTTCTTATAATTGTATGATATTATTATATATTACCTAGAAGGGCAGAGGTAAATAACACCCACACTTCATCTGTTATGTTTAGGTCTTAGGAGATGAAACAATCGCAATGAAACCATCGAAAAATAAAAGGATGGTAATTTTGTGTTAATATCCTTTACCCTTAATTAATGCTAGTTAATTAAGGACAAACCTAAGCTCATACGCGCCCATTTCCTCAAAATAGCTTGGGGCGGAAAATTACTGGACCCATTCATAGCTAATGCCGGTTCGTACGTAATAATACAGATTTCTTGTGTCGCTCGTAATTGCCTATTTATCACAGTCACAGTTCCAGGCATTTTATTGCGAACAATGTTACTCAACTTGCTAAAATCACAATTCATGAGTTGATTACAAATATATTAGTTTCATTTTAGGTCAATTAGTTTGTCATGTCTAATCCCACTCGCGCCTTCTAGGGTTAAAGTTAAACTCAATATTAACAAAATTTGCACAATCCGCTTCATTTAATATTGTGCCATTAAAAGCAATATTTTTTTGGATTCACTTCTTGAGCCTTGTGTCTGGAATTGCATAACTAGACCAATATAAAATAAGAAATCTCCATTTTGGACTTGAATTTTAGATGCATTTATGATAATTATGTGTATTCGGTTCAGTTTATTTTCCGAATGTGTCCAGGGATTTCAGCAATACCGACTCAATACTAGTTGTAAAATTGGATCCGCGACCTTATTCAGTAGCTTTGCTGTTTGTTTCAGTAGCTTGATTTCCTATTCAGATCAATATCTTGTTCGTGCTAGTAGTAGCTTATAAGATGAAGTTCGGACTTTAGTTTGGGATGTCAGTTTGTCATTACTTATGAATTATTCTATTTACAGTGTGGAAACTTTCAGAGGGACTTGAATGTTAACCATCACAGATACACGCACATGGTTTAAGAGGACCGTAATACATTATTTTTCATGATATATTAATTTTAATTCACAAATGACCATAAACAATTAACTATAAAGGCCTATTTTAACTTTTTTATGCCAATAGATCGATCAATCATAATTATAACAACATAACGCCTATATTACCTAGAAGGGTGTGCTAGAAGTTTACAACACCCAAATTCCACCTATTAGGTTTACGTTCCATGGGATAGGGGGTGAGCCTATCGCCACCCACCGGGCACAATTCCTACTCCGTGCTGCAATTGTGAATTGCCTAGCGAAAAGTCCACAAATAATACTTTGCCCGACTCCGGAACAGAACCCGAGACCTCGTGATGAGAGGCGCATATGCTAACCACTTATCAAAAACTTACTTAGGATCAACGCAAGTTACCGTGCTATAAAGTAAAAAAAGTAAAAATAAGCTTCTAATTTTGTGCAGTTGGAGATGGATGATCCATAAATAAATGGAATTGATACAGTGACTTGTCTCTTATGTATGAGCCATTAAAAGTTGCCACGAAATGTGTAAATTATTCACGCGAGACTTTCACAACTCATTGATCACAAACTTTTTCAGAAAACTAAATATTCTCCGCAGCTGCAAAATTGTCCCTGATGGGATTTAGAAAAAAGAAATATTGTTATGGCAGTAGGTTCTTTATTGTTGACATTATCATAGTTTGGACAGACTCTAAAACATAAAAAGCTAAGTTAAGTCTGGTTGATTTAACTATTCATAAAAATATAACACTATTCTTAACCCACGAAGCAAAAAGAAAGTTGTAATAAGTTTGACCGCTATGTCTGTCTGTTGGTGGCACCGTAGCTCTTAAATAGGTAAACCGTTTTTCACTTGCTTTTTAGAGTTCCGTTGCCGAATGGCAAAAAACGGAACCCTTAATAAGTCGTCATGTCTGTCCGTCTGTCCACTTTTTTCCGTAACTATAAGAGCTATACTGTGGAAACTTGGTAAGTTGATGTATTCGGTGAACCGCATTAAGATTTTTATACAAAAAAATAAAAAAAAACATAAAATTTTAGGGTTCAAAGTGGAAAAATGTGTGTTAGTATGATTGCGAATAAAAGTACTCTAATTAATAAAACTGGCTTTAACACGACCCTTAACCTCTTTGCGCTGTTAATAAATGTTTTTTTTACTCTATTACTATGAGTGTTTTACGGCAAAAGAAAAATATTTTATATCATGATTAAAGACTACACAAAAATATGATATTCATAATCTAGATTCGTGCGCGCGCTTGCTACCTTAAGGAGGCCCCGGACCTTCGAACGGACAACCTTCAAATTTACGTCTTTTTTATTAACCGACTTCAAAAAAAAAAGAGGTTCTGTATTCGATCCGTATGTATGTATGTATGTATGTATGTATGTATGTATGTATGTATGTATGTATGTCACCTTTTTATGTTCGCGATTTTCTCGGAAACTACTGATCCGATTTGAATGCAGATTTCGGTATTTTAATCCTTGTGTTTTAAGGAAGGTTTTAGTATATAATTTATCATAATCTGATAAAGATCTTTGGAGACAGGCAACGGAACTCTTCAAAAACGAATAGCTAATGAACCACGTTTTGTGCAATCGTGTATCTATGTATTGTTTTCACCACTACATAACATAACATCATGCCTGTGTATGCTTTGAAGGGTAAGCAGAGACACCCTACTTACCTACCCTTAAAGTACCGAAAGCTCTTAGGTTTGGACGGGGCTTACGTTTCAGCATATTTGTTATTATCGTAGTGATAACTTATGATCATGAAGATCTCAGAAAGATTTTTTTGATAATATAAAAGGATTTGATAATAAAAAAACAAAATAAAAAAAACTAATTAAAAAAAAAGAATATTCTTAACTCGAGCGTATTCTAAATATTATAATATGTACTATTTTTTTTTCAAAGAAAAAGGAACCGCCTTCAATAACTCAAAAGTAAAAAAACTAAGACACTAAAAAGCTTGAAATAAAAAAATAAAATAAAAAAAAACTAATTAAAAAAACTAATAAAAAAAAAGAATATTCTTAACTCGAGCGTATTCTAAATATTATAATATTTTATGTACTAATTTTTTTCAAAGAAAAAGGAACCGCCTTCAAAAACTCAAAAGTAAAAAATAAAATATTCGCTAAACTTTGCTTACCTTTATATTAATTTGTTTAAAACAATAAACCTAAATAATTATGTTATACCAATTATTTATATTTTTTTGAAGTCGGCGCCAAATCACATAATTGCTGATACGGTTTTAATTGGTATTTGATTTTGTGATTTTTTCAACAATTATTTCGGTAAATACGGTTTTAATTGGTATTTGATTTTGTAATTTGGCGCCGACTTCAAAAAAATATAAATAATTGGTATAACATAATTATTTGGGTTTATTGTTTTAAACAAATTAATATAAAGGTAAGCAAAGTTTAGCGAATATTTTATTTTTTACTTTTGAGTTTTTGAAGGCGGTTCCTTTTTCTTTGAAAAAAATTAGTACATAAAATATTATAATATTTAGAATACGCTCGAGTTAAGAATATTCTTTTTTTTTATTAGTTTTTTATACTACGCCCACAGCGAACGAACGTGTAGTCCACCTGATGGTAAGTGGAGTACAGCCCATGGACATCAACAATCCACAAAAGCAGATTATAGATGCGTCGCTGCAGCTGAGGACTACGGTGTTATGCCTCATGTGCCAGTAATTTCAGAGCCTGATCTCACCACCAAACCGGAACACAGTAATGGAAGCACTACTATTTGGCGGCAGGTTAAAGGTGAGACAGTGGTGCTGCCGCCCTCGAGCTCATTCACAAGAGCTCTACCACCAATACGTACTAAACACTCACCGTTCCATTGTTAGTCCTGGTCACGGAAGGTACGTACTCCGTCTCCACAGTGGCCACGGCCAGCAAGGGCGCGAATATCGCCACGGCCACGAGCCACATCCCCGCCAGCAGACTGCAGGCTCCTCGGCGTGAGGGGATCCAGGGCTGGCGCAGCGACTGCGTGATGGCCAGGTACCGGTCCACTGACATTGCTGTGATTGTGAACACGCTGGACGCAACCGCCACACCTGCACAAAAAGAAAAACAATAAAAAAAATACTACTAAATTACCAGATTGATGATATCAGGTTTCTAGGCAGATGTAAGATTGGAAAATTTCTAGTCCAGTTTGCAAAACACGATGTGAAAAAGGAATAAAAATAATACTGAGGGTTTCTTTAAATGACGCAAAATAAAGTTTTATCGTCAGCTTTGCTGAATTTGACAAAGGAGACTGACTTGGAGATAGAACAACTTATCCTATAAACAGGACATACTATGATGCCAGTTGACAGTGTCCACTCTACGTTGGAGAAAAAGTTTCGACCTCCAATCTACACGCCAAGTGATGCTAGATCACCTTCATTTTGATACCTACATACATTTGACTTAAGCAAGCAGCATGTTCCAGTGCACATCATTGGTCAGCATTGATAATGAGAACTCTTGCCAAAGTGGCGACAAGTAGCGGCTACATGTTTGGAGAATCCCTCATTGTGCCTTAGTTAGTATCTTATCAAAACCAAACTGATATTACTAAATCAAGAATTGTAATAAATGATTATTTTCTTTTTCTTTCTTATAATTTTTCTCAAGAAAAGAATATACGAGTAGAACACCTTATATATTTAGATTTATAGAGTCAATAACTTTTAAAATAGCTTTACAATTTCAAGCCAGCCAACACAGTTGCTTTAATTCCAGTAATAATAACTTTTAATTAGAGGTTATCTTAAGAAAATGTTTTCAGTAAGCAAACTAAGTACGTCATTACAGAACTATAAACTGCAATTATTCATGTTTACAAGCACTTACACCTACACTTTCTATCAGGGTCGGACTGCGCAAACATTTTCGATGGCAAACGCCAGGCAGGCACCACCTGTGCCGATCTTCTTTGAACCCCCTCAGGCCCTTTTCCCCTTCATGACAGCTAGATTACTTGTTGGAACAACCATTATCTCGCTCGTACAGAGTCTTTTTGTGGAATACCTTCTGGATTCTTCAAGCCCACGGAGTCTAGTACGCTTTTATATATTTTTCACAAGCAACGAAACTAGCAGTTTCTCAATAGATACATTACATACCAGCGCCTCTTACAGAACCGAAAATCAACTAAAATTTGGTATAGAAAGAAACCATAGTCAGTGTAATAAAAAACTATAAAACTCGTACTAAAACTCAAGTCCGACCCTGCCTTCTATTGAAGAGATTGCGGAGGGGTAAACTTTACTTACACTTTGTAACGTTTAAAGTAATTAGTGAGATCACGAACCTCTTGCTGAAATGCCTTAAGGCTACGCTCTGAAGTGAAAATTGCTGAATAAAGCAAAAGTTTTATTGAAACACGTTTACATAATTATTACTAACCTAACTATGGAAAGTCCAAATCAATTTTGAACAAATTGAGACAAATATTTACCATCATTTTAAATAATTTACAGTATAAACTTAGCCATAGCAATGTTTAATGTTAGTGATACTAACAAAACAGTATATATTATGATTTAAAAAAAAATATTTCTATGAGTATAAGAAACTTGTAATAAGCAGTGAGTAAATCAGTATTTATGCTTTTATTTTCATCATCATCATCGATTCAATCGATTTAGATGTAATAACTGCCTAATACAGTCGAGAAATTTCGTGGCAGTGAAGCGTCAGTAGGTAATTCAGGTGGTAGAGTGGTTGGACAGTGTCCAATGACAGCGGCGTCAACTCCAAAAGAAAATCAACTGTTCTTATAATTCAAATTTACCTTGTAGGAAGTTAACAGTCTTGCACATGATCTCTCCGAAGTACCACAGCAAGGTGACGGATTTGGCGATCTGCACCGGCATGCAGAACGACGTCACCAGCAAGTCTGCCACCGACAGATTCACCAGGAATATGTTTGTTACACTGCAACAAAAAAAGTTATGTAAGTGTAAATGTATACTTCAAATTTTGCTGATTACAACCTAACATTTGAATATCTGCAAAAAAATTGAAAAACTCTAGGGATAAATCAAAGTCAGCCATCATCATATTTCACCATATAATCCTACAGAATTGCAATCACATATTCTTTCTTCCTCTCTCTGCCTCGATGGACTGGTGGTCAGCGTATGCGCCTCTCACCGCAAGGTCTTGGTTTCGATTTCCGGGTCGGGCAAAGTGGTATTTGCGAACTTTCCGTCTGGAAAATCACAGTAGCAGTACGGTGTTGGAACTGTGCGCGGTGGATAGCGATAGGCACACTCCCTATCCCATGGGACCTAAACATAACAGGTGAAATGTGGGCGTTGTACCACACCCTGGGTAATAAAGACTTTATGTTATGTTACGTTTTATTTGTGCGCTTAGATCTTCTAAAATACTCAAATAGATATATTGATCTTCCATAAAGGTTTATAATATGTATTGTATCGTCATCATCTTTATGCATATGATAACGAGGTACCCGGAGAAAAGTGAGGACGGGTCGCTAGTTAGTTTTTTTCGAAAGCTGTAAATATTACCAACTTCCTAATGATTATTCATATGGCATTCAGCTATGCCTAGCAAATTAATCTAAGAAACAGTTGAAACAATTATGGGACTGGCGGGATTTGACCCCGCTGATCTGGACAAAGGCAGTGGTTATGTCCGAGTTGCACGGACTAAAACACAGTGTGTTCCGTCGACAAGACTTTTGCCGGGGTATCGCCAGGTATCAAGGTCGCCAGGTATCGCTCGCGCATAGACGCTGACAAGCGGGATTTGAGCATTCCGGGCAGCCGCTTTGAAAGAACGCGTTCAATATTTCCAACATTTGTGCTGAATGTTACTTCGCCATGTTGGTTTGTATCCTACTTAAAATATACCTATCTTGGATGAACGTGGCGTCACGTAATAACGTAACATACAGTAAAGAAATTTAGGGTCCTAGCAAGAATCGACCGTAGATTAGTGTATATAATTTGTTTCAAATCAGTTATTCTTGAGTTAGTACAGCTAACAATAGAAATACAACGCCAAACAAGACATAAAGAAGTAATTATAAGTCAGATTTAAACTAGAATTTCGACAATAAAACTACAATTCACAAGTTAATTTAAAGTTGCGTAGAAGTTTGTATTAAAGGATGTTGTATTCAATTTAAATTAATAAATTTATCTACTGAAGATAAAGTTTAGCTAATCTAATATTCCTAAATAGACTTTATCTATCTTGTTTAATTATTTACGCTCTAAGTTAACTTTAATTATTATTCTGTTATGCTAGAGTTTATAATAAGATAAATTTGATTTTATAAATATGTTTAAATTAATTTAATTATAACTAAAAAGATATTTGAGATTAGAATTTAGATTCAGAACTTTAGTAGATCTCGGATATAGAAGCGGATTAAATTTTTTTTTGGCTTAAATAGGAAGTAAAAACGCCATTTTTTTTCAAGAAATCAAAGAAACATTGTGTGCTTTTATTTGTGTTTTATAAGACATGCAAAAATCTTTTCTTAGGAACTATGACGTATATGTATACAGGGTGGATGCGACATAGCGACATTTATTGAAACCACAGCTTCTATACATGGCCAGTATGCATTTCCACCGGATAAAAAATTCTCAGGCAAAAAAAAAAAATCCACGTCTTCCGAACAAATTGCACAATCGCAATGTTCAAATTGTTCGGAGAACGTGATTTTTTT
The DNA here is from genome assembly GCA_905147285.1 of Hypena proboscidalis. NCBI lineage: Eukaryota > Metazoa > Arthropoda > Insecta > Lepidoptera > Erebidae > Hypena > Hypena proboscidalis. Next base: position 22,978,711 of record LR990129.1, read on the forward strand.
TTTTTCGCCAGAGAATTTTTATCCGGTGGAAATTGATACTTACCATGTATAGAAGCTGTGGTTTCAATAAATGTCGCTATGTCGCATCCACCCCGTATATACGTAAATTGCATACTTAGCCTTACAACCTTATAACCTTCACAATTGATATCCAAATATATACAATGACGGTTTTATTTTTCAATCGACCGGGTTCGATGCCCGAGCTAAGTATTTTTTTTCTTAAGGTTAGTATAAATAAAGTGGGTCAAAATTGAGTCCAAAGGAGTCGGTTACATACATACATACATACTTACATACAGGTGAAGCTAATATAAGCGTGTTAAAAAAAGATGTCATGGTTCTGAAAATGTTGTATACTATACAGAATACAAAAAGTCTTGCTGAGCTATATTTACATTGTTTTTTTTGTAAGAATATTACGATTAAACAGATAAATAATATTTATTTTAACCTTTCGATTTGATTAATGAGTGATGGACAGCTAATGCCTACTTATGATAAAGCCACCACGTGAAGTATACGTGATGGCGGTACATCAGGTACCCTAGGTAGTATAACCAACCATACCATACCGTGTATATACTATTTTATTTATATTCATCATACAACAAAACAACCTTTGCATGAAACGCGATTTTAGAAATATAGCATGTAGAATCTGAAGATTTCATGTTTAATTAATATGTTACTAGATTTTATTTTTATTTATTTGGAACAAAAAACAATTACACAATAAATGATACATAACATTTAGAGTACTTAAAAAAATGACAATTGTGTAATCAACAACGTTATTCGCAAAATACATTGAAACATAGTATATGAAAATAGTCGTACATGCTGTTATAGTAACACGACTATAATAATAACACTTATAATTATTATTATTAATAGGAAAAATTTTGTACAGTGAACATACAAAAATCCAAAATATATTATATATTTTAAGTCTAGGAGGGAACAACTAACTCCCTTGTTGTTTGTAAAGCAAGTTTGCGAAATTGTCCTGGTGACAAATAGAAAATATCTAACCCAAGAAAGTACTTATTATAATTATTCATGAGACGACGAAGCGGGGCTCGGAAGCCAGCATTAGTACGACATGAAGTAACAGCAAATAAGGGCTGAGTACGCACTTCGCGTCTTAGTACTGTCCTAGGAACTAAGTAACATATTCTATTACAAATAGCCGAGCAATCGTAACCATTATTACATATGTCATACAAAAGCATATTATCAAGAAAGACTCGCCGGTTCTCCAGGTATGTTAAATTGTATCGTTTAAGCAGATCCACATAATTTAAAGAAGCGTGAAAACAACGATAGTGCATAGCTTTTAAAAAAATTCTTTGGTTTTTTTTTTATTTCCAACGAGTACTTATTGTAATAAGGGCTCCAAACCGCAACTGCATATTCTAATTGGAATCTTATTAATGACTTGAATAGGTGTAAATAAGTATTTGGGCGTATGAATTCGGTGGTCGATCTCATAACGAAGCCATACATACGCCATGCATTGCTTACGTCTATGTGTTTGTCAAGATGGAGCTTATTGTCAAACAGAACACCAAGATCTCGCACGGTAGTAACCCGGTTTAAAGGTGTGTTATTTAAAGAGTAAGAGGTACTAAAATTTATTTTATTTTTGGCAAAACTAATGCAAAAGCATTTAGCGATACTAAGCTGTAATTTATTACGAATGCAGTACTCCGTTAATCGATTGGGGTCCTCTTGAAATGTGTGGCAGTCACTAATATTTCTGATTGGTCTAATCATTTTTAAATCATCTGCATAAAGTAAAGATTTTGAATTTTGAAAACATTCACTAATGTCATTGATATCAATTACGAACAAAAGAGGTCCTAAGATCGATCCTTGTGGGACGCTGGATGTAACAGTAATAGTAGTAGAATGGAAGCCATTCACCACTACTCTCTGTGTTCTGTTAGAAATATACGAAGAAAACCACCGCGGAAGATCCCTTCGTATACCATTGCATGCGATTTTTTTCAGTAACAACTCATGGTCTACCTTGTCAAAAGCCTTACGAAAGTCAGTATTGACAGCGTCCATCTGAGTGCCACTGTCCATACTATCAAATAAATAGTCTGAATAAGTGACTAGGTTTGTTACAGTTGATCTTTTTTTGACAAAACCGTGTTGATGTTCAATAATAGTGCAGTGTAGCAAGAGGTACAACATATCATGAACGAGTCTCTCAAAAAGCTTTGGTAGAGCTGATAATATGAAAATTGGACGATAATTTTCGACATCCTTCTTTGAGCCTGTTTTATAAACTGGTGTTAAATTACATTAAAATACATCCTAAATTTAGAGTATGTACTTTAAATATCCTTAGTTATTATTCTCATTCAAAGCAAAAACTTAATCGATTGGAAAAGATTAATTGCTTCAATTCACTTTGCCGGATGACTGGTCACACAAAAATATTGATTTTGGTCTAAAACAATCCCAATTTAAGATTTAGTGTTTACCAAGGAAAATCTCGTAGTGTTTTTTTTTTTAAATAATTACTAATGTTAATTCATTTTTTAATTATCATCAAACTTTACAATACAACAGCATACTAACTAATCAGGTAATCTTATAACTGAGTATAATCTGTCACATAATAGAAAGAAAAAGAAATGACGCTTGGAACAAAACATCAATCAAAGAAAATAAGGCAATAATGACGTTTTAAAACTTCCCGGCTCATAATTTATATTATTTAACAAAACAAAACAAAAGTCCATCAGTCTTCATTAATGATTTAAATTAGGTAAATAATAAGACTTACAACGAGTTTTTAATTTATATAAGAGAGAAAAAAATTTCTAAGCTCAATATAACCATAAATACGTAGAAGTATGGATTAATTAATTTAGTAGGTATTCCTAGGTGAATTAAATCCTTTAAATTTTTAGTTTTTTTAATCGGAAGACTTATATATAAAGGATAAAGGCACTTAGATACATAATAATGAGCAACGGTTGCAATAAATTATTATAACAATAAAACCACACTGATTAAGCCTGCGCCTTGTTATCACCGTCAATCTATGGCTTACGCCATCTTGTACACATTTGTGAAAAATATGCTACCAGTCATTGCTTAGTGTATAACGTAAAAAAGACTGAAATAATGGTTTTTAGACAAAAGAAAGCAGTCATTAACTGTCCAATCGTAAAATTATGTGGGTCGACTTTGAAGACTGTAGATAAATTCAAATATCTTGGGCATTGGCTCACCTGTAATTTAGATGATGATATTGACCTGAAATTGTAAAATCCGAAATAAAGAATATTTTATTTTTATTTTTATTAATATAATACATATAAACTAATCAATACTCATATTATAAAGCAAAAATGTATTGTTTATAGGCGTTATTTTTTTATTTAAACCCATTGACAAACCAATGAGAGGAAATCAGTGCGGAAACTCAGAGACAATCATTAACAGGTAGCAAAGCCAGAACGAAATTGGATGTCATAGTGTTCTCTTGAACCACTTCTGTTTCAGTAATCGATTTCTGCTTATCGTTTATACGGGAGCTTAGAATTAACGTAATCCTAAAGCTCTGGTATAAAAGCGTTTACCTCTGTAAAATAGACGTAAAGCCCTGCTAAAATACCTCTTTAAAGTGACTTGAAGTGATGAAAAGCAGTTTGAGTTGATCCAAACCAGTTTGCACTGGCTTGGGCCGGCGTTCGGTTCAATATAATTTGCATATATATTAAAAGGAATCAACAATTCGCGTACTGACGAGTGTGATTTGCTGTCATGTCAAGTTGTTATTATAATGTAATTAACTTGAAAGAGAGAACCATACATATTTAACCAAATATGTATGGTTCTCTAAAAAAAGTTAAAAAGGTTTGTAAAGTAAAAACCAAAACTTAATTAAAAAACCTTAATAAAACCCGGATTGCGTTCTCGCATCGCTTGTTAAAAAACGTACTGATTGTTGCAAAACAATGTCACAGAAAAAGAAAGCATGTCTGTATCAAAATTTTACGTAATCAACATGACAATGCAGCTCCGTGTAAATAAGTAAGTAAACCACTAAAATATTCTACAATAAACTATCTTTGAAACATCAGTTAACTTACTTAATATTGATTATTAAATAAGTAAGTTATTGCTAAATGTTTGTTTCTCTATGGTTTGGAAATTTTGAAACATTTATATGCCTGAAATATATAGCTTCATTTACCAAATGAACCAAACCGAATTATGTGAACTGTGGGCAAATTTAGTTGATTGTATGACGTGAATGTAACTATCTGTTAAATGAAACAGTTACTCAAAGAAACACAAAGTTTAAGTAAGTAATTTTAATGACGCAACACCCACTCAACACGCGTAATAAAAGTCAAGACAAATGAAATGAAACACATTTTTGCAACAACATTAGTCAAGTTTTATAGCAAGGGTTCTCGTTTGCAACTACAATATTTTAGCTCAATACTACCAACACTAAAGAAATATTATAATGTTACATTAAAGATTAGGAAAATAAATTGAAAATATATACATAGGTAAAATAAAAAGGCAAATATTTACATTAAGTTCGTCATAGTATTCCTCCGCATCGACCTCGGTTGTGAGGACCGTGTTCAGAAGGCTGACAGCATTGCCACGTTGTATGGCAATGCTAATTATTTGTGCTAAGTAAAAACCAGCCTTCTGGTCACGGGAAGCGTCGATTAATCGTTTGGAAAGATCTTTATATAATAAGCGCGCACTCGGACCCCACGGACCCAGCGTCTCGACCCCAAACGGCTCAAATAATTATGTAATCTCCTGAAAGATTACTGTATTTGCGCCGCTTGAGAGTCTCCGCAGATGCAGCAGCAGTGCCGACGCAGCCAGCTGTGCCTGGAAGGTGTGATGGCGCAAGGGTGTCGACACAAGTTGCGTCCCACACCAAAGGCCTACCCATCTTTCATTCTACCAATAAATACTTATTAGGTAGTAAACAATAAATCTCCTACTAGAACGTCGACGGCAAGCGATGAACCTATACATGTCCAGTATAAACTGGTCTCGCGTTGCACGGGAAGCCTATACAACGTGAGACGATCTTATAATACAAAAAAAAGTTACCGTCTGTACATTCAAAGAAAAATATTATTATAGTATTATATTTACACTATGTATTTTGTAAAGTGACTGTTTGTTTTCACATAACATCACGCTAATATTATCCAGAACGGTTTGTTAGAGGTGTTTAATAATATTGGCAAAGTGTTATTTTGGATTTTTCCGTTAGGACATTTTCAATAGCAACACAAAGTTAGAATTGTGCCCAGTGGAGGGCAATAGGGCCACAATCACATGGGTCCTAAACAACAGGTGAAATGTGGATGTCATACACCTGAGCCAAGCACTTCTGGGTAAATTATCTAACCACGCACTATGCCGAAACAACGATCGGAACTAAGACCGAACGCGGAGTGTTAAAGCATATCGCTAGACAAACGAGGGAGTCTTGGCTGTCAGGAAGTTTAACTTAAAATTTAATTTTGCAAGATTATATTATGGGTTTGATTATAGAAACAAAAACTCACTTTTACTTTTTTTTCATGGTGGATACGCATGCGTTTGAATACAATCTCATCTGATGGTAAATGACGATGCAGTCTACCTAAGAGCAGTCCAGCACGCTTACCTAAGAGATACCTTCAACTCTTACTTTTAAGAGTTCTAATTTGTACTGCATTTGCCGTGCCATTCTTTGTCAGTTCCCATAAGAAATTTGGAGTCGAAACGCTTAGTGCATATTTATTATAGAAGTTTGTCATAGAAGTATAGTTATTATATACTGTTTCAGAAAAGCGAAAACAAGGTGACATTAGGCGAGTATTATTGCGCGTCCCAAAATTCCCTGGAAAAAACCTAAGCAATATCCTTTATATGTTTCCAATTCCGTGACATTGAAGTCGTCCCATCACGATCGGGCGGATGGCAATATACTCTCGCAATCAGGTTATACTTTTATATACCGTCGACATCTAAAGTTATACTGTGATTTAGAGATAGTTTATTAAATAACTATACTTCTATACAAATTTGATACAGAGAAATTGTATCGTATTGTATAAAGAAGAAAGTTTTCCAGTTTGTATGTACCTAAGGTACCGAAAGTACCGGACCAATCTTGATAAAAATTGGGTTAGAGATAGTTTTAGACCCTAGGAATAATATAAGCATTTTATTCACGCAAGTGGAGCTGCGTATGGAAGCTAGTGGCGTACAAAACTATATACATTGCGCATCCGAACGATTTTAAACTTTCGCGATTTTTACACATAATTACTAATTATTGACACGGGTCTTCATCGTGTAAAAAATTAGAGTTTAAATACTATTTGCTCTACAGTTTCGATTGAATTGCACTGATCGTGGAATGCCAAGATCTTTGATTTTACCTATAACTAGCTAACCCGATAAACGCTATCCTGTCTTAACTATGTATACATTATATATTAGTAAGACGCATTCTGTCAATTTTATGTCAAACCGCATAAGGTTACATTAAAAAAGTGTATATTGTCAAAAGCGCTTAGACTACTTTAGCAAATATTTTTATTTTTTTAATAAAAGGTATTTAAGCCCCGCAGTCATGTTCCCGTTCGAGCGTTGTCGTTTTAATTAAAAAGTTTAGCGGCCAAGGTCAGTTATGAATGGAGCTCGAGCTCAAAATAGCACCTGCAAATTTACAAAATACATACCATAAATGCATGTTAGCGTTTATTTTGTGTGTTCGGCAAATGTTATGATTTACAGTAAATGCAAGCAATGCCCCAGTGGTTGTTACTGTCTCATAAACATAAAAACTGGTCAAGTTGTCGTCGGACTAAGCGCAATGTAGAGTTCCGTACAATCGTTGCAGCATACGGGCTTGAAGACATTTTATCAATGGTTTTTGTATTTTGTTCGAAATATTGCAAGTAACTGCATCTTACATTTCGGACTCATATTACTCTTGAACTAAGAAAGTTAGCTTAGTTTCTATAGTTTTCTTTTAAAGTTCAATACATGTACTACTGACACATTTTTTTTGATTTTGGAGCCAGTCGTTTAGCTTGTAGATGGAGGAAAACGCCCTACTCGAATTGTGGGGTAGACGACAGAAAAAAAACATCGGCATGCGAACTACAGATTTATCTATTTATTTAAAAACTTCATATACATAATTTGTATACAAGGCAGACTTAATGCCATAGGATAGATTTACCATTTTGTTGGCATAGTCCATTCACATATCCATGATCCTCATTCCAAATTTCAGCGTTCGGGCACTAACGGTTATTACGTCATGCCTAGAACAGACGGGCAGACGGACATAGTGAAACTATTATGATTTCTTTTAGGCACATCGGAACTAAGATATCAACTGTTCATTTAATAAAAAAGGACATATACGGGGTGGATGCGACATAGCGACATTTATTGAAACCACAGCTTCTATACATGGTAAGTATCAATTTCCACCGGATAAAAATTCTCTGGCGAAAAAAAAAAAATCACGTTCTCCGAACAATTTGAACATTGCGATCGTGCAATTTGTTCGGAAGACGTGGATTTTTTTTTTCGCCAGAGAATTTTTTATCCGGTGGAAATGCATACTGGCCATGTATAGAAGCTGTGGTTTCAATAAATGTCGCTATGTCGCATCCACCCTGTATATACAAAGCCACAATTTGTATGAGAATAGATATTACACTCGACCCTACTAAACATTTCATTGTGTGAGATTACTTCCTGAGTGTAAATGTTTCACAAAAAGATCCACTGGACCCCGACTCGTGGTTACAAATCCCTGCAAAGCTTCAATTCGCTTTTGTATCTCCGGAAATGTCCGCTTCGAAGGTCATTTATCTCAACGATATTAAAATATACTTAATGTTTACATGGTCGCAATTATATACGTAATAAGATATTTAGGACAAAAAAAAATAAAAAATTGGTTCAAATAAAACCAAATATTTGTGATGGCCTTTACATTCATGTTTATAGATTCTACAACTACAATAAACATGCATGTTTATTAATATGTATGAGGATGTTATTTTACCGCCATCGATCGATGCGTTTGACGTTTAAAGAGGCAATAAGAGCCACATTGCACCTGTAATGTTTCAGGTCCCATGGGATAAGGGGTGAGCCTATCGCCATCCGCCGGACACAATTCTAACTCCGTGCTGCTATTGTGAATTTCCTGACGGAAAGTTCACAAATAAATTTTGCCCGACCCGGGAATCGAACCCGAGACCTAGCGGTGAGAGAGGCATACGCTGACTACTAGACCATAGAGGCAAACAATATTTGAAAATATCAGTCAGGCATATTATAACAATATTTGAATAAAATGTATTTTAATATACTATTTATTTAAATAGAATATTCAGAACGTCGAGTTTATTCCATTCCTGTTAATATTAAAACTCGTACTCGTATATTATTATATACGTTAATGTGATTGAAGCAATACTAACACGCATATCATTTATTTGCTATACTACATAAAGATATTGTAGGTATTTACATAAAAGCTCAATACAATCAGCGTAAAAAAGATATAAAATTGAATCAATAACAAAATAAAAGTAGAATGTTGGCAAAAAGCCCATTTGTTTGTTTAAGTCTAACTAATGAGGTCCTGGATATTGTGTACCACGCTCTAATATTGTTGTTGTTGTTTAATTATAATAGTACCTATGTTATTAAACAATAATTATAACCATTCGCCTGCTTCCACCTTGCCATGTTTTCCCAGGACTTCATTAGTTAGACCTAAACAAACCAAGTCAATTATAGTCTGACTGAATATAAAAATGACTTGCAATGTAAAAATCGAATACAGCCTACAGCTGTTACTGCATTAGTTAATGATGAAGATTTGTTTAATGAGTAATGTTACTGCGTCGTTGGGAAGAAATTCTCAATTGTTGCACGGAGTTAGATTAATGTCCAGTGGATGGCGATAGGTGCACCCTCTATCATATGGGACCTAAACATAACAGGTGAAGTGTGAGTATAATACTCCTCTCTACCACACCCTTCTGGGTTAATAGGCGTGATGTTATGTTATGTTAACGTTACTAAGTGAAACAGGCCCTGATTCGCAATTATATAAAATTTAAAATTTGTATTAGATAAATTAGATGTGGTGCTGGAGGAGAATGTTGAATTCCATGGACTGCACGCCGGACCAACGTGTCCATTCTTGAGGAACTCGGCATCACCACAAGGTTGTCTGCAATCTGTTTCCAGCGCATACTTCGGACACATCGCTCGTAGAAACCCTGACAGCCGAGAGAAGCTGATGGTAGTTGGCCAGGTCGACGGCAGAAGATCACGCGGTCTCTCACCTACCCGCTGGTCAGACCTAATTAAATCGCTCACTGGCCTATCAATAACCAAGGCTTTAAAGACCGCTGAGGACAGAAATACGTGGAGAAGCATGGTGCATCGAGAGACCAACACTTCTAGCTAGACACGGCCTTCAGCAATGAAGATAATGACTGAGAAGAAGATTAGATAAATTATAAATACTGAACTAAACGTGACACCATTCTTAAACAAAATCAAACACAGCTGTCACTGCAATTGGTGTGTTATATTTAATCCTTCAAGTAATGATTACTTGATTATGTGAAACAGGTCCCAAAGCATACTTTCACACATTCTGTCAACAACATTTTTTCTTGAGAGAATCACATCGGATTTTAAATTGGCTTCGTAACTGGAGGCGAGAACAAATGCCTTTGATGTGTACGTAAAGTTCAGTGAAGGGTATTTATTCACTGCAACTGAGAGATGTGAATTGCATTCTCCAGTCAGAACAAACAGAGCATTAACAAAAGATATGGCTAGTGATGCAAAAGATTTCAATACGACCATTTCCTATCGAAAATATCATCGGCATAAACTTGGAGAGAGTAATCAAAAAAATAACAAATCTGGTTTGTCAAGTTTTCAGCATTCGAGTGATGGAAGTCGTGAGCGAGGCCGTTTAAAACCAAGTAATATTTTATTTTATTTTATCATTGTATTTGTAGCCGACCATAATGTAAATGGGTAAAGGTTCAAATTAATTATTTTATTATTCGTTTCAGTTCTAAAAAAATAAAATGGGGATGCTAGCTGAATAACATAAATCTAAATTAAAAATTAATATATTTTCGTTAATACACAATTTCATTCCATTTAATATAATTACACCCAATGCGATATAATTACTATGACCTCACAAACATAGCAACAAGTGCCGTCATATCCTCTAATAAAAGGAATTAATGGAGCAGCTGTTAACGTGCTGGCAGCATGATTATATATTATGGACGGAAAAACATTTGTAAATGAATGAAATATGAAGTTAGATTTGAGGGCAAAACCAAGAAAAGCTATTTATTATATTTATTATCGACGTACTACGCGAGTGAAGTCCTAATATTATATTATCAAAGTTCGACTAACAAGCTTTTTTTCTTTTTAAGTTGAATTTCGTTGAACTGTTTAATAATAAGTGATTACTCGAAAATTTTCTTACAAGCTGTAACCCGACGTCATGACTTTTGAAAAACAGACATAACTGAAACGACTGGACCATGCTATCTCTTAGACCACATTTGAAACGTAGTTGTTAATATCCATATTTGTAATTATGCCCTGACCTTGGCATGCCATGATAATCTCAATTAAGTTTAAATTTTAACATTGGTCATATAAAATTTTAAGAAATTTATACGGCTTATGTCTCTCGAACCATTCTTACAAATCTATTGACACATCATTCAATAAAATCCGTTCAGCAGTGAAAGCACTATAGTGGGTCATACAATCATATATACATGCACTACCGAAATCAATACCCCTATTTATTTGAGTGTTTGCGTAGAAACAATGTTTTCGACAGCGCGAAATTCTTCGAAAACTCCTACAAATTACTGACGGTGTTTTAAGCGATTATTTCCATTTTTTTAGTTTACAGTAAAATTTGGAACTGTTCCAAATAAAGAAGACACGGTTTAACTAAAAATGTATACAGTGCTGATACATCAGGCTATATAATTCCAATAGAAGATGGTCTCGCATTGTATAGGTACTCTTCTCGACACTAGCATAAACTCGAAATGTATGGCTTCATGATTTGCCGTGTGCACATTGTACGATTAGGTATTTGGATAGTATTTTTGACCAACTAAAATAATAATAATGAAGGGGTACGTTTTACGTAACTGCCTTATTACAATTATACTATACTAACTTAAAATCATTTGTTTGAACACAAAAATACTAATAAATTTTAACTTCATCCTGAAAAATCTTTATTTATATCAGTGTTAGGATGGAACTTTTCGACAGGTTTATATAACTTATTGAAATACTTCGAAAACTCTTACAAATTACCGCGTTTTATCACATTTCAGACAGATGGAAGCGGTTATTTTTGGCAATGTTCCAATCTTTTATTAAAACTGACGTGAGTTTGTAACATTATTAAAATATTATTAATATTGCACAGTGCAAGACTGGCTGCGACTCAGGCGCGACGTATCGCACTCTCTTGATAATGCCTAGACATATAGGCGAAACCGCGGTCGACTAAATAGACCAACATTACGTGAGTAACACCCGTATTTCATAATTTTAATAATGTTCCAATCTTTAGGGGATATGGTACAACCTACTTTTTTTAATATTTTTTTATTTTCTCAAAGTAAGACGCTGACTGACTCAATTTATTTGCTTATGAAATATGTACAGATTTCTTTGAAACAACTTTTGTTGTAAAAAAATTTATAGAACAACTGATGGTAAGTATTATGGAAACTCAGAAAATACTGACGGACTGATAGGCTGATTCGATTGACCCATCTGTGCTGATAATTTCGGCTCCTAAAGGTGTTATAGGACCGAACACGATAGACGTCGATTGATGATTCGATTCTAAAACAATCGAATGACGTCAACTGTTCTGCCATTCGGCTTTTGCTCGAACCTTGATTTATTAGCGTTATAACACCATAATAAATACAAACTATACCTTTTCCAATCGTTTATTATCTTTTTGACATTTTAACATTAGTGATGCCTTTACACGTTACTTTGAATTTAAAATAATAATCGATTTCATTTAAGAAAACCTTTACATCGATTAAAATGCACAGAATTTTTGTTAGTTTAATATTAATTCTTCGTTTATAAGATTATTTTGAAGAGGAGTCTGATGAAATAATATTTAATAATCATTTTACTCTTTTCATTTGCATTTCCAAGATTTCGACTTAATTTCTCGCAAATTATAAATTATTGAGTCATGATATCATTTTTATTTTCTATTTTATTAAGTTTACAGACAAAAATAAAGTAAAACTTTATACCTATTATTTTTCAAAATAATATGATCGACTTATCTTATTTTAAGACCTGATTTATAATCTGTGTTTTGTTCGTTATGACACATGATCATCACTAAAGTGTTGTCCGTCAATAAAGCACTGCGCCTCTATAAAAAACGTTTATACTCAACGAGGATTGGGATAAATCAATGTCTGTCAACAAACTTTGAGAGACCTTACTATACCGTGACCGCCACCAGGTGAGTCAAAAAAAGATAGCTCTCATTTAGTAAGGGTGATAGTATGTGTAAAAATAGCCTGATAGTATATTATTGATAGATTTTCAGATAGGTATATTATATCCAGGGCCGTCTCAAGTCTATTTTGCGCCGGGATGCGAGACTCAGCCTGCGCGCTCGTTACATATTGTAAGTAACAAGTATATAAAACTGTGCAATGGCGTTAAGTTCAATGAAATATCCAAAAATTCAGCGCTCGAAAGGTGCACGGCACCCCTTGCACCCCCTGGTAAAGACGGCCCTGATTATATCAAAAGGACAAAAATATATTTTTCCTACGCACGGGCAACTTTCTGTGAAATACAAATTATAATAAAAAAGGTTTTGTCGTTGTCAATTAAAGTAAAAGAAACGAATATTAAAATGTAGCATTGATACAAGAAAGGTTCTTTGATATTCTGTTTCTAGAACCATTTTAACAATGGAATATTTATTTTATACGTTACAGAAGTCAATTCTTGTAATAAAAATCTTTTCTATGCGATATAATGGGATAATATTACGAGACTTTTCTCAATATTTCGGAAAGAAATTGAATAGATGTGGATGAATAAACTGTTTCGTATTTTCTTTTTTTATAAAAATCTCAAGATTCTTCCTCTGTATAATTTTATTATCACGTTACCTACGTCACATGAAATCACATTATGTCACGTCCATATCACATACAGGTAACTTTTAGCTTTTATAAAATGACGTAAGTCGGCTGCCAAAAAGCGCCAGGGCCCTTATGCTTCTTTGATTATTTTACAATTTGAATAAAAATTAAAACAATTAACTTTACGCTCGTAAAGCTAATTGTTTTAATACTTACTCAACATCTACAGAAATAACAGAGACGTCATAATTCTCCATAGAATGGAATTATTATATTATCTATCAATTTTTTGCTAATTGATAAGCCATAAATTGCATCTCGTTCTGTCACCTGTTTTTACACTTACTCACATTTTTACAAAAAGAAAGCGACGGAGCGTACTGTCATAAAGACAAACAAATTACGCAATATAAGCTGTTGCTGGTTATAATTCATCATTAGATAATACCGGCAACCGCCCTGTAAAGACTGCATGCCCTATGTGTCTGTATCGCGTACGCATTTTTTTGCGTAACTTCTGTTTGCTACCATCAAATCTTTGGATTTTGAAGATGTTTGAAAATCCAAATTAATCGTGTTTGAAACAATGAAGGCGTTATCGTGATCAAAATTAAAATACTTGTCATATCATATCGATTTCGTTGGTTAAATTGCCCTTAAGTAACATAATTATGATAGACTCTAAGACTTACCTCCTCATGTACTGGAACTTGACGACAATGAATATGAGCAGGGTGTTGGCGGAGAGCGAGGCAGTGAGCACTATCACGTACATCACTATGATCACCACATCAGGGTTGTAGAACACATCCAGATCCAACTGCGGGACACGCCACATCTCTGACTCGTTCCAACCATTGCCCACACTCGTATTAAAATTAATCAACGACATTTTGTCCACTTCACTTTATATCTTAGAATAACATCACGCCTATATTACCCAGAAGGGTGTGACAGAGTTATAACTTCTACATTTCACTTGGTATGTTTATTTTGGGTTTTATATGTTAGGGTTGAGTCTATCAACTTGACACTATTCTAAACTCCGTACCTGAAAATTTCCTCAGATAAATATCCAATATAACAGTTTGACTGACCCGGGGAGGAAACACTACGGTGAGCAGTCAAATACTCTGCCACTAGATAACCACTAGATCACTAAAAAACGTTGTGCATTGCATTTTCAGGCACTAAAATGTAAATAAAGAGGTGATTGTGAAAAGATTTGTGAATGACCGTTTAGGGGTAACTAATGGTTTGTTTTATATGGGTTGGGTAAAGTTTGTATAAACCACAGGCCTGATGTGAACTGTTTGTGTTATTTACTGTTTAGTTTATTTAGTGAAACTTCACAAATATGTACGTTTGTTTTGCACGCCTTACTGAAAGTTATAGAAGAGTGATTTGGTAAAATAGGTATACGAATAACTACACACTTACTACGTAAAGTAACGTATGATCGTATAACTTCTAATATAATAAGTGCGTTACTGAGGCTAAAAGCTTTTGTGAACCGTAATTAAATTGAATATTTTAGTATTAAACCTTCTAAAAAAGCTCTATAATCTATTTTTTTTTTTGGATTGGGAACCTTTAAGCAATCTTGCATTATTTAAAAGTTATGCTTTATGCAGGGTGTCCCATAATTAATGGATAATCCTCTACCTGCAAGTGGAGAGAGCCAAAAAGCCAAAATATAAAATGAAAATTACAATGTTAGCTTTAATGCGTATACTAGAAAGTATAATAAAAATAAAAATCGTTAGCTGAAATATCAAAAAATATAAAGTTATATGGACATTAACATTCTAGCAGCTATTATATACGTTAATGTATGTCAAAATACAAAAATCTATAATATACATTATACCTGCCGTGTTTGTCACCCGCCAATTTGAATGGAAAGATACATCGGGATCTAGTATGCATTTTTACATTACTTGCAGGAGTGTAAACTGCTTAAAGGCTTGGAAAAGGTATAAATTGGTGATATACCTAATTGATAAGAAGCTATTTAGAAATATTGGATAACACACGACTAAACAAACAAGTTGCCAATTTTCTAAATGGTTCCGTTAAAAGCCTATATAAATATCAAAAATAAAATTCGTAGACACTAGAATATGTCGATAAATAAGTATCCAATATTACCAAATACACTGTGTACTGGTTCTGATACTGTGTACTTATTTATTACGGTTACAATTTGCCAAATATAAATGCTTTTTGAAGATAAAGATAATAAAGATAAAGATAATTTTATTTTGCTCAAAACAATGGTACAATAAGGTCTTAATATTAAATACATGTTCAGCAATGTTTTGCCATAATTATGACATGCAAAAATTTCATGCATTTTATTATAAAATAGTCTCTAATATAATAATCTAAACAGTGATATTCATTAATTCAAATAGAAATAGTAAAAGTAAAAATGTCCACAATTTATAATAACCTAATAATAATAATAAATTAATAATTCCATCAATAATAACAATTCATATAATTTTATCATTAAAATGATTCATAATTTATATTCAAAAAACTCATGTATACTATAAAAGCACCTTTCACTAAGCCAATATGTCAATTGTGATTTCATTTTGTTAAACGGCATTGCTCTAAAATTATGGGGAATAATATGATTAAATATTTTTATGCACATTATGAAGCAGTTATTGCATGTAAGGGACAACTTGGCTAACGGTCTGTGCAATTTATTGGTAGTGTGTGCTCTAGGCGGATTGTACCTTGTAGACTCAGGAAAGAGATTTTTGTGTTTCCTAACAAATAGGCAAGCTTCTAAAATGTAGAAACTATTTACAGTCAGCAACTTGTACTTTTTAAATAGAGGTCGACATGAATCTATTTGTTGCAGCCCAAAAATGGCTCTAATGCATTTATTTTGCATAACAAATATTTTATCGATGTCGACGCATCGGCCCCATAAAACAATCCCATAGCGCCATACAGACCCCACATACCCGTGATATGCAGTTATAGCTGCGCTTGCGGATACGGATTGGCTTATCCGTCTAAGCGGGTATATGAAACTGTTCAATTTGCCACATAAGTTATTTACGTGTTGTTTCCAGCCGCAGAATTTATCAATTGTATTTCCCAAAAACTTATACATTGATGTTTCCTCTACTGGTGTTCTTTAGCTATTTTTTGCTAAAAACACTTTGAGTTGAGAAAGAAAATCTACACAATGACATAATAAAATTGTAATTTTGCCCTGTCTGTACATTGAAGGTATTTAAAAAAAATAATACGAGGTGTCTTTATACCAGTAGTAGAAGCCAAAACACATTTTTATAAAATGCTTGTTTGTCTGTCTGCAGGTTGTAATTCTTATAATGGAAATAAAAGTGCTTCTCACGTTTTCCTAATAACAGACATTTATAGCTAGCTCTTAGAGTCGAGTTATTCTCTTTTGGTGCCGCGAATTCAAATGGAAATAGACATTTATCAGATTTAGCGGCCGTACTCATAAATAAACGGCTTGCAGAGTAAAATACTGCATTATTACTAAGTTTTTAGACCAATACAGAAAGCAGAAGCAGGAAATACTTTGATAATTACCAATTTTTTTAAAATAAAAATCCTTTTATAATATTTAAAACGCCTGTGCTATTATGTACTATTATATTTACAATCAACTCCTTTGTTACGTGATTAAAACGGAAAACCGGCATTATATCGGATTTATCGTACAGGGAAAATGCGTGGCCTTAAATACGGATGCAGATCATTCAGGAGGCCTACTGACATTCCACAAAATGGTGGTCAAGGTGTAAAAGCCTGGTACAAGCTATTTTAAATTTACGATATTATAATCATACAACATCTGGTCGAGGATAAAAGTAAAGATGTATGTAATAAAATTATAATAAGACATAGATCATAGCAACGAGCTCGTATACGTCAGAATATTTATTTATTGTTGAAGAATAAGATTGCTGTCTATTACACTCGGCTACTGATCAACCTATACATCTCCAGTTTAAGCTGGTAGGGCAGTAAGCCAAGAACGCGAGACCATCTTATACTGGCAATGTATAGGTTGATCGGTAGCCGTGTGTACTTGTGCCTGTTGTTAAAATAACATTGTTATATCAATCAAAGTAAAATATAGCGCTAATAACAATATTTACTACACTAGCATTTAACACTTGTTCTATTGTGTACAAAGAATGGAAAATAGACCAATAAATCGGGACGGTAATACAGGGTGAAAATTATTTCAAAAATATTTTAAGTAGTTCAAAGGCTATAAACTGATACAGAAATTTGACAAATTGGCGCATAAAATGATGACGAATGTCTTTCAAAATCTTTACCACATAACAATTTTATTTTAACTTTACAGATTTCTTATAAATGTATCATTCAATGTTTTCTTACTGACTCTATACGGCTGCTACCTTTAAATTATTGTCTAGTTTAGTACAGCCTGTGTTCCAAAATCCAATACCGTTGCCAAATCTCTACCGGGCTCGAAGCTTACATAATACATCTAGGAATTACGGACTCACCCACACTTGGTCTATATTTTATGCTACAGTTTTAATCAATCTGATAGCCTAGCACTATCTATATCTATATTATATATTACTACTATCTTTTGCACTAAGGTGAGTTTCAAATTCAAAACTTAGTCGATTAATTTTGAACTAAAAACGAGTAATTTTGCGTCAGTTTTGACATTTCACTGTACGAAACTGACACAAAATAACTCGTTTTAATTAGCAAGTGATTGTCAATGACGGGACCAGAAGTCCCTAAATAAAATACAACCGGGATCCTTAGTTCATTTCGAATTTAAACGCACACTTTAAATAAATGGCTTGCAGGTTTTTACGACAATAAACCTTACAAAATAATCCACATTGCCTAACACCAAACTCGAAATGGCGCATATTTTACAAAACTTCAGTATTTAGTTTAATCTACTCATTTATCTTCTCAACCTCAACGAGCCCCAGATAATTAATAGGCTGGATAACTAACGTAGGGTCCTTTAAAAGATTCTACACGTAGTCAATGTCCTATGGTTAAAAATATAAATATCAACAAAAACATAAATTATCTTATGTTCAATTTGTTGGAAAATTAAATATTTTATTTTTGTTATTTATATTTAAACAGAGGACACTGACTACGTCTAGAATATGCACTTTTATTTAATGCATGTTTTGCCACAGCTATTGTTATGTTTACTTTTTATGAGCTCCAATGAAATGCCAGTGTATGCGATAATAACAGTATTATTTCAAACTGCGCTCCCACTAGATATACATTTTATATCACGTAGAGTGATATGCGGCTCTTGCCAAAAAATCCCAATAAAACCTGCAGACTTACCTATAGGTCAAAAATACTAAAACGTGCAGACTAACAGATTAATACTGTCAAGAGGAGCTCGAAACTACACTATCTATTACAACAGGTCACTTCTACAGCACTGTCCCAAAGGTTACCGAGACCTGACAGTTGATCTACGATCTACGTCATAAACTACAACAGTCCTTCTGGGAATTACCCATGTCTACAAACTAAGTTTGACTGTCCGAGATAAAAGTAACTAAAACTATTCTTGGGAGACTAGCCTTCGTCAAATATAGTTCTTTTCATATCATCAGGCAGTCAGATATTTTTGATGGGACTAGGATAGCTACTCCACAGTGCATAGATACCAAACTCATAGAAGAGAAAAGGCCTATTTCTACAATGCAAGTATTGCAAGGCAATTCTAGTGATAAACAAAGCAAAGCTAAAAATTAATCTATCACCTGACAAAACATTGAATAGAATTGAGAACCTCGTCCTTTTTTTTTTGAAGTCGTTTAAAAACGAACCATGAAGCAGTCAGCTTGTTACCGAAACAAAATTACGGGTAGCATTCGACAGACCCAAAAAAGTAGGAACAGATCGTGATGTTTTCACGATAACCAACGTTAAGCGGCTATGTATAATTGGAATGTGATCTAAAGAGCGTATCTACTTAGGATAAGCTCATACTTACTTTAAACAAAACACTGTTTTTGTGTGTTTGTCATAAAGGCAGAATTTAAGCTAGATAATACGTAAAATTTTATCTATTGCAAATTTATTACGAAATTTATACAAAAAAGAAATACATAGATTAACATTTATTATTGTTTTAAATTACAACAAATTCATTCGAGAATTAATTATTTAGACCCAAAATAAAGTTTTCCATCTTTTTAATATAAAACGAGATGTTCACTATCGATAAACAAAAGTGTAGACTCAACAATGTATATGATATGAACAATGTACATAAATATTATATAAAGCTTATCGAATTGTATAAATTGAAGCGTCATAAATAATGAATATCACACAACATTCACACAACGCCATCTAGTTCAAACTAAGCAAAGCTCGTACAATGGATACTAGAATAACTAATACGACTACATTATATACTTTTGTTTAGTTATAGTTGGAAACACCAAGACCAAGAAAAACCTGCCATGTTTATTTACACAAAGAGTTTCTCATGAGCGGGAATCGACCCGCGACCCAGTCGTAGCAGGCAGTTACACTACCGACTTCGCTATTCGATACCGGTGGAAAATAATGTTAAAATTAAATCAACGCAAAGCTTAATTTACAAATCTATTTACTTCATGTATATTTTTATTAAAAAATATATTGTAATTTGCATAAAGATTCCATGGTGATTACAAATATTATTCCAGTTGCCAAACTCTTCTCAAAACCTTGACCGAATAAACATGAATGGCCATTCCATAAAAAAACATCCTTCACCACAACCAGTTAATGTAACAAAATCATATTTAATTCAATTTGATCCAAATCTGGGTCACAAATATAATTACAACATTTTAAGAAACATAAAAAAACTGAAGGCGTAACCATAAAATTATATGGTGGTAATTTTTTGCACCCTTGATGGTGCGTAAGTATTTGATTTTCCCGAGGGAAGCATGGCCGGTGAGTATTAGGTAATAAAGTATGCCAAATAATCATTATTGTACATTAAATTCTAAAGCGCCAGTTTGTAAGGATGTGTGGATTTGTAAATGTATGTAACTCTTTCATGCAATAACTGGAAAGCACTAGTCTTACCAAATTGTTCAGTTTAGGCCAGTTTCTGTGGCTCCGGATAGAACATGTGTGACGGGATAAGCATATGACACTCATAAATATATATTATACTTATTCTAGTACCCATAGTACAAGCTTTGCGAGTAGTACAAGTTGTGAGATATAAAAAAAAAAGTATCATCTGTGATCTTTTTCAAAGTTGTTGTGTCACTTTTAAAATCGTTCAGGTTATATTTTATGGGTCGGATAACATCTATCCAGAATACCTGGAACTGGCCTAGTGTTATACTATAACTTAGACCAAAGAATTTCGTATTAAATCGGCCATTACACAAAATATTTATCATTTGCTCGAAATAGATTTAAGAGTGATCGCAATAGATCAATAAATCAAGTAGTGTTTATTTATTTCATTACATTGTTGATTCTAAACTCAAGAATGTGAAATAACGCACATTTCACATTCCTGATTTTGATTCAAAATTAAACGTTGCGCTGCTTAAAACTATAATTTAAACCGCAGTTGATTTCGAGTTGAGCGGAGTGGGAGAGCGTAGGACTGTGAAGTCAAATGTATTGGATTCGAACCCACGGCACACACCTTTATCAATAAACCGTTAAGATTCGTCTTTTCGAATATATATGTGAAACATCGTGAAATCGGATCGGAAATCTGCATGCCTAAAGGTGCCTAAAAAGTGCTCGAGTGTGTGGGAAGTCTATCAATTCGCACTTGTCCAGCGTGGTGGACTATGGCCCAACCCTTCGTATCGTGAGAAGAGGCTCAGCAGTGGGACTTGTATTAGATACCGGGCTGCTATTATTTTATTATGAATGATTAACGTATATATATAGCACTTACTATAAACACCTAGAGCTGTTTTAGTATCTATTTTGTTAGTTATTTTAAAGTACGACAGTCACAAGCCGAAGTATGTATTTAGTTACCCCGATTTATGCAACAAATATTCTATTTCATCTCAAAATATACTTACTGAATAAGATTATTTAATCGTTATTTATCTTAAGAAATATATATATATATCTTATTTTAAATATGAAAGTTCATGACACTTATGTAGTTTATTTCAGTAATTTATTTCTTCCTATTTTTCTTTTCGTTATTTTATACACTTTAATTTATAAACAATCGCACTGCACAAAATCGTTTTCACTTATAAAACTTTCGTAGATTTTCCGAAGCTCGCGGCGGGCGTCACGACACGGTGTACTCTACGGAAAGCTCACGGGCGACTGAAATTTCACCCTGACACTGAAACTTGTGTTTTGTGTAGCTATATAGTAAACTATGTTTTTATGAAGCTATGTAGCTTTCAAGATGTATAGGATGCATTGATTGTTTTACGCTATTAAAAAAATCTAAATGAATGTTTTCGTAGATCTAATGAAATGTAATTATATGCCCACCACAACGTTACGGGTTATTTATTAATTTGTACTTAAGTTTTAATTTGTTTTCTTAACGATCCTTGCACAAACTTCTTCCTTTCGGGTAAAGACAAATCTTTACCCGAAAGGGTATAGCAGAAATGTATAACACTCTAATGTTATTGTTATAATTGTATCTGAATTTGTGTTCTTTCTTTGTTTCATTTTAAGTTCTCCAATTTAAAAATAAAATATGGAGATAAAAAGGAAAAAATGATCACATAGAAGTTTATTACTTCTCTATGCAGACACTCGTTGTCCCTGCAAATCCTGCTAGTAAATTAAACTTAATACATACATCATTCTAAATTAAATTAATGCTACTTGTACGAATGACAAGATTGGACAACGAACGCTTTCTTGTTTCTCTTGGAACAAGTTTAGTCGAAGGCTTAACTTGATTCACAGCCGACGGTTACCGAATTCAGTACAGACATAGATACTATATGTAATCACACTTTGCCCAAAATCGAAATTTGACATGATTACGTCTGCAATGTTATTTCAATTAAAAACAACACACTATGCCGAAATTACGTCGATTCTGACTAAGACCAAACTTCGGTCGGGTGAAGTCTCAACGGGAATAGCAACACAACGTACGCGCTGGAATTATGGTAGATTGGGTCGGGTTGTCGTGGATGCAAGGGGGACGAAGGGGAGTACCAAATTTCTGCAGCGTAATTGCCATCACACACTTTCGTCAATAAATCATGAAAAATATCACTCGCGAACAATATGAACCCACGGCATACACCTCTGTCAAAAAATCGTTAAGATTCGTCTTTTCGAATATATATGTGAAACATTGTGAGGAAAGCTGTTTGCCCGAGACTGCCTAAAAAGTGCTCGAGTATGCGGGCAGTCTACCAATACGCACTTGACCAGCGCGGTGGACTATGGTCTAATCCACAGATATAGATCTACATAGATAACGCAAATGCATGTACTTCGCGTGTCAGAACCCCGACCAAGCGTCAAGGTTGGTCGCCGCTAACTTCAGTCCACGCGCGTCTTTTGTCAGAGAAAATCATAGCGGACGGCTCCAGTTGAACGTACTGGGCGGATGGGCATCGGCGGCATCGGTGTCTTTGAATCGGTTTGGTTTTCCCGTCACTAAATTTCGGCTGTGACGTCACAATAGGTATTAAAAAGTCGGCACGCTTGGTTTCAATACAAATCGTGATACTTGCGTTATCTATGTAGATCTATATCTGTGGTCTAATCCTTTTCATCAAGAGAAGAGGTCCGTACCCAGCAGTAGGACATGTATTAGTCACAAGGCTACTATTATGCCATTTACTGCCTCGTTATTGGTGTGTCCTTTCAGCCACGTTTACATCATAATTTTGGGTAAATCTCGCTTTTAAATGCTGACTTTGAATTCCTAAAGCATCGTTAAATCGTCAAAGTTTGTTTTGAGTATATTATGTAGTTATGCTTTAAGAATTGTAGGGAAATTCCAATTTTTCTCAGACAGCTCGTGTAATATTAATATTTCCTAGTAGTATAGACTAATTTCCTGAAACACTCGACTATAATGAAAATAATTCGATTCGGCGATCATTGTGCCGATGGTCATGGCCCAGTAAATTGACTGATTGCGAACAGCCTTGACCATCAACTGAAGAGGCACTCGTGAGGCAGCTGGGACAGCTTGGTCTCTGTACCAGATGCTGGTGGGCAACTTATTTTTATATATAAAAATGTTAGGTAATAATACTGGTGGTTGAGCTCTTGTGAATGAGCTCGAGGGCGGCAGCACCACCGTCTCACCTTTAACCTGCCGCCAAATAGTAGTGCTTCCATTACTGTGTTTCGGTTTGGTGGTGAGATCAGGCCCTGAAATTACAGGCACATGAGTCATAACGCCGTAGTCCTCAGCTGCAGCGACGCATCTATAATCTGCTGTTGTGGATTGTTGATGTCCATGGGCTGTACTACACTTACCATCAGGTGGACTACACGTTCGTTCGCTGTGGGCGTAGTATAAAAAAAATAGGTATTATCTAACATTTTAAAATATGAAAAGTTAAAATATATTATTTTAAATAAGGAAATATTAATATCAGCCACGGGACGGGACGGGACCACGAGTAAACACCAAATAAATTAACCAACCACTGGGCTCTTACCTCTTCTCATGATGATAAGGATTAGGCTTTAGTCTACCACGTTGGTCAAGTGCTGGGTAGTAGACTTTCACGTACTCTTCGACACTTTTAGGCACTCTCAGATATACATGTTTCTGCAAGATGTTTTCCTTCAACGTAAGCGAGCGATAAATGTAATGATAAATCGTCACATATCAGACAGAGTGTGTGTGCCTTGGGTTTGAACCCGAGACCTTCAACTTCGCATTCCTTGGTCACCCACTTGGCTATCGCTGACTAACTACAAACGAATTCAAGCAAAAAATACTAGATAAGAATAAGTGACAAAAACCCTTCATATAACCTGAATAAAGTGGTTCTTAGAAAAAGCTATAGTAAAAGCTGCTGGAGTTAAAAAAACACGTAATAAGACTTTTTTCAACTATAAAGTGTTGAAAGGAAAGATGAAGGACTTGAGTTGAATACAAACAAGTGCAATACAAAACATAATGCAATCATGGCGTTATTGGAGGGAAAACGTTCTGCAGTGAGCGAACTCGCCTTTCTACTTGTAACGTATTATGTGTGTGTATGAACGTGCTGCACGTACGGGAGCCCTTTATTATAGGTACTATTATTAAAAAGATTAAAATGCAACTTCTTGTTTTTTTTAGGTAGGTAGTTTACAGTAGAGGTTTTGTTAGAAAATTGAAGGGTTTACTTTTACTCATCTCACTTTAAACTGCCAAAGACAAAGAAGCGTTTGCACAAATGCATTGTAGTTGGTCCTTAAAATCTGACTAGTGGATAAAATCGCCGTAATTCGAAATATAACATAACATAACTTCACGCCTACATTACCTAGAACGGTGTGGCAGAGGTGTAAAATACTCACATTTCACCTGCTATGATTAGGTTCCATGGGATAGGAGGTGAGCCTATCGCCATCCACTGGGAACAATTACAACTCCGTGCTGCTATTGTGAATTTCCTAACGGAAAGTTTACAAATGACATGGACAATGGAAGCGACGACCTCGCGGTGAGAGGTTCGCACCTCGCTATCCATTATACCATCGAGGCAGTAAGTCGAAATATTTACTCTATAATTTTCGAAATTTTTTCCACTGAGGGTGCGAGATAAGGCCTTGAAATTTCTACCACATAACACTTATGCGGTTAAATATCGTTGTCAGATGTGGCGGTGAGTCAGTAATTTATTGTGGAATGCATAACAAGTAGTATGCAGTCCACTTAATGGAAGGGTCACTCCATCAGGTCAACAACCAGTCACCCACACCGTGCATGAAAAAACCTTTAGTTGATTAAATATTAATGAAAGCTTTCTGTGTTTGCCAATACTGTAATACGGGCATCACACAAACATCACGACAACTTTTATGGTGATGAAGTTGTATCAATTGTTCTGAATAAACCATAACATGACTTTATGAGCACTAAGATATTTACGAGACAATATCACGTACGAGCCGAAGATGAAGCTTTTCTATTAGCTATATTGTAAAGGTCAGATGCCTACTCATAAACCACGTACTATGTTTATTTTGGACTTCAGATGAACCATATAGTGTAAGCATAATATATTTTTTTTATTTTCTGCTTGCGACTTCGTCTAGTGCGCCAATCGGCGTAGAAGATTATTGGTTAGAAACAAACAAACAAAAATATTTTCTCTCTATAGTAATGACGTATAGATAACCTTCATCTTAAGTCAGTCTATTCAGTCATGTAATTATGAATGTGCTTAATCTTTGACGTTTTGAATTATGAGGCTGATTCATTAATTATTTTTGCCACAATCCGCAAAAATAGTTTGCACATGCATCGCTAATCTGACAACTATGGTGTTAAAGCTCAAATACCGGTTATATTAGAATCTACCTATCTATGTTGGTTATTACTTTATGTCAATTGTTAATGCTAATGTTATTCTGTAGCAATAAATAATAATAAACTATCAATATCAATATAATATATACCTATCGCCTAATTTTCCAATAGATTGATCACAGTTATAATCCCCTATTCTCTCAGAACAGTTAATAGTTAATCTAATGATACATTGATATTAATTAATCCCTTGTCAATATTAGTCTCTATTAGTACATTGTTGCAAGTACTTCGAAATTATACTAATGTTCTGAATATAAATAATAAACAATAATGTTGAAAATGTTTATTAATTTATTTTAATATTTTAAGAACATTCTTCTTCTTTGCGTGTCAATGGAAAACACATGGAAATGCATGATATTTAAATTTGGTTTAACCAAAACTTTGGCACAAGAACGGCATTATCGGTGGCGCTCCAAAGGTCGTCTATGGTACAGGTGGTGGGACATAGGGGGCATGTAAGAAGGTGAGCCATCGTTTGGGGAACAAGAACATGATTGTTTAAGAACATGATTTCAAAACAGTTTTTTTTGGAACGAAGTTCCTTATTGCGCGTTGCGAAAGGGGGCTAGGCGGAAAAAAAAGGAACGAAAAGTTGTAACGACACTTTTCGTAGCAATTCTCGTAGCAGCGTAGTATAGCATGTAATTACTACGCTGCTACGAGAATTGCTACAGCTACGGTGCTACATCATCAGACAAAACAGAAAAATGCGCACGCCGCACGGCGTGCGCATTTTTCTGTGTCCGTCTCTCTTTCTCGCTTATAGAAAAAAAGAGATAAATTAAATTTAAAAAAAAAATCTATAAGGATAAAATTATTAGAATTGAGTTACTAAAAAAAAAAATGCGCACGCGTTTTTCTGTGTCCGTCGCTCCATCTCGCTTAAAGAAAAAAAAATTACTAGAGTTGAGTTTCTGCAAAAATAGGGGCGCTGGCGCGCTCAGAAAGGTCTGCGAAGGCGTTCACGATCGCTGTTCTAGTCAGATACCAGGGAATAAATAGCTCGATATCGTGAACATTACTCCTCACTTGGATCTGCAGAACATACTTAAACTCTATATCGGTGGACCTTATATACAGGACCTTGTAACGAAACCATAGCGCGATCTTATTCGATCCCAACGCCATCTATCGCGCGACTTCGGAACTAATTGGTGCTACAGAAATATGCTGCGCATAGAGAAAGCAAGCGAAATATTTTCATTTTGTCTCTCTATGAATAATAAAGTAACTAAAAAAAAATATTATCATAACTTAAAAAAAAAATACAATTCCCGCCTTTTGTTGAGTGTATACAGGTGTTTTGTACATAATAAATTTTTAAAAATAGTTACAATAATGAATCCTGACAGTGTTTCTGCACAAGTTCTGGATATTGCTGATGGATTTAGGTAAGTAGAGATTTTATACACACGATAATAAATGCTTTTGTATTTTAGCAAGTACACATTAAAACCTTTCTTTACTATTGTGCTAACCAAGTCATACGCGTTATAATCTCTTCATTATGGTGTGTTTAGCAAGTGTACGCGTCATAACTATATTAAATTCAAAAGCAAATTATTTTTGAATATTACCACAGAATGTTTACTAATTTTGTTATGTACATTTCATGGAATATACGATTAGAACACATCTAATTATGTCATTGGGATTGGTGATGAGATTATTGATAATGAGATCTGATATTATTATATCGAGAGTAAACTTGCGAATACAATTTAAAAGAAAGCAAGATAATCGCAGAAAAATAATGTTAAAGATAAGGTTTGATGTGTGGTCATAGAACTATTACTCCTAGAAACCGAGTACACGCATGAAATGTAAAGCCACTTTAATTGTGCCGTTTCAGTTCAGTGTAGCTCTCTGGTATTTATCAGATTTTCGTTTAGTTTGTCTGTCCGCCAAGCGGTGCATTATAATTTTCAATCAATCTGTTTTTAGCCTTACTTTATACTTAAATTCAGACAAGCAGTTTATTTATCTAGGCATTATAACGGGTGGCGCAAAAGTAAAGACCCTATTTGGTTCAGCTATAACATTTTTTCTAAATTAGAAAACTAGATTTAGATTTTTTTAAATGTATATTTGTGCCATTAAATTTCGTACCATTAGGATTTAAAGATGATGTCTTTTAAATGGTGACCTCCAGAGTTGATACACATTTGAGCCCTATTTATGACATTTTGCATAACTTGCCGTAACACTTCCTGCGATATGTTCGTTATTTCTTGACGAATGTTTTCTTTTAGAGCTGCGAGAGTCTGTGGCTTGTTCACATACACCCGAGATTTCAAAAAACCCCAAAGAAAGAAGTCTGGACTGGTCAGATCGGGTGATCTTGCAGGCCAAGGCAAATCGCCAAAACGAGAGATAACTCGGTCTGGAAAAGCGTCCCTCACTAAGTCCATAGTGTCGCGCGCTGTGTGTGCCGTAGCGCCGTCTTGTTGAAACCAGATGTGCTCCAGCCCCAATTCGTCCAAACTGGGTATCAAAAACTCACGTAACATGGTTCTGTAGCGTTCTCCAGTGACAGTTATCGCATTGCCTCCAGCGTCTTCGAAAAAATAGGGTCCGATCACTCTGTCAACACAGATGCCACACCATACAGTAACTTTTAGTGGGTGTAGAGGTGTTTCTTGAATAATGCGCGGATTATCAGTGCCCCAGAACCGAGTATTCTGCTTATTGACATGCCCTGAGAGATGGAAATGCGCTTCGTCACTCATAACCAATTTTGAAGGAAAATCATCCTCTTCAAGGTGTATCAACTCTGGAGGTCACCATTTAAAAGACATCATCTTTAAATCCTAATGGTACGAAATTTAATGGCACAAATATACATTTAAAAAAATCTAAATCTAGTTTTCTAATTTAGAAAAAATGTTATAGCTGAACCAAATAGGGTCTTTACTTTTGCGCCACCCGTTACTATATGAATATATATATATGAACCTCGCTTTTGATATTTTGAAATTCGAATAGCGCGAAAGTTTGAAGATAAGAATTATTTTAAAATTAAGTGTGTAAGGCACAGGAAATATTGTTATGTAGCCATTCAGCCTTTAGGAGTATTGTGATAATATCTCCACAATGATTTTAAAAGTATCATTCGATTATTTTAAGAGAATGATTAAAGTGATTCTGAATGATCTTGTGTACGCTTGCTACGCTTGATAATTTAATTGTCTTAATGTTTGTTTTTATTTTAATTTGGTTTAAATTTTTGTTACCGTATTTAGTTTATAAATAGACTGTTTTATTTGTTTAGTGGTTAAGGTCGCATACCTTTTACTGCAATCTCGGATGCGAATCCTGATTTGTTGTTATTTGGAATTACCGAACTTCGTTCCATCCGGGTGTCCCTTGGCACCTCAGTAGTTTTTTTATTTTATAGTTTCATCTCAAATTTCTGTATGACACACGTCAAACGTCGCCTTGGGGTTACGAAAATAAATATATAAATATTTATTTCGTGTATATTTTTACTTCGTAAATACATCGTTAAATTATATTAATGTTGGATTTATGAATCAAAAAGTCTTATAACGAAAGTAATTTTGTGTCTATAGTAATTCAGAACAACTTTGGCCGCGGAAATAAAAAAGTATGAATACAGATTTAAGTAATACTTGTGTAATAAAGTGCCTTTTACAGTATCTTCCAAAAACATGGGTACACTTCCTGTAAGGAAATGGCGAATAAAGTAATGACGGCGGCAGTATACCTAAAGACGATGTAGAACCTTAATAGAATTTAAAGGTTAATAGTACATTAGCGTCTTAGCAGGAATATCTTACACAGTTCAAATGGAAAATAACCTTCTGAGTTACCCCTGTTTTTTCTGAGTGGTCAGTACATAATATATCGACAAAATTTACCTATATTATTTGGAAAGAGTTAATTTCCCGATCAATGAAATTCAATTTAATTTAATTCAATTTATTTCAAATTAGGTGCATACATTCAAATCTCATTTACATAGCAAGACAAGCAATGACTTAATATCTAAGATAGTATTAACATTACAATTGTGTGTTGTTTAGGAATTACATGCCTACACTTGGAAAACCTGTGTTGTCACCCAAAATTTTATTTGACAAGATGAATGCGGACGTCTACATTCCAGAGAAAACAAAAATCAATTAGGCTCCATGCTCAATAAAGTAATAGATTTCTATAAGATTTAAATACAAATGTAGAGTCATTATGCCAAGAAATAAACATTTTAACATATTTATTTTATTACTAGCTTCCGCTGGCGTGTTATCTAAGTCGATAAAAAGTTGTCTACGATTTCGTAGGTTATGGACTTTCTCTACACCAATTTCCACTAAGATCGAGTAGTTTATAAACCTATTTGTTGGGTACAAAGTCAAACAAACAAACGAAAATATCTTTCATCTTTATACTATTAGATAGATTGTATATTATATTAGAAATACAAGAAGTTCCATTTGAGATCTAGATTGAAATTTGATGTCTTTTGAACAATTAGAGCTTCAGCCCGTATAATTAAAGTTTAGCACTCAATAAATACATTAATTTGCTTTACTTTAGACATTCGCTTCATTGGAATTCAATATAATTATAGCCTTAAGGCTAACGTTGGTGCCATTGGCTTCGGGCACATATAATTAAAATCTTGTAATTAATTAATGCAATTATTGGCGGGGTGAAGGACTCACTATAAGATTTTTAATTAATTAATTAATTAAGAATTTTAATTAATCTTGAACGTGCAAATTCACTACTACATTGCCCAGAAAGATGTCGTACAGGCGTAATACGCCCACACTTCACCTACTATATGTTGGTACATAAAAAATATTGTTAATCTGGTAAATTTAATAGTATCCAACTATACACAGATAAAATATTTGAGCATACAAATATATAAATTCCAGTCGCCAATATATTTTCGCTATCCACTTCTAAAGGTTAAGAGCAGACTCTCATAAAATATATCTATAAAGTTGAGTACAAATACAAAATATAAAACACTCAATATAAGATTGAGGAGCACTCCATTCTGCACGACCTAACCTCAGCGAGTTTTGAGTGCTAAGCGAATATTAATGAACTTCACTCTAGTGTCAAGATATAAAAGTATATTCAACAAATTATGCATAAAGTCCACTATGTATAAGGCCAATTTCATGCTTTTTAAGCAGATGCAAGCAACATAATACCATTTTAATTTGTTAAAGTGGTTTAATTTCTAAAAAAGACTTGAGTTTACTTTTGTTGACATACTCGTAACATAAGAGTTGATTAAACGTATCAAAATTATTTCGAAAATTTCTAAATTTTCTGTTAAATAATAGCCTAGAAAACGGGCGTGCTATCCACCGGATGGTAAATGGTAGATAGTACGTCGTTGAGTACAAACACAAAATATAACACTCAATGTAAGATTGAGGAGTGCTTCCTTCTGCATGACCTACTGTTAGCGAGTTTTAAGTGCAAAGGGAATATTAATAAACTTCTAAAGTTGTCCAGATGCGTGGTGGAGAAGGAAGTATTTGTAAAACGTTTGTTACATTTATAGTAAATACCGTAATATTTCTATAAAACGTACACACACAGCCAGACATTAAGCTATACATTCAGTATAAACTGATCTCACATTGCACGGCAAGCCTATACAATGTGAGACCATTTCTTATTAGCAATGTATAGCCTGATGTGTAGCCGTGTGTACCGCGTGTATGTGTCTGGCTGTACACATAATAAAACACTAAACTCAGAAGCTCAAAGACAACATTGACGTACTGTGTCCTTAGACTATAAAACCAATATGGACACGACATGAACGCAAATATCTATGCAAAAAAGTCTGTCAAACTCGCGGTGGTACAGAAGGTTAGATTATACCGCGCATCCATTTGACAACTGGTTTTATATTAAAACGAGACATGAGCAAGAGCTCTTACACTTTTGGCAGCTGACAATGACTCCTCCAGTTGGCTTATTGCTCTGAAATTGTGTCGCGTCATAAGTGCGCCGCAAACTGTGTAAATTTACGAATCGCTCTAGTGTTTAACTATGAACTAAATAACTTAAGTAATATCGTCTATCTGGCTATATGCTGTTAGTAGTTTGTGTTATACACGTCAAATATGGCCAATACGGAGAGTAATAAACTGCAGCTACGACACCGGTATATTCGGAATGCTACAGTGTTATGTAACTAGAAAATATTGCTGATCGACATGAATCAATAAATTTATAGCTAGGATTTTTAAATATTTTCAGTCTTATTACAAGAAACACGCACAGCTACAAATAAAACCCTATTGATTACACAAAGTTTTAACAGTCAAGATAAAGAGAGGTCTGTATATATTATTTCATTACTAACTTCCATCCGCGTGTTGTTTAGACTTTTAAGAAGTAGCATATCTATGTTAAACTTGGCTTAAAGCTATTAGCGTTTCAAATTGAATCCAAATCCGTTCAGGGATAAGTGCGTGATTGAGTAACAAACATTAATACTGATTAAACGTAGAAATCTACTTGGTTCGACTTAAGACTTGGTATTCATAAAACACAAGTCTCAATTAAACTTAACAAATACTCAAAATATATGTATATATTATCTGTGTATGTGTGCATGTGCAGTGGGCTAAGCAATTAGGTATGCAGGGCAAGAAATTCTACGACACAGTGAAGATTGACTACACTAGTTATGTATGTGTAAACAACATATTACATTACATAAACTCATAAACTCATAAACTTATTTATTAGTAATAATACACGTCATTACAGTAAGAAACATTAGAAAAATTAAAAATAAAAAGAGAAAGAAGAAATAAAAAATAAAATATCAAAAAGTGCATAAAGTCATTGTTATTAAAAAGAATAAATCAAATAAATGTCAAGTCAAAATTATTATTTAGTTCTTAAAAAACTCTTGAACAGAATAAAGCGCTTGTTCGGCGAGCCATCGCTTCAGTCGACTTTTAAAGCCGGCATCCGTTGAGACTAGTCTTGAGGATGGTAACTTATTATACACTGCCGAAGGTCGCAGGAGTGTTGTGGCGCCAATTGGGAGAGGCCTATATCCAGCAGTGGACTACTAGCGGCTGAATTTGATGATGAAATAACATATTTAAGATCGCTTAAACATAATCAGTCTATATTATGACTCAGAAGATTTTGCCCTGCATATCTAATTCGTTGGCCCACTGTACCTAATCTCAGTACCAAGTCTGCCATCGACATAACTTAATGCTGGTCTCAAGCACAGATTAAAAGAGAGTACCTAATATGGTATCTAAAGTCTAGATCTTTTAGTATCCTTTGACAATTTACAAGTATAATTTGTAGCAGTGCCTTTGTAAACAAAAATCTCTTTACTTGAGACGTGAAATTATCATACAATCGAACCCACAAACCACTAGACGTCACATCGAGGCAGTTTTTAATATAAGTTGACAAAATATTAATAAATTTATTTCTCATTGAGATA
Organism: Hypena proboscidalis; assembly: GCA_905147285.1. NCBI lineage: Eukaryota > Metazoa > Arthropoda > Insecta > Lepidoptera > Erebidae > Hypena > Hypena proboscidalis. The sequence continues at coordinate 23,012,003 of LR990129.1, forward strand.
ACGACGTAACTATTCAATAACCTACCAAAAACGTTTTACTCGTGACATCTGAATGTTATAAATGTAAAAAAAACTCCATTACGTCCTCGAATCTTGAGATTTTCCGCATCAAAAAACAATAGAAGCTCAGTTCAATTTAGTTAAAAGTCTCGCTGCTTATCTCTGGGATATATTGTTGGTAGTTTTAGTAATGAATTCTCTTTTACTGTGCGATTAATCGAGTGATTATTATTTTATTTCCAGTTGAGATTAAGACGTTGATATAAGTGATTAATGCTTTAAAAGTCGTGTGACCAGCAACCCAAATATGTTGCAAAACATATAATTCAATTCTAGCGGAAGTTAATAGAAATTAAGCATTTTGATTGGCTGTCAAAAATGTTTTGTCTGATGTTTCGGTCGCGGTATTGTAGTCAACGAGCGGAGCGAGTGATGCTTTGTCTATGGTATTGTATCAGTTTGTATCATTTACTATTGACACGTGTCAATAGCAAATGATACAAACTAATAACTTCCTATGTTGATTTCTATTAACTTCCGCTAGAATTGAATTATATGTTTTGCAACATATTTGGGTTTATTATATCGTTTTAAAATACTTCTACTAATAATATGGATTATGTGAATGTCATCTTTGTATATACACAGATTAGTGACAAAGATTATAAAATTAATTGCGGTTAATATAAAGACATGAATTTGACCAAAAGCATCAATATCAAAACAAGCCCGTTTGGCTCAAGTCCAAACATTTAGGATCACTGGAAGGAACGATTAGATGTGCAATACAGTAGGTATCACGACGGATTTTGGACATAGTATAGTAAATATTATTATTTAGTAAGGAAATAACCATATTGTTTAGTCTCAAAACTTATAGTAATGTTATTGAAACCGTAGAGGAACGTGGGTCAGCCCTAACTATGTACGTATTTTCTTTCTTTTTTGTAATCGTACGTCGTCGTATTTACGACATACATACCTACTGCTACGTACGTAGCAGCGTAGAGCTTCGTAGCGTCGACAACACAATGACATAATTATCGTGACGTAAAATAACTAAGGGCTGATTTCACTAAGCTTCGTAATCAACAGTTTTATTAAACTCGTATTTGCATCTCTCTCTTACATTCAATGTAAGCACAGTTGGCAACATAAGTTCACGAACACGTTAAGTAAATTAAACTTCAATACATCTATGAAATAATTACGATTCTGAGAAACAAAAAAATACTTTGAAAAGTTTATGTGTAGTTACTTCTGTTACTGACTGTACGGGACACAAATTGTAAACTACCTAAAGTTTTAACTTGAAATTTGCACCTTCTTCTTGAAATCAGGGTCTTAAAAGTTTGTAAGCACATAATAAGTAGCCATTTGGTCCAAACGAAGCGGGTTTAATTTCCTAAAAATAATGTTTGCTGGAATGATCAAACCAGTTATACTCGATTGTTATCGAAATAAAAGATTTTTTTTCAATTATGATAATATCGACCATAAAATAATATTATCGTTATATTTGTTGGTTAAGAAGTATTACAACATTGTTATCTTTACATTTTCTTACAGATAGGTACAATGGATGTTTTGATCGAACGTTGATAAAAATTGAGACTGATCTTTTGAGTTCAGGCAAGATCGCCACGGGCTATTCAAGCAAAATGCAGAGCAGAGAGCCTGTCGGGCCTGTCACTCGGGAAGAGCTTGATTTTCATTTCAGTTACTGCTAGTGACATCTTACAGACAGAATACAAAACAACGGACGAAAGTTGACCTTTAATGTGAATAGATGGCGTTTAGATCAGAAAAATAGTAAATAATATGTGGTATCGGTATCTCACAAATATTAAATTAAGATAACAAACTCATAATTCAAAACTCTTCAGATACGACCATAGAGCGTCTGATCAAGAAAAAGTTAAAGAATAACTTTAATATATTATAATCAAAGGTAATTATGTATGCAGAGGCTTCAATCTTAGTACAAAAAACTGGGGATAGCAATGAGTACAATGATACAAAATCACGAAGTATATGTAGTCTCTCTACGAAATAAGTTTCAATATGTTTCTTAATTTTGTTGGATTATAATTGTTCGGATGATACTAACTAAAATTAAGAGATGGCGGCTCTGAAGCTATGTCTCCTTGAATTCGAACAGATGGCGCTAAACCAAATCGCAACTTGTCAAAAATATCCTAGCTAATAGCTCATAAAACTACTAAAATAGTATATTTTTAAGAGACTTATGGTTTATTGTATTGGTTAAAAGAGGAAATTTGTCAAGGATTTTGATTACATTTACCACAAGATATAATATTTCATTACTTTTTATCAATTAAAATAAATATTACAATCATTTTCACAAACATTTATTGGGGTGGTGGTAGAAATTCCATGTTTTTTTCATTAACAATAAACTGGTAACCCCATTACAAATGTCTGCTAATGTCAGTCCGTCGTGTTTTGCGATATTTTGTTTGTTTTGTGATCTTTCTGAGTTATTTTGTGCGTTTGTCGTTGAGTTGAGCGAAAAGTCCTCCGATAAATCCATACGTGTGACCAGAAAGGCAATTTGTGAGTAGTTGTGTTAAAACTGAGACAGGACTCCAGAGTGTAGTGATTACATCTTTATTTAAGTCTTGTCGTAGGATAAATACTTTGGTACAAAATAATAAAAACATGATATTTAAATTGTTTTTCATTTATCAATCCTTGAATTTAACTTGTCTTAAAGAATAAAATTAAATTAGCTATAAATATACTGGGTGTGCGTTACCCCAGCAAAATAATGTTGAAAATTGAAATTTTTATCTTACAGATTTTTAGTTGTCCATCTTCTGTAATTGTTGCGCACATTTTTAAATTTGTTGCACTTATAGTTTTTTAGTTATTTAAAAAAACTAATCCTGCTGGGGTAACGTTACTGCAGCCAGACATTTTCCTTTTTAATGGGAATATTGAAATAAATATTAGCTATATAATTAGTTGTCTAAACGAGGTAAATGTTGCAAATAATTTTGTAATTTTTCTTTCTTCGGCTGCGAAGTTATTCGAGATCCTGCTGGAGTAACGTTTGTGGTTTTGCTGGATCTCTGAAACGGTCAAGCGGATTCTTATCATCTTTTGTACATGATCTTTTAAGAATTAGTTTTAATTTGTTGGGCAATAAAAAAATGAAATTAATGAACCGTTCAAAAGTTATTTAATGAAATATAAAAACACTTAAATAGGTTCTAACACCTTAAATAAGAACTTTAAAGACTTACTTTAAACGTTATTTTGTAGCTTATAACTGTCTTTAAATGTATGTGAAGTTTCATTAGTATCCTGTGTGTAATAAACAAGTTATGATCAATTCAGTTTACCGTCTCAATGCGCGTGGAGTTATTTGGCCACAGATAACCCTGTATGTGGATATATCAACTGAATGATACGTCAATAATTAGTTGCTTAGTTCAGTTATATACCTGCAAAATTTCAGCGCAGTACATACAATAATTTACGAGATATTAAATAAAAAGTCATAAGGAAGTACATGACCGTGGTAACCCGGCCATGTTTAGGTGGTTACAAAAATGCGGCCGCGTAGTACATTATGGTATCTTCTAAAATTTTTAGTATCATACACCTTACAAGTTCGGTACAGACGCGTACACTACTTCTTCTCTTCGTCGTGTCGATGGCAGAGTCAAATTTTATGTTGACTTGCCATCGTGGTGAAAGGATTAGCCAATTCGCTTTGGAGAACTCGCAAATTGCCCAGGGTGCGCCGGACGTAGGGAATCGTTGTGTACGTCACTCGGGGAGGCTCCTTTCATGCACCCTGTTACACTGCGTACACTGTTAAATACCGATTAAATAGTAGATAACAATATAATAATATCTGAACTATGAAAACATTATAATTATTATTTCGGCTTTCGGCTACTTATTAGATTAGTATGTATTAAAATTATGCACTATTGCACATGTGAATACATATCATAAAACAAAATGGAAAATGCCATAAAAGCAGAATTGCTACCTATAATATTTATCTGTTATTGTTTTTAAGTTAAATTAATGTAAAAAAGTTCTGCAGAATTTGTGTACTGAACCTGTAAATAAATATTCTTTAAGAAACATAATTATAGTTTTTTAAAACACTTGTGTACACATCTGTACTAAACTTGTTACACTATCCTACATATTTAAGAATATACCATAATGTACTACGCGGCCGCATTTTTGTAACCACCTAAACATGGCCGGGTTACCACGGTCATGTACTTCCTTATGACTTTTTATTTAATATCTCGTAAATTATTGTATGTACTGCGCTGAAATTTTGCAGGTATATAACTGAACTAAGCAACTAATTATTGACGTATCATTCAGTTGATATATCCACATACAGGGTTATCTGTGGCCAAATAACTCCACGCGCATTGAGACGGTAAACTGAATTGATCATAACTTGTTTATTACACACAGGATACTAATGAAACTTCACATACATTTAAAGACAGTTATAAGCTACAAAATAACGTTTAAAGTAAGTCTTTAAAGTTCTTATTTAAGGTGTTAAAACCTATTTAAGTGTTTTTATATTTCATTAAATAACTTTTGAACGGTTCATTAATTTCATTTTTTTATTGCCCAACAAATTAAAACTAATTCTTAAAAGATCATGTACAAAAGATGATAAGAATCCGCTTGACCGTTTCAGAGATCCAGCAAAACCACAAACGTTACTCCAGCAGGATCTCGAATAACTTCGCAGCCGAAGAAAGAAAAATTACAAAATTATTTGCAACATTTACCTCGTTTAGACAACTAATTATATAGCTAATATTTATTTCAATATTCCCATTAAAAATGAAAATGTCTGGCTGCAGTAACGTTACCCCAGCAGGATTAGTTTTTTTTCAATAACTAAAAAACTATAAGTGCAACAAATTTAAAAAGGTGCGCAACAATTACAGAAGATGGACAACTAAAAATCTGTAAGATAAAAATTTAAATTTTCAACATTATTTTGCTGGGGTAACGCACACATATACTGGGTATCCATCCATCCAGTCCATCCACACAGGTGTAGTTCTAACTATAATACTCAGGTGGCGCTAGTTTCTTTACGAACACAAGTGACCCGTTTTACGGAACAAGATTGGCCTCTATTTCAGTATAGTATAATGTACTCTGTGTATGTATGTAAGGCAATATATAAAAAATACTAACGAATAAAATACGCATTTAAATTTATTCAATGCGTGGTGACGAGACGGACACCGGACATTTTGCGCAATTTCTACACGGCTAATAGGCACAACAACAAATCAACAATCTCTTTATCTCTGAACCCGTATTATTATATAGGTAAGTTATGGCTTTCTTTTATAGAAATTCCCCGCCCGCCCGCCCGCTATGTATGTTTTGTCTTGAACTATCTCCACAGCAATCATATCATCAAGATCGGTTGAGTAATTCCGGAATCTATTCGGTACAAATAGAGAAAACATAACTGCCGCTCATGGCTCCGTCCCATACGGGCATGATCGGCAATAAAAACTTGCCTGAATGCTAATCTAAGTTAAAAATTACTGAAATTTCGTTTATATGTACAAGGGCGATTAAGAAACATGCAAACTACTGCACGAAACCAATGAATTTATTCGCTTTGTGTTCTCATATAATGTACCGTGCGACGCCTACTGCAATAACGGAGAAATAGCCACCAACGTCGTTCGACGATCGACTAAAGTTTAGATTGAGGCACAGTTTTCGGATGACTCTTAAATTAAAACCAGTACCTATGTAATAAATATAATTTATTTACATTACACTATCATTTAAAATTTCACGCGTACACTAAGTATAAAAAGTCTGTAACACACACGCACAGTAAATATCAGTACTGGAATGGCTTCACACAACGGCAGAGAGCGATTACAACTCGTCGTGGTCTTCCGCTGGGACCTCCTCCGCGTCTTCTGTGGCGTCAGCATCGGCCTCTGCTTCATCCAAAGGATCGTCCTCCACGGTAGCGTCAACAGGAATGCCCATGGAGCTTTGCAGCATCTTTTCTACTGACTCAGCGAATGCTACAGCCTGTCCTTCTTGTAGTATGTAGCCTGATCTCAAGGCAGCCGTGCGGTAGAGCGTGTCAGCTGCGAGTAACGCATGCGGGGACTCGGGGTCGTCCTGGACTCGTCTGAGGAGCTCGAGTACGAGAGGATGGCGTGGGTTGATCTCCAACATCTTCTTCTGGGTTAAGTGGTGCTTGCGCTGGGCGTCGTCAGACTGTGAAAAAGAAATGGTTATGTATTAGAGATATTATTATTATAGGATTTAAATGTCCTTTAGTGAGGCAGCTCGAATGAGGAAGCAAACGTGACGTAAACATGTGACGTACGGCTAAATAAATACGGGTATTGGGTGTTTAAAATGAGATGTAGCACGATGTCCTTTATTATAGTGAGGTATTTGCAAAATTTAGTACGTGTTGTGTACCATTCATTATGAAATTTCACGCGACACGCGGAGTAGAAAAGAGAAAGAATATCTTTCAATTTATTTCTCACAAGAGTTTCCAGTAGTGTGAAGTATTGTTTCCTGTCTTGTACCAAGTGCTTACCTTCTGATGTGCGTTGGAGAGAGCAAGTCGTTCCATGTTGCCGGTCCAGCCGAAGGCCGTGGCGGCGAGGGCGGCGGGGGACTTGGACAGTCGCCGGGACACCACGGCGCGGGTGATCCAGGTGCCGAGCTTGTCGCTGAGCCATGTGGTGAGAGGCTGGAACTCCTTCTTGTAGGCCTCCATACGCTCTGTCTCGGTAGAGCCTGTGAAAATCATTCACGTTACTAATATGTCGTTAAAAATTCCCCAATAATACTAAGGTATAAATGAGATAACAACATAGAAAGTAGCCATTGCATTGAAATACCCATTCATTAACTATAATTCAATCTGTAAATTACGTAACTAAAGATAAAAGTTACAAGATAGAAATTATGACCTAAAAACTGTAACGATATTTAACTAATTTAACAAAAGAGCCAAGAAGATTGGGAGAGTATACTTTTAATATGTTTGTATGGTGTTATATACTCGCATACACCGCGCAGCACGTTTAAGTTATGTTAATATCAGTCGTAATCATCACCACATTCGGCTTAAATCATTCATTTAGTATTATTAGAATTCAGTCAAATAAATAACAATCGAATCAAATCAACATATCAGTTTTTGTTTTAATACTAAAGTTTCTAAGTTGTGCAAACCATACAATGTTGCTTTAATGAATTTCGTGAAAGCTTATGTTTTCCGCGAAACTAATATCACTGGACAATGTGTTATCGAAAAAGTTAAGCTTTATCTCGTGAAATATTCTGATTAAATATTGTTTTATTTTTATACTCACTCTCTTCAAGATCGAAGATTTCCTTGGCGATGTTTTGGAACTTCTTGCCATCATACTCCGGCAGAGATGACAGGGAGTATTCATCCACAGCTTCGGTGAGGTACAGCACTTCATATCCTCGCTTCACGAGACGTTCGGCGAAGGGAGACTGTTCTACGTCAACGCGAGACGAACCTGATGATGGAAAACACGCAACAAATGAAAACCTCCGCCTATTTGTTAAGTTAAAGATATTTACAGCTCTCCATCACGAAACGGCTTGTTTGTTGATCACTAGTGAGCAGTGTTTAAATTTAGAAACAATATCCTTGCAATTAATATAGGATTAACAAAAATGTAGCAACCATGCAGTTTGAAATCAAACGGAAACATAAATTGTTTCAATCAAATGAGGTTTTATTCAAAATAATAAATAAATAAATATTATAAATAAGTATTAAAGAAATTATCTTTATTTTGAGGTCATTATTGTTAAATATGTAAGAGATAACGCCTCTATGAAGAATATGAATATTTATCGCCAGGTACTGTACGAATACTTTACATTATAAAACTGATGGTGTTGTTTATTACTTACCGGCGATGTAGTAGATGTGGTTCTGTCCAGGCTTCATCCTAGTGACGTAGTCAGCGAGGAACGTCATCTCTTCAGAGTTAGAGGAATGGAAGCGGAGCAGCTTGGCGAGGCGAGAACGGTTGGATGGGTCCTCGATCACTCCCAATTTGATGCTATGATGTTAACAATAGGTTAGTGATCATGTATCATACATTTATTCTTAACGTTTAAAAATATACAAGATAAAGACCTCGAGGGAGGTACAGTGGGCCAGTTATTTATGCAGGCTAAAACTTCTATGCACTGTACATCGCCGCGTCAATTATAGCTTGTCGGCCAATAAGTAACGCTTGCAATATCGTGTTCTGTTTTAATGGAAAGGTTACACCCAAATTACATGGACATTACATAATAATCCTTTAACTTAGCAATGTATCTCTATGATTCTGCTGGATAATATGATAATACCTTCAATTACTTAATCTTTATGAAGAACAATCTTTAGTACACATACTGACAGGGCCTAATAATCACTAAGTTGAAACACACTACTATTTGACAACTAAAGAGGATAGGCATATCTTTGGGGAGAGCATTCAAGAATTACGTTAACACTACTATGATTTCTTTCAAAGAAATGACGCTGGCAACAAGAACATATTTGCTGACACAGGGGAAGGGGGCAGAGAGGCAACATTCGCAAAATGATTGCTTACGTAATACCTGAACGGCCCTTTAACCAACGCTCTGCAAACATCAAACTTGATAAAAGAATACTAACTTAGTAGAGTACTCCTTCCAGAAGGCCTGGTACTCGTCATCATTGATCTTCTTGAGCATATCCAGCACTTTACGGACAAGCTTCTTCTTGATGATCTTAATGAGTTTGTGTTGCTGCAAGGTCTCTCGGGATACGTTGAGGGGAAGGTCGTCGCTGTCTACGATACCCTGGGCAATGATAATGTTGGGTTAGTATTTGTAAATACACTCACTGCTCAACACTCAAATGTTGACATCTTTTTCACAAAATATGATGAATTTGAATTTGCACATTATTTTTAAGTTTTACAAAAGAGTATATTGTTTAATTATGCTATGTCTGTGACACTGTGAATATCCTACTGCACGTAATAGGCAACTGAGTGCAATAGACAATTAAATAGGTATAAATACATATATAGTGATATCTTAAAATAAAAGGTTTAAATAGTGCTTTTACAAATTGTTGCAACCATTGTGCATTTTATAAAGTTAATCTTGTTTTTTTTATCTGTGTATGATAGTATTTATACAAGTTACAGTATACTTATGTTGCAACTGGTAAAAAAAAAATGACAGGTACATTTTTTGCTGCAATTTTGATATAAATGAGAAAGTGTTTTTCTAGGCCAATCTAAACAAAAATTGCTGCTAACAAGCTTTTTTTATCGTGATATCACGCAGGCGACGTCGCGTCGGCAGTATTATTGTAATAGAAAATATAAAAAAATGATGCTGAAGCAATGTTTTACCTGGATGAAAGCGAGGTAGTTAGGCATGAGGTCGTTGAACTCGTCAGTGATGAACACCCTCCTCACGTAGAGTTTGATGTGGTCGGTCTTGGCGCCGTAACGGTTAAAGGAGTCCGTCGGTTGCACGCGGGGAACGAAGAGGAGAGCGCGGAACGTTACTTCTCCTTCTGCTACGAAGTGAGCTCTGGCAAAAGGAAATATCATATTAAAACTTGATTTAAATGTTGGTTTTGATATTGAATGTAATTTTTCTCATAACTTGTTGTATAAATGCCTAATGCACTGGCGCGATGGTCTTGTAGTTATAGTTTGCGCCTCTTACTGCAAGGTCTCGTATTATTTGTGAACTTTCCGCCAGGAAATTCACAATAGCAGCACGGAGTTGAAATTGTGCTCGTTGGATGGCGTTAGCTCACCTCCCATCCCATGGGACTTAAATTACTGTTGAATGGCACCAAAGCAATAGAATCAGGTTGAAGAGTGTGTTTATTTGTATGCACTCTATGGAATTATAGGTTGATTATAAAAAAAATATTTTGCATTTGGTAACCTAATTTTTGTGGAAGGCAGTATGTTTAACATCAAGGCATCGACCATTAAACCCAGGGGAAGGAACAGTAATGTTTAACACAAGTTAACTCGTAACAGCTGTGGTGTTAGGCAAATTCTCCAAATCACAAGACTCACACACATCAGCTTAATAGCTGCTAGTGTGCTTCATATATAATAATAATGTGTGCATGCTAACTTGGCGAGAGGAGTGGAGGTGTCCTTGGTAAGACTCTTGTAGAACGAAGTGTATTCCTCGTCGTTCACTTCGGAAGGTTTGCGTGTCCACAGAGGCTTGTTGTCATTCATGAGCTCCCAGTCCCAGACGGTCTTCTCAGTTTTCTTGGTCTCTTTCTTCTCTTCTGCGGCGTCTTCAACCTAGCAACAAGATAAATTCATTAAATTATTTGTGCACAGCACACTCGAGGCCGCCAGCATGCTAGTAGCCTCAGTGTGTAAACAGCATTAAAAAGAGTAGAATTTGTCCACAGGTAAATGGGAACATTGCTTAAATGCGAGTACTTCTTCATAAGCACCACAAGGGATTCAAGAGCACTGTATTTTAAAATACCTTTGTACAAAATGATAAAAAACTGAGGAACCCAAAAAAACGGCATAAGATTTCGCAACTTTATTGACTGACAATTTATTACTAAGTGACAACTGTCAAATAAAAAATTGTATTCTTAAAAAAACTGTAGATTTCTAAAAAGAGTTCTAAACAACCTTGCTGCAGAATGAAGTTTACAGCTTGGAAAAAAAGAGGTAGAAATTATTAGAATCGCCAATGTGCTATTCATATGCCATAACAATTGCAGATCAACCCAGAGATAATAGATGTCAAGAAGGAACATGAAGAAAATTGACCGTTATACTTTGCAACAATTGGACTGTCAAATTTCATAGAATTTTTTCCCCAGCAGAGCTGTCAAAACCCATACATTTCTTAACTTTGACGTGAATTTTATCTGGAACGCGCAGTGGGAATAATGTCATTTAATACTTAGTTGTTCTCTCTAGTTAAATGCATGCCATGGATCAACCGATCAGCACAACCCTAAACATTGTTTTCATGAAACATCATTACTTTGACAACTATGTCAATATGTTGCCAACAAACAAATTAGTTTCCATTTCTAACTATTTTACAAGCTGTACAACATTTTACGGTTCCTATCCATTTTAAAATTAGAAACACTCTTCAGGATTTATTCATGCTGTATGTGGGTAATCTGCTTCTCCTTGATATGCAGACTATTTATAAAACTCTTGACACATACCTGAGCATCTTCATCATCATCAGCATCAGCCTTGTCTTCAGTATCTTCAGCTTCTTCAACAGTCTCGGTGTGCGAGGCCCACAGGTAGATGGGGAAGTTGATGAACTGCGAGTATTTCTGGACAAGGTTGCGGATTGTGTCAGGTTGTAGGTAATCTGCGGCCTCCTCTTTGATGTGCAGGCTGTGGAAAGATAGCTCTGTCAGTTTATTTCTTAGAAGACTAGTGTAGCTAAAATGAGCACCAAATTGTTACTTAACTGCAAGAATATATGGCTTCAGTAACTTACAACATAAAGGCATTGAACACTTTGTGATTCATAATGATTAATTATTTATAAAAGACAAAACAACACAATTAAATACAAAAGTAGATAGGCGATAGGTAGAGAGGCGATCTCTACTTGTCATTACGTAATATCGGTACAAAATACAGCTCCGCTAGAAATTAATTGGCTGAAGTTGCTAACCCTGGCAATAATTCTGCCTGCGCCCAATGTTGTATGTATAGGATCAGTGTGACTTACGTGATGTGAGTTCCTCGCTTGAGTGTGTCTCCCCTGGGATCGTCGGCGATGCTGAAGGCGTTGGCGTCAGACTCCCAAATGTGTTGTATATCATCATTGCTCTTCGACGCCACCGTGACTTTGTCCGCCACGAGGAACGCAGAGTAGAAACCCACTCCGAACTGACCAATCATGTCGTTCATCTCTTGACCGCCGCTCTAAAGAAACAAGGCATTCGTTACTACAACAGATACGCTTATATTATGTTATTATATAACACCCACACTTCAAGTGTTATGTTTAAGTCTGCTGCTATTGACTGACAAAAAAATCTAAAAATCAGAAGAAATTGGCCGGCTCGGGTATCGAACTCGCAGTGTTGGGCGCATTAGATAACCAATATAATAGAATACCAACAATGCAGTAAAAAATTAAATAACATTTATATAAATTAGTTAAAGATTGAAACACTCAAAACTATAAAATGAAACCAGTTTCTTGATGTTTGTGTTAAGCAATTTTATTATTTAACTAACTGAGATTTTAAGGCATTTGCTTTTTCTTATTAGCCATTTAACATTAAAATGCTTTGGCCCAACATATAAAAGATTTTCATTCTTTATTCCAACAAAATAAAAAAATACATGGTAATGTTATACTTGTACCATGATCCTATTCATGCATGACTTATAATTTCATGAATTCATGAATAATCTTTGTATTTACCTTTTCAGCATCCTGCATTTTAGACAAGAACTCAGCAGTTCCAGACTTGGCAATAGTTCCGAGGTTGGTCACGAGCTCATTCTTCGTCATTCCAATACCGGAGTCGATGATATGGAGCAGGCGTTTCTCAGGGTCAGCCTTGATGCGAATGCTGAGGTCGTTGTTAGCGTCCAATACGTTCCGGTCAGTCAAAGACATGAGGCGAATCTTGTCGAGAGCGTCTGAACCGTTGGAGATCAACTCACGGAGGAAAATCTGGAAATGAAAATAGCTGTGTTAATTATCGATATTTCTTTCATCTAGCGTTTCGACCCTAGCCAGTAATGTCCGGTTCACACGATTAAAAGAATATGTTTTGCATAGCTGCCTTCGACAGCGGCTTACACCAACCATATAATCTGCGACGATTTTGGTAACACTAAGGATAAAACTGCGCAAAAGAACTAGGCAGATCAAATGGTCGGTATAAATCGTTGTCAGGTGTACCACTAGCTATAGTACAACTCATTTGAGCCAAGAAATAAACTCAAATGGATATCATATTAAAAATGCTAATGTGAGAGAAGATAAACAGTTCTCCTCTTCAGGATGGCATACTGCCGCATAATAATTTTCCTAAGTTCGATTATTGAAACACGCAAAAAATAGCGGCTTTATTCTTTTACCTCCTTGTTCCTGTACAGAGAGTTGATGATGAGTTTCATCATACGGTTGACCTCCGTCTGGAACGTGTAGTTCTGTGACTTCTCGCGGATCTCGCGCATCTGCGCCACGCTGAGCTCATCGGGCGAGATCGCCTCTTCTTCACGTAATACTGCTTCCGCATCTATATGGACAACACACGCGTTAATAATATTATCAAAGCATACAGATACATACATAGAAGTAGCAGCTGGAAGTACTGGTAAGGGTCGTTCTCGACAGACATACAGGGATCAGAGAAGTAGCGTCCTTCATTAAGGACAAGTACGTAGTACACGAACCGAGCGACGAGATGTATGAATATTGAGGAAGCTAAAGTAAAGATATGGTATTTATGCGTCTGAATGTATGTATATCATGCTATCTAAACACATTAAAAACAAAAGCCGACGACGATCATGAATAGGTATCGTTATGGTAACAATGTAGACGCAGTCAATGCTACCTCAATATAAGTAAAGCAGGTTGTTTGTAAAGCGATAGTTACGTATGGTCGACGCCACAATGTGGATTTCAAAATATTTCTTTTTATAGCGTATTTACAATGTATAGCGTAGAAGTCGCAATTCTGATTTGGCGACGAAAAAAAGAGTCAAAACAACTGTTACTGTTTTTAAACAGACGCCTACGGTTTCTATGGCAAAATTAGTCCCTAGAAACACCAAAACATGTTTCGTCATCGATTTAACTGTTTTAATCTGGAAATCGTGTATTGTTTTGTGGAACGATGGCAGAAGATGGTGCAAGTGAGCACACCGGAGTAAGCCCGGTGTCACCAGCGCCGGTGTCTCGGCCTGGAGCCAGCGCTGCTCCCGAGGCAAACCGCATGCTGCACGCTCGTTCGTTCAAGCTGCGGTTCGCGTCTCAGCGCGAGCAAGGCCGCTCCTACGTGTCTCTAGTCAAACCACTTGGACTGCGTTAGTGTCTAGTAATACTAGTATCTTAGTATTTTCTGATACCTAAATTATTTTTTTAATAAAGTATGTAGGTAAATTATATATTATTATTTTATTAAATAATCTACTGCCTCGTTGATCTAGTGGTTAACGTATGCGCCTCTCACCGCGAGGTTTCGGGCTAAGTGTTATTTGTGAACTTTCCGTCTGGAAATTTTCAATAGCAGCAAAGAGTTGGAGTTTTGCCTGGTGGATGGGGATAGGCTCACCCCTATCACATAGGACCTGAACATAACAGGTAAAATGTGGCTGTTGTGCACCTCTACCACACCCTTCTTGGTAATAAGGGCGTGATGTTATGTTAAATAAACTTGTTGAACATATTTGAGCATATTTAATCGAACAATTTTATTGATACGCAAATGTGCTTCAATGCTTGTCTACTTTTGAAATATCCAAGATTTAACGAGCAATTCGGTCGAATAGGTCGTTAATCGCACGCAGCCGTAAACTGAGTCAAATCGCATTAATTGCCTGGCCATAACATCACCACAGGTCTATTCTACACTGTAGCTATATCTAGAGAACCGATTCTATTTCATGCAACTAGATACGACTAAGTCAAACTATTATTAATGTTGTTTATTTATTTATATGTATTCAATAAATATAATGCACCTATAATAATATAGATGTCATAAAACGAACAAATATATCTTTGGAATTTGAATATTTATTATTAAATTTTAATCTCAGATTAGCTCTTAATCAGCCAACAAGATTAAGTTCTGGGACTTGTATAGATAATTTTGCTCACAATTTTAGAAAACATTGTAAGACTGAAGTGTTTGAATTTGGCATCTCAGATCATACCGCTCAAATGATAAGAATACCTGTAAAAAAGATATTTAAATTAAAGTTTTGGTATAAAATGAGACGTGACTATAGCAGTGAAAACATTAAGAAATTTAAAGATATTATAAATACTCTCTCTTTTCAGGAGATTTACGAAACAGACGATCTAAACATTGCATATCGACATTTTATTGAGCTTTTCAGCCTTTTTTATGAGTTATGTTTTCCCTACAAACGAATTACCATTAAAGTTAACACTAAACCTAAATGGATATCTCGAGGAATTAGGATTTGTAGCAAAAAGAAAAAACATCTATTGTGGATGTATAGAAAAAAGCCAACGACATTTAAAAAAGAAAAATATGTAGACTATTCAAAAAAGTTTAAGAAAATTATAAACCTAACTAAACGTGCACAAAATAACTATAAAATTAATACATCGGATAATAAATGTAAAACAACATGGCAAATTATAAACAATAATAAAATTAACATACCAAAAAATCCGATTGATAGTATCAATATTAATAACTGTATGATTAGCAACCCTGCAGATATTGCTAACGCATTTAATAATTTCTTTATTGATAAAATCATACCTACTGCGAATGCAGGTTGCAAATCCACCGCTCTCATAAATCGTCAATTAAATTTCATGTTCTTGTCTCCTAGCTTGCCATATCATATTCACTCGATTATAAAGAATTTAAAAAACACAAATAGTGTTGGATATGATGGCATCTCTACCAAAATAATCAAATTAGTAAACCTGGATATATGTCCTCACATTAGTCATATTCTAAACCTTAGTATATCAAGTGGAGTATTCCCTAGTGATCTTAAAATGACAATCATAAAACCTCTATTTAAAAAAGGCGATAAACAAGGAATGGAAAATTACAGACCTATAGCATTGATTTCTATCTTCTCCAAAATCTTTGAAAAATATTTATATCACGAAATAAATAAGTATATAGAAAAACATAACATCCTGTGTAAGGAACAGAAGGGCTTCAGACAAGCAAAAACCATAAATATGGCAGTCTATGACTTTCTAAAAGAGGTTTTATCACAAATGGACAAAACCTCACCTATCTGCTCTATCTATTGTGATATGTCACAGGCATTCGATTATGTGGACCATAACATACTCATAGACAAACTTGATGCATATGGAATAAGGGGTAACATACTAGATTTAATCAGATCATACCTATCAAACCGCAGACAAGTAATTGAAATATCTAAATTAAATCTTAAATCGAAAACTGAAGAGGTTTACGTGTCCGATGAGCGTTACACTGCTTATGGAGTGCCCCAGGGTAGCGTATTAGGTCCCCTTTTGTTCATCATTTATATAAATGATTTACCAAGAGCAACATCGGAACCTATGTCACTGTTTGCGGATGACAGTACTGTTACAATAGCTTGCAATGATAGAAAAGATACAATTACATACAATAATCGAATTAATAATGCTCTAAATAATATAATTAATTGGCTCAACAATAATAATTTAAAAATTAATTTAAATAAAACAAATATAATGCACTTTAGGCAACGAGAATTAAATAATCCTTCAGAAATAAAATTAATTTATAATGATATTCAAATTGAAGAAGCTTCATCTGCTAGATTTCTGGGTATTAATATTGACAGTCAACTTAGTTGGAAAAATCATATCGATGAACTCATTAAAGGGGTCAGTAGTATGTCTTATGCACTTTTTAAATTGGCTCCTTGCGTCAACATTAGAACCTTACTAACTGCATACCATGGTCTCATTGAGTCTAAGCTTAGATACGGGATTATTTTCTGGGGCAACTCAACAAATATTGATGCTGCCTTTAAAAGTCAAAAACTTAGTATTCGTTCCATGTTCGGAATGCAGAGTACAGAAAGCTGTCGACCGATAGATAGATAGATAGAGAAAACTTTATTTGCACATCAAATTTTTAAAAAACATACAAAAAAATAGGTACTTAAAACTATAATGTACAAAGGGCGGCCTTATCGCTTGACGCGATCTCTTCCAGGCAACCTTAGGATGGACATAATAGAATGGATATTTGCGGTAGTTTATTGCATTGGATTTGTTGTTACATTTTTTATTTTTATTTTGCTCAAGGCTTGTCAAGATTAAAGACTAGAATAAAAATAAATACATAATTAAAATACTAAATAGTACATGAAATATTGGGTGCATAGGCACTTAAATACACACTATACAATATAAAAATACATACAATACATAAATACATACTATATACAATAAATACATATACATAAAATCATATATTATACTTAATATACACTACAAAATAAATTATTATAATGATAAATAATGCTCATTTAACAATTTTTTGAAAATATTCAAGGATTGTGCTCGTCTGATATTGAGAGGTAATGCATTCCACAACCGAACGGCTTCAACCGTAAATGATTGATCGTAAAAATTTGTGGAATGCATTGGCATCTCAAGTCTTAAATTTTCGGATGACCTCAAGAATTTGGAATGTGTGTCATGTACGTATTTGAAACGGTCTTTGAGATAAGTTGGGGTCGTAGGATTAAACAAAACGCTATAGAGAAGCGTAAGGACATGAGTATTCCGGCGAAGACGAATTGGAAGCCACTTGAGCTTTTTACGAAATTCAGAGATATGATCATATTTCCTTAGTCCAAATATAAATCGTATGCTAAAATTTTGAAGTCGCTCAAGTTTATCAAGTTGGGCTTCAGTGAGATTTAGATAGCTGACATCGGCATAGTCGAGAATAGGAAGAAGAAGGGTCTGCGCAAGCGCAATCTTAGTGGCAGTCGGAAGAAAGTTTCGTAATCGGCGCAAGGAGCCAGCTGAGGCGAACATTTTGCGACTGACTTCCTGCAACTGAGGGCTCCAGGATAAAGTACAGTCAAAGTAGATGCCTAAATTCTTGACCTTAGTGTTGATTGGTAGAGTAGACCCATTAAATTGTACACGTGGAAGCTGTGACCAATCAAGTTTGGAGATCATCCTGGAGCTGCCTATTACAATGACTTGAGTTTTTGTGGGATTCAGCACTAACCCATGCTTTGTACTCCAGTCACCGATACGCACCAGATCAGTGTTAATAGTAGTTATGGCTTCCGGTAGCCTGTCTAGTGGAGCCTGTGTATAAATCTGCAAATCATCTGCATAAAGGTGGTAGGATGAAAGTAGCTGGTCTGAGAGTGAATTTATAAAAATTGCGAAAAGTAGAGGTGATAAAACGCCACCCTGCGGTACGCCAGCTGTAGTATTGCACCATGATGACAACGTGTCTTCCGTGCGTATACGCTGTCGGCGACCAAACAGGTAACTGTGAAACCAATCAACCACCGTTGGAGATATGTTAATAGAGCGCAATATACTCAGCAGGACATGGAAATCTACAGTATTAAAAGCATTACTAAAATCGAGGAGAGATAAGACTGTAAGATTCCCATTATCCATGCCGAGTCTAATGTCATCTGTTATATTGACCAATGCAGTTGTGGTACTGTGTCCGGAACGGAAGCCTGATTGAAAGGGATTCAGTAAGTTATTTTTACAAAGGAAAGAGGAGAGTTGAGTGTGGATGAGACGTTCGAGGGCTTTAGAAAGAAAAGGAAGTATAGATATGGGGCGGAAATCGGAAAATGCTGTGGACTTAGATTTTTTGGGCAAAGGAATTACCTGGGCATCTTTCCAAGTAGATGGGAAAGTGCCAGAGGAGATAGAAAAGTTGAAGATGTGACAGAGGATGGGAAGAATTTGATCAAGGATGGGGAGGATCATGTTTCTACTTATAGAATCATTCCCAACTGCATTGGACGATATAGACAAAATGCTCTTCTTAACATCACAAGCAGTGAATTCATTAATGACAAACGATGAATATGTAGGAGTTGGAAGAGATGAAAGATAGTTCAGCGTATTATTTTTAATAGTCCCATCAAAATTGGACGAAGTTGAGAAATGTTTGTTTAGTAAATCGATGTCTATGTCTTTAGGAACGGAGTCGCTGCGCGACTTTCCAACTCCCAACGTTCTCAGGAACTTCCATACTTTAACTGGATCTCCATTCTCTACAGAGGTATGAATATGTTGGCGTTGTGCGTTCCTACACACCTTATTGCAGTGATTTCTTACGGCCACGTACTTTTCAAAATTTCTATCATTAGGGCGACACTTATATTTTGATTTCAGTGCAGATTTCTTTGCCATAATGTGCTTTATGTCACCGGAAAGCCATGGACTTGGTAGATGTTTCAACTTTATGGGACGTATCGGCGCATGGACATCATAAAGGTGTATAATCATTGACGTGAAAATATTGACTTTGTCGTCGATATTGCTAGAAACAAGAAGTGGTGACCAGTCAATGTTGCCAGCATCCTCACAAAGCTTGCCACCATCCATGCCATTAAAATTGCGCTGTAGGATAATTCTCGGTTTTGCCTTGGGTGGACGAATTTTGTATGACAGATAAATCAAGTCATGATATGAAAATTCATCCGCAGAACATTGTCCATGCTTAGACACATGCTCTGGAGAGGAAACTAGGATGAGGTCAAGAAGAGAAGGAGTACAGTTCGGAAAGTGATGTGTAGGATATAAAGGTAGAATGGATAGATTAGTGGATTCAGAAATAGATTGGAGAGAGGAAGAACGAGAGTCGTTTTTTATAAGACATGTATTGAAGTCTCCCATAATTATTGTGTGACTGTAAGATGGCGTCAGGTTTTCCAGGATGCGTTCGAAAGAAGAAAAATAGTCAATTCTTAACGAAGGACTATAATACACACCAAGTAGAACTTTGACGTGATTGAGTTCTACTTCTAAGAAGAGATGCTCGCCGGCGTTTGCTAGTGGTGGCTGTGGTGACATATTAATGATGGAGAAAGGAATGTGTGTACGCAAAAATACGGCAACACCACCACCACCACCACCAACCGCGCGATCATTTCTAATCAGCCGGAAACCCGGGAGAGAGTAAGAAGCTGAAGGCAGACAAGGTTTTAACCACGATTCAGAGACTAGGATAGCGTGTATGTTCTTACAGTCAAAATTTGCCAGCATATCAGGGAAATGGGCGGGAATACTTTGGGCATTAATATGGACTACATTGAAATTTTTCGGAACATCCAAAAACAGAGCCTCAAGATTATCCCCGAGCGTAGGTAAACTTGAAAAACTGTCATTAAGACTGCTAGCAGAGAAAAAACTGTCATTATCACTCAAATCAGCATTAAGCATCAGATTAAATTAATACAGTTATGAAAATTGATAAAACTAAAATATATAAAGTGCAATAAGTATATATATAATAATTATGATAATAAAAGAATAAATATAATATTATGTTTATAAAATAGCTTTAAATTAATACTACTTTAACTATTTGTCCAACCGCTGGTTACGTGTTAATAAATTTAAAATTGAAAGTTAAGTTGCACAGCACAATGAATAAATATATGAATTTACAAAATTAGCATAATTCTACTAACCAGGTATACATATCATAAATGTAAACAAAAAGGAAAAATATATTATTTCATACACAAATTCAATGACAAAGTTGCTCAAAATAACTGTATCCAAATATTGAATTTGCGTGCAACGGAACGCACTTGTCAAGCGAGGAAAAAGAAATAGTCATTTGACAGCTGTCAGTGAGAAAATAAGTGTAAATATAGTTTTACAAAAAAAATAGTAATACCTACTAAATATTATTAATATAAAGTATTATAATAGTACACAAGGACAAAAGTGATAATGGGAGGTGAATTACTCGAAAAATAAAGTAGTAAAAGTAGGTAGACCATAGAAAAAGACAAGATATTACCCGGCTAGGTAGTGTGAAGATATAACAAACAATAACATTGAGACATTACTTTTTGGACGAAGCTGCAGCTCTCCTACTCTTCTGAGGAGCTGGTTCAGGACCCTTTGAAGAAATCCTCTCAGGAACAGAGCTGATTTTGTTGAGTTCGGCTAGAGATGTGATTTTGTGCCGCCTACTGTCTGGACCCAAGATGTGGATGAAGCCCTCTCGCGTCCAGGTCTTCGTAACGCCAAACTTCTCACGAGCTGCCTGGAAAGCCTGGTGACGAGGCCTGGTCAGGAATTCAGAAGCTGTGATACCGGAGCCCTTCAATTTGGTCTTAGAGAACCAGACACTATCCCGCACTGCAGCACTGTACAGCTTGACTAAAATAGGCCTGGGCTTACCATTAGAAGTGGCCCTGCCCATTCTGTGACAGCGCTTGATGTCCTCAGGCTTGAAGTTTTCAATCTTCAAGTGCTGCCTCACCACATCCTTCACAACAATGGCGGTGTCCTCCTCTTTCTTTTCTTCAACACCATGCAGGAGAAGGATATTACGGCGACTGCGCATCTCCAGATTGTCAACATCCCTTGCCAGTAACTCAATTTGCTGCTGGAATGCCTTGAGAGTCTGCATTACAAACGCCTTGAATAAGACATAATCTTCAGACAGTCCCGCTGTGCCGCCAGGAACTGAGGGCTTCTTTTGCTCTGCCTCATAGATGGCCATCCGCTCTTCAAAGCTTGATTGAAGATTGAAAAGGGACTCTTGCACCGATGATAGTGACATTTTATGTGAGTGATTGTAGCTTGTGCTGTGTTTGCTCAATATTGGAAATAACACTAAACCAGCAGGTATTTACTAGTATAAGTTATATTATATCATTAAATTAATAAAATTAATAAAAATAGTATTTTAAATTGATTTTTACTTAGAGCAATTCAAAAAACGTTACTGGTGTCTCAACTACCCACAGCAGAAAAGTTCCGATGTTCATTAAACATAACATTCTTACACTTCCGTCACTATACATCTTAGAAATAGCGTTGTTTGTTAAAACTAATCTCCATTTGTTCCCTCGGCTGTCTGATCACGTGACCCGCAACCGACGCCATAACAATGACAAACTTTGCTTACATCCAGCCAAGACTACATTGGTCCATAAAAGTATTATATGTATGGGTCCAAAAATATACAACAAAATACCTGAGCAAATTAAACATCTCAGTACACAGTTGTTCAAGGTTCATCTTAAGAGAATGCTTATTAATAAAGGATATTATAACATCAATGATTTTTGTAACGATAAATTTTAAAGTATAAATTACTATGCATGTACTCTTTTATAATATTTATTGTAGGTATTTTTATTTTTTCACTTTATTTGTTAAAAATTTGTACACCCTAGAGGGTAAAACATAGTGAAACCCTTTTGTACTGTAAACAAGATCCATCTATGTACCTATGTTTATACAAATAAATGTTTCTGATTTCTGATTTCTGATAAAATAAATGTTCTCAGCCGCCACGGTGACGAACAAGTTCTACTGTCGCGAGCAACCGGCGCAGGTTGACGAAGAGGGAACGCAGCGCGCATTGAAACGTATTCAGGACATGTTCCAGCTGGGCCCGAGAGAGAAATATGATGCGCCTGTCACAAGCTCTCAAGTGTATGTAAACCGCTTTACATTTCGTGTGTCATGAGTGCAACACCTTTCAATACTACACGAGGCTTTCTCTTCCATTTCCGGTTTCTGTTTTGTTGAAAAGGGGGGGGGGCAAATTAAACTTTGATAAAAATTACTTTTAACCCTAAGTAACTTTTATCAAAGTTTAATTTAAAGCCATGGTTAGTGCAACATTGTTTTTACTCTATTAATGAGTTTTTTTTAAATGTGTTCTATTTTGTGTGTAATTGTTTTTATTTTTATTGTACTGTTCCTGTTCCTGTACCTGTACCTTAATATTTGCATGCCAGATCTGGTGAATTGTGTAGAACCTTTATATAACAACTAAGTTGTACCACTTTTCTAGCAAATAAATAACCTTGACTTTGGCTCAAGTTGCATTTTTTTCATTTGTATTTACATAACATAACTCAGAAGTGTGTGGCACAGGTGTACAACACCCACATTTCGCCTGTTAGGTTAAGGACCCATGGGAAAGGGGGTGAGCACAATTCAACTATGTGCTGCTATTGTGAATTACCAGATGGAAAGATCACAAATAACACTTGGTCCAACCAAGAACTCGAGACGTCACAGTGAGAGCGTCACGCTAACCACTAGTGACTAGACCATTCAGTATTTACTTGCAGTATTTATAATTAACAATTTATTAATCAATCAAATTGAACAGCAGGCAATCCCAATGAGGTGATTAATTCTCTTCAAAGCACAAAATATTGCATAAATGTGCAATGACTGTGACTGGTGATAAAGCCCTCATGACTTGATGATAAGATGATATGAATGTGGGTCATGGATGTTTATTTTTTAATCGTTAATTGGCAGATGCGGGTGGTACAGCGAGAATAAAGATGCGGCGCTGATCCGTGCGGATCGTCGGCTCAGTCACCACATCCGCGACTCGGCGTGGCTTCAAGCAAGACTGCTCGTCTTGGCTGCCGACGACAAACTCAAACAACGATAGCACAACTACCTATTGCTATCTTTCTGGCAGAGCAATTTGACCGCACCGTCACTGTATGGTGTAAAACAAGGTTGCTTGTCACTCTCTGTCTGTCCCAATGTATGCTTAGATCATAAACACTTTACAAAGGATAGTGATGCAGTTTTTTTTTTAATAGATAGATAGTATGATTCATAACAAAGAGCAACGCTAGGGTGAGTCACTAGTTAAGAATAAACTGAATTTCTAATCTTTATGAATATTGTGATATTTTTATTCATTTTGTCTGCTACATAATTGGTATAAAAATGTATATTCCAACTGCAACTTAATATGACGTTTCTGAAGACAAGACTTTTCAGGATGCCAGTCCAAAATATACATCTACATCAATATTATGAATTGTAAGAATGGATTCTAGAATTTTTATCTGAGTATTTCGTTGGGTTTTCCTTGTATAGTTGGTTATAGTATTAAAAAGGCAAGTTTTTTATTGGCACAATGCAAAATTATTATTGTTACAATTTGTAATAATTGAATTTACGATTGCCTACCCCATACTTAATATTTAGAAATCTTAACAATTTCTCATAAAATGACAATAATATTCTAAATTTATGAAATACTACAAACTCCGAGGGATAAAATGATAAGCACATGGCCACGTAATGTTGTAGTAATATCATTTTATACGGAAATGTAGTTGGAATACCAGTTACATATTTTTTATCAAATATTATACAGGATTTAAGATAAGCAACCTGTTAATACCGTTACAATAGATAATAAGTGATTACTGATACTATTCTCAATATTTAACAAAATGTGAACAATATTAGGCATTGTATTATAGAATGCGTGTCACATACGTTTCTAATTGGCTCTACTTATTATTATACTTTTTTTTCTATGAATTGTGATAAGACCCTAGCTTGTGATACCTTGTTCGATAGCTAATGGAACGTAGATATTATTTAAAATATCTGCAGAACTAACGCCATAGATTTTTTTTTAAATATTACTAAAAGAAACAATTTTTATTTTTCAAATTAATTACTTTTTTACGGTATCAATCGTCTACTACGATCCCATTGGTTCAGATACTTGCACTTTTTGGGTTGAGAATTATAAACAAACTTATCTGGCACACAAAAATCAGAATTAAAAAAAAATAAAAGGCATAAGATACAAAAAAAATAGGCTATAGTTAAGAAATCGGGATATTTTTTAAAAAAACCTTCTAAGTCCAATATCTCGAAAACGGTTAGGTTTAGGGTGGGGTGTTTCATAGTCAGATCAGTCAGAAATGATGGGAACTACCACCTCTTAACGGATCTAGGTCGACTTACCCAATAACCCTGTATATTATGGAATTGATAAAGATAGGTATTTGGTAGTTACCTATCCACATAATATCAATGAAATGTAATAGTAATGTTTATTTACCTACACCAATCTCCAGGTTAATTTACACCCATACCCATAACAAAATAGTCATAAATGGGTAGACGGAATTAAGATAACACAATTTAATTAAAAAACCAGCAATCTCTCACAGACAGTCAGGCTTTATGGTTGTTTGCCACCTCAATAGAATAACTAGAAAATCTAGAAAAACATAGGACAAATAGAGGAGCTTGAGGTCAATGACTGAAGGAGTTGATAGTAAAGGACGAACCTGTACGTGAGCCTTCACGCGACGCTCCTAGATCGGCGTCCACCGTCACCTCCTCGACGGTACCGACGCCCAAGCCCTCCTCCTGTGCGTGCGACCATCCTGAAACACCATGCATACAACATGTACCGACCATCAAACATCGTACAATCCTCTGACATCGTCGAAACTTCTAGGCGCCGATGTCAGACAAATAATTGCCAAAAGTACAATAATATAGTATTGGAGAATTACCCAGCGGGGTAATGAATGAAAAATTTGAATTAATTTCTCTCATAAAAAATACTACAGTTTAGTAAAAGCAGTAAAAATGCAGTCTAATGATGCACTACGTAGGCATCTTACCTGCGAGCAGTAGGACGCCGATTCCCAACAACAAAATATACTTCATTTTGCGGTTTCTTCAGAACCAATCTTCTGACCGACTCCTCTCTGTTACAAAATGGTTTTAGATAAATAAATGCGTTGAAGTTAATAAAAAACAAGCTCTAAGCACCATGCGTCGACGTTTCACTCACTTCGTTTCACTTGAAAATAAAATGAATTTGGAAATCACTTTGACGTTTCACATCGGACATTGCCTCCTATTGGATAGAAAAAATATAATGGATTATTTTAAACTAATCAGTTTGAACCACGACATTTTATTAGCAAATAGTAGATAAAGAAATACAAATGTCGCTATCTCATTGGTCAAAACAGAATTCAACGTCATCTTAACCTTATAGTTCCATTTTACGCAATTAAATGTTAAAAATTCAAACGTCTATTGATTGTAAATTTTAACAACATGTTTTTTTTACAAAGGTAAATGCATCGCCTTTTTTTTAAATAATAATAATGTGGCACGACTGCAATACGACTTATTATAAAAAAATCCGGACCAGCACATCACAGAATGTATAAAAGCTCCATTATTATTACCTACTAGCTGACCCGGCGAACTTCGTACCGCCTTAGCGTAAATTTGATGCACTACTTTATTTTGTATAGCTGACCTATCTTATGTATGCGTACCTATTCAATTTGAACTGGCATCTATAATATCCTCCATATAAAAACGAATACCTATTTCCCTGGTCTCGTCATACCTGAGAAGGACTTTACTAATTTTAATAAGTAAAAAACAAAATATATTTCCACAGCTCGCGGTTATGTCTGTGGTGTCATAGATCAACGTTTTTGTTTTAAATTGAATGACGTTGACATTCGTAACGCGCTTTTTTTTTAAATATGCAAAATTAAATGTATATTTTTCAATCTTTCTGAGAGATTTTCTTAATATTTTTTTCCGTAAGGACCTTGTACAGAGTATTAGAAAACTACAAAAAAAATCTGCCAAATCGGTCAAGCCGTTTTCATGCAATGTCGTGACAACGGAAAACGGGTTTCATTTTTATATATTTTTTTCGTAAGAACCTTGTACAGAGTATTAGAAAACTACAAAAAAAAAATCAGCCAAATCGGTCAAGCCGTTTTCATGCTATGTCGTGACAACGGAAAACGGGTTTCATTTTATATATTTTTTCCGTAAGAACCTTGTACAGAGTATTAAAAAACTACAAAAAAAAAATCAGCCAAATCGGTCAAGCCGTTTTCACGCTATGTCGTGACAACGGAAAACGGGTTTCATTTTTATATATATAGAAGTATATATATTCTACAACAACAAAATCTGATCTACAAAACTATATATTTATGTGCTTAATGTAACTTCGCCATGTTGGTTTTGTAAATTTGTATCCTCAGATATAATCAAAGTTTGTATCCTTTGATTATAGATTATGTCCTCTGAGTTTGTATCCTACATAAGATAGGAAGATAGTTTAGTTTAGATAGGCAAATTACTGTTGCAATAATTTGTATACCGTGTACACTTCAATAGCTACCAAAATATATGAATGCAAAGATTCAATAAAAACTATGACTACCTTTAAAACCCATATTCGAGCCAACCACAAAAAATAACAACTGTTCCGTATAGTTTCCAATAAACAAGTGTGTGTGTGTGTGTGTGTGAAAATGTATGTTTGTGAATACCCCCGCGAAACAGAAGTTATTACACCTGCACATTTTCCTGCTTTTATTACCAACCTGTAACAGACGTAATCATAGATATAAATCATAATAAGATAGACAGTACTCCAAGCCCTGACGATGTTTTAGTAAGGTTGATAAGAAAAGCGCAACAAGCACTAGCACAACCTAAAAAAAAAAAAAAAAAAAACCTCAGCTTGAAAATGGCTGCAATAGCAACTCTGTTTGTGTTTATTACACAAACAGGGTTTTCTAGACCAGCCTGAAAATTATAGACCAATTGTCGAAACTAAGAAAGCCTCTATAAGTGTATTATCTAGGTTATGAATAAACGCCTCGTCAAATACAACATAATTTCTAACCAACTCATACCAATATGTATCTCACAATATAGAAAAAGATGAGCAGCTGTTCAAAGAAATGTCGAATGTTCCCAGAAGGGGGTAGATCTCAAAGCGTAAATTTT
Organism: Hypena proboscidalis; assembly: GCA_905147285.1. Classification (NCBI taxonomy): domain Eukaryota; kingdom Metazoa; phylum Arthropoda; class Insecta; order Lepidoptera; family Erebidae; genus Hypena; species Hypena proboscidalis. Next base: position 23,039,624 of record LR990129.1, read on the forward strand.
AGGATCTATAGATTTTTATAGATTTTAACTATAAAAAAAGCTATAAAATTATCAACGGCGATTTCTGGAAAAAAGCTATGGAAATGTCAAATGTCAAGCTGACATCATTGACATTTATGTCACAAACGTCAAAGTTGTCATTTGGTTGTCATTTTTCACCAGCTTTCGTGCTTGCTCACTAGCATGATACGAAAATTTGAATAAAAAGTATAAAAATAACACTTTTATAAATGTTATGTTAGTGTGCTATTAGAGAGCAGATCATAAAAAGATATTATTATAATATACTTACAAAGACTTTTAATTATTTAACAATGGAAGTGGGCGCTTCCCCACGAATCACCACTTCTAAAAAACGGGTAACATACAAGCCTAGCACCTGGAGAACACACCAGTTTGAGATATGGAGTAGTGAATTGGTATGTAAGGCAGTGGCACTACGTTTTGAGGGCGGTTTGCTGTTATGGTTGGGTGGAGGAGGCCCGCCGCAGCTTAGTGAGATAGCCCTTGGAATGCCGGCTCGGATCAAGACAGGGAAAGGCGAGGCGCTGTCAACTACTCTGCTGGGCACGGAGGGCAGCGCGGCGGCGATGGCACGGCGGCTGTCCAAGGCTCTGGAAAGGCCTGTGTATGTGTGCAGTGGTGTGGAATTCGATCGTTTCACAATGCCACTTGTAGAACGCGGACTCATTGCAGAAATCAAAAGTAGACCTGAGTGCTTCTAGTGATCATTAATAGCTATTTTAAATTATGAACATCAAGTGTGAGGAACTAAAAGTCTGGAATTTGTAAGATGGAATTATCGTTGAAGAAAACCTGGCTTTTGAATTTTTGAATTGACTTTTCTACTGCCATTTTAAATCTTTCTGCAGTCCTGGTGTAAGACATTAGAGGTTAAGGAACTCTGTTACTTTATTCATTAAATGAATCTTGTTTTCTTTTATGAGTGTTGTGCCTTTCTTTTTTAATTGTTAAGTTAGTATTCTGTAGCATACATACATTGTGTATTAAGCTCATTTCTTCAAACTTAACAATTATCTGTAGATAGAGAATTTGAAATACACAGTAAGTTGTACTATTTAGCCCCCTTAGCATGGCTTGTAACTCTTGATGTTTATAGTTGACATAGTTATCAATATAAGACAAAATAAATCAATGTTATAATGTTGACAAACATGTCATGTTTGCATTAAAATTTCAAGAGTGGTTAACAATGGTAAGAGGGATGCCATTAATAAAGACCAGCGGACACAATATAATAATATAAGAAAGATTGAATTTGTTTCCGATTTTTCTAAATCATTATAATATGAAAGTTCAGTCAACTTCTAAGATTAATATTGTGAAAATCATGTATGGTTACCACAAAATAGTTGTAATATCACATAATTGATTTTATGTGATTTGTCTGTTTTGCCTAAGTATTGATAACAGGTTAAGTGAGTGAAGATGAAGTACCAACTATCAGATTGATAGAATAATATTATATAATATATTTCTTAGCTGACTGCCTTGTAGGTCCCTGGTTTGATTCCCAAGTCTGGCATAGTGTTATTTGAGAACTTTCTGTTAGGATATTTTCAATAGCAGCTCAGAGTTAAAATCATGCTTGATAGATGGTGATAGGCTCATCGCCCATTCATGGGACCTAAACATTTAGGTGAAATGTGGGTGTTGTACACCACTGCCACACCCTTTTAGATAATATAATTGTGATGTTTTGTTATGTTATGTAAATTTTTAGCTATCGGAGACCATGCAATGCTAAATGATTAAAATGTAAGCCAAACATCAAAAACATTTAATTTCTTAAAATAATATATTAATAACAATACATAAATCATTCATTTCAGGATGCATAGGCCCATACCTTAATCGAAAAAAACATATTTTATAATGTGATGCGCTAGTAAATATAAATAATACTAAGTTAGTAGCATTTCACTTGCTTAATGCCTTTGTGCATTCCTGTGGTAGTTCCGGAAGCGACGGAAAACAACATCTCCAGCACCTCCTCCAGGTTCCTCCTCCCTCTAACAGGTTGGTACTCGCACCACGAACGTCGTAAAGTCACGTTCAAGAGTAAGTATTTTATTGCTCAATAGATGGCGTTTTTTTTTTTTTTTTTTTTTTTTTTAACCTATATTGTCCCATTGTTGGGCAAAGGTCTCCCCCAAAGACTTCCATTCTTCCCTCTCTTCAGCTTTATCCTGCCAATCTTCCAGAAAGGTGTCCAAGTCATCGCGCCAGCGTTTTCTCGGTCGGCCTCGGCGACGACACCGGTTCTCCGGCATCCATTGTGTCGCGATTCTTGACCACCTTTCTGGATGCATTCTGCAAACGTGCCCCGCCCAATCCCACTTGATGGCGTTACGTTTTCTTTATTTTATTCTTTATTATACGGTAAGTTTGTCAAATCTGCAGGAGAGTTTTCTCTGCTATTTGCAAACTCGACCATACAATACTGTCGTATGCAAAATTATTGTAAAAAATATTCTTATCGATACAAAAACTTAAAAATATTAAGATGTAGGTACCTATTACATACAATTTGCTTGGGACAGCGATTTTTTATTAAGAAGAGAATCGCCTAAGAAATAGACTGAAATTTTGCACCTTATTTCTTCATAATGACGTAAATGAGCACAAAGATAGTTTTTTTTTGAAAACGAAGTCAATGGGTATACTTACTGCTGTATGGCTTTACTGTCTCACTCTAAACCTGCCGTAAAGTGCTATCACTTGGTAGATGACACTGTGTTCCAGTTCGGTGTTAAGATCAGACCCTGAAATTACTGGCGCATGAAGCAAGTTAGAATATTATTATTTAGCGATGAAACTGCCATATTTTGCGGATTATGGTTGGTCATGGGCTTGGTAGTCCATCAGATGGTAGGTAAGACGCAACTATAGGTACATAGTTACTTACCATCATAATGGGCTACACGCTTGTTCGTTTCTTTCAAATACGCATCGAACAAGAAAGGAACTTAACATAACATCACATCACGCCTATATTACCTAGTAGGGTGTGGCAGAGGTGTACAACACCCACATTACACCTGTTATGTTTAGGTCCCATGGGAAAGGGGGTGAGCCTATCGCTCGTGAGCCTGACGGAAAGTTCACAAATAACACATCACCACCTCGCGGTGAAAGGCACATAGTATATTTTGATCTCGCCCGAGACTGTGGAATGGTTTTCTTCTTATCTTCGAGGACGTCAGCAGTCAGTTCGCATTGATGAGATTTCATCGAGTTGGTGTGACCTTGGCTCTGGTGTTCCTCAAGGCGGTATACTTTCTCCTCTTTTGTTTTCTTTATTTATCAACTTTATAACTATTGATCTTCATTGTACGTATCACTTGTATGCAGACGACTTGCAATTATATTCACATGCGCGTATTGACAATCTTTCGACGGCTATTGATGCAGTAAACCAAGATCTAACAGCAATAAAAGATTGGTCTGACAGATTCGGTTTGAGTGTGAATCCGACAAAATGCCAAGCCGTTATAATAGGTAGCACTCGTACAATAGACAAAATTAACAAAACGGTCACCAAACCAGTTGTCTTTAATGGTTGTGTCGTACCTTTCAGTACTAGTGTTAAGGATCTTGGTTTACACATAGACTCAATCCTTGATTGGCGTACCCAGATAGCAAATACTAGCCGAAAAGTAACTAATTGCCTGCGGACCCTTTACCGCCTGAAGAATTTCCTGCCAATCCAGACTAAGACAATGCTTGTGCAGACTTTGATTCTACCCATTATCGACTATGGTGATGTGTGCTATCTCGACTTCAATGCAGATCTGCTCAATAAGCTCGACCGACTTCTCAACAATTGCATTCGATTCATTTTCAATCTTCGTAAGTATGATCATATCTCGTCTTATCGTTCCCAGCTAAGATGGTTAGCTATTCGGCAGCGTCGCAATTTGCGTACGCTGACCACTCTGTACTCTATTCTAAATTCTCCAAATGCTCCAGCTTATTTAAAACCTCATTTTCAATATCTTTGCTCTGGTCATGCAAAAAATCTACGCTCTTCTAACAATCTTCTTCTTTTGTGTCCCTCTCACTCTTCAAGCTTAGTACATTCTTCCTTCTACATTCAGTCCATACTTCTTTGGAACTCACTCCCTCTCGAGATCAGGATGTCCACCACCCGGGATGCCTTCAAAGCCCGGGTTCGTCTGCTTTTACTTACCGAATCTTCTGCAGAGTCATTAAAATATTGATCTGTCATGTTTTATTTTTATTTATATAAAAGTATTTATATATTTATATATGCGTGTGCGTTACCCCAGCAAAATAATGTCGAAAATAGTAATTTTAATCTTACAGATTTTTAGTTGTCCATCTTCTGTAAATAACTTTTGAACGGTTAATTAATTTCATTTTTTATTGCACAACAAATTAAAACTAATTCTTAAAAGATCATGTAAGTACAAAAGATGATAAGAATCCGCTTGACCGTTTCAGAGATCCAGCAAAACCACAAACGTTACTCCAGCAGGATCTCGTATAACTTTGCAGCCGAAGAAAGAACAATTAAAAAATTATTTGCAACATTTAGGTACCTCGTTTAGACAACTAATTATATAGCTAATATTTATTTTAATATTCCCATTAAAAAGGAAAATGTCTGGCTGCGGTAACGTTACCCCAGCAGGAATAGTTTTTGTGAAATAACTAAAAAACTATAAGTGAACAAATTTAAAAATGTGCGCAACAATATTACAGAAGATGGACAACTAAAAATCTGTAAGATTAAAATTACTATTTTCGACATTATTTTGCTGGGGTAACGCACACCCTCAAGGCAGATTGAAATATTATTATACTTCTCAAGCCTGTGATTGAAGTTCCGGTTTAGCGTTAGAGATAAAACGCTTGTGATTTAAACGTATTTCAGAAGAGCTCTACGTCTACAGTCCTTTTTCGTGAGAGACTTGGTAGACTTAGAGCTATCACATAGGTGCTAGCTAACTTTGCCAAGGCTTTTTTGTTAACATAAAAATACAAAACAACCCGGACAAAACCAACCCGAGAATCGAAGATTGAGACAAATATTATGAGATAAATGTATCAACAATTTCCATACAAACTCAAAATTGTTAGAAAATACATATTTCTTAAATATCACATTTTCATTTACCCCATGCAAGTTTTATTTTTAAATTCGACCGGGTTTAATTCCTTGAGTACAAGTTTTACCTAAATTTAAGTAGTATGTATGCAGTTTTTGTTTCTACTAAAATCGATGCATGTTTCCTAAGAACAGATTTGTGTTAGTCTTATAATCACAGACTTCCCCATACTGACTGATATAAATGAGCCCTGTATATCCGAATTTGCGGGTTCACATTTTTAGGGTTCCGTTATACAAGGAACCAAGATATAGGCGTCGCAGCCGTTAGTACCTACTATAAAAGCTGAACTTTTGCATGAATATGTTTAACAGTACCAAAAAAGTGGTAAAATAAAATCATTTATTAACTTTTTTTTTTAAGTAGGTACTGTACCATGTACCTAGTTAGGTCTTTAAGTACGGGACATTAGGTAAAGTGAGAATAGTGCAAGACTGGCTGCGTCACAGGCGCGACGTGTCGCACACTCTTGAAGATGCCTAAAAGCCTAAAAGTATAGGCGAAACCGCGGTCGACTAAACGGACCAACATTACGTGAGTAACACCCGTATTTCATAATTTGAATAAAGTTACAAACTCACTTCAGTTTTAATAAAAATAAAGTGAGAATGATATTTTTTCTCTCGTCTACCCCATGGTGTAACATGTCGTTAGATAGGTATTCTAAACACACTGAGGATTTGCAAAGACAGTTGTTTACCTAATAAAGAGATCCGTTTGCAAAAGCAAAAATCAATTTTGCCGAATAAAACACGATTTTGCTTCAAGTTTTTCTCACGCTCGAAACAAAATCGTTAATTGCTCACTGTTTTCGAGCTGCTGAGGTGTGAAGTATGTGCAAGTGTGATACAAGATAAAAGTTATCTCGTATCACACTTAGGTACATGACATATTGCCGTGTTTTTGCGTCCCTCACTACGCTTAAGATTCAATAATAGAATCTTTCGTTTATTCAGGACTCAAAATTAGCAATCAACGTGGTTTACTATTTATAACTCTATATTAACAGCGAACGACGGACGGTAGGTATGTGAAGAGACATACAGGGTGAATGGGAGATAGCGGTATTTATTAAAAACACAGATTGACTGTGGTAATTTCCACTGGAAAAAATATCACGAAAAGGTTCTTTTCCCGTTTGCCGAACAAATTGAACATTGAGATCCATAATGGAAATCGGGATTATTATAATATTCGTTTGTTCAGATTTTTTTAATAGTTCAGTCAAAATAGTTGTGACTAGGTAGGTAGGTACCTACTGCAAATTTCCGTATCAACATAGATATTATTGTTAAATCTTATGATGGTCTATAAACCATTAATATGAAAGAGTAAGTAGTTTCTAATTAATAAAATCGTAATTTTATTATTTCCCTTACCCTTAGGTAGAAATTTAAAGATGGAAGCAGGGCGGGACCTGCTTCTATCAACAAATCAAATTTTGGAAAAGAACATGGATATTATCAACTTTTCGGCTAATCTTTGGCTAGGTAATTACATATTATTATGACGGTAAACGTAATAAAACTTATGCACAAAATATAATGATTCCCATCACAAACATAAATGTGAAATGGAGCCAAGGTAAATATAATGCATACAAAAGAATTGATATTCATATGGGTGCCAAATTCTATGCAAATAAATCCAAGCTGAAAGTTAGACTTGGCTAGTTTTTACATACAGATTAATGTTTGTCTTACCAACGTCAGATGTACTTACCTATACTGGTAGGTTGATAATATGCCTATTTTTTTTAGTAAATTTGATTTGTTGATACAAACTAGCCAATTCAATCATTTTGGCTTTATTTAGACAGAACTCCATATGGACATCTATTCTTTTCAGACGTACTACTGACCTTGGCCCTCATTTCACATTTGTGTTTTTGTTGGGATTATATCTACTAGGGATGTGCAGACTAGTCGTCCGTTCGAGCGCCAGCTAGTCGGCCAAACCCATAGTCTCTCTCTGATATCTACCTATCAAAATTATTACAACACTTGACAAAATATAAAAATAGAACCATCTCGGTATAAATATTCAAACATCCGTGAAAATTCTCTTCACTAAAGTTGTAATTCGTGCGTTTTTCTGTATACGAGCAGTATGTATTGAGTTAGTTCGTAGCTTTTCTTCTGTTGTGTTATTTATTGTAGAGTGGGAGGCGAGGGCGGGGTCTGCAAGGCGGCGCGTATGAAGTGGTGGTATTGGAGGAGGTACTAAGAGATATGGGGCGGGGCTCGTGCGCGGGAGTGAGCGAGCAGTGCCGCGCGCCACGCCGCGAATGCGACACCTCCGCAAGTGCCCGCGAGTCTGTTGTGCCGACGATACTCCTCGGCTTCTCGGTCGCAGTTCCCTAATGTCGAGAGTACCCGGTGTCGATGTGTGCGCTAGTGCTGTGACCGCGTGACCAAGGATTGCGACCTCTGTGCGTTGGAACCTTGTGTGATTAGTGATTGCAAAGTGTTCAAAGCGCCGGAACCTACCTGTTGTTGTTTTAGGTAGGATATGCTTTTTATTATGGTGTGATACATATAGGTAAATATTAGCTGGGGTATCTTTGTTTTATAGCCAGCAGTACGGTCACTATAGCTAATGTAAATTTTATTTATATCTATAAGGAACAAGAAAAAAATACAGAAAAAAAGTACATTGGTATATCAATGTTTAAAATATATTTATACCTAAACATAACTACATTACATATATCACAAGTTTAGGTCGGTACTAAGCTGTCAATATACGTTGAGCTTTTAGAAGGGTAGTAAACGCGACGGCAAAGCTATAAAAGCTGATGTGGATGCCGCATTGTTAAATAATTCCTACACAATAGCCTACCTCAGACCCATTAACATCCTTTATATAGTTAGCTGTATCTATACTTATCTTATTTAAGGACATATACATTACAGCCCACAGACTGGTACCTACACATGATCAAATTGTATAGCTGGCAATACTTTATTTTAGAACGACATGTAAGCTGGAAACAGTTGATTAGCATAAGCGTCCGCTGAAAACAGCGCTGTCAATAAATTTGCAATAAGCACTGAGATTGGGCATTTTGGCCACACAAATCACAACAGGTCAACATTTTTGTTAGCAAAAAATGTTTGGCGAACAAATTTAACATTGAGATTGTTCGATAATTTCGGAAACCGGTTTTTTTCCTTAATATTTTTTAACCGGTGCATATTATAAACAATGACCACGTATAGAATCAGGGTTTTCAGTAAATGCATAAATAACACTCGACTTGTTGATAATAAAAGTGCCTTAGTAAATATAGCTACTTTGAGTCAATACAAAAGTCAACTTTGAGTTTCTAAGCCTACAACACTAAAATGACGATAAGAACACTGGGTGCGACAAACAAACAAACTGGGTGATTGCGACATTGCGATATTTAATTTTATTAAAACCAGTTTCTAGGTGTAGTCAGTTTTCATTGCCAACGGTTACTTGACTTCATTTACCAAAAAATAAGCATTTTCTCCGATAACCAAAAAAAAAAAAAATTATATGAACTAACATTTATTATTAATTATAATATTTGTAGTTTTAATTAATGTCGGTATATCGTATACACCCGGTATGTAGGTATCAGGTTTTAGTGTTGTAATGAAAAATATCATGTGCATAAAATAAAATATCATACAACTAGCATAGAGTCAATTTAATAATCACAGGCACAGCAGCTGGGCAAGCATGCGAGCGCGAGATAGATTGTCACGTTTTGTCATGTTTCCCCAATTAAAAATATAACACAAACGTGATTAAATCGCGGTCGTATGCTTGATCTTAGTGATTTTCAGCTTCGGCCTCGTCTGTTGATAGAAAATGTAATATTAATAACTAGATCATTAAATTACTCAAGCTGCTATCGGTTCTTAGGTAAGTACTACCAGACCAATAGATTCATGACCCATTTGACAAAATGTTTCGTTTTTAATTCTCACATTTGATAGGAAAGGTTATTAAACTTGACATCTGCCACTATTTTAATATAAATTTGAAATTCGTTGTCAAGTGAATTAAAACTAATGTTTTGAAAATGTCTTCGCAAAATTAGTATTAAGTTGGATCTTAGATCTATTAGTTTAGTAGTGGGCAATGATAAGTGTTTCCAAAAGACTATTTCTAAACAAATAAAGAATCCAATTTGTAGCAGCCTGTCGCGGCAATTCGACATAAATGAAAGAAGGATTGTTGCAACAAACTTGGTTTATTACAAACTAACTTAAAATAACGTACAATGTTGTATATTCGTGAGCTCGAAGGAAGAGAAAATAAGAGAAAGAGGGTTCGATTGAAGATCGCAAGCTTTATATAATGAAATCTTGACAACCGTTTGACAGTTGTCAAGTATTTGTCAAAGTGACTTAGGAAACTGGCCCTTTGGCCTATTATGTTTAGGGAGCGTTGACACGGGCAATGTTAATGGCGTGATTGGCGCCAACATCCTCCCGGGCGTTGAAAACCAGGTTTCAACGTTGTTCTTCCTCTAGAGGCAGAGCGCATAGGCGATTGAGGGCCCTGCGCACTATGCCCTGTGATGTGGAGATGTCTGCCACCCTAGGCACACCATCAGGTCCAGGGAAGACCTTGGAGACGCGCCCCAACCGCCAGCAGAGAGGAGGCACGCTGTCCTCCTTTACGAGAACCAGGTCGTTGAGCTTCAAATCACGACACCTGGTGCGCCATTTTGTCCTCTGTTGCAGTTCAGCGATGTATTCTGCAGCCCATCGCTGCCAGAAGTGCTGCTTGACTTGCTGAAGACGCCTGTAGCGGTCGAGACTGTTGGTGCTACAGTCTTCGTAGCTCGGTGAAGGTAGCGTTGTTAGTTGCCTACCAATCAAAAAGTGAGCGGGGGTGAGGGACTGTAGGTCATTTGGTGACGGGCTGAGAGGACAGAGGGGTCGGCTATTAAGGATGGCCTCTATTTGTGCAAAAAGCGAAGAAAGTTCTTCGAACGTTAAATGCGAATTGCCAAGAATACGTTTTATATGGAATTTAGCCGACTTGACCCCGGCCTCTGCCAGCCCGTTGTACTGAGGAGCGTACACTGGAGAAAATTTAAATTCTATGCCTTGGCGTACTCCAAACTCACAAATAGAATCGCTATTGGATTTGAGAAAATTAGATATCTCTTTGGCTGCTGCAACAAAATTGCGGCCATTGTCACAATATATGGTTTGAGGTAGACCACGGCGTGCTATGAAACGCCTTAAAGTTAATATAAATGCATCCTTGGAAAGCTCACTAACAGCTTCCAAATGAATGCATTTGAAACGACAGCAAATGAAGACACACATGTAACATTTGGATATTTTACATCCTCGACCTTTGCGGTCGGCGATATAAAACGGTCCAGCAAAATCAGTTGCTACTGAATAGAAAGGGTAATTAATTTCAACTCTATCATTAGGTAAATCTCCCATCATATTTGTTAAGGTTTGGCCCTTAATACGACGACACCTAAAGCAGCTGCGAGCCACCTTTCTAGCTAAAATACGGCCCCCAATTGGCCAGTAGCGTTCTCTAACTGAAGCTAGTAGTTGCTGAGGACCAGCATGTAGCAGACGCTCATGTTCTGCCTGGAATATTAATTTAGTAAATATGTGATTAGATTTTAACAAAATTGGATGCCTCTTGTCATATGGATGGTTAGAGCTGTCAATGCGACCACCTACTCTTAACAATCCTACTGAGTCTATGAAAGGATTTAATGAAATTAAAGTAGATTTATTTGATAAGCCTTTTTTATTTGTTAAGTGATTTATTTCCTCAGAAAAAGATTCTTTCTGAGCTATTTTTGTGATAACTTCAAGTGAATAATTAAGTTCAGACACTTGTAGAGTACCTGTGTATTTATTTTTGGGGTTTTTACAGTTATGAATAAACCTAAAAACCATTGTGTAAACTCTATGCAATTTGATGAGTTTAGAAAATTTATCAAACTTTAAAATAATGGAGACCGAAGGTGTAACTTCCGCCGCCAAAACGGACACCGTTTTTAATTCAGGGATATCCTCTAGATCTGACTTAGTCAGAGGCCAGCACTCCTCCAACAACTTAAGATATGGAGGCCCATGCCACCATAGCGAGTGCTGATCAGCTGATGTATCTTGCAAACTAACACCTCGTGAAGCGAGATCTGCAGGGTTTTGAGATGTGGGCACATAACGCCATGAATTACTGTTTGTGAGCTCATGGATAGAGGCAACTCTATTGGCCACAAACGTTTTAAGTTTCTTAGACGTGCGAATCCAACTCAAAACTACCTGGGAGTCGGTCCAGTAGAATGACCTATTGATATTACAGCGTAGAGCCTTACTCACCGCAGAGCTCAATTGAGCCCCTAAAAGAGAGGCACACAGTTCTAAGCGTGGGATACTAGTAGCTTTTAAAGGAGATACTCGCGACTTGGCACACAGCAAGTGCACTTCAGATGCACCTGTTGCGTCTATGGACTTTAGAAATATACAAGAAGCATATGCTTGCTGTGAAGCATCACTAAAACAATGTAACTCTATAAATTTTGCATTATTTGTAAGAGTTAACCTAGGTATCTTTAAATTTAAAAGTTTAGGCATGTTACTAGCAAAACTTAGCCATTGAGATTTAATGTTATCAGGAACTGGTTGATCCCATCCATTAACTGATGGATGAGTCCATAAGGATTGAAGCAAAATCTTTAGTCTAATTATATAAATTGATAATAACCCTAAGGGATCAAACACTTGAGAAATTGACGATAATATGGATCGTTTAGTTATTTTAGACTCACTAGGAGTTTTGATTATGAAATTTAATTGATCTGAGTCAGGTGACCAGCCTATGCCTAATGTGCTAGTTGCATTACTAATGACTAAATTATCTAACTCAGGCTTTATTTCATCGATTGAAAAAAGATTTGGAATGTTAGACCTATATTTCCGTAGGTTAAAACAGCCTTTAGCCAGCTGATCGGCAACCGAACGTTGAATGTAGCGTAATTCTGATTCTGATTCACTACCACTAAGAAAATCATCACAATACATATCTTTTTGAATAATATTTTTAATTTTGGGATCACTACATTCCTCGCCCAATTGCCAGATGCACCTAGTGCTTAGAAAACTTGAACTAGAGAGCCCGTAGGTCACAGTGTTCAGTCGTAGAGATCTGAGAGGCTCACTTTCATTGTCACGCCACAATATTAATTGTAGGTCGCGGTCAGCCTCTCTGACTTCCACCTGGCGGTACATTTTCTCAATGTCGCCTGTAATGACATATTTGTACTGACGAAATCGAATTAATAAATTAAATAGTGATTCCTGAATAGTTGGACCTACCATTAGAAGGTCATTTATGGATAGCCCCGATGAGGTACGGCTGCTACCATCAAATACTACGCGTATGCGAGTAGACTCGCTGTGCTCTCGCATCACAGGATGATGAGGCAGAAAAAATGAATTAATAGGCCTTTCAGAAGGAGATTCTGAAAGGTGACCGAGTTCAGCATACTCGTGTATGAAATTAGTGTAAGCTATCTTAAGCTCTGGCTGTTTTTTAAAGCGTGCTTCTAGAGACAAGAACCTTTTCTTGGCTGACCGGTATGAATCACCTAAGCAATTGCGAGAGTCACGAAGAGGTAGTCCTACACAAAAACGACCATTATCTAGGCGGATAGTGTTGGTGAGGAAGTGTTTCTCACACAACTGTTCCTCCCTTGTAAAGGGTGAAGTAGGTGGGACATTTTCTAATTCCCAGAATTGAGTTACCTGGTGCTCAAGGGTGGATAATTGATCTTCCTTTAAAGCAACATGACAGGCATTTATGGATTTACATTTATTAGGAAATGTAGTTTGTGGGTTGATGGGAATCGAACCCGCCACTAACCATCCGAGTTTAGAGCCGCGAAGCACAAGGGAGTTACTTCCTAAGGAGCGCTGCTCTGAGCCAATGAGGTCCCAGAACAAATCAGCACCTATTAGCATATCAATAGGGGATGGTTCATGGAAATTAGGATCCGCTAGATCAAATCTAGACAGATTTGCAAATGTGGAATCAAATGCTAACCGTGGTAGATCATCTGATATTATAGGTAAAACTAGGCAAAACATATCTACATTATATGTTTTATTGTTAGATTGCAAATTTATCATGCAACGCTTAGTTTTGTATTTGATTTGATTGCTTCCAATGGCAAAAATATTGACATTAGATGGTTCACAAGACACATCTAGTTGGGTTTTAACAGATTCAGTTATGAATGAACATTGACTGCCACAGTCAAGTAAAGCTCTAACGTTTATAGTTTTGTTAGTTAAACAATTAGAAAGTTGAACTCTAGCTGTACATAATAAGACTTGAGAACTATGAGACAAAGCAGCAGATAAAACAACAGTTTCAGAATTACTGTTAGGCGTTATAGCATCATGTAATAAACTATTATGTCTTTGCTTGCATACACGGCAGTGACCTGTAAGTCGGCATTGATCCACAACATGACCCTTTCGCAGGCAATTTTCGCACAATTGCTGAGAAGTTACGAAGAGCTTTCGCTCCTCAGGAAGCTTCGCCTTGAACTTCGCACACTCATACAAACGGTGTGACTCCTTGCAAAAAACACATTTAAATTTTACCTTCCTACTATTAGGGGCGGAGTCATCCTTAGCTGTTGCTACTAATGCTCTTGTATGAAACTTGTTAGGAGGATTACTGGCCACTGGCTTTGGCTTGTCTAATCTTTTAAGTTCGACAGACTCAGATATCTTTGACCGAGACTTGAGAAAATCAAATAATTCCTTTAAAGTAGGGACATCGGATAAAGTTATCTTATGTTCTTCCCACTTGTAGCTAGACCTATTTTCTAATTTAGAGGTTATCATTAGAACAAGTGGGGCATCCCATTGCTCAGTGGGTAAACCTAATGTATGAAGAGCCCTTAAGTTTTTAGTTACATGATCTATAACAAATAGAAAAGACTTAGAGTTTTCTTTGATAGGTTCAAAGTTAAATAAAGATTTTAAGTGATTATCTATAAGTTTGCGCTTATCATCATAGCGAGAACAGAGAAGTTCCCATGCTGTAAGGTAATTCTCATCAGTTGCATCTAAATTGCTAAGTACATTTGCAGCTTCACCTTCCAAATATGAATTTAAATAGTAAAATTTGTGAATATTTTGTATTTTGCTATTGCTATGTATAAGAGAGCTAAAAGTTTCTTTGAAAAGCAACCATTTTGAACATGAACCATCATACTTATTTATTTGAATTGTGGGCAGCTTAAAACCCAAACTATTAGGACTAATATGGCTACAGCATGAGTGTACAGATGATTCATCAGACTTAGTGCTAGTGTTAAGCTCTGATGGAGAGAATTTAATTATTAAACGTTTAGCTAATGTAATATAATGATCAAAATCTTGTTCACAAGCCTCACGGATATCCAACTCATCCTCCATAGATGGAGATAGCAATTCTATCCGTGAATTTAAGCCGTCAAATTCTTTAAATAAATTTTCAATTCTGGACAACCTCAATTCCAACTTATTGATTTCCAACTCGGATACAGTTTCTAATTTAATTAACACATCCATGTGGTTTTTAAATTTGGTTAAACGGCCTTTAATGTTGCTGCGCTTAACACACAAATCTTTGTAACTATTTTCCTCTGAGCTGGAAGTCATTGTGGGTAGATGAAATTAACCAGAAAGAATATTCTAGAATTTAAAAGAATAAATAATTCAATGTACGAACGATACGCTCCTTAGTCCAACGGCAGTGCTGGCAGTAGGCAGGCAGGCAGTGATCAGCGAAGCGTGCAGTCTTAAGCAAGCAGATGGTGGGTGAACGTCTCGTACCAGGCGGCAACTGGAATTAATATTTGTAGGCGCTAAATATATTGCTTATGTAGCAAATTAAAGCGGATTGTATCAGCACAAGGCTTGTGAAATGTTAGTTTTGTAATGGGAAGGTTGAATTCCAATTAAAAAAGTGATACTATGCAGATAGCACACTAAAATTGTTATATTTTAATATAAATTGCTTATAGTCTGATGCAGAATTATGTTAAATTGGATGACATGGCAAAATTTGAAAATAAAGTATGATGATGTGGCTAATTATTTAGCCATAATTTAAGAAAATATTGAATTTAAATTGTTGAAAATTACTGAATCTACAATGAAATTAGCTAATTGCACAAAATTGAGTAGGAAATATGAAGGAATAAGAAAATGGAACGAGCTCACATGTGGTAGGTGCAATCAGGCATGCTTGAGGCACACAAAATTAGCGTGCACCCGCTTTAGGCGCCTGATGCGTTGGAGTTGGTGGATGCGCAGCCACGTGGCGCATGCGCGTGGCTAGGGGCCACAAAATGGCTGCGGGCACGGCGGCGATGTCACGGGGATGGCGTGCAGGCGGAATGCCACACGTTGGCCGCAGGTACTGATGGCTTCGCCGGGACGGCAAGCTAGCAGCCTTCAGCTTGATCCTTGACCTGGGTGACTTGTAGGCAGCACGCTGGATCTCCTCACCGCTGTCGCCGTGGCACATCCACAGAAGAACCGCGTTGTATAGCGAGGTCCTCGTCCACGGTCGCCAATTTATGTCGCGGCAATTCGACATAAATGAAAGAAGGATTGTTGCAACAAACTTGGTTTATTACAAACTAACTTAAAATAACGTACAATGTTGTATATTCGTGAGCTCGAAGGAAGAGAAAATAAGAGAAAGAGGGTTCGATTGAAGATCGCAAGCTTTATATAATGAAATCTTGACAACCGTTTGACAGTTGTCAAGTATTTGTCAAAGTGACTTAGGAAACTGGCCCTTTGGCCTATTATGTTTAGGGAGCGTTGACACGGGCAATGTTAATGGCGTGATTGGCGCCAACACAGCCTTAACGCAGTAGGTAGTATTTTAAACACATTCGCTCTCTATTTGCCGGCAAGTTAATGGTTAAGCTCTGCTCTTCCTAATATATCATTGTAATATATTATTATAATAGATTATTACAACATGTTATTATAGCTGCCAATAATAAACAAATACCAACAAAATACACTAAATCAGGCAGGTTTGTGATGTATGTCTGAATGTGTGCTACTCTTATCGCAAAAACTATTGGATGGAATTTGGTGAAATTTAGCTTGCTTGCACCTTATAGCTATGTGTGCTTATATGTTTTTTAACTTTCGCGATTTGAAAACTATTTTCAAAAATTAGACAACGGGTCTAAATGGCGTAATTAATATCAGTCGCCTCGTGACCACGAATGATGCAAGTCATTTCGAAACGTCGAGCATAGGTATTTATTTACCTTTATAATAATTAAGCTATTTAGACCCGTTGTCTAATTTTTTAAATATGTGTGCCTAGATAAACAAAAATAGCCTGTATGATTGAAATAATCACAATTCTATTAATAAGTTCCAATCTGAACATAACATCACGCCTATATTACCCAGAAATGTATGGCAGAGGTCCCATGGGATAGTAGGTGAGCCTATCGGCATCCACCAAACACATTTCCAACTCCGTGCTGCTATTAAGAATTTCCTGACGGAAAGTTCACAAATAACACTTTTCCCGACCCGGAATTCGAACGCGGGACCTCGCGATGATAGGGCATACGCTAACAGCTAAACCATCGAGGCAGTGACGATTGCGAAACAGGCCATAAGTGAAATGTAGGTAAACCTTTCTTAACTTAGCCCCTTCATGCAGCGCCGAGCCATCGCGTGCCGATGTGACCTGCGATTTGCGGCATTTGTGCCATTATTACGACATCATTATACCAACGGACTTCCGAGGATACAAGTATAAATAGAGCTAGTTATAGTAGTCTAATTACAGTATGTAACTATATATTACTTACTAGCCTTCACCAGCATGAAACATTGTAGCCTGAAAACTCCATTTTCTTAAAACAAGAACTCTTTTTCTTGAAATATGTAAACGTATAACTAAAATTTAATAATACTATATAATACTAGCCGAATTTAAAATTATGTAGTTTATTTATAGGCATTAGTACTATGCTCTGGTTTCATGAAAGGGCTCTGAAATTATTGGCACAAGTACATATATTAGTATTAATTGTCCTTAGATGTAGAATCGAGCGAGACGCATGGTGCCATCTTTCATGGATCTTCATGGCCTGTAGTGAAGTTACTACTCTCGCAAATTAGTAATTAGATTCCCATAACCAATTATCGGGAGCAGTAAGAATGGGATGAAGCCTTGTGACAATTAACTTGAATTGTATGACAGTTCACTGCGACAAGGTTCCGCCAAACAGTGTTATGCTGCTGCATGGCTCTTATTGATTACAACAAGGTTCTACCCAATTACCAATTATACGATTTTATCATCAGCTGACCGACAAAGTTATTTGCTAAAATTTGTCGTCATGAAAAATAGGTCTCAGCGCACCAGCAGCGCGTACATGCGCCGCAGGTCTTTGCGGCGCTGCGGACAAACCATTCAATCAAATGACAAATTAAACATTACTAAACATTGGTTTTAGAGAAGTTTTTATAAATAAATGTGAATTAATTCGTTTACTAATTTTATCATTGGTGATGATAAATCATATTGTATCGGTTCAATGACCGATTAAGATAAAATCCGGTTTAAAAATAAATTAATTATAATATCGTTTCATGTTTACGCATATGTTACACTTGTTTTACGATTTTCGTCTTAATTTTAGAGATCCGTCCCAAAAGGGGAAAAACGGAACCCTATTACTAAGGTTTCGCTGTCCGTCCGTCTGTTCAGGGGTCACAAGACTGTATCTCATGAACCATGATAGCTAGTTAAAATTCACAGATAATGTTTAACTGTTTCTGCTTTAACAACAAATACTAAAAACCAAATAAAATAAATATTTTAGGGTCTTGCTTTGTATGGATTGATGACGATTTTTTGCTCGTTTTTGCTCGATATTGATAACGGTAACAGGTGAGTAGACGCTCGAAATATTCAAAGAATTTTTATTTATATATTTACTTTCAAAATAAATAGTGAAATCAAAATAGAATAAACATATATTATATAAGGAGGTCGCCCATACGACAGACAATATTATAACGGTACGGCACCCTTCGTACGCGTGTCCGACTCGCACTTGGCAGGTTTTTAATTTTACGTTGTCTGCGTAGGCTTGTCGAATGTCAAGCTTTTATATAGATACACAAGAATCACGCAACGTAGCAAGTTTGAACCATTGTACAATATTGTTTCCTACTAGAATAAGTTATACTAATATAATAGATAGATAAAGTTACATAATATACATAAATTTATAATACGTACCTATACAATAAAAATACGTGTGCAGCTATTTTTTTTTGCAGTTTGAATGCATGTACAGTGACTAATTTAAAACGAAACATTACATTTTCAAATTGGTCATAAATCAATTAGTGTGATAGTACGTTCAGGTTATTATTATTAGTTTTATTAGGATTTCAGAATGCTTGTAACACTTGCACGCAAAATGAAGCAAGTAGCCTAGATTTTTATCAAGGTCACTGGCATAGCTGCGGGTGGAAGGTAGGCTAAACTAATATAATAAAAAGAAAACCTAGATGTTTTGTTTATTTCTTTGTTTGATTAAACTCAAATACTTTATACTATAGCTACCACGTTTTCTTCTAAAAACATTATCGTCTTCAAATATACCTTATTGAGCTCTAGTTTTTTAATCACAATGTTTTTATTTGTATGTGTTCTTGTTATATTAAAAAAAAACTTATAAAGTAGGTAAGTTTAATTATCTTGGAATATTGCAATGAACCTGACTGTTAATTAATCAACCGCGAGTTTTATCAACAAACAACATTGTACTTATTCTTAAAAAATACTTTGCATATAACTTACATAATATTTTTTTGTCGAAAAACATACTAACGTAAAATAAATGAGACAGTAGTTTTTATGTATGGTTCTCGAAATTACATTTAAAAAAAAAAAAAAACTTGGACCTTATTATGTGTCCAAAACATCATTGCGTAATAAAAAAATATTGTATATGGACTATGTACTATTAAAAATATTACAAATTTAATCAAGATCTAGTCAGTTGTTGTGTAAAAGCGTAACAAAAAACCACTAACTAATATTCATATAAACTCTTCCTTAATACTTTTTTTGTGAAAACATTTTAAATATTAAAATAGTGATAAGTGTCAAGTTTAACAAAATAATAGTTGCTTTAACGAAAGTGACAATTTCAAACGAAACATGTCTTTTATAAAATGGGTCATTAATTTATTAGTCTGATAGTACAATTTATAAACGGGTCAATTTCAACAAGCGATTTTTTTTTGTCATTTCGGTGGACTTTTTTAATTTCAATGCTATCTACATATATATTTTAAGTGAGAAATGAAACTTTAGCCTATTTTATAACATTGTATGTGAGTGGACATCAAATATCATCAAAACTTACATAAATATTTAAGGATGAATTTTTTTGAGTCCACTGAAATGAAAAGTGTCTACCGAAATGATAAAAAAATAACCACTGAAATGATAAACTGTGCACCGTTTCTTACTGTGTGATAAAAAATTTAAAAGAATATGAACACTACTCAAGCAAATCAGTACTTACGGCGAAATTAAATACACAATTTTGAAACAAATTAAAGAAATCTAGCTCGAGTTTTAACAGCCACCGAAATGATCCTACTTTTGTCCCCACATCACTGAAATGATAAACTTACTTTTGTGGCGGGAAACCGCAAGACGTTGGGACTGGTGCGATCGCGCCTAGAACTTGAGCTGGCCTGATCCGAAGTGAGGAAAGGTAAGAAAGGCATAACAACGCAATGTTGACGTGGATATTCTACTAAAACTTACTGTCCTCTGAAATGATAACTTTTTTCCGGACAAAAGTTGACTGCCTGTCAAATCCATGAGAAAAAGATAAACAAACAAAAATGGTTTTATTTGATCGAATATATTATAATTTAATGATAAAACAACCGATTTAAATCTATATTATGCATATATTTGCAGTATTTTATGAGCGGAATTGGGTTCGGGACAGGCCACCGTGATGATAAAATGACACTTTGTAATTTTTTTTTTTTGGTATATTATTGGGTAGAAATCAATGTTTTTTTTTGCCAAGGTAGAAAAGTACTTACTTTTTGAAGAAAAAATATATTTAATAAATAATCAGCACATTGCACTACCATTCTCACGTTTGCCGTGTGTTTTTTATGCTTGTGCAATTCACCCAAACATTGATTAATAATAGACAGCCGTTGTAGATGAATTAGGAAAGCTCATTATAGACATGAATATTGAAAAGACAATAATTCATGGTCAATAATTATGTAAACTAGTTGCTATTACCTACTCAGAAGTCGTTTCTGAATTTTATGATAGGCGCACACTAAATATTGATTGATAAATATTTAGATAGGAGCCAGTTTCACCAGTTTCTAAAACCCCATTATAGGCCTTACTATTCGGAACTTACCATTTCATTAGGTCTGAAACTTCATATCAGTAGCTGGTAGGATCCCTTTATCTCCAAGGTATCTTTATCGATATTTTCTCTAAGCTAAGATAGCATCGAGTAAAAGTTATAATTATAAGGATGGAGAGCTTTTGTGACAAAACTCAAGAGTGCAAGCCATGAGGAAGTACTTTCCTGTGACTTTTATCCTGCCGCCATACCCAGAGTATCTAGAGCTAGCGTTTCTTTGTGCCAGTTCGAAAGTGAGATAAGGCTCTGTGGCTCTGTGTCCTATGCACGGCTTGCCCTCTTGACATTTAGATTCGTAACATCAGTGATCGATGATTTGGTGATTGTTACCATCATATTTTTTTTTATAAAAATCGGAGCACTTAAAAAAAAAAAGTAATGCATGATCTGACATTTAAGATAAAAAAAAGCATATAGACGTCGACCTCCTCCGTTGTTTTTCGTCGGTTATAAATAGTTCAATCACGGCATTAAAAATTAGATACCGTGTGATAATTATACTATTTTCTAGGAATTGAAAAGTAACGATAATTCTTCGAACCCAAGTTCAAGTTCGTGTTGAAATATACCGGCTTTTTTATATAATTTTGTTCGAATTATTCATTGCTATACCTATAATTACTACATTGCCACAACTTTTATTCAAATTAACATATTTATTTGTATGATTTTATTACAGTCGTTATTTTACGGCTCATTAGAAAGGTGATTATTGATATTAAATATATATAATATATAATAATAATGTAGATATCTTTATTTCAGACTAGGTATCCATAAGTGTTAGTAACACAAAAACAACTTAGGAACTATTTTAGTAATATATTTGTATCTGTACAAATATATTTTAAATTAATTCGACTTAATATGAAGTCGAAATTTAAAATACACAAAACTCTATTTATAATTTTAGATGTAATGTTTGTTTATATTCTCATTGTTTATTCACTGCCTCCTAGGTCTAGTGGTTAGCGTATGCGCCTCTCACCGCGAGGTCTCGGGTTCGATTTCCGGCTCAGGCAAAGTTTTTATAAGAATTTCCTGACAGGAAATTTACAATTGCAATACGGAGTTGGAATTGTGCCCAGCTCACCCTCTATCCCATGAGACCTAAACATAATAGGTGGAATGTGGGTGTTGTACACCTCTGCCACACCCTTCTGGGTATTATAGGCGTGATGTTATGTTATGTTTATTCAAAATATTATATATATTATACCATTCATTGCAGAAATAGGTTCCATAAATAATATAGGTATGATACTTTAATCTATTTCTTAACTAACGCGGGCACATAATACTTCTAGATACATAATATAATTGTAGTAGACCATTCTGTAATAGTACATTGTACAACAAGGGATGAAAGTAGTTGATTTCATTGAGGGTGTAGTTTGAGGCCCGAAGCGTAGCTGAGGGCCTTAATACACCCGAAAGAAATCAAACTTTCGCCCGAGTTATACATAGTGCTTTATACTACACCTACAAGGAAAATAAAAAGATTGTGCATTTTTCTCACTTCTCCATTGCAGAAAATCTGCATACGCTTTATTATATCTGATCCTTGACTTTTGTGGTAAGAGGTCCTCAATCACTGCTTGAGCAGTTACTTTCAATTCCTCCGGAGTCAATAAATCGTCAGGATCACTATCACTCGACATATTAAGTTCTTGCAACAAATTGTTTATTCAAAAGTTTTAAAATGATGAGGAATTTGGAGCGAAATGCAAAAATTTTCACAATTTCTTCTTTCATACGCGCATAGAGACACGGGTAACAATCGCATGCAGCTGATGCAGCCAGCTACACTTTATGAAGTTGATTTGTGAAAAAACGTTTGTAATTATTTTGTAACAGATAGTAATAGTGATTTTAGTGGTTTATTTATGGAGTTATTATATAATTAAGTTACATTAATTTATTTATTTTTATAAAAGTAGTTATTTTATTCTTTTAATATTCTTTTTTATTTATGGTTTACCAAAAAGTACAGAAAACAAAATGAAAAAAAAAAGAAATTTAAAAAAACGTTCATTACTCCCATGGGAGTAATGAATTTAGGAGTAATATTTCAGACCTCTAACATACATTACATGTTGCTTTTCAGAACTCGTCTGAAAAGACTAACTTTCTTTGATAGATATTCTCCGTATTAGATACTGCAAAGAGGTACTTTCTACGTAGGTGTAGTATAAAAACTTTGGTTTTTAGGGTTCAGTACCAAAAGGATTAAAACAGAATCTTATTACTAAGATTACGCTGACCGTCCGTCCGTCTGAACAGGTATCTAATGAACCGTGAAAGCTAGATAGTTGAAATTTTCACAGATAGTGTATAACTGTTGCCGCTATACAACAAATACTTAAAACCGAATAAAATAAATATTTGAGGGGAGTTCCTATACAACAAACGTATTGTTTTGCTTTGTTTTGTTGGATATTAATAACGGCAACAGGTACACGCTTAAAATATTTACAGATCTTTTAGTTATATTTAATTTCGAATAAAAAAATATATTATTGATGTGCCCGGGCGGTAGTAGTACCATTTACTATTAGGTGAATAACCGTTCGCTACATACGACGAATAAAAAAATACAAGTAAATGATTGTGTTTATTTATCAAGGAAAATATACATGATATTGATATACACCAACAGATCATAGCGATGTTAATTTAATTTCTAGATTATACTCGCCATTACATAATTGTCTCGTGGCGACAGTAATTGTAGTTGATTATATAGTCTGAGAAGTTATCGTCAAAGAAGAATTTTGCAGATATTTAGAAACTATGCAGTACTAATGAACTTCACTTAAGCTTTTTATCTAGTTAGTAATCAAAATAATGTAAACCAGTAAATGATCTGAATTTTACCTTATTTAATGCAACACATATAATTATTATGTGCTTCGAGAGTACTCTATGATATAAATTATATTGAGACAGATGGGAACATTGGGATGATAAAGCTACTGGTGTCCCACAGGGTTCTTATTTGGGTCCATTTATGGAAAATATATATATCAATCACCGTATTAATTTGTGATTTCTTTAAATTCATATTTTGATTTGAGTTCCATAAGTATTTTCATGGGCTGTAAACATAAGTGGTAGACACATTATGGACCATGTCGTATTTGCGTGAATACATAGGTGTAAAATATATTTTAATGTAAATAGGCTCTACCATAGTAGAAGCTATCAAGTGAATCATGATGATCAGAATATGGTAGTAGACGTAGTATTCTCGTCCTATTTGAGTAAGGCGTCCATATAACAATACTTTTTAGTCATATGACTTAGTAGGTAGGTAGGCTAGCTATTCCTAAAGGATTCACTCTTAAGTATGACTTGCTCTAGCTTATTATCGCTACGAGAAAATTACTTTGCAGCTACCGACCACTAAACTAAATAGCGGTGTAGTATTTACTTCTTCACATTATACATGGATTGTTTTTTTTGTGGCAGGTGTGAGCGTTTTCCACCGCGGGCGCGGAGGCGGACGCGGAGGCGGGGTGCGGGCGGCGGCGGCGGCATGGGGCGCGCGCGCGGCCGGCCGGTATGGCGGTGAGCTGCCCCGAGGTGATGTACGGCGCCTACTACCCCTATCTGTACGCGGGGCGCGGGGCCGCGCGCTCGTTCCACCACGCGCCACACTTCCAGTATGACCGGGTAGGTAAACCACTATATACTAATCCCAACAACCATCCAACCTTGTCCATGGCCATAGCCACGTTTGAGTGCTATCCACCCCCCCGAAATATTTCTGATAGTTTGCAGAATTCATACATCTTACTCACCACTAAGAGTAATAATACTCTTTCCGAAATGCCATGACACACATATACTCCAAATGAACTTGCCTCTCTTTGGGAAAGTCTATGGGTAAGCCGATAGTGCCTTTTGGATGGTTAAAATAATTGTAAAATACATAATCAGTTGCCCATCTCCGTTTTAGCCGATTGGTTACCGCGTTTACATATTTTTAGAGCCTATACCAGCTTCTTTATCTGCTACACCCACAATCCTTTTTTTTTAAATGAATAATTCTTATAATTGATTATAGTAAAAAATAACTTTATAGAAGTAACAATTTTTCGACGCTTGCTTGCGGTGGTATGACTTTCGCCAAGTTGTAAGCGTATTTGTAACTACCAAAATCTTACCATAATCAGTGGCGTAAACCTGTTTAGCTTTCTGTCCCATAGCTTCATATTTTGCAGTGCCAATGGACTTGAGATTCACTCTACCCATTCTTTAGATGCCTCGAGCATTGATACAACATGCGGCTATCCGTGCCTTCTAATTACCGTTTTGTAATGAATGTTATCAATGTGCATTTGATATTTTTCTACGTTTTTTTTTCAATTCTTTCACTACACATGTCTTAATTTACTACTCTTCATTTTGTATCAATATATTTATTATGTCAGAAGGATCTACCAGACGTAATAGAAGGTGAGCCTATCTCAACTTTGTATAAAATAATGTATAACTGTTGTTTATTCAAATTAATAAAATAAATTTTCATGTTTTTACCCTAATATATTTAAGCTACGCCCTTTTGGTTACTGTTGTAAATCATGCACTTAATTAATTTAAATGATATGGGAAGTATGATAACTCATAGTCAATAATAACCATAAAGTGTTATTTTTAAAGTCTGATTCAATCCTGGGCAGTCATTAATTGTACTATAAATAATGTGGTACATTACCACAGGGGCTTTGGGGGTAAAATAATTTTGTCGTTGATATGCATCAAGAACTCTTAATATTTATCATAGAGCTCAACTAACAAGTTATAATTGGAGTATGCAGTTTATTTAACCCAATGCCATTGTTTTTTAAATCATTTTTACTAATTTAACTTCTGGTCGTCTCAAACAGCCATTATTATTTTTTTAACAGCCATAGTCCGTTTTAGTGTTTAGAGTTTTGTCAAAATAGTTATTTGTGCAACAATATAGCAAAGTACGTATTTGCTTCGGGTGCTAAGTTTGAGTTCCGAATAAGCGAAAGATTCTGTAGTAGAGTCACTAGCGTAGCGAGTGATTCTAAGTAACAATTTTGAGCGTAGTAAGGGACGTAAAGCACGAGATGTAAATAACTTTGTCTGTCTGTCTGTCTGAAGGATAGGTTTCGACCCTATGGTCGAAACCGTTTGTGATGGAAAGCTGAAATTTTGTATGGATATGAAACCCGAATGTAATGATCGAATTATTTTCTACCTCTTTCTTTTTACTACCGAAGTGAAAAAACACAGAAATAATAGAATCAACGTATTTTACATTTTCGCTAAGCTTCTGTTAGACCTCTTCCACGCTGAAATAACACTAATGACTGTTAAATTTCGAAGAAATTTTTCCGTCACGCTTGAAGCAAAACACAGTTTTGCACACAACAAAGAATTCGAGCAGCTAAGGTGAAAATGTTATTTAACCGACAAAATACAGATCAAGGTATACATTTTTTTATTAATTATGCAGATTATATTGATTGTTGGACTGTAATAATGTTTCTGTGTTCATGGACTAGTCTGAGATGACAAAAGCGATCTACGCAATAACATTGAAGATTGATTAAAGATGCGGGTGGAATAAAACTTAGAAATAACAAGTAATAGATCTTTACCTATAGCTATCTACGAAGGTTCTTCGCCGCGGAGATAAAAAACGTTCTTGCCTCGACAGTAATAGGTATCTGGTTAATCGTTTCTCATAAATTACCTAGTTAGTACGTCGCCGGTGATCGACGAGATAAACCCGCGGACACAACTGATGTACAACCAGACATAGTATATGTTACGAAACATACGGAGATTATAGGAGCATTGGTTACAAATCATGATGCATTATCAAATTAATTTAGATTGTGGACGATATGCTCTGACATATTTATACATATAACACGCCTTAACGATCTGTAATTTTAAGATTTTTATTGGAATATAATTTTTAGTAGTAAATCGTAGTGACTTCGCATAAATAGCTTGGATGTTTATTTTGTGGTAGTATTTGCAGCCTTAATGTAGCTTAAACAATCTTTCTTTGCATTGTGTGCGTTGTTATTGACAGAAATATCAGTTTTTGCGTTCTCTTCCATTTGATGTACAAGTGATTGATTTCTTTGTACGTGATTAGAGTCTTGAATGTGCTTCATCTGTTTCTCCACATCACTGTTTTGTTTGTTCGCAACTACTACGAGTATTAGCTCAGTTTACTGTGCTTTTTTAATATAATACAATAGCACAGTGCACGCATATTATGACGTTCATTAGTTTCGCTTCTCACAGTTTTTGTGTTGGGTGTGAACTATTCCGATCCGATCATCTCGAGACACTCCGGAGTTTTATGCAGTTGCATTCACGGGAGCGGTTCATAGAGGTTCTTTTTGCGAGTGTGCGTGCGCCGAGTGCGTATGCGCACCGGTTGGACCGGACCATATGTCACAGCGCAAAAACTGCGAGCGCACTCGCAATGAGCTACTTGCTCGATGTGGCAATTCCTCAACGGTCAATTTCATGGCTACAATACTACTGGTTTCTGTTAAAACCTCTATTGAAAGTTAGTTAGTTAAGCTTCGGTTATGATTTGCAAATTTATATTTGGTAACATGTTTAATTTTTAGACAACGTACACAAGTAACTCAATAGGTTGATCATCATGTTCTTCCTGTTGTTTAAACGGTTTTAGTTTGCTTGATTTTTTGTCAAGCAAAATAAAACCGGTGTTTGGTATTTTTCCCTATTTTATTTGTATTCACTGAGTCCCTCTTTTTTTCTTGCGTGTCATCCCTTCTCATTAAAGGAATTTTCCTTCAGTTCACTCATTTCTGAATTGGCATTATGTTTATCATAAAAATAAATTATTTCGACTCCACGTTAATTCTGTCCTAGTTCCGCGGCATAAAGTGCACTACAAACAAAAAGCGAATGCAAATACTACGATACAAACATACAGACATTAGCATGTAGTTACGGGTGCGCATCTACAAGATCTCGGATTTGCATCGCAGGACGACCGCCTTGCCGCTTGCCGCCGAGGCGCAAGGCATGCGCTGCCGACCGCGTAGAGTGTAGAGTAAATAGAAACTAAAGCAACCGTGTGTAGACAGCTACATATCAACCTATACATTTCCAGTCAAAGATGATCTTGCGTTCCCAGCTTCCCGTGCAATGCGAGACCAGCTTATACTAGCAATGTAAACGTTGATCGGTAGCTGGCTGTACTGCCCATGCTCTCATTTAATTAAATTATGCACGCGATACTTGTAAGAGAACACGTTATTATTAGACCAGTGGCGATAGCATGTTAATGAAGTCATGGATTCCTTGATAAATGACCTCGTCATGTAAAGTAGGTGTCCAATCCCAGATTTTGGCAGATATATAAAACGTTTTCAGTTGTATCGCAATTCAATTGCAAACCTTTTCTTTGTTATGTACGGTAAACTATTGTACGCATAGAGTCATGGTACGGCCCCATTATCGCATCTATTGCTCATTGCCAGCTACAAGAAATAGTTTTAAAGTCTGCACAACTACTGAGGTTTTCTTGGTATACTATACAAACCCTTCTCAGAAACTCCTGGGGGTTTCATGATAAATAGTGGCGCTGGTGTTCACTCTACCATCGAGACTCTCAATGGCAGTGATGGAAGATTTATGTAAATATAATGAGATATCGATCAAAAAACGACGTCTCGCTGTTAGAACGAAACCCCGCCGTAGTGTGAACTTCTAAGAAACATTATAATTTATGTGGCGATTGCTATCTCCATACATTTACTTAAATACAGTTTCATGTTCTAAAACGAGTTAAAACAATGCTATTAGCATTCATTATGTATGGCGTTAGGTAAGAACAGGGGTTTAATTTGTTGTAGGGTATTTAAAATAAGCAGTCAGATTTATATCGAGCCAGAGAAGGCAGGGAACAATAACTCTAATCATAAGAGTAATTATTTATAGAAATTCAATGCAGTATGCAAATGAAACGAAGAAATCGTAATAAAAAGGATAATTGTTATATTCGGCATAAAAAAGACATCAACGCATTTGGTACAAATCGTTGGTTTTATTTAATTTATTTTCCTTGCATCATCTTATATCATTCAGTGAATTGACAGACCAATTTGGTGAGCACTGTTGCATCATCTTATATCATTCAGTGAATTGACAGACCAATTTGGTGAGCACTGTTGGAAATTGATATTTTAACATCAATAAATACGAGAAATTTGGGTGAAGTTGTAATTCAATCCACTGCGCGGAAAGGATATCTCAGTATAACCCTAACCTCAGTGTAACCAATACTAAGACAGTAACTTGTACCAATTTGTAAGTAATACAGGGGCATTAACCTTGATTTGGTCTGCGTATGGCTAAATGTTTTGAAATGACATAAAAGTGTCCAATACAGTGAGTGATCGACCGCTGCCGCTCACGAGTGTGCTAGTTTCATTTAGCAATTCAATGATGTCGCACACTGCACAGTTTTTGTCCCTGCTCGCGACTCTTCGTGTCCTAAAGCTGATGTTGCGTAATTCTACACAAGAATGCAGTTTTACCTGTATGATGACAACTTTAGAGTGTAAATATTGTGTATTGATTGGGCTATTGTAATTATTGAAAATGAGAACAATAGTTCGCAGATGCCATATTGAATCAAGGAATACATTTCATTTGCTGTTATAAACTAACTCAAAACTAACAAAAAAATTATAAGTTAAGATTATTTTAGTCCTGTACTGATTTCAGATTTTTTAATTGCTAATCAAAATTATGCAGGGACATCAAATTCTTTATTGTCTTCCTGTTCTTTTCCCACATTGGATACCCTTTGCTGTACAAAGCCATTTCATGCAACAGATTCATACCAAACATTTGAACATAGAGATTATTTAAGATATGATTATGTTAAATCTAGAATTTCAGATTTCACGTGAAATATTATTATGATTTAAAGACGGTGGTAAATGAGGTTACTCGCACTAGCCTCGTTTCGACGCTCCGATATGAAACCCGTCAAAGAATTAATCGCTTCTCATGCCATTGATTGCAATTTACTTTATACGCAAGCATACTCAGCACCTCGAGGACCATACAGCTAGTGCTTGTACTAGTTTATTGGCTCTACTTCTTCTTCTTTTCTAAATAGTCAAAGTGTTATATAAGTACCCGTACCCCCACCCAGTACGTAGTCACGGTAATAGCGTTTTCTGTGGCCTAATTTAGGTCATCCAACGAGCAGTTATCAGGGCAATTGGCTCTACTAACAATCTGGTACACCACACATTTTTCAGCTTCATACTCCTTATAAATTATGCCGTGATATCGAACTTTACGTGTGCCGGCCTTCAGTGATATGAAACTTGTCAAAGAATTAATTGCTTCTCATGCCATTCATTGCAATTGATTGCATTAGGCATGCAGGCATCAATATAAGCGCGATCACACGCCTACATTTATTGATTTATGGCCTACGTAATACTGCAATGGTTTACTTACTTGTTCTTTTTATTATATTAAATTGTATATTTTTATCACCTTGTTTTTATAATGTCTCGGTTGTTTATTCCTCATACCTAATCGAAATGGCACATAAATGTTACACACATTTTATTGTACAATTTAATTATTACCTACATACTTGTAGCTAAAAAAAGCATTGTGTCTTTGATTGATCTAATCATTGTAATATCTTTTGTGTTACAAACATTTCCAACGGTTATGCCTGCGTTAAACGATAATAATTTATTTCTGTAGTTCTTACAAAATTACATAAAAAAATATATCCAAATCTGGCCAGTCACAAGGATAGGCGCTTTTAAATGAACCAAATCATAGAACCAAACAATCTCTTCAGCTTTATTATTTGTAATATTAAGTTCAACAAAGTCATATTAAAGTAACTCCATTTACAAACTTCTGTTGTAATTTTCTGCCCTTACTTATGTTCCCCAGCCAGTTAAAGCAGTCCACAATTTCATTCACGACAGTTATGTCGACTGTATTATTTCCCAAGAAATTACTTAGTTATTCTCTCACAACTTTACAATTGAGTTAAGATAACTAGATATTATAACAATTACGTGTTCTTGATAAATAATGTCACAACTGACATAGTGTAAAATAATTGTGTTTAATTAATATCCAAATTAAATAGTTGATAAAATGTCATCGTGGCAATAAAGGAGAAGTTAAACAATAACAAGTTTTCTAAATAATTAAAGCTACAAGTAGCAATATTTTAACATAATTTATTTATTTATTCATAATAAGTATATTAACGTCATTTCGCTGAGAATGCCTGTAAGTAACTTAATAGATATTGGTATTCTGAAAACATTAAAATAATGAGATATTTAAAGCATTTTACAAGACATGAAAGTAGTCTTTATCAAGTTGTGTGTACGTACTAAATTGGTAATTACATTTTATCGATAAATTTATTGAACAGAAAAGCTTCGATTCTGACAACTTAACAGCAGTGGCCCTAAAATTGAACCTTGAGGTACACCACAATGTGTTAATTGACCCAAAAATAATCTAACTGCAGCTGTTAACTTTTCAATAAAAATAAAACGAGTTTTTACAGCTTTTTTATCGTTCTGTTTATGTGAAGAAGCTCATTTATAAAACATTAAGTTTTTTAACATTTTAGTATAAGATTACTACCGTATGAATGTGATTTACTCAATTGAATGCTTTTGATTGGTAAAAAGATAAAATCTCAAGAAATTGACTGCACTATTTCCCACTTATGACTCACTAGTTTTGTATGTGGTTTTTGTAGTTATTCGAGTTAAAGCCGAGTAGCTAACGATGTCACAGCTTTATCCTCTTTATAATTTATTATTATAAACATTAACTGCCTTATCAGATGTTCGGTTATTGTATAGGTAAAAAAATTGTAGTAGCTGAGTGTGTATATGTTTTGTTTATAGCTGGATCCGTTCGACATTGCAACTGTCCTTACCAAATTGATGTGTAAAGCGGCTCTAGGGACTGACTCCTTATACGGTAGCGGCTAATTCATATCACGAATAGTACTGTAATTCCGAAACAATTTGTAACTATTACGTCACTTATTCTCTTTGATATGTTACTCACAAGAAACATTTATTTTATCGAATGTAGAACATTGAATACGTTAATTTCTTTGCACTCTTTTCTCAACGTACCGCAGGAATTCCAATTATTCGAAGATAAACATTCTCAAAATATAAAACGATAAGAACGAGTCTGCACCAATAGCAATTTATCATTCGGACTTGAATTCTTAAAAGTTTTAGTGGATTTAGGAATCTGTAACGAATTTTATAGTTATTTACCACGCAGATTACGTAGTTACGAATTAGTTTATTTCACCCATTATTTTTATTGTTTCTAATCTCTGGTATGTAAGTATGTAATGTTAGCAACAAAAGTCGATAACCGCGTTGTTTAAACTCGCCTACGCCATACATTTTGTCCATGGACAACTTCTTTGAGTATTTTCTTTGGCCAATGATATTTAGTTTTAGAAATGATGCGAGTGTGAAAATTTAAATGTGTGTTTAACAACTTTATTTGCCGATCGTACCCAGTATTAAGTAGGTACACATCTGTATGGATGAAGATTATGTATTACTATTTTGAGAGAGAATATTTAAAGTTACAAAACGCTAATTGCATACGTAAATTCTTGAGTAATTTGTTTTGATATTCTAATTACCTAAAGAGGCGATTGGCGTGAATTTTAATCTACATTTCATTGGCGACATTCCTCGTCTCACTGGTCTTTACCAAATACGAACCAAAGCGGATAAAATGCAGGAAATAACTCTGCAAATGGCATTTATAGCTTTGCATCAATAATATATAGAGGTACGGTAAGTCATCGCGGGCTTATGACATCGTCTGTGCAGTAATTTACTTAAAGATCAACTTCTTCTACGAGTAGTTAGGCCTTTTGCTAGACTGGACCACACGTTGGATAATATTGCTCATGGTTGTTGATATGAAATAAGATTATATAAGCCGAGGTCGCGGGTTCGATTCCCGCTTAAGACAAATCTTTGTGTGCATGAACATGGGGGTTTGTCTTAGTCTGGGAGTTTATTTGTATAAT
Organism: Hypena proboscidalis; assembly: GCA_905147285.1. NCBI lineage: Eukaryota > Metazoa > Arthropoda > Insecta > Lepidoptera > Erebidae > Hypena > Hypena proboscidalis. Next base: position 23,072,400 of record LR990129.1, read on the forward strand.
AAGTATGTATTTACAAAAGAAAAGTATATATGTATTAGTATCAGTTATTCTAGTACCCATAGTACAAGCTCTGCTTAGTTTGGGACTAGATGGCGTTGTGTGTAAGTTGGGAGATATTTATTTATTATTTATTAACAAGGGATTTATTAACATGTTAAGAATTAATGAGCAGTTTTGCGAAGTTACTTATTTTGAAAATTAATTAGACGCTGCACAGTAGCCAAAAACGGTTGCTGTAATGAAGTTGTTCATACTAATCGTTTAGTTATCTTAGCATTTTTGAAATTCGTTAGTGATCAATAAAAGAAGAAGAAAATACCTATCACAATATTATAATTATGATCAGTTTTGGTGTTGGGTGAGGTTAGGTTATAATTTCGCTGTCTAGCGATGTACTGATGCATCCACAATCAGTTGGACTAGTATCTGAATTGTTCCACAATATTTCTGACATTGAATTTTTAACTGTAGCATATATTTCCAGTTCAATGTACAGAGTGGAGGTGGCAATGCCGGCAGCGAAGCGTACGGGTCGGGGGGCGCAGGCGTCAGTTCGGGCTCGGCCTCCAGCGGCGCGCAGTCCCCGGGGTCCCCCCCACACGCGCACCATGCGCATCACGCCGCGAGGCTGCGGGCAAAGGAGGAGGATCTGTCCGCACATGGAAGAGCCAGCGCTGATGGTATGGATGAAAATTTAAAACGTCTTTGTTAGGAAGTGATGATTTGCGCTTGCTTAAGAAAAATAACAAAGAGTTTTGCAGAAGCATAATTTCACATCCCTACGTATAAGACTTGGAAATATAACACTAATCCTCCAGAACTCCTGTTATTAGTAGATAGGTAACAAGATAAATTAACATTCACCCTATTCCACTTCAACCACTAAAGTCTTAATTTACTGGCCTTTAAGAATATTTGTTATATTCTTAGACGAAGGCTGTGGAATAACGACCCACGGCTCCCATCTTCGAATTCAGAGGCTACACAAGTCTTTGGATTCAAATACAAAGTCTTCTTGCCAAAACACTATTACTTGACATAATTATATTATACTTATTTGGGATATCACGTTGATGATAATTATATTTGTCAGCAGGCGGTGGTTCTTCAGAGTCTGAAGGCGAGTGCGCTGGAGGCAGCGCAGCTCGAGCGCGTGCGCAGTACGTCAGCGCGAACTGCGTCGTGTTCACCCACTACTCCGGAGACGTTGCTGCTGTCGTCGACGAGCACTTCACCAGAGCACTCTCACTCGATAAACCTAAGGGTAAGCAATCTCACTAGTATTGTTGTAAAATAGCTTAAGGATTTTAGCTGTATCTCAAACAAATTAGACAGAAGAACCGTAATTCATTTATCTTAGGAATTGATTCATATGCCCACAAGCCTAGCTATTTGTATACAGGGTGTGAATGACTTGGTTAAGAACCCGCTTACCAGTGATTCAATACCTACATTATTCTGAGACCCCGGGTGCACACTACTACACTTCACCCAGACTTAGTCTTGATTATATCTGAACTAAAAGTTAATAAAGTAAACTGACTTTGCCTTTGAGCTGCAACTACCTAGGGTGCGCATCGTCTCGACTCGACTTCGTAAGTTCTGATGTTCAAATACTCAATATGATTTTGCATTTACTTTGCAACGCAGTAATTGTGGAAATGTATTCAGGCATATAAGGTAGGTTGGTACATTATATGGTAGAGTCAAGGTTTCACAGCTTGCTACGAGGAACTTGGTGCAAAAACTCATGGCGACAGTTTCGTAGAAGGGCTTTATTGAGTTAGGTCTGAGAACTCGACGGTACCCGCTATACCCGCTCGGCGACTAGTCACTAGATAAATCAGTAGAGTGATTCTCGAAGCCGCCTTAATTAAACCCGACGTTTAATTACGGAGTAGAAGCTATCTCCCCGCACCGTCCCGCACATACCCCGCTCTCGCCTTCACCCCCCGCGGCCGTTTCGCCGCCATTCTCATCTCATTATATTACTCCACCTCTTCACTTGCTCTCGGTCAGGCTCAACAGTTCATTTGCCCACCCATTTGTATAGCACAGCGCTTTATTGAGGACATTCTTTATACATTAGTCATCGTTTTCATCAGTCCATGCTTATTGCTAAAGTCTGAATAAGTAAGGGGTGTACCGATGGCTGGCATTTTATACCCAGTACTTCATTGTGCAAAATTTAAATGACATAGCATTGATGACGCGAGCGAGCAGGCAGTGACGCAACAGGACCGGTCCGGCGAGCTCATACCAAAAAATAGTAGGAATCGTGGACGGGATGCGCGAGCGAGCGACGACAGTCGGGACATAGTTACGCTGTGATTAGATCGGAAAAACGCGGCCATTACTTAAAAGCTGGTCGAAAGGGGCCGCGCGACAAAAACACATAACGCTGGCTTCGGGCGAGGCCGGGGCTTTGTGGCCGTGCCGCGCGCATACCGGCCAAGACTCCGCGAGCGGGGCCGCGGCAAAAACACAGCCTGACCACTTCTAAGCAATACCAATCGAATCATACACCACGCGACACTTCTCAAGACCAAAATACATGTCTTTGCTGACCTCCTCTTCGTTAGAGGTCATTTGAACATTTTTAATATATTTTCTATAACGGAAAACCTTGATTCTTGCAGTCTATTTACAACGACATATTTCATTATCTTAGGCAAAACTGTAAACCATGCTTTTTATTACTCCTTGTGCCTTTCTCCAACTTAATTAAGATCAGCTTCTCGTGTCACAGTTGCAGCTAAATAAGTAATTAGTATTCTACGCACAACTGCCACCTGGCCTCCACAACCTATTACGGTCCGATACGATACACTACGTACTTGTCTAGTAATCTTTAATGTTCGTGTACCTATTCTATCAACAAATTGGGCTCCTTTTATTAAACTCATAAAATCCTCGAATTATGAGTCTTTAGTAAATACGGACTTACGGGTACCCCGCCTGCGCAGATTGCGGGGTCTCTAAGTCATCAGAATCCTTTTTGTATTATATACCTATCTTCCTGTATATATTGGACTATTGGTCGCTCTCACGGCTCTGTTCTGAGAAGTGACAATTCTCTTGTTGTGTTTTTGTGAATCGGTGGAGTCACCGATCAAACAACTTTGTCGGTATAAATAACTTTCCTGTTCTACAAAAAGCTTGGGCCTGTTTGAATTTGGTATCTTTTCCACTTTTTGTCTATGGTGCCTAGCAAATTTTCATGGCCGATATCTTTAGCTAGTAGGCGTAGGTAAGATTAGTTTTCCTTTACCTCTTCTTTAGCGTAGGCTCCTCATAATATGTTAAGAACTTACGTACTACAAATCATCATTATTTATCATTATTCTTGAACATAGTAATAGTTTAGTACTAATAAACTGTCTGTATTTACTGTAGATTCAATTAATAGTAGCTCTAATAGAGACTTGTGTCTTGTTCGTGTAAATCGAGAGCACTACAACCTCTACATATAGGCCTACGCCTACATGATGTGTGTCCATGTGTGTACGGCAGTATTACGCATGGTGACTCATATTGCTATTGTGTGCACTCGTAACGCCATCTCGGTGGTCACGCACGGACTGAAAATTAAATAATTCAGATGGTCATGACTATTTTGTAGTACCTATCGTATAAGAACGTGTTCAATATTGACTAGATTTTTTTATAATATATAATATAATATGAACCGTACAATCAAAGATTCCTGTACATACCAGGGTTCAAAATGATTAGAAAAGTTTATACCGAAAATGGAAAGTGGGGTTTTAACGTTTTTGCCATAAATTTGTCAGGCCACTTTGCATAATTATATAAAAGTTTTACATCATATTTATTGATATGTATTTGTTGCAGAAAGTGTCCCAATGGTATCGAGAAATCTCCCCGCCTCATTCTTCAACGCGGCGGCAGCAGCGGGCGTCGGCGGGGTGGGTATGGGCGCGCAGGCGTGCGGGGGAGTGGACATCTACGAGTACGACCCCTGGCACCAGCACTACAGCGGTTACGGGCACGCAGCTCACCGGCATGCGGCTGAGTACCATGCAGCGGCTCATGCTCATCACAACATTGCGGCTGCGGCTGGGTAAGGTTAAAATGGTTAATCTCTGCATCACCCCATGGTTGTCTGGATGAGAATGCTTGTTGTTAAAGCATTCAGCCCGCCTAGAAACAACAAAAAAGTTTTAAAAAAAACCTCGTCATTCGCCGAACCTTAATCCACTTACATCGGAGACGACTTCTAGTACGGAAGCCATCAGACCGCCATCTGACTGGAACCTAGAGCTATGAAGCACAACGTTTAATATGTTTTGTATTGTTGAAGGTACCCTGGGCTGCTCCTCGGTCGAGGGTCGCTGCACCACCAGTACAAGCCCGTGGAGTGGGGCGCGCAGCACGCCTCTCACCTCGACCCAGCCGCCTGCTCGCCCTACTCGTATCCTGCGGTGCCCGGTGAGTCATTTCTTTTATTATATTCTTATGCCTTTTGACAGAATCCAATTTGTAGTTTATCTGATGGCAAATGAAAATGATAGGTTTTGAATATTCAGAAAATATTGCAATTGTCTTGTATGCCTTTTATCTTCAGGTCTGAAATCTCACAACTAAACCATTACACAGCATTGGAAGCATTAGGTAGTATTGATGGCATGGATTCTTTTGACCCTCAAATACTATTTAGTTTTGAGCCGTTTAAAAATTTGTAGTATAGATATAGAGTGTAAAATATGTCCCTCGATTAAAATTAAAACGGTGATTGATAACGGTCTCTTGCCTTTAATATTTTCGCTTAAAGTTATACCATTAAAATACAACATATATTTTTTTTTCTTTACTATAATGACTATCAAACTGTATTAATTATATCTTCAACGCGTTCAGCTGCGTTGTGCATGCCAATCAAAGATGTTTTTCTTAGAGTCGGCATTGTTGCGATAGCATCTCGTCAAGCAGCCATCGCCAGGTCATAACTCCGGCTTCACAGTTCTCACATACACACACAATTCTCCACAATTAATGAGATGCGCCGCCCCCTGAAATTCAGAGCGGTCGTGCTTGATAGATGTTATGCGGGTAATCCCGGCAGGCACTCGTTAATGTGCGGATATCAAAGGCATCCGTACCATTCGGCCGCGTGTAAACGATCAAACGCCGCGATAAATAACAGTACATACTTTAATGACAAAATGTTTTTGTAGCATCTAGGAGCCTCGTGTATTTTCATTTTCAAAGAGATTCCTCTCGCGTCGCCGCAGATATTTTAATTGTGATGATTTAGGCGCTTTATCCGAATGACAAAACAAAGCATTCTTGCTTTGTGGGCTCGTCCGTGCCGCCTCTCCTCCTACGAGTTTTACATCCACATCCATCAACAAGTACTTAGACCACATAGTATGGTGATGATTGTGAATTGTTAAATAATTGGAGTTCTGCATTATATGACCCACTGCTGGGCACGTGTCTCAGTCTCATGATGAAAAGGTATATTCCACAACGCTTGTCAAGTGCGAGTTGGTACACTTTTCACACAGCCTGATATGAAGGTTTTCTTATGATAATTTTATGATAAACTAGCTGACCCGGCGAACTTCGTACCGCCTTAGCGTATATTTGATGCACTACTTTATTTTGTATAGCTGACCTATCTTATGTTAGCGTACCTATTAAATTTGAACTGGAATCTATAATATCCTCCATATAAAAATGAATACCTATTTCCCTGGTCTCGTCATACCTGAGAAGGACTTTACTAATTTTATTAAATAAAAAACAAAATATATATTTTCATAATGGTGTTTATTCCGTAGGGTTCAATAATCTCACTTATATTTTTACAGAAAATTTATAAATATATTTTTAATTTATTTTGTTTTTTTCTTTTTTTTCCCCTAAGAACCTTGTACAGAGTATTAAAAAACTAAAAAAAAAAAAATCAGCCAAATCGGTCAAGCCGTTTTCATGCTATGTCGTGACAACGGAAAACGGGTTTCATTTTTATATATATAGATTTAGCTATCACTACGCAACAGATTTCTATCCTCCATATAAAAATGAATACCTATTTCCCTGGTCTCGTCATACCTGAGAAGGACTTTACTAATTTTATTAAATAAAAAACAAAATATTATCCCGTGCTCGCTGCTGTTGTGATCGATGTGCACGAACTCGTTCCATTCTCTGCCTATCCACTTCATAGTTATTTACTCTTGAACGTAATTCTCCCATACTTGTACGACTGTTATCATTATCAGCCTCTCGCTGGTCATTAGTGCGGTTGGAGCGTAAAGTAGCTCGTTGCACATTTACACGACTTCGACGACCTATGTCAGGTCGTTTTCTTTTCCTCGGCATTGTAAGCAGCGAGAAGAAAATCACTTTTAGCAGTATTTCAGTATTTCTCCAATTAAATTTTTTAACATGAGATGACAAAACCAAGGATGTTAAAGTAGGAGCGCAGCAAAAAGTCTCTAAATCTATGGACAAAACAATGGAACGTTCGGATACACGGGTTTTTAGGGTTCCGTAGTCCCTACAAGGAACCCTTATAGTTTCGCCATGTCCGTCTGTCCGTCTGTCCACGGCATAGCGACGAAACCTTTGGTGCTAGAAAACTGAAATTTTGCAAGAACATGTATGTAAACTAAACAAAGAAAGTCGTAGAATAAAATTTGGAAAAATATTTTTTTTTCAGGTAGCTCCCCTACATGTAAAGTAGGGGTGTTTTTTTTTTTTTGTCGCCTACCCCATAGTGTGGGGTATTGTTAGATAGGCATTTTAAAAACGTTTAGGGGTTGCTAAGACAGTTTTAAGATTTAGAGATTTGTTTGCAAGATAATTAACTTTAAAGAGCAAATTTTTGTTCGAGTAGGGCGTCCCCCCCCCTCTAAAAGCTAAACTACTGGATCCCAAAATCTGAAAAAAATTGTGTCGGTAGTACATGTAATGAACTTTAAAGGAAAACTATAGCGGATAAGTTCACTTCATTAGTAGAAGAGGAATAGGGGTCCGAAATGTCAGATGCAGTTACTCAGAATATTTCGTTCAAAATTCTTGAAACATAAATAAACATACATAATACATATATAAAATCACGTCTTTATCCCACGGGGGTAGGCAGAGACGATGGAACGCCATGTGCTTCGCTCCTTACATACTTCTTTCGCTCCTTACATTCTTCTTTCGCTTCCTCAACATTCATACATCTCGTCATACGTGCTAGCTGGTTTCGTGTACTACAAACATTTCCTTTCTGAAGGACGCCATTTAGTTAAAAAGTAAAATTAAAAATATTTTTCTACGGAACCCTACTGCGCGTGGCCCGACACGCACTTGGCCGGTTTTTTTTACATGAGATGACAAAACAATGGAACGTTCGGATACACTTATAATTATAATAATAAAAATATTTTTGAGAGTTGGTAACACTGTAAGGTTGGCACCCATCAAACATGTCAACACATTAATTATTTTTATATTTTGAAATTTAAATACACGATGTTATGAGCAAAGTTGATATTATGTTGTCGATTCAAAAGTCTTGTTTTAATGCGTTCTTCAAATGTTTGACAGAAAGTAAGTGGTCAACTTTTATATGGGAAAATGGAATTGTCGTCTTACTCTATCTTACTCGCAATTTTTCCATATTTGCTCACCGTTTAGACCTACCCTGGACTACGACAAACATTTTAAAACCAAAATCAGCTCAATCGGCCCAGCCGTTCTCGAGTTTTAATCAGACTAACGAACAACAATTCATTTTTATTTATATAGATATACACATATCTTTAAAACACCCAAAACCTTCTACTCTGCAGTTCTATGTTCCACTCGGCTATAACTGTAGGTTACGGCTAATACAGTAGATAATCTATTTCTGCATTATTTAACTACCCTCACGTAACAGAGGCACTGTGTCAGTCTCAGCCGCTTTCAGAAAAAGCCTTCCTTGATTCGCAATCTTTCACAGGCTGGAATTTAGATTCGCTTCTAAGGATAGGCATAATTGCCGAGTGGCGGATAAGAAACGATTATAAACGACGGTTGAAGCAGTAAAAACAAACAGAGGCGGCGAGTTAAAAGGGCTCTAGTGTCCGTAGTCCGTGTTCAGACCAGAGCGAGGGGGACGTTTTCTAATGACGACGATTAAAATTAATTTGCGCGGCGCGCGGGGATCTCGTCCCTTTCCTCGTTCCTCACCCCTCTCACAAATTAAATTCTTGTCCCGCGAATCCCGCGATCAAACCTTCCCTCCCGCCCGCACCTCATGCCGCACTCCGCGCTCCCTTTTGTCTTGATGTTCGTCTACTTGACAGATAATGTTTTACTCGAGAAGGGCGCTCCCGAACTCGATTCACTGAATGTTTGTTTTATTTATTTGAAACAAATGGTTGAGCAAACGAAAAGTGCGCTTCAGAATGCCTCTTCTGATCCATTAGAACATCTGAAAAACTTTGATGAACTGTTGAAAGCAATTTAAATATTGAGTACTTTGAATTTGTAGTTTGCGATAGTTTCGGCGCGGCGGCCTAAACGGCACATTCACTTATCATACTTTATAAACATAACATAACATCACGCCTTTATTACTCAAAAGTGGCAGGGGTGTACAGTACCCACATTTCACCTGTTATTTTTAGGTCCAATGGGATAGGGGATGAGCCTTTCGCTATCCACCGAACACAATTCCAACACCGTGCTGCTTTTGAGAATTGCCTGACGGAAAGTTCACAAATAACACTTTGCCCAACCCGGGAATCGAACCCGAGACCTCGCTGTGAGATACGCTAACCACTAGATCATCGAGGCAGTTCATCATACTTTATCTACCCTTAGTAACTGTATAAAGTAAATCAATTCACTTATTTTCCAAGTATAAGATACCTAAGCTTGGAGGAAAAATATGTACACGTTATGTAAATCAGATAAGATTCCGCATGCTCACTTTTAAAAATATACCCGTGAAGCGTATTTGTGCAACAGGGAACATTATACACAACACCGCGCTACGAGAGCAATTTCTCAGAAAGAGATAAATTTTTCATCAGTGTAGTATCAGACCAATGGATAAGACCTATTTAACAAAACAGAATATTTGAAAATATCTTGTAAATATCAGATATATTTTGTAAGATATAAATATTATTAGATTTTTTTAAAATACTTATAATGATTCAATAATTTCGGAACTTATATCTTTTAAATGACCTCACGCACGAAGCCTGTCGAAAGCTATCTGCACGACCGCTACTCCGCCATTATATCGAGAGGAGTTGGTGCGTAGTAGCCATTCGGTACCTCCTATTGTTCCAAGGGGTCACGAGGCTCACATCAAAAGGCGGTGCTTTTGTCCCTCCGTCACATTCCTTCCCAGGGGGGAGGGAAGAGGGGAGGCTCTACGTCATTGCGAGGGTTGCGTGGAGCCTTATTGACAAATACCAGGGTGACGTCACGCACCCAAACTGAAATAGAGTTATGACCACGGATGTGAGAATTTTAGGACGTTATGTTATACAGAATGGATTTGAATAGCGACATTTATTGAAACCATAGCTTCTATACATGGTCAGTATTTATTTTTACTGTAGTTTTTTTTCATAGGAAAATAAAATTTCAAGTTTTCCAAACAAATTGAACATTGCACGGTTGGCGTTGGTTAAAGCGGTCGCCTCGCCGCTTTCAACTACGCTGGTATTGTGGGTTCGATCCCCACACAGGACTTCTGTGATGTGGTCTTTGTGTGATCCGCAAAGATTTGTTCTGACTCTGGGTGTGCTTTGTGTGTGTTAAATGTATGTTTGTGAACACCCCTGCGACACAGGAGTAAGTATGCGAGTCAATTAAAAAAAGATCATCTAATTTGTTTGGCAAATGTGAAAAAAATTACCGATGGAAATGAATACTGTTGCACACCATGTTGATAAAGTGTGTTTTCAAATAATCTCGTTATTGTCGCATCCACCCTGTAAGAAATTATAAGAAGGTACCCTAATGTATAGCATTATTTTAACGCCAACATATACAAACGCAATATAAGTCAATCAAGTAGTTTAATAAGACTGTAAAAGGAATAAAAATAACAAATAAAATTAAAAAATTACTAATCGCACATAAAAAAAATAACTGTCACTAAATACTTTTTGGTAGTTTTATTTGAACCAATTAAACTTTACAGTATAGAATAGCTAGACTAAACATAAAATGTTCCCAGATGGAAATAGTTATTTGTGCAACTAGAGAGCTAATTTCACATTTTCTTCGAGTGCTAATTTTGCGAATAAGTGAAAGATTATATTCTGGGTTGAAATCTTGGGCGTAGTGAGCGACTCAAAGGCACGAGATCTATGTAAATAACTTGGATCTCGTGTCGTACATACAACTTTTCACCTGAGCGCTCGATATAGTACCTACCCGTACAAGTTCTTCTAAGTTTGGGACTAGATGAAGTGGGTGGTGTGAAAGTTGTTAAATAAAAGCAGTAACAAAAACAACTTTGCTTCGAGCGGAAGCAATACTCGAAGCTAAATCGAGTTTTGTTCACTGTTGTCATACAACAAAGAATTAAACAAAGTAAAATATTACAAATAATTACTTTTTGAGCTGCTGAGTTGAGATAATTTTGATAACTAGCACTACAATTTTACAGATTTCATATCAATACTTTACTTAAATTCTCTTATTTATTCAGCCGCAGTCTACCCGCGACCAAGAATGCTGAAAGAGCATTTGAAACGTTGGACAATCAAAGTAAGGGAATTAAACTGAAATATCGCGATGACATCCTTTTAATTGTAGTGTTAGCTATGTACAATATTCAAGAAGATATTAAAAAAAATAACTTGATATAATAAAACTTAAAAAAATAAATATTTAATCGCTATTTTTTGGCTTTACCACCTAAACAAAGTTCTTCGCTTGTACATTAAAGCTTTTCCTATATAAACACATAGTTCGTTTGAGTCGTTATCCCCGTAATGACAAAAACATAAAAGTATATCTAATGTAAATAATATTCTTTGCTCAAAATTATTTTAATTAAAATGTAATCGGCACTAACTCAGGATAAACAATAAACATCTTGTATATCTTAATTAACATGTTTTTCTTTTATAATCGACTTGTATAAGAACAAATTATTTATAAACATAAACAAACCCATAAGATTTTTCATTTCAATCTTCTACAAATAAAATCACCAAACAGTTTTTTGTTTATGTTATAACTTTAAATGCGAAACAATAAAAATGGCATCGTTAGATTCATAATGTTACAGGCAGACTAATAAATAGTACAGAATGGTTGGTATAGAACAGGCTGTATGGCGGGTATTGTCCGGCGGGCGGGCGCGGTGTGGTAGGTAGCGGGCTGGCGGCCAATGCGCGGTGACCACGCCCCTTCCCCCCTCCCCTGGTCATGACACCCGGCACCGCGGTGGGGACGCCACCACACCACTACCACTAAATCACCACGTCCCTGTCAATTATCGCAACTACTTCGAGTACGTGACCGCTCTTACGTCTATGTGTGCATACGTTATGGGATACGATTGTGTCCCCTCATAGAGGGTGCAAACTCATATTATTCTATTTTGGGTTGGGTATATTTTAAATAGTTTTGTCTAATTAAAAGTTGTTATTTAGATAACAAAGATAGACTGTTAGCTATTAGAGCACTTATGCTTTGTTGATATAACGGTCGAGTTATATACTTTCAGTGTATTAAAGAAAATAAATGAAAGTATATATAGAATATCATATTTCGAAGTATTTATACACTTTCCACTCTAGTAATCTATTTAACCTAAATTTACTCTAACCTTTTTGGACAAAAATAAAATGGTTTTGCTGGCTGGCTGCAGAGGATAGAGTGACTTTACAAATAAACCTTATGATCTCTTTCTTCTTCTCAGTCGTTATCTTCATTGCTGAAGGTCGTGTCTAGCAAGAAGTGTTGGTCACTTGATGCACCATGCTTCTCCACGTATTTCTGACTTCGGCGGTCTTTAAAGCCTTGAGTATTGATAGGCATGATCTCTTTAGTAGGTAGGTATACATATAATACCGGTTCCAGACACTGCCTGTTTATCGCAAACAGCGAACAGGAAACGCAAAATACAAGCATATGGAGACATTGCAAACTGTTCGCCGATCATTCTTTGTTTTTTGAAGAAAACCGATTTAAGCGACACCAACCCTGAACACTGGCGAACACAAACAAAAACAGGCAATCATCATCAAACACATGTTGGCGTTTGATGTTTGGTGTTCGCTGATTGCCATTGTTCGCCAAGCGTCTGGAGACGGCATAACAGAGAAGGGGCAGGCTTAGTAAATTATTATCTACATTCGTAGCACGGCTTGCTATTATTGACATTTACATTCGATTATGACGTATTTATCAACAAGGAAACATACAAAAATAAAAAAAAGTCGTGTCTATGTTGATATCAAGAATGGAAAGATAGAAAAGCTTCATTTAGGTTCAGTAGGTCTGATTAGGTATTTGAAAAATGCTAAATATAGAATAATTTACAAATCTTTCCATAAATATAGGTAAGGTAGAGTTTATTAAGATAATTACTTGCACACTGTAATTGATAAGATTGATTTAGTAGTTAAACATGTATTTGTGCGACTCTTGACTATACACCGTTGTGTGCCGTCGCACGACACCGAGATGCCTTTATGATTTTTAGATCGGTAAACGTTTCAACCTAAAACAAAACACAATATTACAATGTTTCATTAAATAAGATTGGTTTTGGATAGATACCAATCTGAGAAATGTATCGTTTATTAATTTTGCCAGAGCTATCAATAATAGCACTCTCCATGTTTTTTTTTTGTGAAATTTTGTGAAAAAATACTTAGTGCATCGGTCAAATGATAAAACTTACGTCTGTTCTAATTTTTTGTAGGGCTGACGCAGTCAAAGTAGCCTTGTGGAATTTCCGAGGAAATAATATATTAATCTTTTCTCACAAAAAATTACAGAATAGTATGTCGATATTTTAAGACAAATATATAACCATAAAGCGACTAAAGCGCTTGAGGGGGATAACATAGACAGTTTTGACACTAAAAAGCCCACATATGATGACATGACACAGCTCACGGTGAGCTATGTCATACCTAAAAAATAGTCCATAGTGATTGAATTCTCATGTGCCAGGCATATTGATTGACATAACCCATGTTTTACATTTGGTGGTATGCCAATCTAATAAACTTTATTTTAGGACACGCTGTATCAAAAACAATACGACGATATTATTAATAGATATTACGGACGGCGCGACTCACGACGGTGATGGTATCTTTACCGATGCACTCCGGTGACCGCTACCATCATTTATAACAATCAGGCTACTCGTGATCGCGACCGCGAGCGCCGGTGACCGCGACCGACCGTGACCGCGGCGATCTACGATACGCAATTACTTACCTCATGTCGTTATGATATTCTGCTGCACTACTGATAAGACACAATTGAATTACTTTTGATTCCTGTAGATTTTGTTCCTGACGGGCAAGAAATTATATTAAAAAATTTAAAATTATTCTTGTTTCCGACATGACAGAAGTTGTGTTCTAGTTTAGTGAGTTAGTAAAAAAAGTTTAATGAGATAACTAATTTCCACTCAATTTTCAAATTTCCTTTTTAGGTTGGTTGCAATCGCATGTTTTCTAAAATGATTTGGATTTTATAACTTAGTGTTGTCGACGTATTCGTCGTAATCCGGTACGGCATTACGAGTGCGAGACAGATTTTGTCACGTTGTTATCATATTTTGGTATGGTAAAACATGACAAAAACTTGACAAATTCTATATCGATATATTCTTATGCTAGCCCGTCTCGTGTGATGTGCATCCAATGCTGTGTTTTGATTTATTGGTGACATTAAACCGTGTTTTAGTCGTCACATGTTAAGGTGAAACCTTATTGATTGCTGATTAGTTTCAGCAATCAGTAAGATCATTAAATGTCAATAACCATTTGATAAATTACAGACTCCTGTGCTATACAATCGTATTATATTTTTTCATTGCCTTTCGTCAGAAAAATAATATATGGTATTTGCTACAGGTCTGGAGGCGCAGGTGCAGGACACGTCCAAGGACTTGTACTGGTTCTGAGACGGCCGAGTGAGGGACTCGCCCAATGAAGGACTGGCCCAGTGATATGCGTAGTGTAGTGCAGTGATATGTGCCCTGACTTTGTGCTCTAAGTACTGTGACGCGCGCCGGCAAAAGTGGGTAGTCATTTGAAAGGAATTTCAAAAATCACGGTTTTAAAGAACCAGTAACTCATACCAACAAATACATGTAATATTAATAATGCTCGAAGAGATTATAATAATGTTGGTATCCGAAGCGATTTGACCATAGGATGGATTTCTTATTCCTTGTAACTAAAAAACCGTGTTGTGTCCAGCTACAATATTGAACTAAATATTTTGGACAGGCAATCAAATAACCTAACTATAGATAAAATTGACTATAGAGTAACAGTTACCAAGTGCATAATTTGCATTATTATTCCTTTTTTTATTGGATATTCTGCTGTACAATTGAAAATTTCCGAATGACCAAACATTTGCGGGCGCGCGTTGACTGTGTGAGCGATTACTGTGTGATACCACGGTACCGAGCAATATGATAATATGAACTTTGAACATTACGGTGAAGAAGCTTGTGTACACATGCACTAATTTCAGGTAGTCTAATGCTATTATTAACAGCTGTTTTGATAGAGTTGTGTGCAGATTGAATGTACTTGTTTCAGGTTGCTTTGATTCAGTCATTTGAATACGGAAGAGTGTTAGGCCAAGTGCGCGAATTAAAGACCCGACATACCTTAGACCTACAACACACCCTTGAAAGTATGTCTCATACCTCATATCAAACGGAACGGTACGTCCGAGTCCTCCAGGCAATCTATAATTGTTTAATACTCAATTAAATTTACGAAGTCAAGGCTTCCTGTCGCGTGCTCGGCGCTTTCTTATTAATTGTATGGAGGAGTTTTTGTGAAATAAATAAATATAATATTAGGCGACGCAATGTGTCAGCCGCGACCAGCCGCTTGAATAAAATATTAGCAGGTGGACTCGTGACACCCTGTCTGCTACTGACCACTGTCTTTACACCACATGAAATATGTCCAATTTATGTGTTTATTATAACTTATTGCTAAGCACAAACAGTTGGAGTTATAAGTTAGTTACACTGACAGATACGCACGATTTTGTAAACTTGCAAGACTTATCTAAATATGCAGGTGTAAATTTCATGATATTAATAGCCAAGATGAATAACTTGTGGAATTGACTACAACCTAGCTTAATAACATTATTTCTGCTGTGGAACAGATTTTAGATCTTATTTTCAGTTCTTAGATTAATTCCAAAAAAAATTTAGTCGTGAAAAAATCCTGCGATAATCATTATTTACTATATCCGAACAATCCGAATGATCTCAATGTTCAATTCGATGTGAAACGTGTTTTTTTACTCGTAGTGTTTTTTGAATAGTTGGAAATGAGCAGTCTGACCACGTCTAGAATCTGCAGGGCAGTAGATGTCGCGATGTCGCCTCCACTCCACCCGTTTGCAATCGATCGCTACACCACCTGTCTGGCAAGCAACCTTCAAATCGCACGCACAACTGCACACAACATGGCATGTTGTACATTAAATCAGAAGAATAGAAACTTTGTGACAATTGGTGAATATAGTAGATATATATAACAGTGTACGTACGTAGAATAATTAGCTGTAATCTTATATTGTACATAACTAGTTATATAGGTAGGTAGCAACTAGCGAATAAAGAACACACGTTGTAGATAATGTACTCCTAGTGCAATCATCATAACCATCACAAAGTCCTGAAATACGATATTAGAGTTACAATTGTCTTCTTTGTTACTACATAGATGATTTAATTTTTAGTGGATGGATTGAGATCTCTTTACTTCTGACGTTTATATTTTTATTTTACGTAATTTTCATGTCGAAATATCAAGTCTAGTAAGCCGTGCTAGGCAGGTAAGCAAGCGTATTTCAGGATGCTAGTAGCTCGTATAGGAAGGAAATAGATTGTTACTGTCATTGTGTACTTAATATAATTAAAGTTAGTTCAAGTCATCTTGGCGCGCTGTTGAATGTGTGCGCCGTTGCGTCTCGGCCACACAAACGGCATTTATAAGCACACGCATATATATAACCGTGCGCCAAGATCAGTCAAAGTATATATTTATAGCATTATATTTCCTTCCAAAAAGAAGTCGTGTTGTGATGGTCAAACCAAAATATTCTTGTAAATAATTCTTTCAGAATATCTTTAAGTTTCATGTGATTCTTGTTCTGACGAAATAATGCGATAATGTTAAATACGCGATAGGCTTCATCGGTGAGTTGAAAGATGATTATGTATATAGTTACGTAGCAATCACAATGCATACGAGATTGATTGAATTTAGATTGAAATTGGTTAATACTGGCTATTTTTTGTAGAGGAATCATAGTGATACATACAAATCGTCTACAAAAGTAGTCAGTGCCAGATGTGAAATGGCTTATATCATGATGAACTGAATATTGACAACATTATGTCATGTCGTAGAGATCCATGTTATTTTGTCTGTTTTCTGATCATGACAAGACTTTGGAACTATAATGTAAAAATGATGTTTTGACATAATGTTGCGATTATTTCTCTCGTGTAAAATCATCTTAAGCCTTTGTAGTGAGAAGAAATGAGAATGTTTCGTGTACAGATAATGTGAAAAGCTGTGGACATTAGAATCGTATAGCTCATCGACAGATATGTATGCCTCCGTTTATAGATAAATGATCTTAAATATAAATTCCATTATCTACTGTGATTGTTTCACTTGTTCGTTTTATTTTCGACAGCCCTTAAACCCCAAGTACTATTAGTGTCTCAGAGTAAGTATTTTCTAGATTCATGATTGGTGTATTAGAATTTAAAAAATACAAGCTATCCATAAAGAAGAAGAATTCTATAAAGTAACTATTTTATGACAAAAAGGGAAACTATGTATAAAAAAAGTAGGTATACGAAAAAGATAAAAATAACAAATACCTATTTACAACATTACAGGTACATTCTAGATTCATGATTGGTGTATTAGAATTTAAAAAATACAAGCTATCCATTAAGAAGAAGAATTCTATAAAGTAACTATTTTATGACAAAAAGGGAAACTATACATATATAAAAAAGTAGGTATACGAAAAAGATAAAAATAACAAATACCTATTTACAACATTACAGGCAAGGTGTCATAGAATTCCTTCGCATCGACCTCGACTGCAGGGAGTGTGTTCAGAACGCTGAATGACAATGCTGATTCTTTGAGCCAAGTAAAAGCCAGTCTTCTGATCACGTTAAGCGTTGATTAACTGCTTAGAAATATCTTTAAATAATTAGTGGGTACTCGGACCCCATGAATCGACCCGGCGGCGCGGTGCGGCGCAAATATGTAATCTCCTTGCGCCGCTTGATTGCCTCCGCGGATGCAGCAGCAGTGGCGGTGCAAATGTCTTGTCATAATGTCTTATTATCAGAAGTAAGTATGCATCCCCCTTTGCACGGGTTGCCACTTTTGACATTTAGTTTCAACAATGACGTAATAATATCAAGAGTGGCAAGCCGCGCCAATGGGGTAGTTTCACGTTACTATACTGTACTTGAAGTTTCATTACATTAACTTTCATACAACAACAATATTTTATTTTTTTAAAAGAACTTACCAGTAATGATTTTATGTGGTAGGTACATTTATAGTGAAGTTATCGTAGATAATATTAATATGGAAATGTAGTGACTTTTTTGATGCGAGATTAGAAAATTATTTGTGAATATACCTGAGTTCAGTTGGAAAATCTGTAAAACTAGCCAATCACAGAAGAATTAATACTAGAATAATGGCTCCAATTTCGTAGTACTCCGATTTAAATGTAGGTACACCCGATGTCTTTTGTAAGCAGCAACTTACTATTATATATTTTCCATCGGTTTATTTTCTTATTGATATTTCAAGCCTTTATCGATTGATTTTTAAACTAATAATCGATTGAATTTTAAAATAACTTACCGCACAGAAATATTTTTAGTTTAATATTAATTATTCGTTTACAAGGATTTTTTAAAGAAGAGTCTGATGAATCATTGAAGTCAATAATATTTAATAATTATTTTACTTGCTTCATTTGAAATGCCAAAATTCGACTTGATTTCGCACAAACAATTAATTATGGAGTCATGATACTATTTTTATTTTCTTTTTTATTAAATTTACAGACATACAATGATAGATTTACATTGTTTTATTAAACATATAAAAAAAAAAAAAAAAAAAAATATATAATTGATTTATCTTATTTCGAAATCTGACTTATAGTGTGTGGTTTTTTTGTTATGACCAGGGCTCGGAATTAGGTAGAGTTTTTTATGTACCTACTTGCATCGAAATGTTGATATTAATGTGGACTATCCCGGGATTTCTAATGGACAATCCCGTGTGGCCAACAATATTACGAATAAATACTAATAATAAAAACCCCAGAGATAAACAAATAAAACAAAGATAATTAAAATATTTTTTTTATTAGTTTACATTAATTCACAATACAAATTGTTGATAGTCTGTAGTAAATTGTCATACGCATATTTCGCATTTTTTTATAAATACGAGCAAATACTTTTGCTTCTAGCCTAGACTCGTGAGGTTTAGCTTATTCAAACGGCCCATCAGAATCAAATTCCTTATCCGATTCATTACCAGTAAAATTTGAAGTGTTCGCTTCCGACATTACTGTATAATTTTTGTGAGAATTAAAATATTTAGTCCCGTGTGCAGTAGTTTAAATTGTGTAAAAAAGTAAATAACTTTTTATTTAAAAAATCATGGGATTTTTTTTCTGCTCTTTAAAATTAATCTCGGGATTTGAGGCATATCCACTTTATTCTTTCGCTGTATGAAATCAGAGTAAGTACATGAAAAACTTTTCCTAATTCCGACCCCTGGTTATGACACACGGCCATAACTAAAAAGTGTTGCAGTGAGTATTCATCCGAAAAAAAACGGTAATTCATCGGCGTGATCTGTCAAAAAGAAAATAAACGAATGGACAATGTATAGGTTATATGGAAATTTATTATGCTAGCTATGCAAGACAGATAAAGCTTCATAAGCTTGTCCCCATATGCTTTACCTACTTACACTATGCTACATCTGCTCCAAGGACCAGGTCCATTTCCCTTATGTTTTGTTTTGTGAAACATTGAAGAAATGCTTTATGAAAATACATAAATCCAATGACCTAATAAATTGAGTACCTGGAATTACCTTTTAGTTGATGCTATTCACAATCAAATCGGTCTGTGACTGTATGATACGCTAACCACTATACCATCGGGTAGCTAATTCGAGGAGTTTATTTTCTTACAAGTTATCGAGGCATTGTTTGGGATGCATTACCACCACCATAAAAACAATTTATAAACTACTTTGATATTTTTTTTTCTATGGTGAAATCTTCTGCTGAGTAGCTTTAAACAAAAGAGCTTACGCCAGCACGGCGTCTTAAAATGTATAATTATCCTCCATGCATAAGTATACAATTTTCTACAGTTACTTTAGCATTTATATCTAAACCCATCAATTTTACAAACTACAGTCCGACTTGTCTTTTCAGTAACTGTTATACAAACTAGTCCAATGTTATCACCTGAAACAGCTCGTAGGTATAATAAAGAATTTAAAGACTTAGCAACGAGTATAGACGCGTCACGTTTATAGCTAAATAATGAGTTCTGTGGAATTTGTGTCGCCTGTTGACTGTCGACTCAATTTTATATCTGTCTACTACAAAATACAATAAAATCGGCGGTGTGCGGTGCAAAACCGCGAGGTGCGCGCATTCCAAGATTTATTGAACTACCCGGGCATTCCGTAATACCTGGATTTACCTAAGTATAGATAACAAACATTTATAAATATATTAAGTTGTCAATATTTTCATGTAGAAACATTATCATTTATAACCGATGTCAAAAAACGGAGGAGGTTCTCAATTCGATTAATTGTTCATATCAATTTGAAAATTTGCACGTTTAGAGTATCTACTATATTTTTTATGCAACGCCACTTTTTCAATGGAGTAACATAACATAAGTATTATTCTAAGCAAATTTAACTGTAGAAGATTTAACTTGTTACTATTCAAATAGATGTACCAAGTTATTAGCTGCAATAAAAATGGAAATTTAAATACATTAGGAGATCCCAGTTCTTATAATACATTTTTAATAGCTGAATCTAGGATATTTTAGTGAAATTCTAAAAAAGAATATATCTTAAAAAACTATTCAATTTCGGCAGAACACGACAGCTGGCAGACATACAAGGCCTTCTGACAGTAACTTATCTGGTTTAGATTAAGTTATTAGACTACTTTAATTTAAGATCCAACATGTATATTTTTCTGTAAATAAATATTGTAAGTATCTTTTACGAAAAGCTTTCACAGAATTCAAGAGCTACTGGACCAATTTTATTAATGAGGTTGAATGCTTTCCTAAAATCAGGAAATAAATAAAGTAAGTATATCTCATTCTATTAAAATGGAGTTATATTAGTTTATTTTATTGTTTCAGTTTAAAATCTAACTTCACTACAAAGACTATTAAAAGGCCTGCAGTCATCGCTGTAAGCACCTATATAACATAATTTATAACTTAAATGTCGGGACAGGAAGAATTTAAATAAATAAGTATTATAGTGGCGGTGCGCGGAGTGTTTCGTTCTCAAATCACCTAATGTGTTTCTAAATCGGCACCATTGTGTGCGCGGTCGTATTATTATCGAGCAGCGGTCGCTCGTAAAACTGTAGCTCATCAATCCGGGATTTGAGAGGATCTAGAGTAGCAGCCGTGCGACAAAGTGCAGATAAACAATGCAACGAGCAACGTGGCGAAAGCGTCGACGCAACAAACACAACAGCAGCTGCGGCACCGACTCGCCGCGGTGCAGCACGGCAGCGGCAGCGGCGGTGGATCGGCGGTAAGTCAGCGGCGTGCACGGAAATAGCGCCATTAGATGTGGACGATGTTTGTAAACAGGCGACACATTACGCCGCTGAAATAGACGAGCATTGTCGCCGAGACAATCGCCGCGCGCATCACACAAATAACGCGCTGTCTTACTAATAGTACGCGCGAGACGCTTTTGGACACATTATACACATTCCACGGTTTCACGGCGAGCTCACCTAACTAAACATCGTAACTGAAATAAAACCCCGGCTCGCCTGCGACACCGTGAAATTTGTCGCGACACTTAATTTATGCTAATGGATCGTTAATGGCGTCATAAATATTATAATTAGTGCTGGTTACGTTTGTCGGTGAGGACTTAATCTCAAATTCTCGTTTGTTACGATCACTCAAACGTAATCTGATGCAACGCCGAAAGCTGCAGCTGACTTGTCACCCAAACTAATCAAATCGTTTGCACCCAGTCAATCACTCAGAGAAATTGTCGGTACCTGCTCACCCATAAAACAAATCTAACTAGAAGCCCAAAGTCCCTTTCTTAGCGAGTTAGTATGCACAACACATGCTGCGGGGACTTCGCTAAGTATTAAGCAATAAACAGGTTTCGAAACAGATTCAGTCCAAAACAATTACGTCTTCGAACGAGGCGTTCGTATTAACTGAAGACATTTTTACAAGCACCCCTCGTTCAGCTCAGAAATAAATTAACAGAATTACCATGAGGATATCGTAACGCAGCTCGGCGTCTACCTATTGAATTACAGATGAGACAATTCGCTGCTAGTGAGTATGCAATAAATTATGAGTTATGAGAATGTGTCGCTAAATAATGATCAGCCGGCGAGGCTCAAAGCTGCGGTCTGAGCGCGGCGCAAAAACGTGGCTGCGCGCCACCCCTCGCATTACCACTTCTATCGGCATTATTTACAATTTTCAATACGTTATATTATGCCAAACACATACCTGCCACAAAAGCTGCAACGTGCCTATATCCTATAGTTTTATTCCAATACATATTTGTGCATGCGCTGGGTGTGCGACTTTGCTATTTCCGTGTTGGCAACATTCTTTGCATCCCGTACGACGTTTCTTTGTTTTCCTAGAACGGGTTTTGGTAAATTAGCTTTATATAGCAGCTACGTATGAATAATATAGTTTTATTTAGGCGGTTTTGGGTCGGTAGAAGGTAGAGGTATAAGACAGAATGGTGAGTGTGTGTGTATTGTAGGAATGCGCGCGCGCGTGGGAACCGGCGGCGGATCGTCTGCGCATGCGCGCGGGCCGCGGGCCCTCCGCACAATTCCCTTCAGGAACAGCCTGGGACACAAAAAGCCTTAGTTTTAATGCTAATAGTCACCGGCAGCGGCAAGCCACCGAAATCAACGTTTGGTCCCTTGTGGCCTTCAACATTCCTCGTGTCATAACGTTAAGATGTTTCAATGTGAAATGGTTAAACATTACATATTATGTAACTTATTCTGGTCATATAAAAAAGTTTAAAGCAAAATTATTGAAAAATGTAGCACCTTTAGGATTTATTTGGTGAGTAATAAGATGAACGTTCATGTGAAATCCAAATGAAGAGAGGTACTTTTGTATTTTACTCTGATCTTGTTCGTCACTTTTGTGCATACATTTTCTTAACTCCTCGCAACTGCCTGTTCTGGACTACGCTATACCTCTTACTGAGTCCTTCAGGCACTCCAGTTACAGTATTCCTAGAACTCTCAAGAAAAACGACCTCATCATCATCTCATACACTACTAAGATACAAAAATATTTTTGTTTTTAATACCCGAATGACATTCAAACTCATTCGATCGATACAAGTATGTATCATCCCATTTGCGTGAGGTGTCCCGCGGGATCAGCATCTGTCCCTACATGCGGGGCTTCGAGTTTCACGTGCTTATCATTTGCGGTCGCGCTGCGGAAGTAGTTCAGTTCATTATCAAATATCTGAGCCAAACCTGCGCATGTGTTCCGGACTGGGTCACGGGTAATGATCGTATTGATGCTAAAGTCATAAGCAGCATCAGTATATTATTGCGAGTTCTCCAAAGCGAATTGGCTCCTTTCACCACGATGGCATTTCAAAATAAAATTTGACTCAGCCATCGACACGACGAAGAAGAAGAAGTATATTATGCTGTTTATAATAACTGTCTCGTTGGTTAGGGTATGCGCGTCTTACCGTGAGGTCTCGGGTTCCATGTCCGGGTCGGGCAAAGTGTTTTTTGTGAAAATTCCGTCAGGAAATTCTTAATAGCAGCACGGAGTTGGAATTGTGCCCGGTGCATGGCGATGGGCTCACCCATGGGATCTAAACATAACAGATGAAAAGTGGGGATTGTAAACATCTGCGACATCTTTCTGGGTAATAAAGGCGTGTATTGTTGTTATGTTATATTTATATTATGTATAATAATAGCAGTTCTGTATTAAATATATATCTTAATACTGGGCACGCGTCATATGGCAATGTTACGCCATAGTCTACCACTAGTCTACCACGCTGGCCCAGTTTATAGACTTCGCATACCCTTGAGCACTTAAGACACTATTAGGTGTACAAGTTTTCTCATGATGTCTTCTTTCACCGTTAGCTAGCGATAATTTTTGATAAATACATATTTTTGAAAAAACGATCTTATCGGTTTTGATATCTGTGCCGTGAGGTCAAACCTTCTATTCCGACCTTTGGAAAATAGATAGAGTGGCTACTATCCCAAGACTACGAAAGGACTGAGTTGCTTATAACCACTTCAAATAGATCTCTACAAAACATACATGGGATAATTATCCCTATGTATGTTTTTTTCATTTGTAATTTTTTATATTGTGTTGCGAAAAATAAACAATTTTTATTTTATTTTATTTCACCGACACTGACACTATTCATTTTCAGACAAACGCAAACACTAATCGACTAGTAACTCGACTACCCCGACGATACAAGCCGATAGATGCTATAGATTTTTACTCAGACGTAAATTGTTAGCCAGGGTGGCTAGCTGCTGACCTGGCAACACAGGCTTTGGCCTATCGGTATTCGGCCTTGCTTCGGCACCAGTGATAAAAATATTTTAAATAAAAAATAAAAATAAAATATTCGTTATTTCAGATTTTACAATTTACAATTATAAACAGCAATAACCCATAGTAGTATAAAACAATATTAGTATTACATGTTAATAGATAGATAGATAAAATACTTTATTCGTAATAAAAACATACATTTTTAAACAGACTCCACAAAGCCGAATGATCGGTTTGACTGTGGAAATACATTGCACTCGGATTAAAATCATCTAATATTTTAATATAAATTGACTTAGCACTAGATTAGCAATTGATTCTGTTTCCTATTGAAATTGTGGTGCGATAATAAATATTTTGTCTATTATCTATTGTTTACTTCGTATTCCTGCAGTCACCCACTTGCTGCTGGTATATTATGTTGTTTGATCTTTTGTAGCTCCAAGAAGAAATCCTGCAAACGTTGCTATACAAGTGTCCCGCGGGAGTTGAGAGCATCTGTCCACAGAGTCCTCACAATCATAGCTCCAAGTATAGCGGTTTGGCTCGCAGTACGGAAGTAGAGTTCATTAGCAAATATCTGGGACAAACCTGCACATGTGTTCGAAGGACAAGGTCACGGGTTATGATCACATGACTTGGCGCATACACGCAATATTGACAATATTATCACCATTGACTAGTAAAAGCATCATAAAAACCAATCGATTCGCGAAATATTGTCAATAATAGTGAATGTGGGGGGTAGCCTATCTATGCTGAATCTAGTATTAATTGTTTGATCGTTTGCTTGTAATTTTATTAAGGAATCCTGCAAGCACGCGCATGGGTATTCCATCAATGGAAATCACACGAAATTTGATTTTTTATTATTCGGAGATGCACTTAATTGGCGCATCCGACAGTTTTCTTTGCAGAATAGCCGCAACGATCTAGGCGTCTTCAGTAATTTTACCTGACAGTGGCGACTTTTCTTTTTGATTTGCATGCTACTACAAATTAGCCAAACTTTTGAATACTTAGTTTGAGATTTGACAACGTTGATGTTCTTAATCAACTACATAATCACATTTACTACCTAAACAATCATTTTGATGATGCCTTTGATTTAGCCAAGTCAATCGTGTTAATTTAATTTTACAGTAATGGTAGTGACACAGTCACAACTTTTTTCATCAAAGCGGCATGTATTTATGTTGGAAAGCTCACTTAATTACAAGCAAGAGGTTTGTGCTACGAGATAATTGGACATATCTAATGTGGCGTGTTGTCGGAACTGCCATCGATCACCGGCGGCTGGCGCACACATGCATGCGCCCGCGCCGCGCCTCGGTGACGTTTACGGTTTGTTTGCGCCATTTGCGCCCCCACAAACCCCGCAACACATTAGGCGCTTTTTGCTACACGTAAAAACGCTCATCTCACGTTACACACAGCGCCGACAACACTCTAGCTTTGACGTTAATTGGTCGACTTGTTCTCTTAATGAATTTTATTGAGAGACTGCCATTAGCTAATTATTAGTACGACTGTCTCACCCACTAGCGCCGCTCCGGCTATTTTAGAATTAAGTGGGTTACATCAGACCATTGTATTGTTCGATAGCTGGCGGCAGTTCTGGAGCTTTTCACATTTCTTCTTGTTTCTTAAAATAACCAGTTGACCAATGGTCCAGCAGCAATCCTGCCACGACTTACTATCTTGACAATTCCGTTTCAAAATGATGCGTAATAATTAATTAAGCCAGAGAAAAGTATAAGTAGAGAGTTATTTACAACCTCTTTGAATTAAGCAAGTGCAAATAAATTGATAGCTGTACTTACATTATCTTTAAATCAAAATTATTCTAGCAAGTTATTTTAAGATTTTAGGACTGCAGCCGTGGCAAGAAATATAAAGAAAGTAAAAGAAAAATATGGTTACCCGCGAGATGAAGAATATATTTTTTGTTACTGTCATGTGAATTAAACAATACAATAATCAAATGATAATATAACAAAGATACATTAAATTTACAATATAATAGTATCTTTTTGTTTTCGTGGGCAGTAGAAGGTTTATAGGCATAATAAACAATTTAATTACCGGCATTAAATTTATATGTGTCAGACCTACATCATACACGTATAGTCTGATTACTCCATTGCATTGGTAAAGTAATCATCACCGAATAATTGTCTCATCGCACCACTCAAACAGAAACAGGTGCACCAATAAATTGCTTTTATAGCTTACATAATGATAATTAGCAAGATCCAATTAAACACATATCAATGGCATGTTGGTTTGGCACTTTGACGATGTACGCAATATTGGGAGTATGCTATGCTCGATAAATAACTCTGTGTCTGACGTCTGACGGACATACGACAAACGTCTGATGTCCGATCGACTGAGACGAGCTACTTGGCGATCGGCTTTGTGTGAATTCCAAAACGAGACATGTGATTACGTGGCAGCTTAGGTATAGTTTAATTATATCCACTGGATTCTTTATTACTAAGAAGTCAACAACACCAGCCCCTTTAGCACGGATTCCACTCTCGACAGTTAGATGGGACTATGATGTAGTTATAAACGTAGAAACGTCGAAAGACAAAAGAAATAGACGTTACTATTACGTCATGATCTAATCTAAATGTCAAGAGTGGTAAGCGGAAAGTACACCATGCTTCGTGAAAGGCGATGCAAGTAAAGTTTTACAGACTAAAATCTTATCCTTCGGGAGTATATTATTGGCCCGTAGCACTACCGTAGTCAAAATGTAGACAGGAAGATGAATGATTTTATTTGGAACATAAGGTCAATTGGTTTGCTAAAAACTGTTTTGCTTGTTATGTTCTCTTGCCACAAATTCAGCACACTAGTAATGGTGCCGAAACCCCATGGAAGCAAGTTGTAAATAATAATAAAAAAACCAGGATGAATGGCTACAGCTTTGTTCATTCAGGTCCAAGAGCAAAGCGAACAAATGGACCGCACTTTCTTAGGTAGGTATATTTACTTGAGAGAGCGGAGCGGGGTTGTGGGGGTGCGGTACAGCGTGCGTTATCGGAATAATTGTCTCAGCGATAATATATCTGTGTCGTCGAAGCGATGGTATCGCAACCGCGGAATTAACACGTCGGTGGAGCAACGCGACCAAAACGAGCCGCGCTTTGTGTTCCTATCTACATCGCCTTTGTTCCTTATGCCTTATTTATGTGCCGCACCTCTCCGAGCTGAGCGGAGCGGAGTGCGCACATTTCACGCATTTAGCCGGTAATTGCGAGCTGATAATGACGCTATGCGTTCGATATCGGTAGTTCCGGAGCTCTGCTTGTATCAAAGGTACTGTCAGATTAACTGATTCACGACCCATTTGACAAGCACGTTTGAAATTGTCATGTTCGAAAATGCACGTTATCTGTTGGAATTTTTGAACGAATTATTTAAGCAATCAATTGAACAAAGTATCAATCGAATTTGGTCTTCATGAATCGCAAATCTCTAAGGAAAATCTATTAGTATTAGCAACACCATTACTGAAAATGTTGACAATGGATTTAACAAAAAAATCATCAGCTATTTGGGCAACGATTCGTGTGTTGCTTGACTAGGGTCCCTTTCGAAATTCATCATTGATGTTTTAAAATATCAATGTACGATTAGCATTACGGTGGACCATGAATCTGTTGGCCCTATGGTACTTTCCCACTTGGCATTGTAACTTGCTAACTTAGTGGACGACCTCATCGTCTACATTGTTGCAAGTAATTGTACCGATATGTACAGTAATGTACCCCGTGTAGTGCATTATAGAGTATTATAATAATTATAAATCTTATCACGGAATCAGTTCGAGTTTATAATAGAGATTTATGTTCTTAAAGATTTTATACAGACAAACATTGACTACAATGGTTTTTTTTTTTTTTTTTTCTTAGGGTTTTAATTTGCTGATGTTCCCCTTAATGTAAAAAGAGTCCTTTTTGTGCCATCGTATTTTGTTGCTATTTATTGTATTATGTGTATGTGTTAATATATTTAATAAATGAATATATAAGAAGAGCTATTTGAGTTGTTAGATTTTTTATTATATTTTGCTTAATTTATTTTATTGCTTGTGTGTATTTTAATGAATTTATAAAATGGGAGACTAATTTAGTTGTTTTATTTATTATTGTATTTTTTGCTAGTTTTTGTTTATTACATTTTTATTGAATTTGGAAGAAATTGTACTTATTTTATTTTACTATTTGTTTTATCTATTGTTATTTTCTACTAATTTTATTTTTTACCTTTTTGTTAAATTTGGAAAATTTATACTTTTTATTGCTATTTTTTTGCTTTTCTTTATATTAAAGAGATTGTACTTATTTCATTTTACTAATTTTTACTATTTTCGTTTATATATTTTTACTTTTGCTGGTGTTTTGAGCGGATTTGGTGTAGAGCGGCTTGGGTTTTTATTAGCTATGAGGCTAGTTGCCTCTTTCTGCGTGTAGTTTTTTGCGCGGGTCCATGCGTCTCACTCGCGCCTCTAAGGCTAGCTCGTTGGCGCGCCGGTTACCATCAATTTTGGCGTGGGCCTTGTTCCTGTACAAATGTATATATTTGCCATGGGGCAAAGCCCCGCTGAGATTCCGGCGCGCCTCGATTGCGAGGGAGCGCACAGACCCGGATTTGTTGCGCTTTTCCACGCTGCACGTGTGCTGCTTCTGGTGCCAACGACTGCCCGCCGACGGACTGAGGCAACGCAGCGGACACTTCTCGTTCCGGTGGTGACTTCCTTTTTCGAGGCGTCGTGCCCTTCGGACCACAACGGCAGAGTAATTTAGTACTATTGTAAATTGGGCCAGTTTCTCATGAAACTGGTCCCAATTTGCTTTTTTATTATTTACTTTAGTTTTGTTGCCGCTGTGGTCTAGACCCCCGTCACTTGTCCAGCCATCCAGACCGAGAAGATCCGCTGAGTGTGCCGTAACGCCAATGCAGCTGCAGCAGCCGCCGAGCTCCCACGACCATTGACTACAATGGTTTTTTTTTTTTTTTTTTTTTTTTTTTTGTTTACCATCTTACCACTCTGCCCTTCCCCGGGGTGGGGTGGTATGCGTAAATGCATTTCCCCACGTAAAAAAAAAAAAAAAAAAAAAGGTTTTTTTTTTTTTTTTTTTTTATTAGGTTTTAAAACTCTTATTTTTATCCCTTGCATGACAAGAGGAATTGTGCAGCATTAGTTTATGTAAGTATCTTTTTATTTTATTTTTATTAATTATGATTTATGGTTTTAATTTAGATTTAAATTTATTGTGATAGAGAGGAACAGACAACGAACTATTTGTTTCTCTCTATCACAGTATTACATACTTTTTCGGCATATTCTAAAAATTGTTTTCTTTTAATTTTATCTGACAGGAGGCGTGGAGCTTCGCTGGCCTCTATCTTAATATCTAATTTCTGTTCCAGGTCA
This sequence comes from Hypena proboscidalis, assembly GCA_905147285.1. Lineage (NCBI taxonomy): Eukaryota > Metazoa > Arthropoda > Insecta > Lepidoptera > Erebidae > Hypena > Hypena proboscidalis. Next base: position 23,101,976 of record LR990129.1, read on the forward strand.
TGGCGTTGGGAGCAGAACACCGGGCACTCGAACAAAATGTGTTCCACTCCCTCTTCCCTTGCGGGGTCACAGATGCACGACGGGCTCTCCCGACACTTGAACCGATGCAAGTATTGGGAGAACCCCCCGTGCCCCGTTAATATCTGCGTTAGGACGCCTTGCGGTCGGATTTTCCGCACCAAGCGGTATGCATCCCTCGCGCTCGGGAGGAACACTTTCGTTCCGGAGGCCGTCTGGCCCGATTCATAGCGCCGACTCCATTCGTCAAGGGAACCACTACGTAGTTCCTGCTTGACGAACGAAACCGGACACAGATCGTAGTCAGGCTTCCTCCGGCTCGAAAGCGCTGCCTCCTTTGCTAACTCGTCGGCGCGCTCGTTCCCATCGATGCCGGCGTGGGCCTTGATCCAGTACAAAGTTACATCTTTGCCCCGAGTCAAGGCCACGCTGAGGTTACGGCGCGCCTCGATTGCGAGGGGATGCAGGGTCGTCGGGTTTGTGATCGTCTGCAGCGCCGCCCGCGAGTCGCTGTAGATGCCGCAGCTCCCTCCGCCGCACTTGAGGAATTCGCTGGTTGCTCTGCATATGGCCAAAAGTTCAGCCTGGTAGACTGTGCAGTACGCAGGCAAGCACAGTTTTCGGCTTCTAAGTTCGGACCGGCTGTCCCACAGGGACAGCGCGGCACCAACTTTGCCCTGTAGCTTGCTGCCGTCCGTAAAAATACGGAGCGACTGCACGTTATGTTGGTCTACCAGGCTTTGGTCATCGACTACAATGGTTGGACCTTGGAAACCTTGCCTGTCTCTAGAATCTTGTCTAAATTGTTACTTCTTTTTTGGAGATATTCTCCACGCCCCCAAGGCAAACTATTTGCAGGATTTTTTTTACTCATTTAGGCTTTATGTAAGCACTTATTTGTTAACCCTTCTATTTGTTATGATCAAAATTAAATGTAGAGATCTCTATCATGGTTTTATACTGATACAAGTAGTCCATAAGGGAATGCACCACATTTCTAAAGCGTCTATTCTCCTTTTCTCACTTTCTCTTACGTCTCTGGCACATAAAGAAATATGAAAAACAGCATTGCCCTGACAAGTTTTATTTTAGTGGTGATGTTTCTATTTCTCCATATTTTCTTGAGCCGAACCATGGCGGACCTGGCCATGCGTTGTTTGATTTCATCTGCGCATTCACCACTGTTTAAGATCAGTAGATCACTTCCAAGGTAGCTGTAAGATTAAACGACGTCACCATTCGCAATTTTGGTGTTTTCTAGCGAGTTATTGTTAGCTCGGTCGACAATCATGATCTTCGACTTGCTATGGTTTATTATACCGAAATAAAGGCTTACCTGCTCAATCTTATTTAATAAGGATTCCATGTTTTGAATGCTGCTTGCAAACAGGGTGGTGTCATCTACATAGCAAAAATTTTAGATTTTATAGCCTCCAATGTGAATGCCATTTTACTAGTTTTCGAGTGCTATTCTCATAATGATTTTGTGTAGATATAAAACAGTAGTGGGGATAAGATGGAGCCTTGATGGACCCCAATACTCGGATGAAAATTGCTTGACAACACATCATCAGTTCTTACCGTAACAATTCCTTCTTTATTATACCTCCGAAGAAGGTGAACAAGGTGTTCCCATAGCCAGAAGAGTCTCCTAAAGTACTTGCCTTACTGAGACGAACGCCTTCGAGAAGTAAATATAAATATTAAAGCAAATATAAGTTGACTTTCTGAATTCCCTGGCCTTTCCAATAATCTGGCGCACATTTAGTACCATTTCCTTTAACGATGCCACCTTGCTCAAATGCGATTTCCTTGGATAAATAAGACCTTAACCTTTCGTTTAAGATATGTAGTAAAATTTTGCTTGGTATTGCAAATCAGGGCAATTAAATAGTAGTTATAACATATCTTTGTGTAGTCCTTTTTATCTAGAGGAACAAAGACAGTATGAGTCTATTCTTGAGGTCGAGTTCTTGTTGTCCAGATTTTGTTACACAGGGTATGAAAAATATCGACACTATACTCCCCAGATGCTTCGATGGTTTTAATTTAATAGGATTGACCTAGCCTAGCCTGGATAGGCTTATACCATAATTTACTCGGTCAATAGAGCCTAGTTGTTTGTCTAGCAGGGAGTACCGCGATGGTTTTTGGCCACCGCCTTCGGTGAGATTGACATTTGGGCCGGTAAAGATGATGATATTTTTGGTATCCCCTTACTCCCCAGCTAAATTGGATATAGCATCGTAGAAATTATAGTTGAATATTGTATTTGACTTAGATTAGTTTCTATAATTCGATGGTTTTAAGCACCGTAAGCCGCATTATCTCTTACCATGAGATGAGATCGTGATGAAACGTGCACCAAGCTAGTATATAAAAAATCTAGGTACAATTAAGAATATTGAAGTAACTGGTGTGTTTTATTTTCGAAACTAGATTATTTGAATAGTTGGTATACCTAGTAGTAGTTAACTTACTATAGACGCCTTATAAAAAAAGCGTCAGGTAGCTTTCGGAAACTGATAACACTCAAATACTCTCTACCTTCAAACAAACTCACATTTACAAAAATCACCCGATTACATTACATTAAGACCACATAACCCATACACATTACAAAACTACAACTTACAACTACTAGCACTCGATACCAGCCTCCTTTCAAAGATAAAGTCCGGAGGCTGTACGGCGGTGGGCGGGGCCTGCGCAAGAGGTATCGAACCACAGTCGTGCGCTGTAATTACTGTACAGACGAATAAGGCAAGCATTGATAGCGAGAAATACCCTCTAATGATATCCACTTCGAAGAAACGATTGGTTTAGTGATGGGATAAATAAGAGTATTCCCTCAAGACTTTATTTTCGGTGATCAAAATGATCGTTTGCGCTAGAACCAAAAATATGTGTTGAATTTTTATCTTCGTGTACCATAACAATAACCATGTTGTAACCAATGACGCTTAAGAGTAGTCTTGGGAGTGTACTTAAATCTAACCAAGTGTGAGCCCACCTTAAAAGCTATTTTTATTTTAATTTAATTACTTATTCTCAATACTTTTTTGACATAGCTAATATACATAATCCTGTAAAATTTCAGGTTTCTAGCACTAACGGTTTCGACGCTATGGCTCGGACAGACAAACAGACGGACAGCGATACTATTCGGGCTGGTTGTAAGTACTACGGAACCCTAAATCAGATCACCAAAATATTATTAAAATAAATTAAGCAGTGAGAGTGGTAGTTTTCTGTTGAGTTTCAGCTAAAAACACAAGTAATTTTCATAAAAAATCGCATATCAACCCATGTCAAAATCTGTGATCAAGTACCTGTATTCGTATTCGCAGAGAAGTAAAATCTACTGTGCATATTTGTAAAAGTGGTATTAGTCGCATCACTAATATTTCAAAGAAACAATTATTTCATATTATTGTAATTTATATCCACTTGTTCATTTGTTTTTGTTGGAATGTTTTTCAAACTTTATTAGAGTGGTGCTCCTGGATTCGTTATGGCTACTTATCACTGACTTATGGTATGAACGTAGATTTATTTACTTGTAACTTGATAGGTATTGATTAGATCTAAGGTATAAAATATTTTTTGCTGAGTCTTCATCTATTATAGCAAGTTACGAGGATTGAAGGTCCAAGGACCAAAGATGTGTATAGTCAGGGTAAAGTAGATTATGTACAGTAAAAGTGAACTTTTTTAACCAAAGTATTCGTTGAAAAATCTTGCAATGTTTCAGGTTTATTGAGTGAAATAGAGCAATAAATCTTAAATAAAATCTTTATTCTATCATAACACTATATTTGCCTATCAGCAGTAATACATAGCAGTTACCAAAGACATTGGAAATAGATCCTTTATCTTCGTCTTTTCTCTGATAGATTACGATCTACAATATAGATCCTGAAAGAGAAACATAACATTTTCCTTGAAACCTATCCTTTAATTTCTCTTCTTTAATGTTATGACTACGGTATATTCCCTTTTTATTTTTTTATTAAGAAAGACACCAATTTTTTTGTAGCCAGACATTTTCTACAAAAAATAAATAAAAGCGCAACCATTTAAAATAGGAGCTCATTTCACGATCACTCACCAAATTCGGCGCGACAAATTTCATATAAAAAGATCCGCAGTGATACGGGAAATTCAATTTTCACGGTTAATGAAACTCTGAAGGCACCCTCGTACCCCCTTGCCTCCCACCCCACCCCCTTAGTGGGGGTCGCGGTGTGTCGCTGCCTCTCACTTCATTTCGCGAATAAATTCATCACGCCGAGCACCGTCACTCCCCGGCAGAGTTGCCGCGGCATTTCGCGACATTTCACGACTCCCGCATACACACGTATATTTACATAGGTCGGGGAAACTCTGTAATAGTTAAATGGTTTCACTAAAGGGCTTGGTAACGTAATTTGTTTGAACTTTCGGGTTATCGAAAGATTTGTAGGATATATATGTATAAGCAAATAATATGTATTAATTGTTTTTAAATTCACCCAAAAATATTATTATACTTACAGTATTAACCTAACTACAATTTAATCGTTAAAAAGAATTAAAGAAATACCTTACTATATACATAAAATAAAATAAATATATAAAATAAAAATAATATCTTTTTGAACTAGTAAATAAAATACCAAGTAACCTGAATAAAACGCTATATTTAATTTATTAATAGTTGTCGCAATATATTATGAGTTACGAAATTACGATGCAATTAATTCAATAATAAACTTTTGCCTAGCTCAAGCCATTATTCGTTTTTAGCTTTGAAATGGTATTTGAAACTTCCCAATTTTGAATAACGTTTGTTCGGCCAAATTGCTGAACGCGCGAGCACTACAGATCATAATATTATATTATTATAAATTGTATTATTTCCTATTCTGTAGCAGAGTTACTTAGAAGCGTAGCACCTAGCTACAAATATGCTTAAACTACTAACAAATTCAGTAATCTATCAGTTAATCGTGTTGAACCATGTCAACAATCACCCACTAGTAGTTAGACACGTTCTTGCAATCATGACGTTACAAATGAGCTGCAGTCGGCGGCAGTCGTCCTAAGGGATTATTGCTGGTAATCCCTACAACGCAGTCGTAAGAAAACAATCGTCACTAAAATTAACTAATAGTTCTATTTTCATGTAGGCATTCCATCCGTTGAGCAAATAAATGTTGGATAGTCCAGAATATTCTATCGGTTGTTACGGTAGTTAATTCTGTCATGGCTGTACTTAGTGTTTGCCAAGATACAGCTAAAATTCATGTTTTTATATTGTCTGTTCAAAGGTTAATCAGCCCGAGTTGATTGTACTCTGCCATTTGATACAGAGTTTTGAACGTATTTTAGTTTGATAAATTTGTTTTGGGCAGCTTTCTAACGCGGCACGCATATTGAGGAGGTTCCTATCTCTGGAACCTTTACCACCGCGTACAGCTTGGTCCTTGTATCCGATGTCGGGAGGTATATATTTTTTGTAATATGCTATTTATATATATATATATATATATATATATATATATATATATATATATATATATATATATATAGAAATATATAATTTACACGTTTAGTTTATAATAAAGGAGATATTTCATTAATGGAAAACTTTATTTTCTTATTTGACTGTGTGGTCACCAAAAAACATTTGACAATACCTTTACGCATAATATTATGTCCCCACGATCGTAACAATATCATGGTGGCCCTATCGTGAGTGTGGAAGTGTGAATCGTGTCCCATGTTTGTTTAGTGAAGAGCACATGCCCTTCCTCCTCGTGTCGATGTCTTTGTAATCCTGTATGGATTAGTGTGGGGTCGCCTTTGCTTGGATTACGTCACACGAGGTGTTAAGCCAAGAGAGTTAACCTTTTGGTGTCGGGCCAAAACGATGATGAGAATATCATGATTTTTGCTGGTTGATGTAGATTTCTCAGTACCCACAGTTTGTATGTGTCAATCCATTTGACGATGTCATGGCAGCCCTACTGTAAATGAAGTGAAGCGTGTCCCTTGTTTGTTTAGTGAAGAGCACATGCTATACTTGCGACTTCTCAACCTCTCGTGTCGATGTCTATATAATTCTGTTTGGATTAGCTTCTGCTTGGATGGAGTAGATTACGTCATGAGTTAGCCGAGAGAGTTAGACCGTCTTACCCCCAAGATAACGAGGTCTTCGGGGTAAGACAGAAGAGAAATTTTCGAAAATCATATTTTTTGCTTGTCGATTAGTGCTTTAGATAAGATTTCACAACTGTAGATATTGTATTTTATCTGTTCATTGTGCGACGTAATAATGGTAGCCCTTCTATAAGAAAGCGTTACCCATGTTAGTGTAATGAGTAGCCCTCTCGTGTCAATGTGTAATCTTATGTGGATAAGCGTTGAGTCGCCTCGGATTATGTCACTTAGATATGTGTTAAGACAAGAGTTAACCCTCGGGCCAACACTGTGCTGAGAATATCACGATCTTTGAGTCTTCATTTGGTGATCCAAAGTTCAAACTTCTGAACATTTTGCAGTAGCTTCTTTTTATGTTCATTAGTATATTAATTTGCTTTTTACATACCATGGAGATATTATTATGTACTTCCTTTATGCATAGTATGCACTTATGGGTTTGATTCATAATGCTCCACCCATATAATAGTTGACCAAATGTTGACGCCTAGCCATGTGAACGCATACAACAATTTATCTTTACTTGAATGGTAACAAAATGACATGTTAAACGGTTTAGCATTAGTTTATTCATTTTAATCATAGTATTCTAGATGAGTGTTGATTACACCGACAGACTTTTTTTTGCAAAACAAGTGCGATTGAGTAAGTAGTGTTCGCACCCGTATCATGTAAATACCACCTCGTCGGTGGCGTTGCCTGATATATTATTCATTTATTCTAAATTTCTAATGTTCGCACTGCATTATGTATCCTTTGCACATGTCGCTTTTTGTCGCGCGTCGCTTTGCACAGGCCTCGCCTCGCTGCCTCGCCTTCTTGCACCCGCGACACTCGCATAATGATCTCATTTTACCATTTGAGAGATAATCGATCTCGTTTTAATAATCAGTGACATGTCGTGTTGTTGCGGCATAAGCTACTGTATCAGTGTCTCTTGCAGCGTGACGCGCGACAAACGGCGGTGATTTACCGCGGCCGGTGTCACGGCGCACATTAGCCGCGCGACGTAAATGCGCTGACTAAAAATACACCCCGCGACATTTACCTTTGTGTTTTAATCCGGGACTAAATCGAGCGGTCCGCAGCGGCCGCCTACAAATAACGTACAATAAATCGCGCGAAGAATGCCACTTTTGTTGCGGCGCGTCGGTCCTTAATCTCCCGAGACCGTTTCACCGCTGCTCTACAGATTTGGCTATCCGCGGCCGCGCGCCTATTGAGATATGCGCCGATCGTTAAACGCCCAGTCGCACGCATTACTCACTAAGCACTTAGTGGACTGTAGTAAGAGTATAGTGCATATCCGCGGAGTGGCGAGTGTCACTCCCGGTTTAATGGAATCCGATCACTCGTTTATCTTAATGCCACGGCGCGCATACTTTGTTCCACGCTCGGACGCTTCGCGGTTGCATCAAGCCGCCATTCATAACAAGTTCAAATTTGTGCAGTAAATGTATCGATGCATTGTTGTCTTTTATCGACTGAGACGTATTACCGAATAAGTCCTTCAGTCGGTGTTGTAGTGTTGGTCGTTGACTACTGTTGGCTGTTGTGTTCGGTCGGCAGCGGGCGGGCCGTGCACCGATACATCTCCTCGGTGACATGTTTACGAGCCCTCGCCCCCTCCCTGGCCTGCAGTGCTGCACCTCACCCCCTGAGACACCCGTGTGTTCCTGTACTTCTTATTGCATTGCGCGGGCGCTTTGCTCACAAATAAATTAATTTAAATGGAGGAAACGTCGGTGGTGCGACACAAAGTGCGTGTCGTTGCGCGGGGTGCGCGGGGCGAGGAGGGATTTGCTGATATGTTTATTGTATTATAACTGCTGGAATCAAAGCCGCCGCGGCGAATTGACTGCGGCCAGTAATCACGCTGTAAATCTGCGTGCGCGCACTGAGATATCACCGGTACATTACTGCAGTCTGCGCCTGATGTCGACTGTTCACTATACGCACATCAGTATAACACATGACAGTATGTCTTCCTGGATTTAAACCGTTCAGTCTACATTTAACATAGCTAATTGGTTTGAAAAAGTGTCCAGTGAGGAATTCGTTGAGATTTCAGGATTATTTTTTCATTTCGTCTTTTGGAGTTTGGGACCCTATTAAGCTATGGAGAATCCTGGTCCTTCGTATGTTCAAAAGGCATTCAATGTTAAATAAAGCGTTTTCACAAGGTTCATTATTATTTCATTTAAGAGTCTTGCTCTTACTGTTGAAGACTGGCAGTCAGCTATACATAGTGTATTTTTGCTAGTTCAGCCCATTTTCCTTTGACCAGATCATTTCTGAAATATAGATAACACCATCATAGTTAAAGTTGTGGTCTTGACTCTCAACATAATCATCCACAGCTTGGCTACAATTCTTTATCTAGATTAGACTGATTCCAGCACCAGACAAAATGTTTATTATTATTTATTATGAAGTCTAGTTTTGAGTAGGCACGGACAATAGCTACGAGATCTTAGGCGACACTTTGATAGCATCAGCTGATATCAGCCAAATAGCTCTATTTAGGGCTCTAGAATTTTTATAAAGACATGACCGTCACATATTGTCTCATTAGACAATTCATGTGTCTGCCTAGCTTGCTGTGCGCGCACGTGCCCGGGCGTCGTGCGTGCGATAAATCTCGCGCTGTCGTGCGCGCGCGCATAAATCGTGCGTCCCTCTCCCCTCCCCGTGTGGTAAATATAAACTATGTTGAGTATTGTTACCGACGCGCGGTGCGGTTGCGGTAACGCCACGTCTTCATAACAGAGTTATGAATGGGCTGTATGTTCGTCCGTCCGTGAAAGCAGATTGCAGGCTGAAAAGGGATGGTGAAATGTTGCGAATGTATTTTGGAATATTTGAAAAAACCGGGCTTATTGAACTGATACTAGTTTATAAAACAGTAATAACATCATACCTAGTATTATTAGGCTGTAGATTTTATTCAAGAAATTTGAAAATGGTAAAACTTTTACACATAGTAAGTAGCACCGGTCCATTTGTAAGCTGGCCGTCCAACAATGCATGTACAGTCAGCAACAGAAGTAGCTGCATACAAACAAAATTTCCAAGTCGCTTAATTCTGAAAATCGTAATTATTTCATGATTAGATGAATCAAAACCTAAAATAATCGGTAATATGTACATTATTTTATAAAAGGGATATTTTTAATGCAAAAAATGTGCGTTGCATAAAAATGTTTCTGATTGTACTTACACCAAACATACTACAAGCTGAGAATTTAAAAAAATCTAATATTAAATGGCAACGGCAGCGACAATTGTAAAAGCTCTACTGCCTTGTCTCCATGAGTAAATAGCAAAGAACTGATACAACAATTAAGACAACGACTCTTTGTGCCGCTATTGATGGAGTAAAGTGCTCTAGAAGATAAAGTCTGTTGTCCGCACTCACAAACTTATAAATGGCGTATTTATACCGCGGCTCGACGGCAGTTTAATCACATGCGTTTGATCAGACACGAGGAAATGGAGACAAAGCGAGAAGCGTCGCCCAGGACATACATTATTTGTAAAGAGGGATACCACCATTACAATGTAAGTGTAGAAGATCCACTGGTGCTCTTCTTATTTACCAAGTCGATACAGTAGTGAGTGGGACAAACTTAATGGGTAATTTGCAATAATATTAGAAATATTTTGACTTTGGCGTAGGAAAAAGTGGTTCAGTATCCATCACATTTAATTAATTAAATTTAGTCAAACGAAGTTTAAATGCAAACCTAAAACTGTCTCAAATTGACACCCGTTTTTCTGCAGAAGGAAAAGTCATAACTGCCTTATTACATCTATGTTACATCCTCCATAATCTACACTACTTTTATCCATTTCAAGACTTCAAATCTACTATTTCGAAAGCCACACAATGCTCGACTATGTGTAAAAGTTTTATTGACACCATATTTGTTCATTTTGACAGTTTTGGTTCTACCATTGATTTAACATATAACTAGAACTGTCAAAAATATCGACCATTCTGACACTATGGAAATAGCCGTGTGTCCATCCAGTCCACTAGGGCTTGATTCTAGTGGTCTGCTAGTTTGCTACAGTTTGATACGACATGAACGTTACAGAGTGGATCTTCTGAATTTTATCTGTCACTTTGCATAACATCTCCCTGCGCACACGCCGCACTCGATAAATATGACGCGTTGGAGTGCGCGGCGTTTGCTACAAGTCACGAGGTAATTCATGCGTTCAATATCTGCATACAAGCGCATACAAGACAGATACAAGATATAATACCGTGTGTGAAGTGCGGAGGCTTGTTTACAAGACAGCTACGAGACTATAGTAATGCACAACCGATCAATGTCGGATAATGACAGCCGTTTGAACTCAAAGCAAGAAGAAACGTTGCGTACATTGTATTTACACACATAAGAACATACGTTATAATATGTTTATTGTTCACCTTTAAGCGTGATGACTGTATTAAATTTTAATTGTTCAGAAGATGAAAGTCATCATTAGTCATTAATATATTATTATATTATTTTTAAATAATATATTATTATATTATTTTTAAATAATATATTATATTATTTAAAAAAATTAAGGCATGATTCCTAGGATCTATAATAGGATACCAGAATTTATAAGAGACAAAGAAAATATAATTGACTTTAAAAACAATCTATTAACATTATTATGCACAAAAGCTTACTATACAGTGAATAAATATCTAACTGATAAATAGCTATCAATTGTAAATTATACTAATATTGCTATACCTACTACCTTCTACTACTATTATATTCTAACTATATATTATGTTATATTTGTACGCCAATGATGTCAAGACATAGCGATCAATATGTTATAATTATTTAAAAGGACATCTGTATACCTATCTACAAAAGAATTATGAAATTTTGAAGTTTTGAATTTTTTATTATTTTTTAATTAGCCATTCGCCGCACACACTCTGAATTGCCAGATCATGAAATTTTCAGATCGTTTTGAAAATGCCGTCAGAACGGTTATGTTTCTTTAGATTTCTATAAGTGAACCAACACACACACCGTATTTTAAATTTCGACTACGTGCACTGGGTCTTACATATTATTAACTAATTAATTTCACTTGATAAAACAAATTAATTATAATTACTGAAATTTTGTAATTATTACCGATGGGCCATAATTATATCAAGCAATTAATTACACGATATCATAATAAATGTCACCATTGATATACTGTCTGAAACATAAAGTGATTTCCATTTCATAAATTTAATTACGTCATCATTCATTCATTTCAGACTAGCCGCTCTTCACGGATTTACCCGCGGATGGATTGTAGCGTGATGCTTAATAGTATACAGTCCTCATTTCCACTGATTATTTTTTTTTTACGAAAAAAACATGATTTTTTTTTTGTTAAAATATTTATTAGGAACATGCATGGAAGTTGAAGTTTCAATAAAATATCGCTATGTCGCATCCACCTTGTGTATCATTTGCAAAGAATTCTAAAACTTTAAATTCAACACGAATAATTTGTTTTTCAAAAGTTAGACAACGGGTCTGAATCGCGTAATTATTATAAAGGTAAATAAATACCTATGCTCGACGTTTCGAATGACTTCATCACATCGAGATAGAGCATAATGACCTTTGTGACCCTGAACATTTGAATGGTGAGCTTACACATGTTCAGGAGGTACTAATGCGCAACGGATACAAGACAAACCTAAGGCGTACTCAGAAAAGGATACATCCAACCGGGGTATGCAGAGCATCAGCATTTATGCCGTACGTTAAAAGAGTAACGGATAAAATTGGATCAGTACTACAGCAATACTCCATTAAGACTGTATATAGTCCGTACTCCAAAATCTCTCATCACCTGCGTACTCCTAAGGATGTCATACCCTTACAAACACCTGGCGTGTACAAGGTTGACTGTAGCTGTGGTAGTTCCTATATCGGACAGACCAAAAGAACGATAGCTGAACGGGTCAAGGAACACATCGCAGCTGTCAAAAACCGACAAGTTTACAAGTCAGCTATAGCCGAACATTTGCTGGAGGCCGGATCCAATCACTGGATCGAACTACATCAGCCAAAAGTTTTATTCACGGAACGGCGCTATTATTCCAGGATAGCACGGGAGGCGGTTGAAATCAAAAAACATTCTAATTTCAACCGCGAAGATGGATATCGCTTATCGTCATCTTGGAATCCGGTAATAAGCAAGTGCAGTGTTCGGCGAACAAATGTTACGCGTAAACCATCTGATACCGTTAGTGTTGTGTGTCGAACTACCGACGGTTCCGAACTAAATAAAAATAAAAAATGTGACGACCAAGTAAGGGTAGTGGACAATATCCGCGCCTCACGGAGACGACGCTGAGCTTCACCAGTCGGCTCGTGACCAAGAATGATGCAAGTCATACGAAACGTCGACCATAGGTATTTATTTACCTTTATAATAATTACGCGATTCAGACCCGTTGTCTAACTTTTGAAAAATGTTCTCAAATCGCGAAAGTTTAAAAACGAATAATTTGAATCCGTCAAGTAGTTCCTGAGAATAACGTGGTCAAACTTCGCCTATAAAATGCTCAAAAATTTATCCTAATCCGATCAGTAATTTCAGAGATTAGCACGTTCGAACAAACACACCCTTCACCTTTATTATATTAAGTACAGCTGTCATCTTTCATTCCTTTGAGGCGATTCTGTAAAGAGAAATTAAAAAGGAAAGAAAGAGAGATTTAAAAGAGATGTTTTAGAAGTGAAAGGACTCCGTAATGACGGCAATAAGTCACTGTTGTTTGTTGTTGGCGCTCATTAATTAGTGCTGTACTCACGGCTACTGATCAACCTATACATCTCCAGTATAAGATCGTCTCACGTTGTACAGGCTTCCCGTGCAATGCGAGACCAGGCTATATTGGAAATGTATAGGTTGATCGGTAGCCGTGTGTACTCTCGAGGAAGGAAGAGTTATGACAGTAAATAATGGACGCTTACAGAGATGTCAGAGTGTAGGAAATCCTTTACTGTACAGCAAACATGCTGTTATATTGAAATAAGATTAAGGAAATTTCCATAGGCTGCTTAATTTAAACTTAGTGGTATTACAAGTTTTAGGAAAACAATGTCTTCAATAATCATAATCTACATCTTAATCGCTTGTCTGTGTTTTATAGTCTTACAGACATAGATTCTCGTAGTACCATCGGGGAACCCTTATAGTTTCGCACTGTCTGCCTGTCTGAAGTCTAGCTTCGAGACTGATAGAGCTAGAAAGCTGACATTTTGCAAGTTATACTATAATAGTGTTGGGTATCGATATATAGTTAACCTCTTTTAAGTCCGTATGATGTAACGGCTGACTACAAAATCCTGTATTGCACGAAGCTGGTGTTTTTTTTTTAATGATCAGAATCTATCAAAAATAAATTGCATCGAATTGTTTTAGTCGTAACGTGGCTGATTTATCTTTATAATGTTGATCTAATGATCTAGTGGTTTAGTGGGCAAAGTGTTAGTTGTGAACTTTCCGTAAGGAAATTCACAATAGCAGCACGAAGTTGGAATAGTGCCTGGTGGATGGTAATAGGCTCACCCCCTATCCTTTGGGACCTAAACATACCAGGTGAAATATGGGTGTTTTTTTTACACTTTTGCTACACCCTTCTTGATAATATAGGCGCGATGTTATGTTGTGGTATGAGTTATATGAAACTTATCTTTGACCAAAACATTCACAATGATAAATGCTATTTCATAGTTTTTTTTTTGAATGGACGCTGGACGTTACATGCAAACTGTTAACAGTTTGGAATTTAGTAAACACAAAATTTGATTTAATCCAATGTCAAACGGATAAAAACAATAATAAGGTTTACTGTAAATAGTAAATTGTAACAATTCCTTTTGTTTCACGATTTCGAAATACATTTCCGGTGAAATATATTTTCACCGACGATTTATGTTTGGCAGCATGTGTTGTTCGTTTTTGTGCCTCCATACCTACATAGCTTGCCCTAACATATTCCAAATTCCTTACATTCTCTGAAAAAATACAAACTATGCATCATAAGAACGGAGCTTCCGGCAACGGCCTAAATAGTCGGGCGGGAGCTTTTCGACAGCTGTCGGTGCTACCCACTCCCCGCGCACAGGAGTAGCGGAGGGTGTGGATAGGGATGTAAAACACACATCGATGTTTCAAAAACATCGATATTTTTATTGTAATCGATGTGACTATAATATATAATAAAATCAACAAAATATTGACTTTTAATTTGTCACTGATCTTTTTTTAAAAACCCTAGGTTATCTAAATGGTATTTATTTCATTTAAACACCCAGACACTCAGGGTGGTAAATAAATAGTGATGTTTTGATACATGAATGTTTTTAACTAACGCATCGATGTATCGATACATCGGTCTTTGCAACTCTACGCGGGGTGGTTCACGCTCCAGCGCTCAACGCAAACAACAGCTAATTAGCAGCTCCGATTCAATTAGCTTGTTCATTTATACGCCGCACCGCGAACCGCAGCACTATTACATTACCAACTACTCACACAGATATTGTACTATTGTTATGTTCACCTGGGTCATTTCTTAATTTTGAGCAACCTTTGCAAATTATTTTTATGTAGAAGCAAAATTTAAATAAATAATTGATTATTTTATTGTATCACAATACAACCTATTATTGGAGTTATGTATTTAAGATTATCTAACAATGTAAAAATATTTAATCGCTACTTTTCTTTAGTATAAATAAAATCAAGTTTCTAGTTGAGTCGAAAAGCTGCGAAAATACGCCGTCTCAGTCGCTCTCACTTGCCTTACGTAGGTACTCCGAGAAACTAAGACAGCGTATTTTCGCAGTTCATCCAACCCACCTAAAAACTAATGACGATATTTCTGAATAGACAACTGGGATGGAAGCAGAAAGGTTAAATATTGCATAGGGAGAAATGTTCATGTATGCAACATGCATGCAATTTTCAGGAGGTTTAAAGGAGGCAGTTACCTGCTCATATTTGAAAATAACCCAACTACACACACACTCATTGTTCTGTAGCTATTGTTTCACCTACAAGCCGCCCACACCGCTACATACCAACCTCAATTATAACCAAATGTATGCGCGTGTGCTTCACAGTCACATTCCTGTAATTAACGCTAAACAATAAAAATATTTGTTCCTAATGAGTTTTGATAATGAATAGCTCATAAAAGTTAAATGGCTACCAACGTTGCGCATATAAATAGTTGTCCGTTTCAAAAAAACTGTTAGGTAATGCCGAATTAAATTATAGTTAATGTATGTATCTATTAAATGTAATGTGAGAGGTAAATGATACGTTTTGAATGACGTATGAGAGGTCTTTACGGCTTGTGTTTGGTCAAAGAGATAGAAGTAACTAGATGGCGTGTACCAAATATCAAATGTTGCCACTTTTATTCGAAACAGTTCGACTATGGAAAGGAATACCGTTTTTTTTTAAAGTCAAATCATCTATAGCACACTGGGCTCTGTACTACAATGGATTTATATTGATTTTCTTTTTTTATTGTAGGAAATCAATTATTAAAACTATTTATTTACATTACAATTTAGCCTATCAAGACTAATAAGTAATATTATGTATTAAGTAAAGTGTTAATGGACGCATTCTTAGATTAAATTATTACGTAGCAATAATTTTAAATGAAATTATATAACTTTTTTTTTTTATCAATCTGAAAGACTCAATCATTTTTTATGTATGTGTGAATGTCGAATTTACAATAATGATATGTCATTTGATATGTCGAATTTATTACTCTGGAGGTATTTAATTATTTGTATTGTATTATTTGATTGATAAATTATTATTATTTTTAGAAGCATGTTATGTCCGTTTTTATAAAATGTATGATCTTAATGGTGAAATAAAGGGCCTTTTTCGCTTTTTATTTTTATTACATCTTTGGTATTAAGTATAATTTGTCGTAGAAAGCGTCGCGGTGACAGCTTGACTATGAACGAGAACGATGTGTCGACATCTCTGCTAACGACACTTATTAATTAGTGGATTAAGATATCCACCTCGGGACGTGTCGACACCGTGCCTCTTGGGATAACATGGAAAAGATTGATTCTTACAGCAGCTGACCTTTCCGTCATTATTGTTATGGTACACTAACTTACACTCGTGGCTGCGCCCGCGTAAAATGTCGATTATAAGTAGAGAGAGCATAACATAATGTGGCAAAGATGTATAACACCCACACTTCACCTGTAATGTTTAGGTCCAATGGGGGTGAGCATATCGCCATCCACCGAACACAAATCCAACTCTGTGCTGCTGTTGAGAATTTTCTAAAAAATCCTAAATAACACTTTCCCGTTCCGGTAATGGAGCCTGAGGCCTCACTGTGAGAGGCGCATAGGTACGCTAAACACTAAATTCAAAAGAAAATTTTGCATGGTATCTTACATGAGCTATATTATTTAATGTTTGAAGCGTATATTCCACATGATTAGCGTCGCTACTTATAAGGGTTATGACATACTGCTATTAAGTGTCAGTAATTCCAGGCCTCAATATCACCACCTAACCGAAACTTAGTAGTAAACACTACTATTTGCTGACCGTTGTAATGAGGTGGTAGTGCTTCTTACCTAAAGCTCGTTTAAAGAGATCTACCACCATAGCACTTAACTAAATATACACGTCGCCGCGTCGATGGGTTACATTATGATTCCAAATGGCAGGGCTTGCAAGAACTGAATGGGCGCTCAGAATAAAGACTCATTTAGTTTTTCTCAAAGGCCCACCGCGTCATGAGAGCATTTAAAAAGTAAAAAGTACAATTAAGTTCCCGACCGGGGCTCGAATCCAGGAACTTATCAGCGCCGCCATAGCTAGAGCTAACGATTCAAGAGTCATTCGCGTGTGTTTAATCATTGTTAATTCTAAAATGATTCAATGCACGCGAAACTACGTTTAGAGGATGTAAATGTTTGAAATTAAACATGATACTTATTTGCAGCTATTTTATTGTTTAATTCTATGTTTATTTAGAAGGAGGATTATTAGAATTTTGGCCAGAAGTTGAGCATTGCCATACAACGTGGCAACATTTTGGTAACGTTGGCCACTGGCAGCGGTCTTTTAAATTAGGTTTGTACATACTTAGATATTTACTTTAGCTTTAAGTCATTTATTTTAAGGTTGGTAGAAATTTTGTATTTTATTTTTAATTAATAATTTCATTGCAATAAAGACCATAGAACGTAAAAAAAATATATAATTTAAGTATTTAAAAAATATATATTACTTAACTTTTCTAGAGTTCCAGAGTACTTACAAAGAACTCTTATAGTTTTGCCATGTCCGTCTGCCCTAGGCATAACGTTGAAACCGTTTGTGCTAGAAAGCTTGATTTTGATCTGCAAATCTGCATGGATACGTATGTTAACTATGTCAAGAAAGTGGTAGAATAAAATTTTGAAAAGATTTTTCTTTCGGGTAAAGTAAAGTGTGGATGGTTTTGTTTTCTGTCGCCTACCCCATAGTGTGGGTATCGTTTTATAGATCTAATATACTGAGAGTTTGATATGACAAGTTTTTGATTAAGAGATTTGTTTGCGAGATAATTTATTTTAAAAAGCAAATTTTCGTCCGAGCAGGCCGTATCCCTCCCTTTACCCTAAAATCGTGTTGGCAGTATATGTTTTGAACTATAAACGAAAATTATAGCGGCTTAATTAACTTTGTTAGTTTAAGAGCAATATTTACGTTTGATGAAGGTGTTCCTAGCACTCTTGATTTAGACTTTTAGATTTTTTTTTTATATACTACACCCACAGCGAACGAACGTGTGTCCACCTGATGGTAAGTGGAGTACAGCCCATGGACATCAATAATCCAGCTGAGGACTACGGTGTTATGCCTCATGTGCCAGTAATTTCAGGGCCTGATCTCACCACCAAACCGGAACACAGTAATGGAAGCACTACTATTTGGCGGCAGGTTAGAGGTGAGACGGTGGTGCTGCCGCCTTCGAGATTATTCACAAGAGCTCTACTACCAGATTATTTAGTTTTCGCAACATTTATTCTATATTAAATTTTCAACAGTTTAATGTATAGAGTAGTCTTCAAAAAAAAATACCAAGCTGAGAGGAAATTTTGCTTACCAATATCAGTTAAGTCGTAATACGATTTTCCACCAGCATTCACTCACAATGTAACTTCAAACATGTATCAATCTGTCTGCGGATAGAAACAGAGCTACAAAGATTTATGAGTGTATATATCACGTCCACGATATCAGATGCAAGCTGTTTCATTGTTGATGTATTAATGACTGCTAATGAGCTGCCACCACGATAACTGTTTGTTTGATGTGACGTTAAATGTAGGTACATTATAGCTGGTGTAGTGTACTACTAATCGGTGTTGATAACACAATAATTTAACAAAACAACTTCAAGGCTAATTAACCTACAAAGTAATTGAAGCTTTGAGACTTCAATTTCAGAAAATGCACTAAAAAGTAAGAAAAAGTTAAGTAATATTAAACATTTCGCCTCATCTGAGTATGATTTGAATGAATGCAGGAAACGGCCTTAAGGTACTTATACTTAAAGCACAATTTCCGTACTTAGGAGTACGCAACTCCTTAACGGTTAGGACCGTTGAGGAGTTTCACGTGCCAGCATCAGCTCAGCAACATGAAATGCTGACTGCTATCTAGCAAATATCCGAGTATCTTTAAGTGATATACGAAAATTCAAATAGAAGCCACAATATCTTCACCTCACGTCAGCTGTTTTTTTGTAAAATAATTTATCTAACTGACCCCATGTTCATGTCCAACCACCCCAACTACAGTTTCTGTGATATAAAACCTAACCTGAGTGGTACTTCTATCAGTGCTATTAACTACATCTGCATATCGCGACTAGTTTTCGCAATCCGCCCGCATCCGGCGCGCCATACTGCACTCCATCCCGTATGCCGCATTATTTGAATACTAATTAAAATGCACGCGATACATAACATTTTTTTACTGATAATGCTAAATCATTTAATAGTGTACATGTCCCACAGCTGGAAAAGGGCCTTTTCTTATTACGAGAAGGATTAGGGCAAAAGCAGTCCAAGTGTGGATTGGTAGACTTCACACACCCTCGAGTGCTCTCAAGGCGCTCTCAGGTATGAAGGTTGTCTCACGATGTTTTCCTTCACCGTTAGTTAACGATTATGTTTTATGATAGAAACACAAATAACTTCGAAAAGACGAATCTCTAATGATTTATTATCAGATATGTGTGCTGTTACATAGGTTAGAACCCGAAACCTCCGACTTTGCAGTCTTACGATATCCCTCAAATTCAAATTCAAATTCAAATTCAAATCATTTATTTTCATAGGCCCCAGGAGGCGCTTGAACACGTCAAAACATTACAAAAAATGATATAAAAGTAAATAATAAATAATACTAAATTATACTAATTACAATGATTTGAATAACCAGGGCTCAGACTAATTTTAATCAAACTGTTTAGAATCGAATTAAAATCAATCTAAGTACCAGCTCCGATGGGTATTGCATTATGAGAAGAGCTGGTGAGAAACTCATGTGCACCATCTTTTAAAATGAAAAATATAACAATATAAAATTACATAAAAAAATCACATAAGAAGAGCAATTCATTTCCAAATACTATTATCATTTATGTAGTCTGAAATACTATAGTAAGCTTTTTGACATAATTTAATTTTAACATATTTTTTAAATTTACCTATCGATAATTCTATTGCGTCTAAAGGAAGTTTATTGTAAAAGCGTATACATTGACCTGGAAACGAGTTAGAGATTTTATGGAGCCTAGTAGTGGGCACAGCGAGTTTGTTTTTGTTCCTTAGATTTAATTTATGGAGATCACTATTTTTCTTAAATTTCGTTTGGTTTTTGTGAACGTACATTAAATTTTCGTAAATGTATTGAGAATGTAACGTCATAATATGTATCTCTTTAAATTTATTTCTTAGTGTCGACTCGACTCAGCTATTGCGGCTTCATTGGGGTCATATGAGGTCAAAAAACGTACCATTCAATAAATGAACGATAACACCCCTCTTATTACGTCGGGGGTTGAAAAGAAATTACATAATTACGTTTAGCCTGAAAATTATACCAATTTTGATATGAATAATGTGGCTACGATGTCTACGGTGCTACGACGTAGCATGTCGTGCTCTGTGGCAGTTCGGATCCGCGACGTAGCGTAGCGTTATCTCACATCAGCTGATTTGCATGAGTTTGGTATGTGACACACACACGTACCCGTGTGTAGATATTAGTGACAGTGCGTGTGTGCGTGCACCGGTGGGCGGCCATTCTATTACCACGCCCACTGCCTCGTATGTTCAATTAAAAGTACACTATCATTTTCACAGAAATAATCATAATAGTTATAGGCTGGGCATTGAGAGCCCATCGCTTAAATATTTATGACACTAGTAATAGTGGGTTGTTAATTAGATGAGGGTCTACACCCCTCACCCCTCTTCATGCCCCCACGTGGACAGACTTGGATGTAATGAAGCAATAAGTGCTGATAGTCCCTCATTATCTAGATCTATTAGTGGAGATCTGGTGATAATTGTACTAATTAGGGTGTAAATAGGAGAAATTAATGAAACGGCGTGTATGACGATATGTGTACAATGGAGGAATGTAGATGAAAATGCTTGTTCAGTAGTCATTAATGGTTTATTAATGATTAATGAAGACATGACTTTATCATTTATTTGTTTTAATACGTACAATGAGAGTAGGCAAAAATTTTTAATTCCATCCGAATAAAGAGTTAAAAAATTGATTATAGCCCTATAATATAAGTTATTGGGCATTGATTTGACAGTTACTAAAACAAGCCAAGGGTGATCGCCAAGTGAGACGGCAGTGACATGCCACATCCGGAGAACTTCATCCACGAAACA
This sequence comes from Hypena proboscidalis, assembly GCA_905147285.1. Classification (NCBI taxonomy): domain Eukaryota; kingdom Metazoa; phylum Arthropoda; class Insecta; order Lepidoptera; family Erebidae; genus Hypena; species Hypena proboscidalis. Next base: position 23,123,203 of record LR990129.1, read on the forward strand.
ATGTCTGTTTTTTTAAATTAAGTACTTACATAGGCTAATAAAACAATGTTACTGACTTATCCTTTTTTTTTTTTTTTTTACGTGGGGAAATGCATTTACGCATACCACCCCACCCCGGGGAAGGGCAGAGTGGTTATGTGGGACTCGCCCGTGCCTACGATGTTAAACGGCACGGGAATACCCACTAAAACCCCACGGTGCTCCCGCACTCGCCTTGATGGGAGAGTCATGGGAAACCGGCGCAGCCTTAACAACCACGACCCTCCCGGCGATGCCCACCGAAGCAGGCCCCTCATGGCCCCCAAAGAAGGGGCTGGCGCAAGCCAGCGACCAGCGCGAGGACCGCGTGCAAAGCCATCAGACATCCCCATATCTGACGGCCTGGTTCTATCGCGGCGAGACAGGTGGTCGGTCCCGCCGCCCACCACGCCGCAGTTCTAACGGCTGCGGCCCCGCCAGGACCGCGGAAGGCAGGAATGCGGGGCATCGATAAACGACGCGCGCACCGACACTCCTACCCGCCGCGGCCCCGTAACCACCCGGCCGCGGTGTCAGCTTGCGCCAACACCGCAGCCCGGCCTGTTGGGCCACTCCTCCATGGGCCAACCCAACCAGTCAGCCCGAGGAGCAGCCCCGTGTCGAGTTATTAGCCAACGCAAAAAGAAATCCCCCGAAGGAGAATATTGTTCCCCCCTAATCCTCGCGGATTAATAAGGGACCAATAGCCCCGGATCATCTAGGAGGTTACTCGACGTAGCACCCCTTACTGACTTATCCTTTTTTTTTTTTTTTTTTTTTTTCGCGGGGAAACTTAACCTAAAAGAACTGAAGTCATCTTCAAAATTTAAACTAATGTTGTGGAATCCCGCACGCTGGCAAAAGTACTGTCATTGTTATCCGCTTTCACTAGAAAAAGCACCACAAAAACTAGTCAAAGTGCCAAGTATTGATAAAACTATTGTAGGTGTGCGCGTAACTTTAATTTAACTCACGATTAAAATGTGAACCTTATCTACATGCATTTTTCATAAATGGCATTACAAAATTTAAATTTATATCAATCAATATTATCTACCGTATTTATTTGAGCTAAAGGGAACTTAAATTTCGAAATCGACCATTTTATTTACAGAATGGCATCACAGAAAACCGTTATTCAATCGCTCTTAATTGAAGATAATTAATAAGATACTTGATCTCTACAACTCGATTTGAAAAGTTCTACCACCAGTAATACTATTGCTTCGGAATGCACATATTACGACACACATATATAGGGGGCGCCACGAGCGCATGAAATGTTGCAGGGCACTTAGCTTGCAATGCTGTACCTCATACTGCCCATTGCTGAGAGCAACGTTGTGCAATGCAATGCTCTGCTTTAAAGGTGCTTGCAGACCGCGAACATTCGCTTGTAATATTACGTTACGATTCGAATATAACACTTGTGTAGGATTCGTGCCGTGATTCTTTAAGGGAAACTGTTGGTTTCGAAAATTTTGTGCATCTTAATTTGCATATAATTTGACTGATAGAGATTCAAATTTCATGTGATTCCATTTAGGGAATATGCATGCCGAGCATCATAGTGCGCAACCAAAGAAACAATTCGAAATTTTAAATATTATTTGAAAAAAAAAAGTTATATTACTACCGAAAGAGTGCTCGTCAGTCTGGAAAGCAGTTTGCGACGTAATGCTCAAAATCGAATCCGCGGCGTCACATTACATTACAGGCGAATGCTTACGGTCTAAAAACACCTTTAAGTGCTAGGGTTCTGGTGAACCAGCTCGAGGGAGTAGGTGACACCGTCTAAGAAACCGTTGAAAAAAATATGGGACCAGCAGGATTTAAACCTGTGCTGAACTGTATGTTATGTCACGTAATGACGTAACATACGGCTAAAAAATTTAGGGTACTGGTAAAAGACGACTGTAGCTTAGTGGTAAAAGTGGCTGCCTGGAATAAATAATAATAATAATAAAAACGTTTATTTTTCTCTTCACAATAGGTTTTGCTTTACAGTTAATAAGTAGAAGTAGGCAGACAAAGTCTTAATTTCACCTATGTGAGAGACTGGTGCCTGATGTAGGTTTAAATAAAATTTGTGTTACAGGTCAAACTATTTCTAAGTATAATTTGCTAAGTATAGCTTAATGCTTTAAAATTAATCAATAGGAAGATGACACCGTCTTTTAACTTGCCGGTATATTTACCGGTCGTGTTCGCACTATTGCGCTTCAGTTTGGTGTTTACATTAGGTTTTGAAATTACCGGCACGTGCAGCATGTCGTGGTCTTCAAATGTAACGATGCATTTACAATCTGATATTATAGATTATGGAGGTTTATCAAATGGGCTATAGTTACTACTAACCATCAGTACATAACCCCTGCTTCAAAATTAACATTACGTAGTGCGCCGCATGTCACGTTGCAGCGCTCTTAGCGTGCAATGCGGGACCTTTATATTGCCCATAGGTATATGTCTGATCTGGTTTTAGCTGATAGAGTTCTTGTGAACTAGAGATCAAGAAAAAAGATCACCGTCGTAGGTGAAAAATGTGTTAAACGTGTTGCCAAGACGAGACTTACTAAGATATCTCATATTTAGATGTAATATTTTAAGTAAACCATGAAACGCGGTTTGAGCGTTGCATTGATCATCAGGACCAGAGCAGTTTTTAAAATAAGTGACAAAAATGGATTTTCGCAACTAGAACGTGTATTACGTGTATTTGCGGTATCATAAACAAAACAGGAATTATCATTTCTAACAAGTTTTCGACCAAGTTCGTGACATGTTCTGTTTTCATCAAATTGGTTCGATGCGCTTCCTCGATCTGTTCAGTCACACTTTACCTTCAGTCTGCATGTATTCTTGCCTAACAAATTCGACTTATGCATTTAACGACACTTTTATTGTAAGCTTCAGATACTTACAAAATTTCACATTTATAATATAAATAAACTCCAGTCAAATGCAAGATGCAATGGCTCTCCTTATTTTTTAGACGTGGAAAAAAAATAAGTTCAAGCCAAAATTCAGGTTACTATATCCAAACAATAGGTTTGGAGTTCAAATTAAAAGAGTCAGTCTGGTTTGTTAGGGAATGAAGATCTTCAAAGCCTAGATATTTTTTGAAGTTATTTCTAAAGAATTCCTTAAGTATAAAGTTTTACTACAGCAATAAAGTTTGATTTTATGTTTAGATATTGATAGATACAAACACCTCTTGTAGTAAAGCGAGGTTGTTCGCTTGGAACGTTCAATCAAGCGGCAGTTATTTACTTTTTGTACTTCAATAAAATAAGGAATTACAAGTAAATCAATCACCTCCGGCTGTATATTAACTGCCGGGCTGACGTATTTATCTTTATTGCTCTTAAATAGACGGCAGAGGCCAGCCAGCTACCAATCGCGTGTTGTTCTATCTGGTCCATTAGTACATAGTTGTAATCGATGTGTGTTTAAATCAATCGTATGTTCACGGAATGCGCTGGCGCAGTCGTTCCGCGAATGGACCCGAACCGCTCCGAATAGCGCCGAATCCGGGCGATCGACGCATTCCTCCCGTCCCAACTACACTCTTACCTATATCTAGCTAATTTAATAGCTTGTTGACTAAAACTATATCTCACTTAATAAATAGAAGTCGGTCTAATGCCTATACAATATGATTGGTTTGGCAATAATGGGATTCAAAACTCGCCTTAGATTCTCCGTAAAAGAAAAGTTGCGAATCTTGCCATTTTTATGGCGTCCGTTTTTAACCCAGATACGTGCTCAGCTGCCCAGTGGAACATTTACACACTACATTTGACAGATGAGATGCCAGTCATGCCGCTGGCCCGCTCGCTCAATGGAAGGTATGCAGAGCTTAATGTCACCTATGTGTGTCATTTTGCCGGGTTGGTCGATATTCTATACTTTGTAAACGAAATTATCTGCTGTATGTTTGGCTTGGTAATCATTTTTATAGCAGTAGACTTGGGTGTATTTGTTGCATAGCATATTTAGTGTTATTTTAAATACCAGAACTAAAACCGGGGTCCGATGCATAGATACATTTTATAGTTTGCAGTAGAGAAAACTTGTAAACTTCCGCTGAACACGTTTACCAAGTAGTTTATATTTATGGTACGGTGAGGGTAGGTTGTGTTTTCATTCTAGATTTACATGTTTTATGTTACCATGAAATATGACGTGTTTCTACGACAAGTATGATTTATACTTGTACCACAGCTTATTTCCTTTTTATGCTGAGATAGTACTGCATAATTTTAGCAAACTATAAGTTAAAATAAATTAGTTGTAGTCACGTTGAGATGACACGTGCTACGTCTTATAGACATGCGGAACCCGTTTCGTGGTACCATTACTTAGACCCTAAAAGCTGATAATCTGTAACAGCGATCGGGTTATATTTGTGTTCTTAAGCGATGATGGAGGGATGAGGGTCTAATCAAAATCAAATCAAATCAAATCATTTATTTCCATGGGCCCCAAGGGGCGCTTGAACACGTCAAAACAAACATCAAAACACAAAAAATATAAAATTAAAATAAAACTTAGCTAACTAAATTATAATACTTATTGTAATAAAATGATTTGACACCGGAGCTTAGATTGACTTTAATGCAACTTAGAGAATTGAATTAAAATCAATCCAAGTACCAGCTCCGATGGGTATTGCATCATGAGAAGAGCTGGTGAGAAACTCATGTGCACCATCTTTTCAAACAATTCATACAATATTTGTTTGTTTTTTGACAATTCTATGTGTAAGTTATAGCAACCAAAACAACATTATAGCTAAATATGGTTATAAAGAGAAAATAGTTGGTAGTATTGTTTCTCAAGATCAGACAGGAATTGAAGAGCCCGTACGGTATCGGGCAAAGGGACTCAGTGCTGGCGGGGGTGTGGCATTCCACAAACAGCCAGGGACTCGGTTCCTGAGGGATATTTTAGGCTATCGCAACATGTATTTTAATCACACTCGAGTTTATATTCTAAGGAATCTTAGAAATCCAGTCAATTGCTATTATGTACTAGTTACTTTCTGTTAATATATATTTGGCGTTCTGATTTGTTGTATCGACATTTAAACCACCTATCAAGAACCATTGCAACAAATATCTGCTCGTGGATTGCCAAGACTGGAAGTTAGAGTTGTAAATTTTAACATTCTACGTGTACAAAAAATAGTTTAGCATAGGAAGCTGACACTTAATATATTTAATACGAATTCTAGTCTATGAAACGAGTCGTTGGCGTGATTGATGGAAGTGCAACCTTGTCAGCTCAGCTTAATGACATCGCATTCAATTAAAAGCTGCTTGATAGACGTTAATTACGTAGGCAGGCTGGGCGACAGGAAAAAAATGGCGGTGTGGGGAGGTTGTACCGGTGTTGCCATGTGTAACGACTTTTGATGAATCGTCCCGATTTGAATAGGACAGGGTACATTTTGCGATTTTGTCACATTTAAAATATTTAAAGATTTACAACAAATAGGGCGTAGTAAAACTTTGAAAAACAGCAAAATTCTAACCTTTTTCTTCATTTCTTATAATCCAAATTATTGGTTTCGCATACTTATTCATATTAGAGGCATTTAATGCTCACATTAATTATCATGTTAACTTTAAGAGCTGAGACGTTCTTTGTTCCATTTTTGACCCTTCATCCAACTTTTTGTTTCTGAATCTGGCGACATTACTGCTTCACATAGTTCCACGTGTGTTCGCGATAAATCCGCACTTCGAAGGTTAGGCTAAGGGAGGCGGTCCCGGGGCGCGGGCGACGGGGGATGTGTCTAATTGCACGGCTCCTGTGTTTTTGCGGTGCTTCAATCTGTATGCGGCGGGCCGCGGTTCCACGAAAGCAATTACCGCATCCGCCGGCCATCTTGGCCCCAGCCGGCCCCTCGCTTATGCCACAATTATCGGCAATTAACATAAAGCGCGGCATTCGCGTCACACAATTAGCGAGCCCATTGCCCAAGACACTGGCATTGCCTAATAGCAGTAATAGCTGATGCGCAATTACTCATTGTTACAAGTTCGGTGGTCGCATAGCTACACTAGTATTCTGCGTACGTGGCTGTCTGTTCTTATTAAATGTGTTATGTGACATAGCTATCGAGGTTGTGAATGTTGAGCGTAATTACATTATCCCATCGAATTTTAATGCCGAATCTTATCCTTGGTATTATAAACAGGTACTGATGACTAGTTGGAAATATGAAGAGGTTAGTAGGTACATGAACTATTAGATCAACATATTCATGATCAACCTTAAAGCTATTTTGTGAAGACATTCCTAAACATAAAGATTTAATTTTGTTTTTAAATAGTGTTTAAGGTAAGTATCTAGTTAAAACCAACTGATTGATAACATTATCAATAACTAAATTTTCAATCAAAACGTCAAATGGTTCATAAATCTATTTGTCCGATGGTTCAAACCTTTTAAATCACTTGCAACTGTTATAGTTATAGTTATTACTAATACTTGATTTTCTCTATGAAATGTCCTACATGATAAATTTATTTATTACAGCTGCTACAAACATAATATAATACGGATTCATCCGATCAATGATCTTATAATATAGTTTTTCTAGAGATTCAAAAGCCTGTGAATCGGTATTAAGTCCAAAACACCGGTATAATGTATGATAATGAGCAAATTAGTCGATATCCCAGCAGTTGTCCTGCCCTCGCTCGCTGCATCTGAAGACTCCTAATTAGTTAGGACTTCTTATTAAGTGCCCACTTCGATAACTTTTAATGGTTCCGAGCACCCGTCGATACCACAACGTTTGTTTTTATGACCTATATCTACCAAAAGATTGTAAACCTTATGCACTTTAAATTACAGTTCAAAGTCGTGAAGGTTGTTGTTAAAGATGGTGGTGTGGACGTAAAAGAGCGGCCTTTTATGTCATAGATAAGATAAGCTGGACGAGGTGCCGGTAGCCGCACGGTAGCCTCCAGCTGATACTCATCGGATCGTCTTACTTCAATGGGCCGCCCATTCTAAACTCCATGTCACAAATGTTCATAAAAAGACCTTGCAAGGAAGTCGTAAAGTTCTTTTATTTTTATTCCTTGAATGTAATTAAAGCTTGGATTTACTTGATGTAACCGACAATTGCAACCATCATAGAGAATTCTAAATGCGTTGCTACACAAAAACCTTCGTTCCCTTGTGTAAATATTGTAATAGTTTGTATTTAAGTTCAGTTGTTCAGAATAACGGAATAATTTGTTTCTTGGTAGATTTTTAGGTAAGATGTTTGTGCCCACTCTGAATGCAGAGCTACTAACTTGTAACTAAAAATTGCTAAAACTCTAATAATAATGATACACAGTCAGACTAGGCAGCGATGTCTAGTGTGTTTACCTCCACAAAAGATTTGTCACTAAACGCCTTCACATCAGACATATAATTTATTTACAAACAGGAGCGGCATTTGCCTCTTGAACTTCAAGCAAATTATTTATTAGTTAGTTGGTGGTATGTTTGCCACAAGCCCTTTATAAAGGCTTGAGAACCTACCAGTCTTCTCAGCTCCGTTTGATTCGACACAAAAACCCGCTTTTAGCCATAGTTTAGGTCTCAGACAAAAACGGCAGAACCTTTCGGTTTAACCGAAACTTTTAAGTACCTTTTAGACTGCCGTACAAAATATTTGTAACTTTGGTAAAACAACATTTATTTGTTTGTTCGTATTTTTATTGACTAGTTAAACATTTTTTTTAACAACAGAACTATATTAGATTTCAGTAAATGCCGTCTTAAGAAAACATAACAAAATTGTAAATATCTAATTTAAAAAAGGCTCAATAAGAGCTATTCATATCAGCGGACAATAAAATTTAGAATCGCTGCTTGGGCCTTCGGCGCTCTTCAATTCTTGGCGATAAAAAGGCACTTTCGGTGCAGCCTGACCCATGACTGCAAATACGCTTTGGTAAAGCTTCTTAATTCTTATGAGGCGTATGCGTAAATTGATAAGTGCAAGTAAGCTGCACTAAGTAATTCAACTCAAAATTTTGTAGGGAGGATGGCAAAGGGTGTATGGTCATTAATATGTGTGCTCTGAAAAAAAAAGTGCACATTGAGTCACCGTCAGCAAAGTCATTCAGATGTGGCTCCTTATTTCCTTTTTTAGTTTTTATATATTTAAATGAATAAGCGCTTTTGGCGCTCCTTCCCTTTGGAAAGCAAAATAATGCAATTAGGTGCAACTTCAAACTTTTTATTTTTTGTAATTTATTATTAAGTCGGCGCCTGCGCCGTTCTCTGGATCTTGTCAGCTCAAGTATTCAGCAGCCACTTCTAAAAATATCGATGTCTTCAATGCTGTATGGAAAATACCCTCGCACCGCTTGCAAAACCCAGGTCCTTGTGAACGTCCAGAAAGTTAAAGTGGTCTATGGCCGTTGAGAGCCTTTGCTCTAGGGTAACGTTACTCTTAAATTGGCAATGGAAAACTCGAAAAAATTAACATTTTGCAGTGAGTCTTTTTACACAGATAGTCTTTTAATTATGTACTGAATAAATAAGCGGCTTCGTCACAACGTCATTTACAGTTACGGTTTTGGCTGAAACTGCGGTCGTATCCGAATAATCGGTTTCAGTTTCGGCCAAAAATCCAATTGCGGTCGGACACTAGTAGCAGTGTTTTCCTCTCAAGCTACCTCTGATAGCATTTGTTGAATGTATCTTGTATCAAGGGGATAATTTATTAGCAAACAGGAGCGGCATTTGCCATTTGTACCCGTGTCCTGCAGGCTTTCTCACGATGAGAGTGAGGTACCAGCCGCATAAAAACTCGGTCACTCACCGTGTCGCCGGCATCTACATAAGAGTATTTTATATACAGGGTGAAAGAAGTACTAAAGGATGCAGTATTCGAATATATTTAAAAATAATAATTTTATTGTGGTTCGTGAACAAGAGTCCAAGAAATAAAATATTGAGTGCAGGATTATCCATATTAAGAGATTGAGTACAAAATATTTGATAGACAGATTTCATTTATTACAAAAAAAAACAAAAAAAAAATTAACCATGAACTTACACTGGTTTGGATACATTCCTCGACTCACAGACCACTCTGTATATCCTTAATTCTTAGTATAATGATGCCAAAACGTTGTACAATAAATTTGCACTAATTAGGGCCGCCGTGAAATATTGTTGTGTATCACGCGGAGGGGGGACTGGGGGGAGGTGGTATTTATGTGTGCCGCCTTATTTATGCACTGTCTAACGCCTGCCGACGTACGGACAAAGAAAATGTTGTGTACCTCATTATGACCACTTTTATTCAGATATAATGAGGATAGTTATGCAATACAAATATTTGTATTCTCCGAATATTGGCTACGACTACTCGTATTTGGCGAAAAGATTAACATTACATTTTCTGTGATACCTGAGTTTCAGCTCCAAGCCATTCAAAGTCAAATCATTCATTTTAATAAACCCCAAGAGACACTTGAACACGTCAACAAACATTATACCTAGGTACAGAGCAAATAAAAATGATCTAACGAATTAAATAAATAATAAATTATATAAATATAAAATTATACTAATCAAAATAATATGATTTGAATTACCGAAGCTTAAACCACCAAAACTTTGATATTAAAAGATTGTTCCAATTAAGTTACTAGTACTCGAAAAATGGTTTTGAATATTTGATATAATTCATAAAAAGCAGTATGCAGAAGATAGCATACATTTTCATTTGGATATATATATATATATATATATATATATATATATATATATATATATATATATATATATATATAAATTTATTTTTCATATTTATCATACTATATATGTATGATAAATATGAAAAATAAATTTTTCTTTACGTATTTTATTTAAAAAAAATGTGGTATTTGTCGTTACAGCACTAAATGAGAGCAGTTCATTAATACCAGTAGTTTGTGTATTCATTACTGCTAATAGTTTTATATAATAAACTTATAAAAAAGGCCTATACCAAAAGGTAATTGCAAACAAAAAACTGTATCTACACGATCTATACAAAGAAATTCAAATATTGTTTCAGGATGTTACTTCTCAATTTGTACTGACGTTTATCAAGATTCTACTAAAGCGCTACATTGGAATGCTTTTTTTAGAAAACACTTTCTAGGCAACATGATTTAGATAGTTAGCATGCTTGTTTAAATTGACTCTTAAGTGAAAATAAATCGAGAAGCGTTTCAGTCAGCTTCAGGCGATGGAGATGCGCCGTGATCTACGAGCTTTCAATTAGCGCTCATTAGCGAGCCCGCATTTGTCACCGCGCGGAGTAAACAGATCAGATAATTGCTGGCAACCCGCGGCAGCGTTGTGCATCTCCCAAATATTTCACACCAATTTATGGCCAGGGATCATTTACTTTTATAGTTTTAATTGTTTGCCACAACCACGCAGTGTATTCACTAATAACGGTAATGGCCTCATCCACTTACTACTCTACAAAATATCGTTTTGTCTGTCAATATATAGCAATACGATCGTGCTACGCATAACAATGGCGAGTCTTCAGCGTAATGTGACGTTATGCGAGCGATGATGCGGCGCTGGATAGTTTAACAATAAAAATATTTTCACTAATGTGCTGTAAACGAGCATTCAATGCCAGCGTCTTAATGTCGACCGTTTAGGCGTTTTCTCCTGACGATACATGGTCGATACCCACCGATCGGTTATCGACAATCATCGATAGTTGTAAATCAATAAAGGGTTCTCTTGTTTTTCATCTCAAATCTCTTGTATTACTATCCTTTTAAACGCCGACGGACGCAACTTGATACTTGCATTATTTATACATTGATATTGTTTATTTATGACAAAACATTAATTATGCGACATTAAGCACTTGTAGGAATGTGATGTCAATTGATGTGAGACACTGATTATAAATTAATATGTGTTCATAAATACAGTTAAAGTCAAGTAAGTAAGTATTACAACATTAAAACACTTGTTATTGAATATTTTAATAACATTTATTATACCTACATAATAATGAATGTAATGTGTTTCGTAAGTGCAGGTAAAGTGTCACTTAGTGTAATTCTAAATTACTTTTTATGAATGTCGCCGTTGCAAATATTTCCTGTTTGCGGGTAATACGGCGAAAATGTTTTTTTATACGACGTATGTTTCAAACGAGCGTGATGTCCCCTTGATGGTAAGTGGCAATTACAGCCAATTAATAATCCAAAATCCACAAAAACCAGATCTGACTATAAAATCAGACATTGGTGTTTCAGGATTTTTGCAAGGTCTGCATGTCAAGAGATCAAGATGGTTGCATCGCAGTCGAGGGTTCGGCGCGGCTTTAGACAGATAGCTCTGTGTTCGATATCATCTAAATCATGGTTTAATTCGGTCGTGTCGATGCTGCGATGTCGCGATAGTGCAAGAGCCCGGTGCGGCCCGTGCGCCGGTGACCCGACACTTTTTGTGACCGCCAGGCGGTCTCGACTCATTTAAATTAATTAGCGACTCATCTTTATAGCGGCGGGACAGGTATGTGCGATGGTATCACCGGCGACGGGAGCACCGCGATTAATCAATTATTAAACGTCATTATTTATCTCCGCCGGCTCCCGGGGCGCCACCGTCGCCTACCCCGCCCGTTCCCACCGCTCGCATACATAAATCCTAGACAAATGTCCAGCGATGCCCCGATACTGATAGAGACATAATTTAGTTCCGAATATAACCACAACCGACCCCCCTCTCCCTTACATAAACGTGTAAGTCGGGAAACGATTAAGGTCACTTTTCGATGTCGTTTTAATTTTATTATAAAGTAAATAAATGTTCGGTTTGATATCAATAAATAGTCTCGTCCGAGTGTTGATCGGTGAGGCGATAACCTTTATTATTGGTAGCGTTTTTATAAGCATTCCCAGTAGGTCGCATTCCCCATGCTTTATTTTTGTAGTTAAAGCCGCTCAGGTAACTGTTAAGCCTCTACTTGATCAGTGATGGTAATTCATCGGTACTCCGACTTGAGTTTATTGGATCCGATTTTTTTATAATTATGCGACCTTTTTAAATTTCTAATGAATGCATTTTAAAGTAATATTTGCAAAGTGAAAAGGAAACGCTCAATTGCGAGACCTTAGATTGCGCTCGTGGTGTCCTATGATTGTAAAGGTACCATTTCTTACAACAAGAAGGGAAAGACCATTAAAATTTAGTCTCTTAAAAGCTAGGTGCTCCTCCATGGACTGCATGCATGCATGTTTTTTTTATGCTAAAATAAATTGTCAAATGCAAAGTTAAAAGAATTATGTACAAAACAGTTACTTTACAAAAGAGCGTATAAGTAATAAGTAAAAGTTCTCGGCATTTGAACAGTTTCAAACCAAATTCTCTATTTTTTAATGAGTATTTATTGATATAATATTAATTTTTCTTAGATTTTTTTGATTCCCTCGCTTACACAGTGGCAAGTGTAGGTACTAAGTGTGACATTTGTACATGGACAACAATATATAACATGGTATTTTTTAAACTGATTTCAGGTAAGTAAGAATCGAGTCGACGCAGTGTTGAAATTGAAACGAATCATTGTATTTCTGAGTTGTAACGATTGATTCAAAATATTATTTAATTCTTGACTGCTACCATGATCCGTACTGTACCATTACCGGCCACCCAATTTCCATATCCAAAAATCTTAAATAGAATCAATAGTAGTTCTCAAACATGTTTATTACTTGGGAGATACAATCTCTTATTGGAAACGGAATTCATTCGTTGAATCGATTCGTAACTAATGAGCTTTATATCAACACCATAGAAACACCGCTTCCCAGAACCGTTGGAATTTTCTAGTGGGTAGCAACATAGGTAATAAAATTAGAGAGCTATCTATTCAGTAATGCGACTTTGCTGCCACCTGGCGGCTCCCGGTGGTGCTAATAAACATATCAGTGACGTCATAGTGCGTCGCATATTTCATGCCGCGCGTGCGCACCCCCGCAATATTGACTCGTCATCTGCTACCATCGCTACCGGCTTGTTAGCATATTTCATTTTTTATTTGTATGAGTAGTCTCTTTGTTACCCTCTGAATTAATTAAAATTTTAACTTAATTTAATTTTAGTTCACAGTTGTTGTAAAATCAAATTGAGTGAAGCAGAAATTAGTCACATGGTTGGGTAAATTTCGTACATCCATATCAATAAACAGCTGTAGATATACATATAGGATATTTTATAATATATCTATGTATTTTTTGCCATATTGACCTAAGCATGTTGCACTTTTGATTTGTATCTAGATTATTCTACAGTCTTTGTATTAAAAAACATGTACGACGCGACGTTAATATGATTTTCGTGCTTGTCTATTTTGAAGCAAAATGACAAAAGGTCTTTGAACTTTTGTCATTTAGCCAATAAAGCCAATAACATTTAGGAAGGAATAGAAGTAGGAGTTTTGTGTGGAGTGCTGTCACTCGATGGTTTCTGACGAATAAATCATACAGGAGCAGTGCCGTGGAATGCGCGTGCGCCGCTACGGGGGACGTCCGCTCAACTTGGCTTACTCATTACTCTGTCCTGACGCTACAGTGTCAGTAGGTTACTTACTTATTAATTATCTACTGTTTTGAAATATTGCTTTCAATTACCGATTAACTGATTGGGTAATGGCATGTCGATCAATGGTGATTTCATTTTGTGACATAAAGAGATGATTTTTACGACCAAAGCAAAATTTTCTTGTTTAAGAACGATGATCAGTTTATTTTAAGCTTTGTTTGTCGCAACGACAACATTGTATCTTAATCAAAAATAGAAGGATATTTTTTTGAACTATTGCAAAAGAAACATCAGATACCTGCTATAGGTTGGGCAAAACCTGAGACGATCTTGTAAATGGCGTGTGTGTGTAAGTGTCTCCTCGTTGGTGTGTGCGCTTTGTGCTTTTCTGTCCGCGCTGTGACGTTTTTGTACAGCCTCCTTGTGGTGGCGGCACGGGCTTTGAGCTCGCCGCACTTAATTAATACAAGTGGACCGAACTCAGGAGCAAACAAATTTGCCTGCCCTCGGCACTTCTGTCCACAACCAACCCCCTCCCGCCCCACCTTCCACACCCCGCTACCGCGCCTTACCCGTCCGTGGGACCACTCCGAGACATTTAATTAAATTTATCGTGCTTATCTGTGGACATCTCACACGACTCGATGGGAATCGAATGCGAAAGCTTACCCAAGGCATTTTTAAAATTCTGAATTTCTGTGAGAACTTACCGTTGCTGTCTGATTAAATTGCAACAGTACGAATTCAGTGCAGAATAAAGCGGTACCTCGGACAGGCGAACAATTGAACAAATTGCTACAAAAACGGGCCGTCAATGTTGTATCAATTCGCTTGCGATTGCGTCCGAAAGAAAGCGTTACACCGAACTACTCCCTAACGTTGGTTGATTGTCAGATCACTGCTCACAATATTCGGTCTCTTTTGTTCCTTGTTCCTCTTTGTCTTTCTTGATCTTTTATACAGTACAGCAACAAGCATATAGACCACTTTATCGACCACAAGACATCTTATTTTGTCAACTGTAACTCCAATAAATCAGGTTCCTGGAGCCGATGTTTCTCGTGCACCTGCAGGATAAGTTGAGTCGTTGACAGCTCTGCAGGGTACCCGTTAGACATGGCTTTATCTAATTTTGAGGCAAATATATTTTAGGAGCATCAGTATTACAATCACTAGTTATTTAACAGAGCTGATCAAGTGGGACTATCGCTATCTTTTTGTCTAGATCTTGCCATTTATCTACCGTTCATATTCGTGACTATACGTCGTAAATATTTTTTATTTAGAGAGAGTCGAGCCAGACCCAGTACGGCGCCGCAGTGTCCTGTCGAGCATGATTGAGCAATCTGCCATGTTGTTGGTACACGTTGCGTCTGTTGTCATTATTCAATCATTATTTATATGCACAAGTGACAAACGATCGGTTGTCGCGGGGCGGAGGGCGCGGGGGTCGTGGTCTGCTCGTAAAGATTGATGTGGAGCTTCTCGATACAGATCTAGGAGTTTTTTGTGAGGCGCGGTTCCCATGCCGCGCCGGTACCGCGCCGCGGGGTGCCCGCGCGCCGGCATTCGTCTTACACTGTCACCACGTTCACCAAAATCACGTGAAACAAGTATAAACGATACGAGTAAAACAACTGTTAACTACACAAACCTGTTTCTCGTTAATGACTCCTCACCGATCGAGCGAGATGTCTGATGTCTCATTGTCCCAGCGACGTCTAACTGACCTTGGAAATTCCGAAGTGCATTCATTGCGAGCGTTCCTACTTTCATAAATCATCTACTTATTGGCAAATGTAGAACATACTTTTGAGTCGTGCCGGGGCAAGGGAGTGACGTTAATGAAATTTAATAATGTGTGCTTTAGAACGGAGCTCACGAGGGCATGATAAATCACTCGCTATTAATAAGTGGTGGATCGTCCCCGGATCGACCCCGCGCCACGCACTTGCTCTACAATGAATAGTCTCCCCTCGATCTGTTTGCAATACAATTAGCCGGTGCATCACCACGTGTAATGTTTGAAAAATATTCAACTACAATATTTAAAGACCCGAACCCTTTAAAAAAAATTGAAGGGTCAGGGGTCTTCTTTATTTGATGAGACGAGATAGGGTGCCATATTAATTTATTGCAATAAAATTAATATTAGTTTCCTAATGAATTAAAATGAAATATTTCAAAAAAAAGGCTGTCTGTTTTAATAATTACATTTTTCGGAAGCGCAAACAAATTTATAAAATAGACTCCCTAGAAACGGCTCATTAGAGGCACTTAAAACCTTTATAGGAAAGTACATCTGGAACATAAACAGGCGGTACATTGTAAAATCATTAGTGCATCTAGTATGGAACCTGTGAACGATTCACAACAAGTCCTCATGTGATACAATGTCATGTGCGAAGGAATTATCCATACACGGAGCGATGCGCTTAGCACTGCTAGTGTCGATTTGTACCGTCATACATCTTGCAGAGTTAACAAGAAATGTGTGTTAAAAGATCATGCCAAATGTAGTAGAGGCTTTTCTATATTAATGTGATTATGACTGGGTTAGTAAGTTGCAAAGTCTACACACTCTACACTTCTTTCATAACGCTAACTTGTTGAACTTAATGTTAAGGTAAGTTAGCATAAGAAATATTCGCTTTTGATAATGTTACAATTTGAAATTAAATTTTATTCGAAAATAATTAATATTACAGGTGAAGGCTTGCGGTCTGAGAGCACCTCAATATTACACTGTAGATGTTTATAGATTTTACTTTAACAAGTTATCTCCAGGCAGCCTGTAAGTGAGTTAGCTAAAAAGTGTTTTGGCTCTTGGCCGCGATGCTGACGGACAGGAATCTGCGACGAGGAATTTTGTAATTCCCTAAACAAGTGGCATTCTTCCAGGATTCGACATTCTTTGGCTGTGATTCCGTTTCGATCGACAATCAACCTTGAAAGGAAAATGAAGGATTGAGATACAATTTAATTTAAACGTGACTTTTTTATGTCTTGAAAAAAAAAATCTCTGTGGTAATGAAAACTGACCATTTATCAAACTAGCTTAAATAAATGTCACTATGTCGCTATCCACGGTGTATAATATATAAGTAAGATATTTACATTGACGTGAAAAATGGTAAACAATCAAACAAAAATAATCTCACAACCCTATTTGCTCTTGCGGACGATTCAGTTCCGGAAAATGGTTTTAGTTTAAAATGTTAATATTTGCCAAGTCACACCAGCAGCAAGGGTTAAGGGCACTGCGATTACCGTTAAGCACCAAATAGCAGGGGTCGGAGGGCACCCATCTCAGGGCACCCACTCGGAAAGGTCCGGCACTCAGGCAGGCATTCGGGCGATTATCTGGCGCGTGTCATCTGATACATTACATGTGAGAAATGTAACATTACACATGAGAACAAAGTATTGGACGCTTAAATTGCTCTGATCTGCTTTATTGATAGTTCGTTAAATCGTGCTGTTGAAAACTGGCGTGTGATTCGAAGTAACAACCGTTAATATATAAAATGTTTCAACCAAAAGTTTAGATAAATAAAGTATAAATAGACTTGTTCTGAAGTAGCCTATTTGGTACTTTTTCAACAGAAGAAGTGTCAAATTTGTAAAGGAATTTTCAGAATTAGCCGGAATTTTATCGCAAACTGGTGAAATTGGGCAATTAATCATTAATTAGTTTTTGATACATAATGGAAAAGGATAAATAATGTTGTTAACCTTTTTCAACTTTTATAAGTATTTATTGTCTTTTGATTATCCCAAATACCACAAAATGGTTGCAGTCTATACTGCGGTCGAATTTTAAATAAACATCACTGTTTCCAATATTCGATTCATTAAGATCTGAGAATCAGATTACGATTCACCCGACCACGGAAGTTACAAGTCGTCAAAACCCATCTTTTTTATCGAAAACCAAATCAATAAATCAAAAGGCTTTCGAGATGAATGATTAGTGGTTTCATTTCCCTACCCCAGTCTCCCACTCTCCAGGAGGCACTATTGTCTATTGTCAAACCTTCCTACCGTCTCGTCACGTCGCCGTCTCGTGACCGTCCCGTCATCGCTCGATAATCTCCTCAAGACGCTTTTCATTAATACAATTGACGGAATTCGCTCCATTTCACGCAAGAAAATCCATCAACCGTTTTCCATATACTGACTCCGTGTCAATTTCCTTTGACATTTTTCCTTGTAGCTTCGACACCGTAACACACAGTGTTTCCTGTTTCGTGGCTTGGAAGAAGGAGGGTGACGTGGCTTATTGTCGCTGCTCATTACGTAATAATGTCACATCAACGATGCTCAATTACAAGTGAAAAGCTTCGGCAAGGGCTTGGAAAAGCTTTATCAATCAATGTGGAGGCGGTTTTGCGATTTTAAGAATATACAAACTTATCAGTTCTAGCAGTTTTAAATTGAGGAGAGCCTTGTTGGTCATAGTGAATGTGACCACTCACCGTGATTCTCAGGTTCAGTTCCCAGATCGGGCAAAAGTGTTAACCCGTTTTTTTTAAGTTTTAGCAAATCCGTGGTGCGATTTTAAGAATGAAACGGTTGATTTTGAAATTTTAACTTTACCCTATCTATAAATACGGTCGATACTTGATTCACAAGCATTTAAGTCTCTTATGTCATTAATGGAATACTCATGCCATTAGCAATTTGGATTCTGGAATAGTGTATTGAATAATACATATTCCATTTTATAACACGACACGCGACACTCAAGATGAAGAATTACAAATAAATATAAGTTGTGTTTTTTCTGCATACAAAAAACTAACTTAAGCCACGCCATATTACTTAGAAGCTATATTAAGTAAAACTAGTAGATTAATGCGTACACATTGATGTTTAATTCATCAGATAAGTTACACACTTCCTGTAGCACAAGTGATTGTCAAGTTACGACCTTGGTTTTTATACGATTTAAGCAGCGAAATTATCTACCTGATAGCATGTAGGTAAGTAATAACTGCATGCATAAAAAAAAACCTAAAATCATACGTTTTTAAACTGACGCTATAAAAGTAGACGTAGGATATATCCGTGACCACGGGTGTTGTTAGTCAATAGAAACATCGAGCAATTACAAATCAATTTATCTTTAAATATTTTTGCAATTTTGACTGTTTTGTTTAGTGTTGTCGGTCTCTCAGTCTCTCTCCATCAAATCGAAAAGTTAAAATGGAGCTGTGATGTCGCTTTTCTCTAGCTTAGTCATAAAAACTGTACTGTGTCACTTCGTATTGTATTCACGGCTACCGATCAACCTACACATTTCCAGTGTAAGCTGATATAGCATTGCACGGGAAGCCTGTACCACAGAAGACCATCTTATAGTGGAAATGTAAAGGTTGATCGTCTGTACGGGTACGATGACTGGCCACGTGCGCACCATCACTAATGTATTAGCGATGCACAATGCGGACACCAGCCGTATGCACCCCTAGCTATAGGGCTGCCAACAGTGCCAACCGACCGAAGTTGTAAAACTGGTTTTGCGAACGCTCGGTTAAACAATATTTTGATCGAGCCCAAATATGGCTCATTTGCTAAACTTTCATTTGTAAAACAGGTATTTTAAGTATAAGTCGATCATCAAATAATTTATTTTCATAGGCCCCAGGGGGCGCTTGAACAACGCTAAAGTAAAACGCTTCAAGCATATAATTATCTCACGTTAGTGCCTCGTCGCATTTAATATCAGTGAACGCCGCTACTATTACTACTGCCTGTACTTATATTTTTCGCGATATTTCATCAAGTTGACAACCCTGCTAGGATGAATACATGGAGCGGTTTGACAAATAGTCGGCATACCCGTGAATACGTCCCGGTCCCCTCGACGACAATATTAATTCGGTTTTATGACATGCGAAATTGCTCTCAATAAATTGTGCATTGAAGATAAAGGAGGGCACGGACTACACGTGCTTGCCATTATTAAACTTTTCATTAGCCGCGGACCATACTCCAAACCTGACCCTTGCACTTGTTCAACTATGAAGTAGGGCTACCACTGAAGGGTTTTCCTTTTCAATATGAGCTCGCTACCTGAGCCTTTGTTTTGATGTCGTATAATTACAGATAGGTATGGCGAACCTTGCTTTATATAGGCATATTTACTTCATCAGTACACAAGTTTTATGTCATTTGTCCGTTTCTTGTAATAATTATGCATCACTCGTTAGATGTTTCAGTAATGCATGCTAGGAATGTTCATTTTAATAGTATTATGAGCCACTTAGTCATTTGCTACTTGCAAAAACCATAAAAAGTGCTCATCTCAGTGGAATGTTCATCAAAAATAACTAACAAAGAATAAATAGATAAAACAAAACAAATAAACCGGTTCAACCCTATTGAGCTCGGCGAGTGTTCTCCTAATTCGCTATACACAACATTATTTGATTTTTAATTCGGCTCGGTGCAAGTGGAATGCGCTTATTGACTCACTCGAGTATGCCCTATGCTTTCTGCCTCTGCCCAGCACCCCTCATGTGTGAAATTGCAAGCTCGGAACTGCGGATGGGATGTTGAGAATATAAATAAAATTAGTTACACGAATTGCACTGCAAGATGCATGGCACATGTATAAAATTATTTGTCCTGATTGATACTTGACTAGAATAGACAAATAGCTGGGATCGTTGGGGATACACACAAAAAAAATTGTAATACGGTTCTTTAAACGACGCGACGTGAGCATCAAATATATTTTTTAAAGGTGATTAATAAGTGTTGGCCTTTTGTATTTTGTTAAGTTTGTCATTCTGCAGGCAAAGCCAAAAGTAAGAGATATTATCCATGAGCTCTATCTCTACATTGTAAAGCTAGAGCCTCTATGTAAAGTAGACATAGTGGTTTAAGCGGTTGATAAAATTCAGCGAAGCATCAAAACGATGTGTCGACGTTGCGCCATGCGTGTAACAGCGGCAATGTCGTGAGAGGGTCGCGAGTAGGCTGCGAGGGTCCCCAACGATATATCTGCGCGTGTTATATTGCCTTTTATTAGTTTTTCCGCGGCGACAGCGATCCGCATATTTGCTTTGATGACGCGAGCGGCGCGGCGGCGGCGAGGGCGTGGAGACAATCGCGCTTTGTCCTCATTCATCTTCCTCTCGAGTGCGCATCCCTTTCTCCAACATCCTATTATATTCTTTACGTTACAAATTAAAATACAAACGAGCTAATACCGACTAATCCTCGCTTAAAGCGTTACAGCCGATGGAGGAATGCCGGCGAAGGCATCCGACGCATGCTCTCAATTAACGTTGTTATTCGGCTGTTTGGCAAATTTCTAATTGAAACGGTGAATATCTGAGACGTGGAGTGTGTGATGTGACGTGATGTAGTGTCGGCGTGGAGGGCGTGCGCGGGGATGAAGTAAGCGCGGCGCGGGGCGGGGTGTAGAGCCACAATGGCATTGTTGGCTTCGCTCCAGCTCGCTCGGCGCGCGTTGCTGCGCTCCGAGCATCCACTTAGAACGGAAAAATTCACCTCGAGGAGCTTCATGCAGCTGCATTCATAATTCGTGCTGTACAATTAGCGGCTGCGGCGGCCGACGCCGACAGCGCGTGGGAACTACAGCTTTTACGAATTAAAGTCGTTCGTCGATCGGCGGCGGCGGCTTCCACGAACGCGTCTGTCAGCGCGCGCTATCTCATAATATATCGTTAGTCACTCATTCGCCGATACAAGAGCTAAGAAATACTGCTCCGGAGTTGGATTCCGTCGAAAGATTTGCCTAATCCGATACACTAATGTCCGGGTCTGGAGCTGTAGTTCCTCGAAAGGAATAAGCTAGCATCGGCCGATAGCAGTTAGCATCAGTTCTCTGGTCAATAAATCTGTCACAAAATGAAATCACAGTTCGTTGCTCCTCGGAGCGCTTTGTTCTATCTGGTTTATTGGTAGCTTTTACTCATATCCATTTTATTTGAGTTCTTATTCTAGGAACTTTGAAATCTATCTATAATATGTTCAGTTGTGTAGAATTACTTACGTGTGTGTATCGGAAGAGAACATGTCAGATGTGCTCTATAAATATCGGCAATGGTTATTGTAAATGAAGTGCGCAGTTCATCAATATGTCAGTGGCTGAGCTCGTCTCGTCTCAAAACACAAGTGTTGGGTAGGTGTACATGTGTACTTTTGGCACTGGATGTGTAACGCCTCGTCGGGGACGACACATGCATGTCCACGTAACTGCCACTATCGTAATATATTTTGTGCTTTGTCCATAGACACATTTGGTATTAGAGCTTTTGTTAGAGCTCAATCGAGAAAGCACCATCGTCTAACCTTTCACCTACCGTCGAATAGTTAACTAAAAATATATTCTTAAACCGACACAAAATTAAATGACAAATGTAGTGAAAGAAGTTTTTAAAATAAAAATAAATAAAAATTACAACTATTTTGTTTAGTTTTAGTAGTGAGATCCTAAAAATTTTTTGACGTCTTGTTTAACATCATCGTTGTTGTCAATATGTGGCTATGTTCCTTACAGAAATCTTTTGCGAATTGTGAATATTCATGAACTGTATATTTGACACTTACCTTCCATCGGACCCCGCCCTTTATCTTTTGTCGTATACATTGAATACACCCTACTTGTACATATGACTGTGTACGTAGAAGTTCATCAATCAATCGGTTCAGGTAATTTATGCGAGCCTCAAGTTATCTGTTCTTGATTCATTGGCACATGAAATGTATCGTAGCTCTCTCGTCGGATACCTACTGTCACTATACCCGTAGCTAATCTCTAATTTTATTTGCACTATAGCATTTGATTACATAATCTAATGCTAGAAGGAATGTCGTACGATATAACAGTTACAAAGAAATGTATCGTGTTGTACATATTGATATTGGTATCGATCGAGAGAATTTGCAAAGTTGCCAATTAAAAACGACAGTGGAAGAAAATTCAAAGAATTTACAAAATGATTGTGCCACAGGGTTCTATTAATCAATTATTTATTATAATCTTTTTAATTTAATTAATATAATAAATTAACTTGTACACCGCAGCATGTGGCAGGACATAGCGTACTATATAACATTTAATTTAAGAACTGTAATACTAACGTATGAGCCACAAATGAATAAGTGAATATGAATATGAACAGAACATACCTACAGCTGATGCTTGGTCAACCTTACAGATAGCTTACAATTTATACTTAACTGCCGATCATTATCTGTTTCGTAAATTATCCTCTACTTAAAGGTATAATTGCCTGGCACTTGCCTTACTTTAAATGTCTATCTGGTGGTAATTAAATCTGTTGAATGGTGAATCTATTAGGTACGATTGCATCTATGGCTATCTTTCCTGGAACCCTTTACTTTTATGCGTTTGATCCGATGCTGAAAACTTTTACCGTCGTCTTTGAGCTTTGTCTCTATCCGTTGTTGGGGCAAGGTTGTGATTGTTTTGTTTCCAAATACAATGCGAAAAGAAAAACTGCTGTTTTAATATGCAAACATGTAGCAAATGTGTCTTCCATGTAAACGAGTGATGCTGAAAATATTGCAAATATGGTTGGAAATGATCGCCGTCAACTCTGGTTAAGGTTACCAGATTTTGTTAGCCATGGAGTTATTGAATTACTAAGCAATTCTGCAAACTAAATTATATTTTTGGGTTGAACATCAGGTCCACCGTTGGATAAGTTTACCACTCTAAAGATAGTCAGTTCGATAGGCGTTGACAGGATCCGTTGTCTTATCTGCTACTATGCTATGTAGTCGAGTGAGCTTCTTCGCATCAATCACAAGGGATGATCGTTTTGCACGGTGCGTACGAAATGTACCAAGACAATGATGCGCGGACTAGAATCCCAATACCGCGCGTTTGAAGTCGTCCGTCGGTGTGCCGGGCCCATTGAGCAGCGGCGTAATTATAGCCGCCCCGCCCGCGCGGCCCGCGTGCCGCCCGCGCCGCGCCGAGCCGCGCGACGTGCCGTGCCGCGCCGATTGATTTACGACCGAGCGGTAATTTATGCGCGTTTAATTAAAGTACCAGCAGCCGGAAGACTCGCCGTTGTCCGCCGCGAGCTAACACTGCGATCGCACCCGGCCACTGATGAGTCACTCCGCTCCTCGCCGATCTAGCTTCTATGCGAGGTATAATCGAAGCTGACGGAAGGCTAGATGTGCAAGCGCATGTATATGCATGCGGCGGGTCATTAACATAGGCCACGTAACAGATAATGCGGGCCGTGCCGGTGCGGCGGCATAGCATGCCCCTAATAGGCGATCGTGAGGAGAGCCAGTAAGTCATAACAGCATGTCTGGTCGCCATGTTAGCGATGTTGTCCGCATAAACGCCATATACGCGTGTCATTAGTTAGGGTAATTACGGCTGCTCCGCTGCGCTCGATATCTTATTTACATGCCTCGAGGTTGACGAGCGTCGCGCGTCATACGAACTGTCCGCGCACTATGCGAGCGTTGTCACGAATGCTACAGCCACGGCTCGGCGCTCGGCGACGCCGGTGACAGCCAGGAATCCAGATCTAAGCGCCCGTACAGAACCGCCAGCAATGTCTCAAAAATGCCTCTCCAAGCGAAAACAGGAAAATCATCGTAGCTCTTATTTAGCGTCGTTCCGGACTCCGGGAAATTGTTCGATAACTGTGAAAAATTGAGGCTGCTCCGCTAACGGCGCAAATTGAGTGAAGTAACCTCGAACCGGCGGCTTTGCCGTATTACCGCGAGGGGAATATGAAATGCCACGTCGATGAAACGATACCTGCTATTATACGTTTACGACGCCACGCCGCGCATATTTTGCCACAGAGCGATGTTTTTGCAAGGAAAATTTTTGCCTAGCTGGAAAAAACGATTAATTCGGGGAAGGTTGTTATTTAGTCTGTGGCGCGAGAGCGGTGGCGGTGTTGTATTGTGTGCACGTAGCGAGGAGGCACGGAGGGTGGGTGTGCGGGGCGAGGGGTGGGGAGGTGTGGGCGGCGGCTTTGAGCGGCGGCTGTGAAATTGATCCGTTCATACTTCATAATCATTGGCGAGAGACGGCACTCACGCTAAATGCGCCGCGCCGCCACGACACCCCGCATCGCTATCCACCACCTATCTATCTTCTACCTATATCTATGTACATACACTTTACTGAGCGAAAAGGCCGGGTGTATTATCAAATAACCCGCATGTTCCACATTGCCCGATTCCTGTTGCATTGCAAAAATGTAGTTTAACATAATTACATTACAATCAGACAAGAGGCGCACAAAGTGAAACAACGTAAAATATTAGTGGTCAGTGTGAGTGACAGCGCGGAGCGAGGGGTGACGTTAAACGTTATAGAAATTCATATATTCAATATATGCAATGTATTCAACTTTGTGAAGGTGGCGCGAGCGAGACAGGCAAAAAATTGGCGGTGGATGTCGCGCCGAGCTCGTGGTGTAGTCAAAGCCGCGCGAATCAATTGAGCTTCAGGTCAAGCAACGCTTAGGATCTGTAGGATGGGTGATCACCTGAACATAACAAGTTTTTCTCGATGCTTCAAAAAGTACGAGAAGCTGACGGTCGCGGTTGTCATTTGAAGATCAGCGACTAACGTAGCAGGTTGTCAGAGACCCGAAGGATTAATTTCTAGTTCAACAAAGAGTATCATGTCACATTGCAGAGCTATGGTGGCAGTTGCTCTTTATAAACTACTGATGATTCAGCTAAATCCGTACGTTTTGTAGCTGAAGCCATAATTGGGCAAAGGCTCCAAGAATTGCGAGAATCGCGCCAACCACGCGGCTGCTAAACACCGTGCGGTTTGGTGGCGTGTAGTGCATGCGGCATTATTGCTGCCCGTTAGAACATTGCCGGCTATCTGTACCGTTTAGATAACTATGCACCACGCTTGGCTGACTCTGACAATTAACTAAACAAGCTATTGGATTCGATACCTGCCCCTATAGCACGGCCACATGTTAAAAGACAATTGAATTGCCATTCCTGTGTTGATAATTACGTCATAATCAAATATAAATGACAAGAGCAACATGTCGCGCTAAGGGAGCTACATTATTGGAGATTGGAATATAGAATCCTATTATGAGATCGTGACTTGATGCAGGACCTCATACAAGTATACTCTTTCAGACAAAAAAAAATAATTCGTCCAGGCGTCTTCGAGTAATCGGCGAACAAATATAAAAAAAACACCCATCCTATTGAGAACGTCCTCCGTTTAAGTCGGTTAAAAAAGATAAAACAACTTGTAAAGAAATCAGAGCGATGAAATATTGTTTCTTATAAAATATTAAGGCGAAAACATAGCCATCATCCTGCCACCCACCGAGTAATAGTTTCTGCGAAGACAAAGTTCCAACGCTGCAACTATAAGAAACTTACACAGATAAAGATTTTTCTATTGGCTTTTATTTTCTTTACTTCTAACTAGTTGGTGAATCTTGTTTCAGAGCTGTGGATATTTTTATTTATTTATAATTATTTTTATTTATTTATTTTCGGCGTGTAGTCATCTGATGGTAAGTGGCATCTCTACCTACAGCCCATGGACATTAAAACCGACAAAAGCGGATTGTAAATACGTCGCTTCATTTGAGGATCACGACGATGATGTGACGCCCAATGTGCCAATTTCAGGACCGTATCTAACCACGAAACTGAAACACTCTGTTAAATAATAAACAATTCAACTCAACCATTTGGTGGTAGATTAAAAGCTAGATAAAAGTCGAGCTTTAAAGCTCGTGGAAAATGCAAAACTTATCGTTGAGAAACCGACGTTATCACGAACAGTCGTTGCATTGTGGTAAAAAGCCTTAATAATATCTTCTCGTACCAGAATGTAGCCAGATAGCTTCTACTATTTATTATTACCCTTTTTCACGCTGATAATGAAGATTTTAAATGTCTAATCTAGCAGCCCGACTAATTTGGTTATTTATTATTATTTTCATATGACATAGAATGGTGATTCCTTCGCAACATGTAATATTAGTTTTTTTTATTTTTTTCTTTATATAGGGATTTGAATGTTGCTCAAAAGATTTAAATATAACAGAAATAAATCATAGTGAAAATGGGTGACAACAGGTGAAGTGTGGGTGTTGAGCGCCCTTCTGGGTAAATATAAGCGTGATGATATATTATGTTATGTGTATATTATTGTAACAGCTATGTTCGATTTTATGTTTGAATTTTGTCACTTTAAAGCGTTCAAGTGGCGTTCGAGAAATAGGGCCTGAAACTACGAGTATGTCACTAATTACAATGAAAATATCAAATATTTCCTTATCCTATTATAAGGCATTGGCATAGCAGGTAACGTAGACATGCCATAAATAACCAAGTACGTAACTGTGCGTGCTATTCTCCTAGTTTTGATTTGTTACCCCGCTACGCTTATTAACGTTATTTATTAGTCAACAACACTATAAATTACGGTGGTAGAGCTATTGACAACAAGCTAGCAACGAGGTAACACCACGGTATCACATTTACCGACAAATCTTTTATTTTTAACACGCTTATATTAGCTTCACCTGTATGTATGTATGTATGTGTATGTATTATTGCACACCTGTCAAAGATCGATGACAATGCAATAATTCGAAAAAAAAATTAAAAAAATTTAAAAATTGGGTTTAAAAAAGGTTGCTCGATAGACGAAAAATATGGCACAGAGCGCCCAACGCTTTTTCACAATAATACTAGTATTTTTTGTTCATTACCATTTTCAGCTTATATTAGGAATTATTTTTCACTTTTTAGTTAAAAGTACTTTAAAAACGTGTTTTTTAGTTTTTTTAAACTATTATTTATTTGTGCTATGATTAGTCCACGAGTACAGCTCATGGACATCAACAATCCACGAAAACAAATTGTAGATGCAGCTGAGGACTACGGTGTTATGCCTCATATACCAGTAATTTCTAGTAAAAAAAAATCGTTATTGTCAGTAAAAAAACAAATTGAACTTCTTACTCTTTTAGTTTGTTCGGAAAACGTGTTTTATTTTTCGTAATTGATTTTCACCCCTTATTTTGTCCTTGTCATTAGCAATCTTTTGCGAATATGGATGTTGTAGTAGGATTTACCTACCACTAGGTTAATTATAAGCTCGTTTGATACAAAAGTACTATAAAAATAAATATCAAATAAGTTAGTTGTTAGTCAATAAATGAATAGGTGTTGGTTTGGGTCCGTTCGCGGGCCGGTCAGGATCTGATAAGTGGGCCAGCTGGCGGCTATTGTATGCTAATGGCCGGTCAAACCGCGACACCAAACACAGACCGGCAGATTTGAAACGAACAAAAAACACACGTGTTAACGTATCTGATACTATCCCCTGCATAACTTTGATATTCTGTATTGCAGTATTTTAATTGTATTATTTTTGGATATTAATTAGTATTTTATATAGTAGCCTAGCATTAATAATGATATGTCTCACTGCTAGGTTCGGACCTCTTACTCATTAGGAGAAGGGTTAGGCCTTAGTCTACCACACTAGCCAAGTGCGGATTGGTAGACTTTACACACCCTCGAGTACAAATTATACACAACGCCATCTAGTCCCAAACTAACCAGAGCTTGTACTATGGGTACTAGAATAACTGATACCAATACATAATAACCGCGAACTCGGCGTCGCAGGCAGGTACACTACCCACCGCCATACGGTCGTCATTTAGGCACGTGGATTCGAACCTGAGACCTTTGACTTCGCGGCTATCGCTAATGTATGATACTAAGGTATGATACACGAGAACTGTCCAATCAAATAGTCAATTGCACGGATTGTGTAGTAGTTTTCGCGCTAACTATTCGGACCAGCATTGTGAATATGGATTCAGATATAGTTCATAGACCACTAGCATATAGAAAGGGCTAATTAACGCTGACAAAAGCACAGATCAAATAGCGATACTATAAAAAAACAACTTTTGGATAGCATAATCTCTCTACCGAAGAAATCGAGACAATACATTACAGCGATGTAATTATTGAGCTTAGTTCACCATTAGCGAGCTCATTTTCGCTTATTTAGTGGCTCGCAGCTGTCGGCGCGAGTGACAGTACAGTTCCATAATGTAAATTAGGCTGAACTATGGGAAGGTATCGTATCTATCAAATTGCCCTATAAAAGACATTAACGCGTTCACTTCTGACGCCATGAATTTGAATGTGCCATTTTTTCTGGTGTTTATCATAATATGATTCTAGATGCATTGTCAATTACATAAAGTGGATACTTAATATTTAACCATGATCCTCAATGAGTTCAGGTTTAATTTAACTTTTTAATTTAAATTATAAAGATTTTTCTATCCAGCTTGAGGTCCGATTTCTTGTACTCTTATTTATTTATTAAATGTGATACTCGTTGCGCTAACAGTAATCTAATATGCACAATAAGCTAGGTATACAATATTACGACATAAATAATTTAAAAAAAAATTGAGATATGTATTTAAAAATGCATGTAAAAAATATCAACATCTGGATGCTGGAGCAATCAGTGTGTTGATCGATGCCATAGCGTGGTTGGTTGGCGCAAATTGTGCAGTGCTCCTCCGAACGGGTGCTGTCGCCATGGGACGGCGCGAGTACAGCCGCGTGTACTGGTTAGGAGCAACGTGACAACGCAGTTGCGTTGTCAATATTATTGCTTATTAATGAGTAATAATGAATCAGTAAAGCACACTGCCGGCGTAATTGTAACGTATGTAATTGTATAGTATGCAACTGGAACACAGCAGTGGACATAATTATGTATTACTATTGTTCAGCCGACGCAATTTTCGAATGCACTTGACGAAGAAGACAAATGAAGACGCGTCGAGGCGGCACCGCGACACATTGCGAGATGGGACGTTCACAAATGTGTCACGGGCAATCATAACAAACCGGTAGTAGGAAGTAATACAATGAAATGTGTCCGTGGACGGTTGCAGCGCGACGGCAGGTGGCGAACGGGCGGTGGACATCGCATAAATATAGCAACGACATGATGCGGAGCGATGCGGTGCGGTGCGGAGCGGGAGTTAAAGACAATAGAGTTCCGGTTCCGGCGCGCGCAGACCACGCGGCGCCGCAACAGCTGACCGATGACCAACACTTGACACTCAAATATTCAATACTTAATTCCGTTTCTGCATATCACTATAGGTTGCTACTGCCTGTCTTGTCGATTTTGGGGAGGTACCACTAGAGAATCATCAAGTCGGTTTTATTCACTTGCTGAAACCTTATTAAATATGATTCCGTTTGAACAGAAGGCATAGTATACATTGTTGGTAGAAACCATTTGCTGTTAGATAAAGGCATATGTAATTATTATTTTGACAATAATATTATAGAATTATTGTCAAAATAATAATTATATAGAAGTGGTTGACTGAGTCTAGCTGATTTCAACTTTCACTACTATCTTTGATATCTAGAAACTTTGTGTGCTAGTATATCTACTAGCATATTATCATGTTTATGAATCATTAAATCCAGTGAGGAACCCACTACAATCTTCAATTCAGCTAGGTAACATACACGCATAATTTCGAACTCGGCTTCCCAAATAGTTATACTTATAACTCCAGTTTGCCAAGACTGGACCATACAGCACCATACAATGCAACAACAACCTTTTACCATTGTAATTGCTTGTCAAACCCGGACCTAAATTAGAAACCTCTATCAAGTGTAACCCCTGCTTTATTTATACATTATGCTTGTGTAGCAAAGGACGAAGTTATGAATACTTTGTACCATAGAAACTTCTATCGTAATGGTTCAACTATCAAATAGTAGTTGTAATCGTGACTCAAAAAGATAGAAAAGATGAGGGATACAAAATATAATACAATTTATTGACCGCTCAAGTATTAGTTCTGAGTGTTCTGAACTTATGTCGAAATATGATATACTATTAAAATAAATATAGTTTAAAAAAACTAAAAAAACACGCTTTTAAAGCACATCAAACTAAAAAGTGAAAAATAATTCTTATTATAACCTGAAAATAATAATAAACGAAAAATACTAGTACTATTGTGAAAAAAAGCGTGGGTCGCTCGATAGACGAAAAATATGGCACAGAGCGCTCTGTGCCATATTTTTCGTCTATCGAGCGACCCACGTTTTTTTTCACAATAGTACTAGTATTTTTCGTTTATTATTATTTTCAGGTTATAATAAGAATTATTTTTCACTCTTTAGTTTGATGTGCTTTAAAAGCGTGTTTTTTTAGTTTTTTTAAACTATATTTATTTTTCACTTTTTAGTTTGATGTTATTTAAAAGCGTGTTTTTTAGTTTTTTTTTAATCCTGGCGATCCTAATCAGGATAATGAGATAAATTTATGAAATTATTATATTGTCGCTGATTCTTTACAAGTGTAGAAAGTTTGAATTAAATCTGTCCGTTTAAAGTGGGTCAAAATCGAGTCCAAAGGAGTCGGTTACATACAAACAAACAAACAAACAAACAAACATACAGGTGAAGCTAATATAAGCGTGTTAAAAAAGAAAATGACTGGATCAATCTTGATGAAAATGTTTGTAGAGATAGTTCAAGGGAATACTTTTTATGTTCGTAAGTACGTCGTCGAAGTAAAATACGTTATATTTGACCCGCGTTAAGCCCTACTGCTCCACTGCCGTTAAGTTTAGCGTAATTTTAAATGTCAAAAAACTTTAATTAGTTGTTAGACTATACGGAAAGAAAGTTTTTAAAATCTCTTTAGCGATAACAAACAAATACACCGATAAAAAGTAGCCTATGTTACGCGCCTTTTAGTTAGTAACCTGTCTCTAAAATGTTGTCCAAATCGGTTCAGCTATTTAGAAGATTAGCCATTACAGTGAAAACAGACAGATTGTCAAAAATTTTAAAAGCTGTATTTTAGGCATATCAACTGAAAATACATTGTTGTTTAGATATTATAAACAGACTCTTCAATTTTATTCATTTGTATATGTATATACCTATATTGATAATGATCATCTATAACATTGTATGTCGGCTAAATAGTTGGCACATTACAACAAAGTTTGACGTGCCTAATATTTTAAAGGTATGTGTCAGGTATGCTCTTGCAATCACTGTCTAACTATGTAATAAACATTGACGTGTTTTGTAATGATAAAAATAAAATAAATATTTTAAATTAATATTTTTCCTCCTTACCTTAATGTTTTAACCGAAAAAAATATTCAATCAAAAATATTATCATGTAACATTTTGCCGAGGCCATTGTAAGACAAGGCCAATGTATGGCCTACAGAGCCAAAAAGTTATCTAACTCTATATGCTCTCACTTTACAAGCCTTAACTTCACATATTGTACACCTAAGTCAAAATATGTGGCTTAGCTATTTTATACCTTAAAGAACTACTGTATAACAGTCCTTCACCTTAATTATACACATGAAACGTTATTACAACGGCTAAGCCACAAGTCCTCATGTAAACTTTCAGGTATCAAAATTTGCGTAAAATCATACAAAGTTTACCCTTATAATTTTGATGGTCATTAAAGTGGGTTGTGGGGGGCTTAAGTTTTAAAATATGACTTTTTTGTTATTTTTGTTGTAATAGCTAATAGCTAACTAGCTTACATATCAATTTTCAGCTATCTAGAACTTTGTGAAGTACCTCAGTTTTGATGATCATTAGTGATTCAGTGACGAACGGAAATCGGAGGTTTTCAAATAGATATTAATTAAATCTAAAGTATAAGAGGAATTCAATTCACACTTTGTGTATTTAATAAGTCCAGTACTGGCAACATATCCTGAGAATTTTATTTATTTGGTAGAATCCAGACCCAAATTATTAGTGCCTACAAAAATCAGTGAATCACTTCGAGAAAAGTTAAGTTATCTATCGAACATAGTAAATATTTACACAGGCGTGCAATTACGAAAAAGGTAGTCGCTCAATTAATCTAAATAAAATTATGTAGGCTTTATCATATACATAAACAAAGGTAGTGTAAAAGGCATCTCTATCAAAACTTCTCACCTGTGAATACTGACAAATAGCAACGTAGTTATATCTTATAGGTATCGCTAAGTTGCTATAATCTTATAGGTATGTTGATATTGTAGGTGGGTAATCCTCCTCATATCAAGTGCGAGTGGGTGCTCAAACTTCTAATGAAGCGCGAAATGAACTGGAGTCTGAATGAGTTCTGTTAATTATTATGCACGTTCGTTTTTAATATAGGTAAGTCTTCAGCTCCACTTACGAGAGAAAGTTTCATATTAACATGACGAAGCAAGGGGGAACTTCAGGCAGAGGAGCTTTTAAACCAATATGTGAAAAATTAACGCGTAAGTATGTTGCAACTTTTGCGCTGAAATAAGGGTGACGGAAGTTTCTCTCTGCTAGTGAAGTTTTTCAATCGATTTGCTTGTACAAGGCTGTGTGTTATTTAATATTTTTTTAATTAGGTTAAAGAAATGTTAATTTAAATAATTTATTTGTAATTTATTCAAAGATATGTCATAAAATAGAAAAGTGTTATGTATGTGTTATAGATTTGGTTTGTCGTAAACAGTTGTTTTTATAGTGCGAGGAATATAACTTTATTTTGAGTTATTTTAACGCAGTAAACAATTTGTTCGGCTGGTAAATAAAACCTTGAAAATTTTTTACTGGTCTTTCCGTCATTCATAATTATCATTGACATTGTTACCGATATAATACAAGCCTATTCATTGATGTCAAACAAGACTTTGTTTTGTTGTTCTAATTTCACAACGCTTTATTTGTTCTATATTTATTTGGCAGATATTATTATCCCTGCGATCGACATTGAACGACCTCAGCATTCCTGGCGCAACCGTAGCTCTGAATGTATCGCAATATTTTATATACACAGTAATTAATGGTTGTAAAATCACCTCATTAGCATTGCTGATGGCATTCCTGAAATTTTGGAAAGAATTATGTGTTGCCCCCTAACATGTACAGCCTATGACGTGGGAGGGAAGGCCAGCTGCCCCTACGCAAGCACATTCCATCTATGACTTATTACCGTTCATTAAAATACTTGCTAATGCTATCTTAATCGGCACACAAAGCACCTATACAAATGGCGTTTCAGTATTTGGTTCCCGCGATTTCTCTTTAAAGAACGTAAGTCAGGGTTGCCAAACCAATATCACAAAAAAAGGGATTTAGAGCTTGACCAGAACGAAAACCAGAATGGCGTGCAGAGTGATGAGCTGATTGACCTTCAATGGAATTAGCATCAGCTAGGAATATGGTTCTTCTGCTTCTGTTATTTATATAATACGCGCCCTTTATCAGTGTGCTCCAAAAAGTCTGGATGTCGCGCCACGTGTAAAACCATAGCACCACAAAATTTAAGAAAATCAAAATCATCAAAATCACAGAAATCAACATTTTCTAGGCAAAATAATCCTTCTGATTGTCAACCCTAAACTAAGTAGGCAGGTAGGCTCCAATTTTGGCGTTATTTCCATACAAACAACTTATTGTCCTCCCTCCCCCCGGTGACAATTACACGCCCCCTTTATTGTTGGCTGGAGGAATGTTTCACAAGACATTACCTCTCTTACAATTGTTTCTCAACCTCTCAGTACTTAATAAGCGAACATTCGCGGTCTCTATTTAAGCTTTAGACAATGGGACACTCTGTTAATCCTATAATTGGAATTTGAAAGGTGAAAATGAGATTAATGAAAATACTTTTGAAGTTATTGTTTCACGGTTTTGGTTCTTGAGAATATAAGCAGAAATAGAGTAGCTGCCGTTTTTTTTGTTTATGCATTGAAATTTAGGGATAAAAGGTTGTTAAAAAGTTTATATTTTCGATGGTAAATCCACCGACAAAACCTTGAAGGTACTTAATTAGATGGAAATATAAGTCCATTAATTATAAAAAGAGAATGCAAATCTAGGAAGTAATAATGGTGGCAAATAATCAAGCCTTGATTAATTCATGGTTGAGAAGAATGTATCAGATTACAGAAAAATAGAGCAGATCATCATCCGTAACACATTGAATACGTGACAAGACTCGTATACTACTGTAGAACATTATATTCAAGGCAATTTTAAAAATACTTATTCCTTTTGTACAAATTTCTACTTTAACTTTGAAACTTACGCGTTGCATGATTAAATAAAAAATGTGTAACGGGAATTAACGCGATCATGCATTATTTACCTTTTAGGCTTGACGTTTCGGCAGACAGAAATTTCTAAATTTGTGCGGAATGTAACTTCGCCATGTTATTTGGATCATACTTAAGATAGGTACAAATGGATGAACGTTACGCCACGTATGACGTAACAAACAGTTGAGAAATTTAGGGTCCTGGCAAGGTATGCATAGGTCGCAGGTTCAAATTCGCCCAATTTTACATAACTGTTTCTTAGCTGAATGCTATAAAATTAATCAACAAGAACTTTTCTACATTTTACACAACACATTTGTTCTGTCACTGCTTAAAAATACTCATATTTAAAGACATCATTCTTTTTGGTTTAGTGCTGCGCCGTCACATGCTCATAGTATGGATACTATGCTAATCAAATAAGAACAGGTTTTTTCGGCAAATTTCTTTCATGTTCCGACTGATTGAACACATAAAATGTAGGCGATAAATCTATCTCTATGGCACTTTGTTTAAGGCCATTTGCGCCTGTGCGGTTGTTCATCCATCGTACTACAAATACCAAGCAAGATTTTTATTACAATGAATAAAATAAATAAAAATATTAAATACGTCCAAAACATTTTACTGATTTCCAAGCACTTTATATTTTTTAATTCAGATTGGTATGTTAAAGTTGATAGGTTATATTATATAATATTATTTTTAAAACTACCCTGTATATTCGTGATGCCATGAAAAGAAACCGATCGTCGGCTCTTTCTTTGATGTCCGCACTAATCCGATCGCGATGATTTCCCCACAATTGCCAGTACCCAGTAATAGCGTGATGAGTTATATCGGCTTCGGTATAACGTTCAATTTACGTTTTTACTTCATTCCTTACGTGTGGATGTTCCTATAAATGTCGGCACATCATTCACAAAACTGATGGGAAGCATTACTTTCTTACTGCTAAATTTAAGTTAACGCTCTATATATTACACTAGCTTCTGTTCGCGGCTCCACCTGCGTAGTACGTCGATTAAAAGCTTATATTATTCCTGGGATCTTAAACTATCTTTATACCAATTTTTATTAAGAAAGGTTTATTAGATACGCAGATTGTTGGATACAAACAAACAAACCAAACCTTTCTCGTTATAATTTTAGTTTAGGCAACAAAAAGTTACACATACTTGGTGAAATTCACAAAAGCCCATAATTGAAGAAATGAAGAGAAGAGAAAAAAATTGATAACAATTATTTAGTTATGTTATCCCGTATACAGAAGCACTTTACCCATGGCAGTGAGGTTCCATAGTGCAAAGATAATTTCGGTTCTGCTAATTAATGTATAAGCGGTCATTATCGTATGAGCGGCTTGCATAATACGGTCACATTATCACTATCATACATTTGCTTGTATTACCAATAGTTACAAAATCTACATCAACTATTACAGTTCTGCCAAATATCTTGTTAGAATCTCGTTAGTTTGTAATTGCCTTATTAGCTTTTCAGTTTCATAATAGCTGCCTCATACGTTGAGTTGCGACGGCCTAAATGAAACCGTTCCGTCGGCGACGGGTGGCAATGCGGGCTTACCGAGGTGCCACCACTCTATGCCTTTGTTCTCGCTAATTACTTGTTCTACTCATTACAATATTATCTACCGACAACTATGCCAACTATTACACACTCGTTTCCACTAACCGCCGAATTAGAATATACATTACATCATATTAATTAACTTAATTATTTTCCCACTCATAAAATTATGTTAATAGCTCACAGAGACGTCTGATTATCAACTATTTGCATACTTCACTAATTAATTTTGGTAATTTATTACGTTCACGCCTTGTCACTTCTGGTGTAGGTAGCAAGATCGCTATCGCAATACGTAAGTTTCTATTATCTTTATGATAAAGCTACTAAATTAAACCTTGTAAAATAAGACGATAAATCAAAACAATTTAATTTAATAATTAAATGCTTTTATCTTTACAACTTATTTTAATTATATTAAATTGAAATAAAAATGCAATTAATTAACATAGATGTAAAGAGGTATTTACAAAATGACGATTTAATTCTGATTAGGTAGTCCAGGAAACATAACATTTTCCACTCAAAAGTGTTATTGTTAATTTTTATCTGTTGAGCTACTATAATTAAAAATAACGAAACAAAAGTAAAGAAATCCTTTCAGCGTTTGTTGGTAAGAAATATCTAAAAATAAACGACATACTTAATTGCTTAATTTACAGCAAGAAATATATAAATTACCTACTCTAATTCGGATTGTACATTAATATTTACCTGTCATAGAATAAAAATAACCTTTAACATATTAGTTAATTGAGTTTTCCTTCCCATAAAACAATAGTGAATCCATTTTCAATGGAATCTATGTTTTCAATAGATGCTCCTATATATCGTCCATTCCGTATGTAATTGGAATATTTTTCATGCATTTCATTAATGTTTTTTTGGTCGTCACCTCTTGGCTGTAGGTAGGCCTGCCTCATTTTCTCCTAAGGGTCTCTATCTCTGGCTCGAATCCTCCAGATCGGTCCGTTTGTCTCAAACAGTTGAGTCTGCCCAGTATGGTCTAAATCTGCCTTATTTTCGTTTTCTGTTCCATAGAGTAGACTCCCTGAAAACGAAAAAGAATATACACTGGTCTATAACTTTTTTGGTTCACCTATCTTATTTCAACATTTTACAATAATTACCTACATATTTATTACAATAAATAATCAAAATTATTCCCAAGAGTCAGTAGTCAAGTCACGAGTAGACGCGGATGAGGCAGAGCAGAGAGGCATTTAGTCAATTTGCAAAACACACCCAGACTCACTGGAACCTTTTGAGTCTCGACAACGACGGTATGATGAAAGAATATCAAAGGAAGATGATTTACTTTGAAACCAAGTTGTCTATTAACTTTTTTGGCAAATTTTCGTATAAAGCTGTACCTGAATAAAGATGCTTTTAAGAATTTATGGGTTAAAAAAAATTGGTACACAAAAGGTATTAACTCAATAAAACACCACAAATTTCCACCATGGTAAAAGCGGATAGAAAGGTTCGCGATCGATATAAGCGGGTCTATTGTCAGGTCACGGGTACGATTGGACGAGACGGAGAGGTATTTAGTCAATTTGCGAAACACGAACAAAGTCACTGCAAGCCTTTGGACTCGAGACGGAATGATGGAGGAGTTTCAAACCAGACGTTTTACTTTGAACCCAGTCATTAATTAACTTGTTCGCGATATTATTAGTAAACTAGAGAAAAAAGGTAGAATCTTTTAACTCTTTAGTTAAAACAAAAGGTGCAACAAGGAAATTAAATATCAAATGCTGATAGATGAGATTGTATTTTGATAGATTCCATTCTAGTACATAATCCTACTTTATATTAAAATTGTGTATAAATGTGTGCATGTTTGTTACTCTCTCTTTCAAAACCTATTGAATGGAGTTTGATAAAGCTTGGTATGTAACATACAGCTTGTATCGTAGATTAATAAAATAATATATTTTTATTGAGGCACTAAATAGATATAG
The DNA here is from genome assembly GCA_905147285.1 of Hypena proboscidalis. Classification (NCBI taxonomy): domain Eukaryota; kingdom Metazoa; phylum Arthropoda; class Insecta; order Lepidoptera; family Erebidae; genus Hypena; species Hypena proboscidalis. The sequence continues at coordinate 23,161,541 of LR990129.1, forward strand.
GATGTTGCGAATTCGTGTCCATTCTTGAGGAGCTGGGCATCACTACAAGGTTGTCTGCAATCTGTTTCCAGTGCATCCTCAAATACTTCGGACACATCGCTCGTAGAAACTCTGACTGCCTAGAGAAGCTGATGGTAGTTAGCCAGGTCGACGGAAGAAGATCATGCAATCGGTCACCTAACCACTGGTCAGATCTAGTGAAATCGCTCGCTGGAAAGGAATACGTGGTGAAGCACATTGCATCGAGTGACCAACACTTCTAGACTGAATATAACGACTAAGAAGAAGAAATAGATTTAAGAAAATAAAAGGGTTTACGTAAAAATATACGAAAGTTTTTCTGCTTAGCATTGTTAAACGTGGCTAAAATAAACATAACCAATGTCGGTGAAATATAAATGCGAGTTGATTTTTTGTGGCAATACAAAGCAGTTTGACAAAAACTCTATCGATACGAAGATGCATTCAAGGGTAGTTTGCACCTGTCTGCCACCGTGTATCACTTATGTATTGGAATTGAACATTCAGACAATGATATTACGGTGGCCAATACTGAGTAGCTCTCTTGTAAGGTAAATAGGTTTTAATAGTGATAGCTTTGTTTAAGTACTGTTTATTTCCAACTATAATGAATACGTAAATGTTAGAGTCTAATTTAAAAACGGTACCGATAGCAAAGGTTCTGCTCATTGTTTATTTTGATGACATCTTTTACTTGAGCTTTTTTTACGATGTCAAATTATCTACTAAAAGCTTTGTGAAAATCTGTCAAGGCATGTCGTTAACTTTGAACAAACAGGTATTTTACAAAAAAAAATAAAATCATAACAAAAACCAAAGCTTAGCCATCGGTAAACACCTCTGCATATAGTTGTTTTAATGTTGTTTGCTTTTAATTTTAAAAAAATAATGAGAGCCACACTAGTTAGAACTCCTGTGTCGCGGGGGTGTTCACAAACATACATTTCAGTCAGAACAAATCTTTGCGGATCACACAAAGATTTGTCCCGTGTGGGGATCGAACCCACAACACCAGCGCAGATAAAAGTGGAAAGGCGACCGCTTTAACCACTACGTCAACCGTGCATTCTTTTGTCCTAACAGAACCTACTCACTACCTCTACATAAACCAAAATAGTTTTTTTCTACCTAATACCCATACTATACTATATACATAGTATGGGTACTATAGGCCCGCAATAAATAAATAAATAATAATACCCATAAACCAAAATAGTTTTTTTTTACCTAATACAATGACTCCAAAAATTTAATTAATACAGGTTTTTTTCAATTCGATCAGACTCCCGTCATGGCTTTTTGAATTAAGTCTTAAGAGCCGGAGGACATTCGAATCCATCCATACATATTACCTACCTTCAGAATTTCCTGCAATTCATTCAAAATTGACTAACATCTCCAATAAACTTGAATGTGTGAAATTACAAAAAAAAAATCTAAGTGTTAATTTAGGTACGTCATAGCTACGTGCACAATAGGCATGATGACTAATTTTTATTTTTGTATGTAATTGAAACACCTCTTGATATAAGAAACATCATTACAAGAATTACTTTGACCTAACATAAACTTCCTGAGATAATACAATTTCAAATTCACATTAATAATAGACTCGCCCAAACGCTCCAAACAAAAGGCTACTCAAGCGTGACGTCACGCTTGAGTATTTTGTATGTGAAGTTATGAATTTTGTTTGATAGCTATACGAAATATTGCGTTTATAAAAATGGTTTTATTACAAATATTGCTATAAATTGTGTGGGTAATTTAATGATAAAAAAAAAATCGAATAATTTCGTATTTTAAAAATGAACTCATCCATGAAACTTTGAATGATCATAAAATGAGTTAGATTTATAGTATGTAACAAAAAATTATTTCAATTGGTTTATGTTTACCTATAGTATGCCTATTCCATGCATTTTCCTTTAAAATTGACGTGTCTCCAAAATAAAATAAACACCTCCTAATTTACCTCTTCTTTATATAAAAATGAAACCTGTTTTCCGTTGTCACGACTTGGCATGAAAACGGCTTGACCGATTTGGCTGATATTTTTTTATAGTCAGTCAGGTCAGCTATACAAAATAAAGTAGTGCATCAAATTTACGCTAAGGCGGTACGAAGTTCGCCGGGTCAGCTAGTTAGCGATAAAAATACGAAGATAAAGCATATTATACCAGTTTTTAAATAAGACCTTCAGCTACACAACTGTGAAAACCGCATGCAATTACATGCAGTAGTTTTTTCGTGATGCGCGTACTAACATAGACAGACAGACTGACTTAACTGAATATCTTCAATGTACAGACATGGCCAATATACAATTTAATTATATACCTATATATAGGTAATAAAACTCAAGTCAGGTCAGGTCAGGTGACTAGCTAACGAGTTGTTGATGCAGGATATGAAGTCGGTTAAAGAATAACCAATACCCAATACCCACCAAATAATTTGTCATCAGCTACAGTGATTGATTTTGGGATATAATGAAACAAAAGTCTAAGCTAGATAATAATTTTATTTTATTCAACGGCACAGGTATTAAGGATAGTATGACCTTGAAATGCGTCCAATATTGGATCCAGATTGGAATCAAAGTTCACGATCATTGTCTGATGTCGGCTACTAAGCTTGTAGGCGGCTTCCATTAACATTGTGCTATCGGTATGTAGTGGTGTGCTGTAGACTGCTGACGAGAGCCACCTTTGTCGGCGCGCATTCCTTGCGCTTGCGCACCCCTGCCGCCCGCACCCTGCCAGTGCAAGGCGAGCGAGGGGGAGAGGACTGTGATCTTGCCGCACGACACGCCCCCGCGATATAGGCCACTACCCACGGACACTGAATAGATAACTACAGAAGGTTTGTTCCAAAATAAGCTGTCTTTAAACCGCATACTTCAACAATTATTGCCAAAGAGCATTCACAAAGCCTTTATGCTTCAGATTCTTGAATGAAATGTTGAAGTTTTCAGTAAATAAGCTTAGAGTTGATAACACCTCAAGTGGGTTTTCTGTTCATGTAAGTAATTGTATTACAGACATTTGTATCTCTCATGGTTCCCAGAACAATGGTGAATACCGATAATGATTAGTTCCGATAAGTCATTTAGTTAGAGCGAAGAAAGCACAAGATTTAGTCCTCTATTGTACGAGTATTTGTGCTCTACTCATGTAAATAAACTTGTGTCTTTGAAACAGGTTGACTAAGTAAAGGGTTTTGGGATGATTTAACTGTGCTTTAAATCTATTTTATGTTAAAGATTTTTTTTTCAGTAGGCTCATAGTCGCAAATTAAATAAAAACTTTACTTAAAGGTAATTAGATTGGGCGACATTAGACATTATTATATCTAGGTATGGGTAAATTAGCAGGTTTGCATGGTATTATATGCCTGCCAATATTTTAGTTGCTAATGTTCTGTACGGTCCACCCGTACAATGCATTACATGTTTAATGTAAACTAAGCAGATTTGTACCGCGTGCGCATTTTACTCAGTTCGCGTTAGGTCAGCGCCGCGTGTACTCATATCATAATTGTATCATTCTAGCAATAACAATATATCAATAAACTTATATCACTTTTATCATAGTATCATTTATTGATGTCCCGTACATGTTCTTTCAGGTTTACTTCTATAACTATTTCCTGTGAAAACTAGAAAACCGAACCAGCCATGTTAAGGCAATCCAACCATGCTGATTAAGATTGGAGAAGCCATGCTAAGGTCAAACTGGGTCTGCCTGTCCTAATTCTATATCATTTATGTTTAGTTTCCATCATATTTTTCCTCCATTCTCTTCTATCAGCCGTCTCGCAATCACTCAGCCCTTTCTGTTCTATACACGGAATAGGAATACCAAAGGAAATGGTATAAGACACAATTAGTATGGAAACTGCTGTCGCCAAACTCACACAAATAAACCAATAATCATACTTCGCACTACACACAAAGAATTCATTTGATTGGTCGTTTTTATTCTAATAAAAATAAGCATAAAGCACATGCTATAAATTTGAAAATATACCTTCACTGCTATTGATAAGCTTTATTTTGATAAACTGCAAAAAGTACTTACGACGTTTTGTTATCTTAGTAATGTATTACATTTGACTGACGAGATAATTCCGCTACTTGAGTAGAGATGGCAGTATTTTAGATGGACGCAATTTTAACCTTAAACACGTACGACATGAGGATGAGATTTTGTTTCAGAGATTGATTTTTAGCGCTATTCACCCAGTGATGCGCAATATTGAATTTTATAATTACATTATCGATATCGATAGATACATGATTTCTTATTTGACCTAACGAGTTTTATATGTGAAAATGTTGCATTAAGTATAATATAGTTTCTTACTATTTTTTATTAATAGACTCGACACTCGCACAATGGTACCAGTAGCTACCGCTCGCGTTTTTTAACTGAATCTTTTTGTAACAATACTTAACATGTTGTGTAGCTCATTTTAAATAATCTGGATAAAATAAGAATACTTTATTTTTTAACCCCCGATAACCGAACCCAGCTAACTCTATGTCAGATCAGATCAGATTGAATGTAAAAAGGTAACACTGTTTGTTACCTTTTTACATTAAAAGACAGAATAACTATCGAATTTGTAATATTATATTGTGATTACTTTTCTTTTTTAAGTCTATCGATAAACTCAGTATTGTACGAACTCACACATCACTAAACGAGTAGCGTAGAATCATGGTACAAAAAACTCAGATATGCTCAAGACTGACATATGCCACCATATTTGTGCCAGGTTCTATGAAAATTTGACAACACTCATACATTCCTGGCACAACATACTGAACTGTCATCGTGGTGAGGAGACCTATCTTATTATATCATGCGTAGAATATTCTGTAGAATATTCTAGATGTTTTTAGTAAGTTAACGAAACATGATTTTTCTAAGAAATCATACTTACCGATGGTATGAAACACCTCCATTCATGAGATTTTTTCTTCTACTATCATTTTTACACTCCAGAATAGCACAATACGGCATGGTTAAAGAAATATAAAATAAATACGCAAGATTAGCAACTTGACGCGCTGTCAGAACACGACTGGTCATAGACATGGATTGATTAAGCGTAGCTACGCTTAATTGTGGCACGCGAACCACGCCTACTTCACATTTCCTTTGGTATTCCTATTCCGTGGTTCTATATCTTCTTTCACGAAATCCATCTCTCTTTTTTTCGGTCTACCTCTTCCTGTCCACCCATCGACACTTAAATAGACCACTCTTTTTCTCACATTGGTTTTCATCCCTTTTCATCTCATGCCCATACCAATATAAGGTTCATAAAACAGTAAAAGTTTTTTGCAAATACTTTGAATAGTTTTAATTATCTTGTTCTCTTCTAACTTTTTACCAGCTCTAATATTACTATTCTTGCACTCATTATAACAATACTTTTTGATAACTTAAAAGTATAGATTTTCATAGACTACAGTTAAATATTATTCAATTTGGATAGGTTAATGAATTTTAAATTGTTGTAATAATCGAATAATTTATTGACATGGTTCGCATTCTTACTTCTAAATTATATTCATTAGACGCAATTAATATGGCGTGTTATTGGTTCGTTTGACTCGCATACGTTAATATTTACATAATATATTTTTAAATTATGGTTATTCTTATCTTGACTTAGAAATTTACAAAAAAAATAAGAATTTCTTTATTATTATTTTAGCAGAAGTCAGAAATAAATTAATACTTCTATTATTTCTTCTTATTATTATTATTTCCCTGATAAATTATAATCTTTATATGATCTATGTAACAAATATTCCTAGATGAGCTCTTTTTACTGTCACGTCATGCGCAGATGAATATATTGTCCAGAAATCGCTTTTCATTGCAAAGGCTAAAAGAGGACGTGGCAGAACCTGATGGACGACCTATATCTAAAGGAATATGCGATAGTTTAATCTCAGAGCAGAATATGTTCAAAATATATTCTCCTGTCGCCTCAATATAAGAAAAGCTGACACCATTTAGTGATTAGTGGGACAAAATGAGAAGGAAGTATATGAGACCAGTTTTTAACAGAGTGCAAGTTAAAGAATTCTATCCTAGGTTAGTACCTTATGGTAGCGGAGCGGGTACCTGGGTAAAAACCTCCTCTGAAGAGCACTTCCAAAGCATTACCATATTTGCCTCCAAACTGCATAAAAGCGAATGATACAGCATTATTCCTAGTAAAAGCTGTTTATAATTACTAATGCCTCACAGGTTCTTAATTTAGTCATTGAGTGCTCAATGAACCAATGAATGATCGCTCGCTCTTCATCGATCATTCAAACTGAACGATATTGTCTACAGAACGGTATCTCCAAAGGAAAGGATACAGTAATATTCCTAGTATTCAGGAGTAGTTTATTAGTAATTCATCACTTTTAATTCAATCATTGATGCGTAATGAATTAATGAAGCAAACTTACGTGCCGACAGGTAAAACACATTTACATATTTATTGAATCTCTTTGAGTTATTGTCATATAGCAAGCGATAGAGTAATTTCCTAGTATCTAGAAGTGATTTACCTGTAACGCATGATATTGTGTGCTTAATGTATCGAGTCGATGATTGGTTTTATCGTCCATCGTCGATCACCAACGACAATGTATTGATGATAACTCTAGCAATGCCAAAAGCTAAGTCGTTTCTAATATATTGAAACAACTTCCTCGTTGGTCTTATGGTTAGGCTAGGTTACTCTCTTCGGTTAGACCTCTACTGCGAGGACTCAGGTTCGATTGCTCGGCCAGCCAAAAGTTTTATTTAAGATTGTCCTGTCATGAAATTTCCAATGGCGTGAATGAAATAATTGTCAATGAATTATACCCGATGAATGGTGATAGGGTCACGACTCATAAAATGGGGACACCCCTCATGGTTAAAATAAGCGTAATTCCATACTTCTACGACTTCTACGGGCACTAACTAAATTCATTCATTCGAGGTATATTCAATAGGTGATCAATCTAAACCATTTTTCACCGACCAATATTAAAGCTCAGGTTATCTTGTCAACTTGAAGGAAAATAAAAATGTAATGATAACTTCCTTGCACCTTAGTGACTTGCTTATTAAAGGGCCATAATGAAGTTCTCATACAAGAATGTGTGATGACACTTTCACACCTACTTAAAGCATGAAAAGTGTATAAAAATGCACACTTTTTGTCGATTCTCATTACTAATTCGATGGTAATCATAATCGAGTTAGAAAAAGCGGCATTCCGACGGAGAATCGATATAATGTGATGCTAATGTGCCGGTTCCTAGACACAGGTCGTTATGACATGAATGCCTTCATTTCCACTTTTATTGTTGACTTAATTTTTAAAGCACAAAAACGATGCATAAGGGCTATGTTTGGGCTCCAAACAACGGAATCTTGTAAGCCAATTTTCAAGGATAGTAAAATTTTAACTCTCTCAAGCCTGTACATTTATGAGGTCTCAATATTTGTCAAGACTAATCTAAATTTATTTACGTTAGCCTCCGACGTCAATAATAGGCGACAACGCGATCCATTTCGCCTCTGCATGCGAAGGACTTGTACCACTTTGATGCACAAAAGTGTTTTTCACATGGCCCCTGTAATATTCAATAAATTGCCTCAAGAAATCAGGGCCATGAATATTGTTCTCTTTAAAAAACATCATAAGACGATTTTGGTAGAAAAATGCTACTATACCCTTAACGAATTTTTAAATGACAAAATTAATTTTATACCTCACAGTGTGTGTCATCGAGTGGTAGGACAATTTTAGTAACTATTTTGTATTATTGTATTGTATGATTGTAATAGCTGAAAATGATAATGTTCGCAGGAGTGACATTGAAATAATTTAAAAATCTTTATAAATTACTACTATTTTATTTAATGCTACTCGACATTCTATTAATTAATTTAATTGACATTATTACATATTATCTTATTGAATTTTTAAAGCAATTTCTAGGTAATTATTTCATTGACAGCCCTGATTTTAATTTTAATTTTATTTTAATTCTATTTTTATTTTTATTTCAATGGTTGTAGCAATAATATATTTTTTGCATGCCTTACGGCAGGATCACTTGAGACATGTATATTAAATAACACCATTGTAACAGTGTTTTCTGCAAAATAAATGATTTGATTTGATTTTGATTTGATTTGATTGCCAACGTGACAATCGAAATATGCATGAGGTAAATTAATGCTTTCAATGGAGCAATTAAGTTGCTATATTAAAATAAATCAAACTTTATACTTATAATATTTCATTAACTATTTTTATTTACATGGACGAAACACAAAAAAAAATAAATAATTTTAAACTGTGCAAGATTTCTTGAAAATCTTTCGGAAATATAATTCCTGTAAAAAGGCGTGTTGCTTGAAATAAACATCTCATTGAAAACATAAATGTGAAATAAGAGCCAAGGTAAATATTACACCTACAAAATAATTGAAATCTATAATATATGGGTTCCAAGTTCTGTGTGAATAAATCCAAGCTGAAAATTTTACTTAGCTAGTTTCTATCAACAAAACAAATTTTAGAAAGGAACATGGGCGTTATATCAGCCAGTCAGTATGTTACTTAAGTTGGTAAGACAAATCTGTACTAAAAACTAGCCAAGTCTATATTTTTTTCTGGGTAAAGTTGGATTCTGGGTAAACTAATGGATTTCAATACATAATAATATGTCAAATTTCAGGTATGTAGGTTAAATAGATTTCTAGTTATGAAGGAGTCAAAAGCACCGTGAGATGGTTCGTATAAACATAATATAATAATATAGTCTCGTCAGTTCTTTTGAATCTTGGCGGCTACGTCAAATCAGCATTGCTTTATTATAAGAGCTTGTGATCTCGGCTGGCTCGTGTAAGTAGTCCAGAGAGAATGCTGAAAATTGACGACTCACTCACACTTATAAGTTATAAATAATTAATGAAAGTGGAAATAAACTTGATAATGTTTTGTAACTTGGATTCATAGAAATCAGTGCGCAGTCGAATGAGTTCCGAGTTGTTCCCTGCGAGCCGTATCGGGACCCTGATTCTGATATACATGCACTTCTATCACAGCTGTGCTTCTATCGACTCTTGTGCTATGATCCAAATCGCTAAAAATGCCGATTTTTGCGCGCTAAAATTCATTCAGAGCCGCTTTGGCTTTAGCTAAAATAGCTCATAGTGCTTATAAAATCTGATAATAAGCGTTTTGGAACCTAGTGTCAGTAGATAGCGTATTGATGTCACACTTTTTGACATTTGGTCTCTATTGGCGCACCAAGAGAAACTTAATAATAGTTGCACAGATTTTATTAATTTCAGATTGTGTCTAACTACACTCTGCTCTGATAAAATATAACAAAATATATTGTGGAATTGGTTTCAGTAGAGCTTCGATAAAATGTCGATATTATGTCAGTTTGATTACGTTACAGAGCAACATGAGAATCGGTGCCCTGTTCAGCTGTACGAGAAGTCGCTTCTACAACAAAGTTGCTGTTTTGCTAACCTGACCGGCCGCTGTTTTTTCGTCCGGCTAATGGCATCGTTTCCAATTACTTACATACATGGCACAAATACCCGTCAGCCTAACCCGGCCCTTTCTGCGAATCATGGCGCTTTACCTACTCCACCAACTCTTGCTAAATCTCTACCAATTTCAACCAAACCATTATACTTAATTACTGGCTGTAATTGCATACCTCTCTTATTTATGGACTACATCATGAATAGCCACAAAATAGCTAACTATTTCTGCCAACAACCGCGTATTGTGTGCGCTGATGGTGAGATTACAGCGCTATAGGATATAGGCTCGGTTTTCACACTGTCTATGAAAAAACGCGCATTAAAATACCACGTATATCTTTATTGGGCATAAAAACATTCCATTGCGTTCTCTTGGCCTGGTTGGCGGTAGTTTCGCAATTGTTTACGGCCGTTAAATTTGACACCTAATTGTCATAATTTATACAATTTGTCAGCAAAGGCGTGTGCTGCTGTAGAGATAGGCGCATCCTAAATCACGTTATCTAGTAGATAGAGGGCGCTCGTTTTGCTGTCGTCGGTGAGATATGAATGATTTAATGTCGGCGACGTGTTTGAGCGATGTCTTGTGCCGCATTGTCTGCAGTACTCGCTCGGAATGCGAGCACTTATGGCACTAATAAAATACACGTAGTAAAGTATGCCGCATAGTTGTGTCATACTAAATGCTCGCGTTAGTGCTGAACGCTTTGTGCTTGACCTTAATGGCCCATATCGGTGCAATAGTACATAATTACTGTTCTATGCGCTCTACTTACGCCTGCAATCATACGTACTTTTCCATCTAGTTTTATCCTATTTAGCCTTTTTGCAAAGGTATTAGTAATTTCTAATCAGAGATGACCATATAACTACTCAAAATCTTAGACTTGACTCCTTGGCACACACTTTTTTCAATTCACAGCGAAGAAATAATTTTTAGCAATCCTGCACAAAAGGATCATGTTATCGATGGTCTGTATTATCTATCAGGCCACATTGACTATTAATGATGGTAATTGAGATGGTGACTATCCATAATATTTTGAGTATGACCAGTTATATATGTTTGACTATGAGAAAAGGTCTACGCTCAGTAGTAAAACGAGTTACATACATGGCTACATTATTCACGATAATTAATTGGAAACGTTCCAAAGTTTAAAGTAACACAGCCCCTAATTAAATAAAAATACTAATAGTAAAGTAATGTTCTAGTCAATAATAATATAAATATTCACCTATTAACAAAAACTTAACTGCTTCGATGGACTAGTCTAGGACTAGGATTAGAGTATGAGCCTTTTACCGCGAGGTTCAATTCCCGGGTCGGGCAAAGTGTTATCAAATATTTACACCTGATTTAGCTGGCCTTATTAAGATAGGTCTATGAGATTTTTTTATGTTAGTCCACCTGACGTTATATGACAAATCACGATTACTTAGGCCATGGATATCAGCAAATATATTGCACACTTGAAAAATGAAAAACAATTTTAACTAAAAAACAACTATCGCGTCGGTTATATATCAAAAATATTTGCAATCACATTTTTAAGAACTGAATCAAACAGGTTAAGGCCTATTACACACGCGGATTTGGAATCACATATTTAGCGACTAAAAGTAGCAAGTGTGCTTTGGCTCTATTGCAAGCATAACCGAAAATTTTGCTTTCAAGCTCGTTGAAACATTGATAATTGATAAGCAAACATTTTGAAACGGGATCTACGCGCTCTATGACTACGCCGATCAGACCCGATGTTATGTTGCAAAACATTTACAGTAATTTTTCCCGGATGTTTTCGCCACCTAAAGTGTTGAAGTTACATAATATATGTAATTGTTAAAATCTGTTTTAATTAATCTATTTTAGGCTATTTTGCAACAACAGACAAACAGACAATTGGATTTTATACACATCATACTCGTAGAAATTAATTGCAAGTAATGTTTGCCTTGCTTGGGCGCTTGCATGAAGATATGATTGATTGATATCATGATAAGACAAATAGTTACATGAGCTGTAATGTAATAATAGGTAAGCAATACCTACAGGCATCACTGGAATGTATGTTACAGCCAACTGATCAAGAGTAAGGTGGGTATGCCGCGTTCTCCGATAAGATGCGCTCATTTATTCATTTAACTAAGTCCAACTGTCACCGCAAGCAGGTAGACTGAGTGGTGCTCCTCGACTAATTATGTGTTCTGTGTGCGAGTGTGTGTGCCCAAAGCCCACCCACGGCGCACCGCGACGCAGCACTAGATTCCACGCCCGCCGCGTTTTTTACACCCTAATTAAGCTAATTTATCGGGACAATAAGAGAAATTATCGGTAGCCACCGGCGGTTACTGGCCGCTTTATGAGAAGTATTAAATTGTTGAGTTTAAGAGCTCTACCGGCTACCGAGCTACACTGATGCCGAGCGTCGCGTCTCCCGTACCGCCCTCGCTTTGATGCCCCAATAAATTTACAAAAGATCCATTCAGATAAGGTGAATGGAGCCGCTTAATGAAAGCCGAAAGAGGAATGCCGCGGACAAAGCCTTAAAATGCTAATAACACGAGCGCGACACAGCCGCCGGCTTCTAGAATGTGTTCCGATAAGGAAGGTGCCAATCTCGCAGGTGGACAGATTAAATGAGTATTTTATGGCAGATTAAGTAAACATTTTTTCTGAATGAGTGTTTTATAGCTCACCGTCATCGGCGGGCCCACACCAACGTTGTTGTAATGACGGTAGCACGGCATTCGATAACGAATCTGGACTCACGGCTGTTATCTAAATTGTGGTAATTGCTATCTGATCATTTTGATACTTCTAATTAATTGGGTATCCTTGAAATAAATTACGTTGGTATGTGTACTTATCTTCTTCCTCATACGTGTTGTAGAATTAAATTAATTAAATTAAAATATAAAAATGATTCAATACATACCTCAAGAGTTTATAATATTCTTTACATTTAAATCTTGAGGCGAAAACAAACTATCGAAATGAGGTCAAAGACGTCACAACACTCAGAGACGCGACCAGTGTTCCCTTTTTATGGATTTTTAATTTTCACTTTTTTTAATTAATTTTTTATTTTATTTTTAATCCATTAAAAGAATCCAGGGAATAAAGTTGAGCGACCGAATCTGCAGTAGGTACATACCTACGTACCTATATACGTGTCCAAACCGGTGGGTAACGTCTGTCATAATAACAGGTAGGCATCCACAGAAGTAAAGAAAGTTACTGGAAAAGTATTGAGGAGGCCTTCAGCAATGAGACAGTAGGATAACAAATAGAGCCTGTGCGCGCGGTCTGAGTAAATAAATACATAATGTATTAAAAATTAATTAACTACCAAGATCCGTGATCTTTACGATATACATTTTAGGGTATTTTTATGTGATTTAAATTCAATTTAGTGACTTTATCATGTTGGTTGTGGATCTACATCGGTCGTTCAGCTGCGATTTTTTATAAATGCTTTATTACAAAATTTGGCAACCGAGACAAAAACATTATTCAAATGTCCGATAGCACGCCTTACATTTCTTTGATATTTTGAGTAAAACATAACTAGCATACTACAATATATACCATCTAAAGGTGTAGTTGGTATCTAATAAAATAAGACCATTAAAAAATTATTTGACTGTTTGGTCCACCAGTAAAAAAATTGGCCCCGAATCTGGTGACATGAAAAAGTTGGAGTTAGCAACACTACAAAAATCTGAACGAAAACGTTCGGACTAGAGGTTGCACAAATACCGAATTTAGGAATGCCTGAGACATATTCAGATATTTCGATATTATCGTTATAAACGGAAAACAGATATAAAAATATTTTATAAGCTTAAAAGATACCAACTTCACATTTAGTTAATGTAAACAAAAGCGACCCGCCAAAAATATTTGTTTATCTGATGGCCCGCCTGATAAAAACGTTATGTAGACTGTTTTAATACAAACTTATTATATAGCAACATACCTTGATTTCCCGGCTACAATCTTCGTCTTGCAGTTAGCCGGCTAGCACGCGTTTATCAGCGCAAATGAGTGTGGGAGCGTGTATAGCCGGTGCATCAGACGTAAATATTAAAAAAATTGATCCGCAAAAAATATTTGGTTCCTCTGTTAGGCTCGCCTGCAACAGACAGTTTTTTTCTTATAGCAAGGGACAAAATCCATAAAACAGCCACATTGCCTGCCAATTTGTATTCGCCTTTAGTGTTATATCAAAGTTTTCATACATAATTTAATATGGCTTACATATAGGCGTATGGTAGCCAAAATATGTTGTAGGTTCTGCAGGGCCGAGCTAACACAAAAATTCCAGCGTCTCCAGCTGGGTTTTAGTTCCAAGGGCTGTGGCTGTCAGGCTGCCGTACATGCCCCGTCTGCGTACCTTAGCTGCGGTGGGGGAGAAATCATCCTTAGTTTTTATGTGAAGAACGCCTTTAATTCTGTTACAAGAGACATCTTGTTGACACAAGCAAAATTAAAAATACCTCATATTTACAAATTCCTTTGGAATTGTATAAGAACCTATCTTAATTACCGTATACCTAAATAAAGTATTTGTCAACAAGGTGACCCACTGGGACTAGTCATTTTTAGCGTAGCCATACAATGTACAACAGTCACGCTTATCACTAGTGCGAAAATTAATAAATCGTTTAGAACCGACCATATTGTTATATATATTAATAATATATTTTTATTTGTATATATTGTTTAAATAGCTATCTCTCATTTTAAATTACATTATCTTATTTGTTTAAGAAATCTTATTTGTCAAATAATACTTTTGGTACTTCAGTAATTGCTGTAAAACTAGCATTAAGACAAATCTGGTAGTAATACTCCTGGTGATGTGAACCACACGTCTATCCCAGATCAGTCTCTGTTTGTACAACATTCTAATATATTTTTAACACGCTTATATTAGCTTCACCTGTTTGTATGTATGTATGTAACCGACTCCTTTGGACTCGACCCACTTTAAACGGACAGATTTCATTAAAATTTTGCACACCTGTCAAAGATCGATGACAATGCAATAATTCGATAAAAAAAAAAATAAGAAAAAAAATTAAATAAAAAAAATAAATAACAAAAAAAGCTCTTATATAAAAAACCAAACTAAAAAGCGTGGGTTGCTCGATAGACGAAAAATATGGCACAGAGCGCCCCACGCTTTTTTTCACAATAATACTAGTATTTTTTGTTCATTACCATTTTCAGCTTATATTAGGAATTATTTTTCACTTTTTAGTTAGAAGTACTTTTAAAGCATGTTTTTAGTTTTTTTAAACTATTATTTATTTTATCAATTTGTAAAGAGAAAATATATAATTTAATTATTTAAAAAAAAACACATGCTTATTTTCATAATAATGCATTAGAAATATGATTTAGGTACATAATATTAGAAACTCAGTATCGGGTGATTATTTTTTGACCAAATGCAGACATTTTTGAAGGTTTTAACCAGGCTTGTAAGTCAATGCGTTAACGATAATGACATCTATTTCAGAGCCCAATTAACTAGAGAAATAGGTCTATTTATTTAAAGTTACGGTTATATGCACAGATTTAGAGACTTAATTATTCCAATACAAGCCGTATATTTAAGTTTATTGTCATAATATTGTTAAGAATTATTCTCTTTTAAAATCACTATAAAATTAAGTACATACGCCTATCTTTTAAAGACATGACAGGAAAAAAAATAGAATTTGTAAAAAAAAATTGTATATATTTTCCCTACAGCTCTTCAGGTTCTGTACCCAAAGAGGACAAAACAAAGGGCAGGTATGATAGGATAGTTCTCAGCGTCCAAACATTTTTAGCCCAAGGGCTCACAGCCACCAAAAATAATTATTTGTGTAGTAGATAATGATGACTACTATCGTTCTTATGGTTTGATGCTTGTCTGTCACAAGCGTTAAACCATAACATAACATTACGGCGCGTCACCTTATCCCATCGAGGCAGTATAAGTGCTTGCAGTCCCGCCACTCACACAAATCCCTCTTTTTCAGGCGTATATTGTGAAAAAAAAAATGGTACCTATTGTTTATTATTTTTACTTTTTACGAAGTAAAATGTGCCAATAATTAAGTTCAAATAAGTTTTAAATTACGAATACCATAACTGACGTAAATAGTACTTGGTGTTGAAAGTAGTTGATTTCATTGAGGGTGTAGTTTAAAACTTTTGAATAAACAATTTGTTGCAAGAACTTAATATGTCGAGTGATAGTGATACCGACGATTTATTGACTCCGGAGGAATTGAAAGTAACTGCTCAAGCAGTGATTGAGGACCTCTTACCACAAAAGTCAAGGATCAGATATAATAAAGCGTATGCAGATTTTCTGCAATGGAGAAGTGAGAAAAATGCACAATCTTTTTATTTGCCTTGTAGGTGTAGTATAAAGCACTATGTATAACTCGGGCGAAAGTTTGATTTCTTTCGGGTGTATTAAGGCCCTCAGCTACGCTTCGGGCCTCAAACTACACCCTCAATGAAATCAACTACTTTCATCCCTTGGTGTACAATGTACTATTGAAATGTTGGATTGGCAAAATTGTTTGACAATTTGGTAAAAAAATTAAAGAAGAAGTAACATGACTTTTCGAAACGGTAAAAAGATTTTAAAGTGTCCGTGAAATAAGTAATATTTTGTTTATTAAGTCCTAAAATAAAATATGATTTATGGATTAATTGGCATGTACGGAGAACCGAAGGCCGATTTGCACAATTTCCTTTGAAATCTTCGTCTTTAGAAATTAGTATATTTTTTCGAAAATGGTGGTTGAAACAAAAATAAAAGTGGTCAAAGCTTGCTTCCTTGCGGTATCTCTACGGCTAGTTATAATAGATATTGCTAGCTAGATCTTATTTTGAATAAGAAAACTATTTTTAACCGACTTCAAAAAAGGAGGAGGCTCTATATTCGACGAGGATATTTATAGTAAATTTTGTATATTTTCTGAAGTTATTTAGATAATGTATTTGCATCAAGCATAAGCTGTTGTCATGTTGCTATGCTGATACTAGAAGGTACATAACTCCTCAACGGTTAGGAGTACTGGGGTAATTCTTTAAATAATGGCACGTTCAGGCCGTTAAAGCTCTTTTCTTTTAAATATCTTTAAAGTTAATTGTCTATTGATGATTTATTTCCCGTTTACTTCGACAATCTTACGTTATTATGTCGATATCATATAGGATATAGGCTTCATCATCACGTTAACGTCGAGGCCATCCAGCTCCTCGACAATACGGACATAGTGAAAAGACTTAAACGGACGAAACCATATGAGTTAGTTAGTGTTAGTGATTAAGTGAAAAATTACAAACAAAAACAGTGATAGTTCAAAAGACAACATGAACAAAGTGTCTTCGCCTTAATAAATACTAAGTGAAGTGTTATTGGACGCCTCTTAGATTTATGTTTACATATTAATTTAGGTTAAAATAGAATTACTCATTAGCTTTTATGGGCTAGATTGTAATAAAATAAGATATTTGTGATATCTTAGAAAACAAAAAAAAAAAAAAAATATATGTCGATAAATAGGAACCTGTGTTTTGTCACAGGGCTACAACTATCTGAATACAAAATTTTTTCAAAAACGGTGCTCTAGTTTAGCCATGAAAACGTAAAGCAAAGAGTTTATTTTTTTTTACACTACAAAGGACGAATGAACAGTAGGGAAACCTATAGGAGTGATACTGTAGAAGATACAGCATAAATAAATAGGGTATAGTAACAAAAATATTTTTTTTTATTTTATTAATTACCATTTATTTACTAGTAGCGCCATCTAGTGTCACGTTTAGTGATTAGTAAAATATTGCTGTCAGATTGTAGCATAGGATTGTAGCTTCATGTCTGTGCTCAGTTGAATATTTTCTGAGCGCTAAATTATCAATAATAATTTGTTAAGACTTACTTGCACTTTTAAGCGTTTTAAGCCGTAACAATAGAATGTTAAATAATAGAGCAACAATAAACGATTTTACGCTGAAAACAAAACGGAGTTTATAACCTGTGACAGTTTGATTGAACTGTCAATAATGTCAGTTGACAAAAAGTCAAAATCTCGGAGTTGCATCGTCCGGCTACTTGTTAGCTCCCAGATTTCCGGATTTGCAATAGAATAATAAACACGACGGTGCGCGGAAATGTGAGCCAGCGCGATGCCAATGTCGAATATAAACGTTGAGGAATGGAATCCAGACAAGGTAGCGGATTGGCTGACAGGTGCGTTGAGGGATAGTGGCGTATCAACATCGCCTATGTTGTTGTTTGGAGTCGGTGAGTCACGAGTCTGTATGCTCTGCAGGGCTGGGGCCCACGGTGGCGAGCTACGTGCCGACGCTGCGGGCGCACGGGCTCGACGGCCCGAAGCTGCTGTCGCTGCGCTGCGATGACCTCGACTATTACGGCATGCACATCATAGGACACCAGGAACTTGTGCTTGAAGCCGTAGAACAGCTCAGAAACTTCGTAAGTTCCCTCTCTGAATGCACCATACTGCTATCTATTGTTTGTATGAGTCACATGAGAGCTCAATGTTGTACATTCACTTATCAGGCAGTGTTATCTGCTTGTGCTACTGAACTAATGTATGCTTATGTAGGCTGCTTTATTATAAGTGCTGGTAGAACGATTTGTTTTTAGTTATCATAAGGACAGGTTTATGGGTTTACTAAATATGTTTATGTAACTAAATTTTCATTACAATACTTATAGTATAGGCCTTGAAAACTCTCAAACCTGTTGTTTTCGTTGTTGTCATATTAAATGACAATTCATTACACTTCATTCAATTATAAGCTCCTGTTTTGCAAGTAAAATATGTTTGTATTGCTTTTAATATTTATTTATGTATGATCAGATGAATATATTGTTTGTAGTCTGAAACAATTTTATTTACCATTGAATGGAATGTATGAGTCACTGATTTCGACCCTGGAATACAGAATTTGGAACAATGACTGAGACTGAGACTATGTATTCTATACAAACTTACATAAAATTATAGGCAGCAGTCAACTTTCCATCAGAAAATTCACACTAGCCTCACGGAGTTGGAATTGTGCCTGGCGGATGGCGTTAGGCGCACCCTCTATCCTATGGGACATAACAGGTGAAATATGGGTGTTGTACACCTCTGCCACACACTGCGGTACTGCACATAGGTGTGATGTTATGATAGCATAAAAAACTCTATTATACATAAATAAATAACATAAAATTGTACTAAAAGAAGTAAAGATTATATTAAAGATCTTTGCAGTAGTAAAGTTCACACACTTGCTTTGATAGGCCACGCTCAAGCACCATTCTTATTGGTTGGTACATGAAGTATAGCTACCTCTTTGATGTTTCATTTTACTTTTACAAATACACTTCATTTATGAACTAAGGGCCACTTGCATGATCTTTTGGTAACTATACATATACTGAACCAGTATTAAATATTTATTATGAACTTTTTATCTAATTTTGTGAGCTGTGGTCTCCTTTAATTGAGGGAATACACCAAAATGTTTCATTGTGTTTGTTATATGTCTATAATGTGTATAGCTCTTGTTGGAGATCCATAATTAATTAATTAAATAAATAAATAAATTATTCTGACTAGTCAACTCTGAGTATATTTTTAACCATAGAACATGCTACTGGTCCTAATATAAGGATAACATAACATCAGGCCTATATTACCCAGAATGGTGGCAGTGGTGTACAATACTCACATTTCACCTATAATGTTTAGGTCACATTGGATAGGAGGTGAGCCTATCGCCATCCACTGGTCACAATTCCTTCGCCAGACAAAATTCAAATTCAAATTCAAATCATTTATTTTCATAGGCCCCAGGAGGCGCTTGAACACTCATACTAATAGGAATAAATAAAACAAATTTTATTTGTTTGCTGTAAAACTCATTCCTCCATTTCCACTTTACTATTATAATCTAATTTTATAAATACAAACCAGCAGATAAGTTCCAACAATTATAATGATGTAATGTGCAGAATTTTAAGAAGTTCAAAAAGTAAATTCTCAGTAAGAATGTATCACAGACCATTTTGTGTTAGTCACCATCAAGTGATATCATGTGCAAACAAAATGCTATACACAAGAATAAGTTTCTCTTTTTTTCATTGTAATTAGCTTCCCATAATAATTTATTTCCTATAAATATCATAATATCATCGAGTCCCAAACTAAGCAGAGCTTGTACTATATTTTCTTTGTTTATTATGTAACTTTATGTGTGTTAGAAAAAAGGCAAAACAAAAGTCTGTGGTCTGTGCGGCAATATTATATAACTCACTGTATCTGTATTAGTAACACATTGCTGTACGTATGTAGCAATACGAGGTGACTCGCGAGTGTGTGCAGCAGCTGGCCATGCGAGTGTCGGTGGTGGCCACCACACTGGCCCGGGACCTGCGGCACAACACTGAGAAACGACTCGACACACAGATTCTAGCTGACGTAGCCCGCACTGTGCATGCTGTGAAACCACTTGTGTGCTGGCTTGACAGGTAAAACACATATAGACCCAATTTCACTAGTTTCTGATAGTTCAGTGCTGGTTAAGTCTATAAATTGCCATACAAGTATGCCGTTTCACTTATCAAAAAAGTACTGAAAAGGCTATCAGAGACTAATACAAAACTGGTGAAATTGGATATTTGTCTATGACTTTATATTAATCATAAAATGCATGCAGACCTTAGAGTCTCTACACACATAGCCAGGCTTGCACATTTTATGTCCCATTGCAGCTTCCATCTCAGTCAAGTGACAGTTGAGCCCCATAGATGCTGGAATATAAGATGCTTAAACTTGCTGGCCTGCCTATGTGATGTTTATGTAAATATAGTAATACCATTCAATGTTTAACCAAATTAAAAAAAAAGGATAAGGTCCAAAAAGATTCAATTGTTTTTTTTTATGTTTGTTCAACAATTATTTTAAAATTCCTGGACCTTAAACTTGAATGGCTTCTATATTGTTTTTCGTATATTATCTAAAGCTACCCGGATGTATCTAGCAGTTAACATTGCTGAGCTGACTCTGGAAGGTACAACTCCTCAACGGTTAGGAGGAGTATGGGTATAATTCTTTAAATATAGGCACCTTAAGGCCGTCTGCTGTATTCTTTCAAGTTATACACAGATTAAGCGGGACATTGAATATTACTTTAGTATTCTTTATGTTAAGTGCATTTTTGTAAATGAAGTTGGTTATCTTTATTTTAAAATTATGTATGGTTTTAATAATGACAAGCTAACTTTTGCTGGTGTTAGTTTATGTTGTTTTTGTAGGTAATTTCCTTCTCCTTACGTTAGTTGTCCTCAAAGAAATTCATATTATACTGTAACATAGATGGCCGCTGTGTACAAGCGGTGGTGCAGCCGCCAGTCTGGCAGAGAAGCGTGTCGCGCTGTTACAGCTGGCGTTGGAGGCCGCCACTTCTGCCATGAGAGAAAGGTTTGCTGAGCAGCCTGCTCGGGCAGTGTCTGCTTTTGCTGTGGCTACTGCTGCTACAGCTGATTATATCATACAGGTAACATCCATACAAAAAAAATAAAATATATTATTATGTTTATCATGGCAAAAGCGGCCGTGGTGTAATGGATAAGGCATTGGCATCTGGAGATTGAGAGGTCGTGGGTACGAATCCTAGCCATTACACCACGGTCGTGAATTAAGCTTAGCTTTGGTTAACAAGAATACTAGCAATTTGACTTTGATAATTACTAGTGAGCTTTAAAAAAAATCACCTAAATTGGCTTGTAGTACACCTAAGTTGTGTATTTACCAATACAGATTGTAGATGTATTAACACATGTATCAATACACCAAGAGGTAATATTTTCATTTATTTATTCCAGGCTTACAACTCTCATAACAGGCCTTAAACTTATGCGACAGTGCAGCTATCAACTTAACCTAAAATCATATTTTTAATAAATTCACTCAATTTCTAAAATATAACATAATGCTTACTGTATCAGTCATGAAAGACCTTTACCGTAATATATCGGAAAGTGTATTGCTCTGCTATTGCTATGAAATTTTATTAACATTCACAGGATGTAGTCGACCCAATGATCCTGCAGCCTGCCTCCTTGGACACAGTAACGCTCCGCCAATGCGGCAAGCCTCTAGGCTTCGACGTGGTACCTTCATTCTGTGGTCACCATCAACTCGCTGACATACGGTTTGGGTCACCGGCACACGCGTCTGGAGCCGTACATATTGGGGATGAGATTGTACAGGTAGGTGTTTGATTTCTACACCAGGTCCAACATTACCAGGTAGTAGCCAACCAAATGATTCTTCACTTGGCCTCTCTAGAAACAGCGACTCTAAAATATGAGCTGCCTAAATTATTCACATTGCTTAATCTATCTTAGAGCATAAGTTGGGATAGATAAGATAGTCAATTGGGATATTTTGAATTTGGTAAAGTTGCGAAGCCAAAGCGAAATTTTCCTTTGTTTGATCAGTATAATAATTTATAATAATTTGGATTTTGAATTTTTTTTACATTAGATAGAACGCCAGAAGCAATTACACTATCCAATGGTCCCAATGACAAGGCCAAATACACACATTCACTCACACAAGCACAACCAGTCTCACAACAAATATTTGCGAATCACACAAAGATTTGTCCTATGTGGGGATCGAACCCACAACACCAGTCTAGTGGAGAGCGGCGAGGCGACCGCTTAAACCACTACACCACACGTGCAGACAAGTATATTTCCAAGACTGTATTAATTTGTGTATAAAGAAAGTTAGCAATTAAAATGTTCATTATTATGTATGAACGAGTAAGTAGATCATCGCACACTTCGTTACGCCCAATACTACGGACTACTGTTAATTTACTATGTGGATCTTTATTTGAGGAAATAACTTGATGTAACATCACGCTTATATTACCCAGAAGGGAGTGGCAGAGTATACAACACCCACATCCATAAATAACATCCGATCTAATCTATTCCAAACATATTATATAATTAAAAATTTGCCATGTCTGTACATTGAACATATTTAAGAATTATTAATACTAGGGGTCTTTTTAACAGCAGTAGCAGCCGAAACATATTTTTTTAGATTTTTGTCTTTCTGTATGTTCGTCAGCGCATCTCGCAATAACTACTGCATGGAATCGGATGCGGTTTTCATAGCTGTGTAGCTGAAAATCTAATTTAAAAACTGGTATATCTTTTATGTTTGTATTTTGTCTCTAAGGGGTTAAAAAGGGGGTGTAAGAAGGTTCAATTAGATCAATACAATGGCTTACCAGAATGTTCATTGCTACATGCTGGTTTATCACAGGTGGCCAACCAATGCGTGGTGGGTTGGAGCGGCGCGGCCGTGGTCCGGCTCTGCAGCGACATGAGCCAGCCGCACGCCGGCAGCGCGGGGGAGTTCACGCTGCGGGTCCGGCGGCGCGCGGCACGAGCGCCGCCGGTGCTGGCCACGCCGCAGCTGCATCGCATGCACCGCCTGCATCGGATGAGGCCTCCGCATCTTTTCAACGACTTCAGGTAATTAACATTACCTTGCAAAATATGTGAACCAAATAAAACATGATTTAGTTTTTTTCATAAGTAAAGGGTTCGAACCCACGGCACACACCTCTGTCAGGAAAACGTTAAGATTCGTCTTTTCGAAGATATGTGTGTGTTCATCGTCATATAAATTATTGCTCGCTAACGGTGAAGGAAAACATCGTGAGGAAACCTGCACGCCTGAGAGTGTCTAAAATGTGCTTGAGGGAGTGAGAAGTCCACCAATCCGCACGTATTAGATACAGGGCTGCTATTAGTATTAAGTAAAGCTTAAGTTACACCTTAGTGAGAGCAAGAGTAAGCAAACCTACTAGAATTTGCAACCTGTGTGACCGATCTCCTGATTTGCTCTTACAGAATATTACAGCTAGGAGTTGATATGTGGTAGAACAATATGTAATACAGCTATCAAATCATTGCAACGTAATGAACCAATTTTAACGAGACATCTTTACATACATTAAAATTACTTCTCTTATTGAAATTTTCCCAACAGATACGAACTGTGTCCTCTACCCGCATCTCCTCCCGAGATGAAGAAGACTAAGAGCATAGAGAAGGACGCAGCTGAGAGTGTCAAAGATGAATCTCCGCCCGTCTCTTCAGATGAGAGTGAACCATTGTCCCCGCCTGCTTCGCCCACTCAACTGGATCTTGATCATACCAGGTAAATACAGTAGACATTATATGTTATTTTTTATTTTTTTTAATAACCTATATTGTTACATTGTTGGGCAAAGGTCTTTCTCAAAGACTTCCATTCTTCTCTATCCGTAGCTTTTCCTGCCAGCTTTCCAGAAAGGTGTCCAAGTCATCCCACCACGGCCTCGGCCACTACACCGGTTATCCAGCATCCATTCTGTTACGATACTAGACCACCTTTCTGGATGCATCCTACAAACGTGCTCAATCACACTAGCCTTCGGCTTTGTTACCCTCGTCTGCAATGTCGGTGTTGCAGACTCGGTCATATATGCAATAGTGTATTTTAATTCTTGTGTTCTTTGGGGGCATTCAAGTATTACGTGAGCGCTCCGGGAGATGGAGAACGGAACCCAAAACATGGTTCTTGAATTGAATCAATGTACGTTAAATTATTTTAATTATTCTCGCCACGTTAACAGCGCTATCTGTGGCTTCGTTCAGATCATCCATGGAGCAGTAGTCAGGGCAATTGGAGCACTCGAGAGGTGAAGAATGGTTTGATAAGGTGCACTGCAATCACAATAAATCTGTGCTGTGAAACGTAGTACAAGTTGTATGTTGATGGGACAACCAAGGGATACGTTAATAATTGCAAAAAATCTGCTTACCTAATACTTGAACGATCCCTTAGATTAGTAGGTTGTGCTTCCTTCGCCAGATTTATATTGAGTGCGTGTATCAATTGGATCGTTGTCCACAGGATGTACCCGCCCAAGCCCCGCTGCCCGGTGCAGCGCCGGCACTCCGTGAGCGGCGACAGCCGCATGTACGCCCGCCCCGCGCGCGCCATCGAACAGGTGACGGACACGTCTTACGTGTCTATGGCCATATGGACAGACAGACAGACGGACATAGACAGTCAGATGACGGTAACGCACAATGGCTATCAACAGCTCTTCTCAACGATGACATGATGTAGGGTTATAGTATACACGCTACTTTGAGTATTGGCGATTTGGCGACTGTTTCCATTGCACCAGTTCGATCGCGTGTTTTAGCGACTAAAGTATCGTGTGTGCTATGGCCTTTTGCCTTTTAGTACGTTTCAATCGAGTTTGCGATTTGTAACGAAATACTTGTTTGAAGAAAAGTATTTGAATTATTTTAACAGCTCCACTAACTGCATGTATTTGTAAACTGAAAACGTGTATTACTTTTTTAGTTTGGATAACTTGTTAAATAAGAAATAATTCGTATTTCAGTTATGGCAAGAGCTGAAGCAGCAACGCTGGGGACCCGAAGGAGGAAGTGCGAGCATGACTCCCACTGCTGATGAAATCGCACTATATGCCAGGGATAAGGTACCATATATTATATACCATTTTAAAAAACATCTGACGCAAAAGTTTCGAGTATTGCTTTCTATACAGAATATAAGATAGATAGATACAAAATACTTTATTTTTGTTAATAACTTTATTAACACGAACAACTTTAGAGTAAACAATAAAAATAAAGAATGTACAAAGAGCGGCCTTATCGCTCAAAGCGATGGACATTTTGGAAAGAGAAAATAAAACGGTAGTTTTTGCTTATTTTCAGTTTATATTTAATATTATTATATAATATTTATTACATATTTTTATAAATAAATTACGTATAACTTTCTTGCGGAATTTGGAAACATGATCATATTTCTGAAAGCCAAATATAAGTCGTATACAAAAGTTTTTAATAATTTTACCTAGCCACCTTATAATGACCCTGTGTAAAGATAAATGTATATTTGCAGGCTGTGTCGTGCAGCACGGGGCTGGAGCTGTCCCCCCGCCCCCGCACGTGCCTGGGAGTGGTGCTGGACCGGCCGCGGCGGCCGGAGCGCACGGACGACGACTCGCCCTCCATCGCGCCCACCAGCGACCGGAATAGAGGGAAACTCGACAAGGTTAGTAGTTTTGTTGTTAATCATGATGATATTATTCAAATTATGAAATACGGGTGTTACTCACGTAATGTTGGTCTATTTAGTCGACCGCGGTTTCGCCTATACGTCTAGGCATTATCAAGAGAGTGCGATACGTCGCGCCTGAGTTGCAGCCAGTCTTGCACTGCGGGCAGCGACGCGCGCTGTGACGTCATAGAAAGTGGTGGTGCTACACTGCATCTGTTGGTAGCGTTATTGTGATGTTTTCTCTGTCACTGTCACTGTTATTTTCACTGTCATCACCGTCAGTGTTGTCGTGCGTGTTCGGGGCAGTGTGGAACGAGCTCAGTGTTGGCAGACGGCGACACCCGTATTTCATAATTTGAATAATGTTACAAACTCACGTCAGTTTTAATAAAAATAATGATGATGATGATGATGACCTGGAGACCGAACCTCTCAGGTTATCATGTAGCGAAAGCATAAGTATTCTTTTTACGGTACCTAGCATTTGTATGTTTTTAAAACCTAGCACTTGAATTGAAAATCACACGATTAAACTAGATTCAGTCATGTATGTATTATCAAACCTACTTATTCCTCACCAATTTGTATAATACTACGTTTGAAATGGTCAAATCAAGAAAAATATATTTTCTTTATTTCATAGCCTTAGCTATTAGAGTATTTGAAACCAAATACTGTTAAAATATTAGAATTATTCTAAATAAGAGAACATCAACATGTTTTCAGAAAAAAACTTTTGAGCAATTTTTCCGGTGGATTACTCTGCAAGATTAGTATTAATGTGGTTCATGAATCTATTAGTCCGATTGTACCTATCTACCTGAACCTGGCCTCGCTCCGGGTACATAGAATTATTCTAAGAAACAGTTGAAAAAAATATGGGGCCGGCAGGATTTGAAATGATTCTTAGTATAATTGGCTAAGTACAGATAAATGTTATAAAAATAATCAATAGAAAGTTTACGTAGTATCTGTGCTATAATATCTATTTATTTATTACTTTGTTGTACACAATTTATTACAAGGAAATAGATATATTACAGTAATAGTATACAAATGGCGAGCTTAACTCAGTGCTTTGCTTTCAGCAAACCTAGAGCTATAGACAAGACGATGAGGCCATAGAGGCCAAGATAAGTGTATAACTTAAAAACAAAATATAAATATGACTAAACTTAACTATAACTTTTCTTAAATTCAGTTATAGATGGACTGTCGCGTATTCTATGAGGAAGACTATTCCATAACCGCACTGCTTGAATGGAGAAGGATCCGTCATAACAGTTAGAATAGTGTAATGGAGGTGTGAATATGCCTGTTTTATACATACATATTGAAAAGAGTCATTCTATCTATTCATCAAAATCCGTTGCGTAGTTTTTAAGATCTTAGCATACATAGTGACAGACAGAGGGGCAGCGACTTTGTTTTATATTATGTAGTGATGTCCTCGTATTATTTTTCCTAGGCCCATTCTACACCAGCCTACGATTTCGACGCAAGCATCGATGAGCCAGGACCTTTAGCCGCTCAGACCATTCCCGAGTCTCCCACCACTCCCACTGACGTGGACTTCAAGAAGTCCAGCTCACAGCGCGATAGAGAAAGAGTGCTGGAGACCATAAACGTGGCCATGCTGGAACACAGGAGACGCTCCACGGTGTCGCCGCAACAAACACCTGAGCCTAGTGATTCGCCTGCGCCCAGGTAAGATATTGTTATCTCTAATATAAGCTTTATAATAAGAATAAAGTTTGTTGTGTATAAGTTTTTATTTATTTGACGTATATAGTGAACTGACGTATAGTCCACTTACTTAGTGCGATATTTATTATTTATTGGAACGAAGTTCCTTATCGCGCGTTGCGAAAGGGGGCTAGACGGAAAAATTGTAACGACACATTTCGTAGCAATTCTCGTAGCGGCGTAGTAATTACATGCTACGTTACAGCTACGGTGCTACATCATCAGACACACAGAGAAAAGTGCGCACGCCGCACGGCGTGCGCATTTTTCTGTGTCTGTCTCTCTTTCTCGCTTATAGAAAAAAAAGTTGAAAGAAACGAAAAAAAAACTGAAAAGAAAAAAAAAATTGTTAATAATAAAAAAATATATTATAACTTATTAAAATTATGCTATACTTGCATAGTGCAAGACTGGCTGCGACTCAGGCGCGACGTATCGCACTCTCTTGATAATGCCTAGACGTATAGGCGAAACCGCGGTCGACTAACATTACGTGAGTAACACCCGTATTTCATAATTTTAATAATGTTACAAACTCACGTCAGTTTTAATAAAAATATTATAACTTAAAAAAAGATTTTTGGTATAACTTAAAAAAAAAAAATATATTTACTAATTAATCGAAAGGAACTTCGTTCCATCCGGGTGTCCCTTATTGACACCTCAGTGGTTTTTTTATATATTAATTGACTCTGAACCTAATAAATTGCATAATATGTCAATTCATATTTCAACTTCCTTCATTAAATCTTGCCCCAGGTTTCCCCGCAGCAGTTCATCCCGCGCCCCGGAGCCGCCCCCCCGCCCCGCCATCAGCATCCGCCCGCACCCCTCCCCCGGCAGCGCGGGGTCTCCGCCCTCGTTCCCGGTGCTCCGCGCCGTGCCGAGGGTCGACGTGCCCCCCGCGCCCATGTCGCCCCTCAAGCCAGTCAGACCCATCGATGGATCACACGTGAGTTTATGTTATAAGATTCGTTTGAAGATGAACCTGTATTGGCCATAGTGGTTTATTATCGTTCAAGTATTACGTAGGCAAATTTTTTGCCATTTCTAACCCATGCCTTTCGCTCTGGTTTTCTTATCTTCAAAAAAAAAAAGCAAGGCAAAGACTGCTATATACGTTATATTTAAATGGCGCCTAATCTTTTTTTTACTCTTTGTAATTAAGTAACCTATAGTTTCAAATTTGTATGTTTATATTCTTATCCTCACTATCATTAAAGTTTTCAGAATACTGGCAACATTTCCACGTAATTTCTGAATACCCATTGTCAATTTGGCACATTATCTATTGTATTCTAAGCTTATTTTACCTTTAAAAGTACCAATATTTTACTTCCATCGGCTGGCGCGACGCACACGTCTCATCTGTATACCTTTATACATGTGTCGTCCTCTTGCAGATATCAATTCCCCTCCGGCACATCACGAAGCACGACATCCGCGTCATCCCCTCCGACCGGCGCGAGCTGCCCGCCATCAACAGCGAGCAGTCCCCCCCCGCGTCCCTCCGCCGGCGCTCCCCCCCGGCCCCGCCCGCCACCACGCCCGTGGCCTCCAACTCCGATATAATACTAGGAGCGCATATACAGAACGATTCAACGCCGACAAGAGGTATAGCGCTGTCCCCTACCAGTGCCGTTAGAGGAATTTTTCCCACATCCAAGTCGAGGAGTTTGAAGAAAAAGAGCTCAATCCTAGCAAGTGAGTATTGTCTATTAGATCTTAACACTTTTTATCCGATGATAAGATATTTATTACTATATGGATCGATTAATTGGTCGCCTGTGAGGTTCTTTTAAGAATACTCTTTTTTGCCTGACCGAAATGATCCCTCTCATAGTCGTCGCCGAATAACCTGTAGATTGAAGAAGCCAGGCTGGTGAAAAGATTGCCGGGATATGTGGCGTTCGCAGTGTACTTCATTCCTTCTTATAATCGTATTGTATTGTCCAGAGCGGCGCCTGGTGCCGCTGCGGGCGCTGGCGGCGCGCGGGGCGCTGGGCGGCGTGTGGCAGCGCGTGCGGGCGCGGGGGGCGCCGCTGCCGCGCTGGGCGCGCCGCCATCTGCTGCTCACGCATAACCTGCTGTATGCGTATAAGACGCCGGAGGTAAGGAGTGTACTGTTGATCATTTCGCCTCAGTTATTCGTTCGCTCGTGGGATAGAACGTCCAATAGGAATTATGAGACACATTGCCCAATCGTAATTGTGGGACTAGATGCCCATAACACTTTTAAATAAGTTTGTATTGTATCTATATGACGTATATAATTATATATTACGTATGTGCACTCCAAATTATTTTATTACACCACTCAGCATCACCCAAAAGTTGACTGGTAGATAATGCATATGGAATTAAATCTGCCTTTGTGCAATATTATTGTACTATCATCAAAGTTGAGTCATGACCTATTTGACAATTAATTCCTTTTAAATTATCAAAGTCAGTGATTTATGAATGTCTATACAAAAATAGTAAGTTGATAGTACATGAAGATTAAGAAAAAGTCCGTCAAAAGTGTACTTTGTGGAACTCATTAATAATTTACCCATTTGCAGTGTGCCAAAGCCGACTGCATGATCTACTTGGAAGGGTGCACGGTGTCGGCGGCGGTGGAAGTGAAGTCCCGCGCGTACGCCTTCAAGGTGTACCACACGGGGACGGCTTTCTACTTCGCGTGCGACACCAAGGATGCGATGCTGGCGTGGATACAACTCATACACAAAGCGACGTTGCTGCCTTCACTCGCCGTCAATGTAAGCTATGTCAAAGTATTGTCTTACTTTCCATCTAAAATATAATTAAAAATCGTTTTTTTGTGTTAAAATGTTTGAAGAAGGCTTTACGTTACGGCATAACAGGTTACACTAGCCTTGGTCGCAAGCAGAATGTCCTTGTGGCGCGCTTCCGTTCGACTATTATTAATCTATTCTTATTTAATTTCTATTATGTTTTAGATAATCATGCAACGTGAATATCTAAAGATGAATACCATAACCGTACCATAACAGCATGCCTATATAACCCAGAAGGGTGTGGTAGAGGTGTACTACATCCACACTTCACCTGTTATGTTTAAGTCCGATGGGACAGGGGATGAGCCTATCGCCTATAAAAAATAATGTCAAACATTAATTAACTAAAAGGCATTTTAGTACCTTTTATAATGTGAACCATAGAGATGCATGTGAATATTATTTTTCATTAATGAAATTAAACGTAAACACACCAGACCAAACGCCACAGTACATTTACTCTACACCGCTCCAACACCGTGAGATTTCAAAATATCAAATGGCAGGAACATTCTTGTCAAAAGCAATAATTAAAGTACTATTATTATACAAACATTATTTTGCCGTGTAGAATCGCTGTTGTTTAAGTGTGCTGTGACCTTTATATACTCGCCGGTGCAGTGCGTTAACGCTTACTACGTAGTACAGTGGGCTAGGCAATTAGGGACGCAGGACAAGCTTCTACGCCATATTGAAAACTGACTGCAATAGACATGCATGTGTGAATTAAGTGTAATATACCCACTATTTATATATGTAACTCTTTTATCTATAAGATAAGATAAGATAATTCTTTATTTGCAATAACATGTGTATACATACTGACGCATGCATGATATTATTAGTAGGTAATGTTCAGACATGTTAGCCACATCTTACTCCACTTCCACTGATCTTCAACAATTGATTTACTTCCAGATGGACGTATCAAAACAGTTCTCAGAGACCGACTACTCGGAAACAGAGTCAGACACCGAGAGTCCTCACAAGGAGCGGGACCGCGACCGGGACAAGGAGAAGGACAAGTCAAAGTTCGGTTCTTTGAAGAAATTGACTGTTCGAATGCAAAGGAGCGAATCGCATGAAAATGTACCGCATTCTTCCACGAGTCTGGATAGGAAGTACCTTAGGTTTTTCTCCAGGAGTAAGACTAAGGATGAAGAGAAAAACAAGTCTTGTAAGGTAAAGTGAAAACTATATAATGTGTTGGTGGATAAATTTTTACGACACTACAAATTAATTTTCAGAATTAGTTTTGTAATGATATAATGTTGTGGAAATTAGAGATGTGCCAATTAGTCGGCCACTGTGATCGGGGACTAGTCGGCAAATTACGACGGAAAACTATGACTTAGTATACGAAGTGCTACATAATTTGTGTCGCTTTGAATTATACTGCATGGTGTTGGTGTGACGAATAATACAAAATATAATGGTTTTTAAATGCAGTAAAATTTACTGAATCTAATGATTGGCCTCGCTGAGTAGTCATACGTCGGATAGTTGGTAGCTTATACTAGTCGGCCACTTTTGCAGTCGCTGACAATTCGGCCAAACCCATAGTCGGCCCATCTCTAGTGGGAATATTTTATAAAGGTCTTTGAAGTTACGAAATGTCTGTCCAAAATGTATCATAAGATTATGCCGGGCAGGTTTTTACATAGTTGAAGCAGTCTTGTTGTATTCCACAGAGCAAGGCGTCGCTCGTGCCCGTGCCGACCGAGCACTACCGCAGCTACCGGCGCGGCCCCCCGCCCCCCGCGCTGCCCGTCGCCCCCGCCCCCGCCTCCCCCGCCCGCGCCCGCAAGGCCCCCGCCCCCATCAATTACATCCACGCCTCCAATCCCAATCTGCTGGACTTCGACAAGAGTGACTTTGTGACCAAGCCTATGTTACATGTGCCGAAACCTAAACCTAAGGTAAGTGGTAAAGCATAAATAAATAAATAAATATCACACAGCGCCATCTACTCCCAAACGAACGCAAACTTTATCACCCATCTCCAGTATATTTGCTGTATGCTGATGATTCGATGTCACTCTTTAGTGGTATTAGATGGGCGCGAAAAATAAAATTATTCGTACAAAGTATTCATAATTATCTTTAGTGGGTTGGTAAAAAAAGCGCTGAGAGCCGCTGCGTTTCAAATTACGCATGGATTAGTAAAATCTAAAACTATCACGTTATATGAAATGCTTTGTTACCCCAGCCCGAGAACCTGGTGGGTTTCGTGACGTTAGAACAGTTCATGCTGAAGAAGCAAGCGGAGGAACGAAGACAGAACAGCCAGCTTCCACACCGAGCCATGGCGGTGCACGACTCTGCGCGACTCGAGCATATCGGTGAGTGCAATGAGGTTATTCTGGCAGGACTCCACTAGGTGGCAGCTCTGTGACGTCACGTCCAGGAACCTGTCAAAAGTACCAAAGGGTTATGTTAATACATACGCATTTCTCAGTGTGGTCTGCTCTTACGACTAGACAATACTCTTGTTTAATCTCTCATAGAGTATTGTGTGCCGGGAATGTATGAGTGTGACGACACATTTTCAAGAAACCCGACACAAATGTGGAGGCATGCGCCAGATTTCAGCATACCTGTATTGTTATGCTTAATTTCAGCATGCAACATGCATATTAGGAAAGGAGACCTCTTGACAAGTGGCGCCAACTAGTGGTGTAAATACCTTCATGCCTGCTTACTAACTTATATTGAATGTTTGATCAATCAGTTTTGGGACAAGCTGTACTACTTTTTAATTACGGAAAGATGGCAACAAGCTTCAATTCGACCTTTAATGCCGCTTCTCAGGCGTAAGACAAATTATCGCCTATACTGAGAAAATAGCTGCTTCGAAATTAAAAAAATCGTATTCTTACCATGTTGTGCTGTTCCAGTGCCCGAGGTCATCTACGGCGAGGTGGGCCCCAACGACAGCGGGCCTAGCAACAGCCGGCGGAGGGACGACAGCCCTTCCTCGGCCACGGGGGGGAAACCCGTCTCTGTAAGAGGAAAGGATGGGTAGGTGAAAACGATAACTGCTGAACATGACGGGACATAATTTATCACACATACTAGTTGTCTTGTTCTTATAGGAAAAGAGTAAACAGGAGAAAAAGGGTTTCATAGTAAAAGTATTTAATATGGATCCTCTCAAAGCTAAACAAAAATATGCTACATATTTTTGTTTAGCCAACAGAATCCAGAACTCGATTTATCTACTATCGCCATCTAGCGGTCAGCGAGCGAACGTGCCAATGGCATCGACGACCGCGGAAGGCAGTCGTGCAATGGTAGCCTTTCGATGCTCATTCGGGGAGTTGTTACTTTTATTGTGAAAGAGTGAAAAGTTGCTAAGTGGATATTGTAACAAAAAACTTAATTAAAAATAATAGGTGAAGGGTAAACCGATTCGGTTTAATACTCAGTTTTTAATCATTGTCTAAAATATGCATAATCTGATATTGTTACAGCTATGAGAAGATTGTATATCGAGATGAGATGAGCATTTCGAAATCGTTGTCAGCGAGCGATCGCTGGAGGGATTCACTCAGGAGAAACGATAAGGTGTGTTTGAATGATCCTCTGGAAACTTGTACATGAGACATTAAATCGACGCATACTAGATAGCTAAGCGTGCCCCGTTATTGCGGTGTCACTGCTACCGACCGCAACCATTATCGCTTTTGATTTTGATTATATGGAGTTAAAATTAAGTATTTGTTTGCAGGTGCATACGACGAAAGCCAACACATCCGACAGTGGTATTCAACACACTTCTTTATCTCACTCATCCCAGCACTCACAGACACCCATTGACAGGTAAGGCACATCCGGCTCGAAGGACCACCATGAATATCGAAGGCTAGGTATAACACTAGACTATTATCTAAATGATAAATTATTGTCGATTATAACTCGCGAAATATACGACATTTCAATGACATTGTTTACAAAGTTATCAAAATCAACTCTGTATTTGGTGCGTAAAATAGTAACAATCATCTGGATATCCTTATAAACTTTCGCTTTATACTATGATGTTAGTAGGATAGTAGGAGTATAACTCGAAAAAGTAAGGAAAATTGTGCAACAAAGCATTGGAAAGGGGCGGTCGGGTTTGCCTCATGTGGTCTTTCGCTGGTCTGCGGCTCTATGGTATTTTGTCGCGGCAATTCGTATAGCTATCAGTTGTTCCAGCTGGACGCGCGCCCCCGCCGCCCCCGCGCCGTGGGGCGGGCGCCAGTACCCGCACCTGCAGTGCCCGCCCACGTTCCAGGCCGAGACCTACTCGCTGCAGCGCCTGCCGCCGCGCCGCGCGCCGCCGCCCTAGCGCAAGGGGACAACATGTGCGTTTGTATGTAGTTCCACTTGACTTGGTCCTTGTCCTAAATGCTAAAGAATTATGGGTAAACCGGGAGAGGAATTGGGGACGAGGAGATCGCGGTCCAGGTGTCCGCTGCCCGGCCCCGTCAAGTTTCTGAGGTCAATAGTATGCTCGTTTCTAATTTGTTTTGGTATAAAGTATCTGAGGTGTGCCAATGATATTATAAATATGTCCACAGGCCGATGATCAGAATGATTTAAGTCAACGGTCAGGTATTCCATTCGACCTGATCGAATTATCTTAATCTAGATGTGCTGCCGCATTCATTATAACTCGGCGACGACGAGTAGTAGATAGTTGTCCAGTGTTACACAATTTATAGCCCAAAATATAACTATACATTGACTCTGATTCTGTTGCAGCAAAAAGAGAGCTGTGCTGAACGTAGTCTTAACTGTTTGAACTGTCAAATGTTTTTTATGTATTTTTATCCCAGTTATTCCACCCTGTATTATACTATACGCTCAATTATGTTATATTTAAAATGTAAATATTACTAGTAAGCGTAATAATTGTACAATAATATTTGAGCGAACATATCTGTACCGCTTGGTTAGTATAAAACAATTGTATCAAATCTGATAATAATTATATTTATAATATAGCTGATAGACTGAACTAATCACGCATAATTTTCTTGGAGTAGCTCAAATATGATATTCTAGGCCTAAGTATTTGTAGGCCTGTATTTTATTGTTTGTACCTAGCTTAGGAATTGTGCTGCAAGTGTAATGTATGCCTATATACGATATCAACTTATATATTAGAATCTGAATATTATTATTAATAATTATAGTCTACAACTAATTTAAGGCCAAGCTTCAAATGTAATAATATTTTTTTTAAATTGTGAAAGTCACAAAAATGTTAGCGTCCTGTTAAATTTGAAAAAGTTGACTTATCTTAAAAACTTTCAGCTACCAGTGTCATCCAGTGATGTAAGAAAAAGTATGCATAGGTATAGTGTGAAGATACTGTTATATTATACTGCTGGTGATAAATTTATGTATTATTATAAATTGATTAAAATATTGTTAGTAATAATTTGCGAGAGCCGAGGTTAGAATGTAGAAAAGTTCGAGAAGGCTGACGTTAGGTGCGCTGCTGTCGCCCAGCGCTACCTAATTCGGTGCGAGAAATATAGATGGCGCTATTATACATTTATGAGTCACATTTAATTGTGTACGTAAAATAATTCGTTATTAAATATTTAATATTCAAGGCTTCCAAACCATTTAATTTTGCAAATAAAGTTTTTCTAGATTTTAATTTTGATTATTAAGAGTCTAGGTGAGTTTGTGTTCGTGTAGCGACACAATATTGTATTATTTCAAATTCTGAAAATTTACTTAATCGATAAAATCCTATCCATAAAAAATATAATATAGTTAGATAATGCATGTTATTATCATTTTATTTGCGTAATAATAGGAAATATTTATACAAGGTATTACCTTCAGGGTAATACCGTATATAAATATATATTCAGGGTTTTCTCCTAGGTATTACCTAGGAGCGTTACTCTTAAGCAAGTCAAACAACTTTGCTGTCGCTTGCGAACACAAATCACTATAATAAGTTGTAATTAATTATAATGAACGAGGCAGTGATATG
This sequence comes from Hypena proboscidalis, assembly GCA_905147285.1. Lineage (NCBI taxonomy): Eukaryota > Metazoa > Arthropoda > Insecta > Lepidoptera > Erebidae > Hypena > Hypena proboscidalis. The sequence continues at coordinate 23,197,909 of LR990129.1, forward strand.
CTGAATTTGTCCTTTTATGAAGACGTTTTTAATTATTAATGTCCAGCATGTATTTTTTTTATTCAATTAAAAAAAGATAATTAATGCATAACATTGTGCAATTTAATAGCTGCTACGTGGCGCCACTTGACACTTAGCTGAATAGGTTTAGCTATGATAGTAGATTGGCTGAAGAAAGCACTCGAACGTTGTCTTTTAGTATATTAGGCTCTGCCCGCGTGATATGTCTTGACATATGTGAACTTGACAAATTCATACATGCCGCAAACCGCATGATAATTATTCGTTCAGTAGTTTTTGAGTTTATCGCAAATGGACAGACAGAAAGACGCAGTGGAGTACTTTGTTTTATAATATTTTAGCATAAGGATGTAACCAACACTATACATAAAAATATAAGAAATGTACAATGTCCATAACTTCAGGAAACCTAAGCTACAAGTGGCGCCCTCTAGTGACGGAAAATGTGAAACTTAATGAATATATTGATGTCTATTTAATCAGTTTGTCGTGTTGTCGACTGAGCTACGAACTCTTATGCAGGGTATAATTTACCTGTTTTAGATAAATTAATTATTAATATTTTACCTCCTAATGCTACGTCTCTGTCGTACGCTGAATGAAACGAAATGGTATACATTTTATTAAAATAATATTTTATATCATTAATTACGACTACGTATGTCGGTCTCTCACCATCTCCATAAATTGTTAGTCCGATTCTCAGTTCCTAACTTTTGCTGGACTTGTGCTTTAAAACTTATTAAAGTTTTTTTTATGAATTAGGCTAATGCTTACTGCTAGAAGATTCGAGTCGCGGATATCTACGAAATCGATCTTTTCTTTTGTTCTCTTATTTAATGCTTTCACCTTACACATTAATTTCTCAAGTTTATGATACAAGATAATATTAGCAATGTTTAAGCGACAGAGTGCAGCACTACCAGAAACAGTAAACTGTTTTTTGACATATCGTTCAAAGCGTGATAGAATTGATCCATGATGATGAATGATGACCCTTATAGCGTTGTAGTCTGTAATTGTGTGTGTGTAATTCTGAGATAGAGCATCTGTTTCAGAATATTGACATCATTTTGTCATTATCGCGAGACAGATATATTTAGTACTTCGGAAATTCCACGAGCTGTTTTCGACTGCATCGGTTCTAAAAATTATTTTGACAAGAATACGAAGTACTGCAACGACGCATGCGGTTGTTTTCTGTACGTGCTAGTGGTGCCCTCTGCGGTGAGTTTTGCGGGATGTTGTCTATTTGAACCTTTTTATATGAACTGCTTAAATGAATATGATAATGAATACATTACATTGAATACAATAAAGCGGAGACGTAGCAAGATATCATTTAGATATACTTACGATTATTACTTAGATAGTTAAAGCTATCCTATCCTAAAGTTACGCTTGTAAACCGTCGACTGTTTTGATAATTTTATTTAATATTATTATAGATAGGAATGATTTGTTAAGTATGTACGATAAATTATTGTTTTACAATTAAATTACATGTGACGAATGCTCATGTATACGCGGCATACATGCATGTTATGAATCATGAATAAATATTATATTTTATATAAAAACGACTGCTTATTTTTATTTGAAATAATTTAAAAAATCGTGTTATAGAGGACGAATTTATAACTGCTTTGGGATATGTATTTAATACATCGATACATACAATCACATAGTCGGTAATATTCGTGTACTCCAGTGGAAACGTAGAACCAAGTCGAAAGCGTTGAGCTATGTAACCGCCTATTCGAGCAAGCCAAGCATGTATCAATGACGTCAATTCATGCGTACAGTAGACACAACCGCACATTTTCGTAGCCTCTCCGTGCACCGCGGTGGGCCCGCGTCTTAAAGTAAACGATATTGCTAATAGCAACAGGCGGTACAGCATAGATATCTGTCATGTTAGGGCCGCCGGCCGCCGCACATCGCGGCATATGCTTGTCACCGCGAGACGTTTCGGCCCAGATATCACCAAATCGGTGACAAGGCGAGTGAAAGGATACGTGCTTTGCGAACCAATACCATTTCGCTGTTCACACAAACTTGGCACAACCTTCAAACTGCATTTAGCAGTTGTAATGCAGTTAAAAATACTGCAATAAAGCTGCAATCTGCAGTTTAAATGCTGTTCGTCTGTCTAGAGCCTTAATCAGAAAATGCAACAAGAATAGCTATTCCCGGCAGTATTTCCTTTCCTAAGCTACTTGACAAGACATAAGTGCTACAAAGGACGTTCATTGTTCTTCGTTATAATTAACATAATGAATTATCTTTCTGTATAACAAGTGCATTCATTTAATAATGGCAGGCTTTGTGGAATGCAGGCAACGGCAGGCTGCGTCCATTATTAGGTAAGTATTTATTTATTTAAACTTTTTGCACAAATTTAGGTACAGAGGCGGACTTAATGCCTAGTGGCATTCTCTAACAGTCAACCTTGGGTGGTGCAGAGAAAAGCAAATGTAGGTGCAATAATGTGAGAAAAGAACTGAAGTGTTGATGTGACAATATATATATTTGGGCGAAGCGAGTATAAATCAATACATAAAATGCATACAAGAGGTACATAGATATACAAAATGTTATAAGATATATAATGTAATATATAAAAGAAGTAAGAAGAAAGTAAGTAGGTATGATGTTTTGTATTATTTTATAACCTCTAGATCCGAAACGTTAACAATCAGCAGATTTAAGCACTGAGCGATTTTACCGCGGTAAAAGTAATTCCGAATGACTTTATCGTTATTGTTAAGGATTTAGAACATTGGCTTTAGCATAGAACTTATAAGTACGTCTTCTGTGGCATAAATAACTTCAAATGACATCATTTGAAGTTATTTATTTATTATGTGTAGTTAAAATTCATAATGTAGATATATACTTACTTGTTTAAAGTACTATTTTTTACTGTGTATTTCACATTCGTTCTTTACTCATTTGTGCAAATGTAAATGAAGCGATGACTGTAGCCAATCATGCGATTAATTGGGTAGAACTTACTCGTCGGAATTCATTGAGAATCAGTGCGGAGCTATCAACGCTATGTATAAAAAAATGTAACTACCTCTTATCTGATATCATGCAAAACATAAAATGGTACAATGTTTTCAAAATTATTACGATGTTTAGATACAAATTACGACGTATCTGCACAGGAATTCAGTTGCAAGCGTATCTTATTTTTTCAGTCAAGACTTGATATTAAATTTAATGCGCTTGTTGGTTGTATGCGGAGTTGGCAGCGAGCTTCATATCCGTCTGCTGGAGTTACGTAATATTTTGCATTTGTATCGCATCCAATAATACGTATGCAGATAGAATCAAGCGGAACGAAGACGCGAGGCGGGCGGTTTCACTGACTTGAACATATACTCGTTTTGTATGCTGCGCTACGTGACGGACAACCCCCAACCCTCGCGCTTTACTCACACACGCACGCCTTCGGTATCTAAATAAATAATACATAAGTATAAATTGGATCGAGAAGCGATTGCCCCGGCTCTGCGGGGACTTGAATTACGGTGAAGAAATTTACCTTAAAATATTGGTACGTTCTGCGTTCGATTTGTGTAGAACGCACAAGCGATGGGCTATGCTACATCACATCACTAACGTTGTGATTCGCATTTTGTTCGAACGGTTCGATGCGAGCTTCGTTTAGTGAATCTATATTATAAAAGGCTTTGTCCTGACTGACTTAGTATCAACGCACAGCCTAAACCATAGGTCGTAGCGACTTGAAATTTGGAGGGCGTATTCTTTACAAGATTTTATCGTGCAATAAGAAAGGATTTTTGAAAATTCGGCCTCTAACAGGGTGAAAAGTGGGACGAAAGTTTGTATGGAAAAGCGTTTGTAGTAATTATGAGGCTCGATCAATTTCAAAAATGGAACTTTGTTGAGCAATCGTGTGACAATGAGATGTTGACATGAAGTTTCATAAAAAAAGGATTTTATGTCAGTGTAAACTTTTTAATTGTCATTTCGGCCTCTTTAGATATCTAAGAAGTAATTGTTTTGTTTAGTAGAAACCAACTTTAATGTAATGGAAGATGTGTGATGTTAATTATAAAAAAATATTTAAATAGGGTTAAAACTATCATTTTGACGTGCTATAGTCAGGTGGCAAACATGCCCAAGGTTTAGCTGATGGTAAGTTAGGGCATCAACTGCGCAAATTATGCAACATACCTACACTTTTGACGGATGGACTAATTAATATTAAATATAATCTACAATAAAGCCCGACACGTGCGTTTATTTAAGTTTGACGATGCCGAAGGTCTTACTAGGCCTGAATCATCGGTATTCTACATTAAAATAGTGCAGGGTTAACATAATAAGATGCGTTTTTTGGGAAAAAGGCACCGCGCCACCCCAGCCTCACTGCCGGCGGCGGTGTGGCGGTCAGCGTTCACATTATATAACTCCGACAGAACGTGCGTTCACTCACATACCAAAATAGTCAGTCAATGAGATCGCAGAGGCTGGGAGTCCGGCGGCGGCTTAAACCATATTATTCATTAGTAAAAGATAGAGACGCCATCACAAATAAGCGCCAAGCTGCAAGACGCATTATATCCATTTTTTATCCGTCAAGACAATTGACATGAGATTCGGACAGAACTCAATGACATCTTCGACCGAACTCTGTCCGATCTCATGTGAATTGCTTCAATTATTATTAAATTAATAAATACTTTAATTATAATCATTCTAAAAAGGAGAACGTCACAGTCATGTCATGTTATTTATTGTGTGAGTATAAACTTTTTGGTAGTTATTCGGTCCCCTTGAGTGTCCGATGAATTATCTTAATATTTAAAAAGTTCATACTACGTTCCAAATTATAAAAAAAGGTCATATATATAAAAAAAATTAGAATAAATTCAAATCCGTGGTATAAGGGCCTTTCTACACGAGTGACTTTTTGCCACGGTCAATTCCAAAACTACAAGACTTTCTTACCGACATTCAATTTTTAACCCCTACATAAAAACGACTAGGTGTTATTAGTTAGACGTGTCTGTATGTGTGTGTGAGTCTGTCTGTGGCATCGTAACTCGCGAATGGATGAACCGTCGTGATATTTTTACTTAGAATTTATTTGTTCAGTGATAGATATTATTGTATTTATTACTTTTTTAATATTCGCTTTATTTTTAGCAAAAGTTTTTTTTATTTATTTATTAATTTATTATTTATGTACTTTTATGATATTAATGATTTACGTTTTGCATTATTTGATCTTTTTCTGATATTATTTATGTTCTTTAAGCGAATATAATATACACAAAGCATTCGTTTTGCAAAAAAGAGCAATTCGTACCATGGTTTGCATTCGTCAGCAGGAATCTTGTAAGAGTCACTTTGCAGATTTAAATATACTTACTGTACCTTCCCTATACATATTAGTCCTCTTAACACACTTTCGGAAGTATGTACATGAATATGAGACTGAAGATGAAAGAAAACTTAGAGAGAGTACGAGAAGGAAAGATTTTAAAACTATAAATACTCCTAACCTTAATATAGTCCAGCACGGCACCTACTTCATGTCAGTAAAAATCTTTAATAAACTTCCCATTGATATAAAATTAACTATATACAAATCTGATTTCAAAACTAAATTAAAGCGTTACTTACTGGAAGGCTGTTACTATTCCATTGATGACATTTAAATGTAATACAATTTAGATTAATAATTGCTTTTATTTATAGGCGCATGCTTTATTTTTTATATTTTGGATTGTTTTCTAAATTTGACATATTTATGAATATTATTAATTTTATTTGTTTTTAGTTGTTAAATTGAATTTTATCTGTTTCTATCAATTTTTTCCTTTTTATTATTTTTTTCACATTTGACATAATATAATGTTATAATTTTATTATTGTAATTGAATTGAATTTATTTTATTTCATAATAGTAGAGATTTTATTGATTGTTTTAATGTGTTGCATGCATTCCACACAATGTAAAAATTGTTATGAATGAATAAATAAAAAAATAAACCTCAATCCTCCCAAACTATGCAATGGGACCAGACTGCAAGTAAAAGCGCTACATAAAACGGTGGTAGAGGCCATTATATTAACAGGCTGTGCACGAGGAGAATCAGTGTATATACCACGGATACCACTTATACCGTCTGATTATCTCTTCGAGTTCAAGAGATTGCAGTTCCCCCTTACGGTGTCTTTTGCAATGACTATAAATAAAGCTCAGGGTCAGTCACTGAAAACAGCAGGTATCGATCTGAGGGGAACTGCTTCTCACACGGCATAACTCAACTTACGACAACTTACAATCGCGAGCAAAGCCGCGGGCAAAAGCTAGTTTCCTATAAATGGAAAGAATTACCGCTCCGGACTCTTCGATATTTTATAAACCGTCCAAGTGCGAGTCGGACTCGCGCACGTAGGGTTCCGTACCACTATAGGTAGGTACTATCGGCTGCAGATAAGCATGCCCACTTTAGAAAATATTCCTGCGACAGCGCAGGTAGTAACGCACACATTGAACCAACGAATCAGAGGCATTTTTTTATTTGTGTGAGTGCAAGCTCAATAGCCACACTTCCTTACCCCACCCCCTTTGAGACAATTGTATTTGTGTGAGTGCAGTGGGCAAAATATAAACAATAGCCGAAATGTGCAACGTTTTGTAAGTGCATTGTTTAGTCAAATTTCTCAGAACTTAAACAATAGCTATTTTTTTTGTGTTAGAAGCCGATAAATGATGGTTAAAACATGTTAAACAATATTGCACCTTATCTACTTAACAACTATGGTAAGGTGATTCAAAATCGCTAACAATGCTTGTCGGCATGTTTTATTGAACTTCTTACGATTTAAAACAATAGTTAACTCGGTTTTTAATATTGGCAAAATCGCCGACAATATCCCGTGATAAAATCTACTTTTACCTAACTTAAAATGAATTTACTAGTATATAATTTAACACATTTAATTTATTTAACAAATAATAAGCAATCAAGACAGTTATTTCACCCCCATTAAACGCATCAATATAAAAATCCTATTTACAAATACTTGCATATCAATCCATTCATCTTTTAACACAATGATGATATTACGATATTCAATGCGCCCGCGCCGTTGGAATCAGTTTTATCAGAGATTTATTTATACATTCCATTTAAGATTTCTTCACAGATTAACTTAACACTTGTTCGAAGACTTGAGCAGCCTCTGTTAAAATATATTATTTCAATTGAAGCCCAAAAATAACCCAAGGATAGTTATCAATTTATTTCTTTTAACATAATCTAGTCACTAAGAAATTTTTAATAAATAAAAAAAGATAAAACTAAAATAAATTGTTGAATAAATTAATTCTTATCAAAAATAAAATTTGTTTCAGAAAGTTCAAATAATCATTTGAATATATTTGGCAATACCAATATATTTTTTTTATCTAAACATTTAAGATAGTAATAAGTTCAAAATTGTTTCTCGCTGGCAATAACACTATTCATAACAAGGAGCTCACGCGAATGGGATTTACATTTATTTAAAAATCATCTACAATTAACCGAGCGCACACTCGCTTAGTGTGAGTGTAACAATTATACATATAGATATTTATACGCATACAACTCGAATATCGTTCGCGCTCCCCATTGGTCAGAACGTTAGCATCGAGTATACACGCCGTGAGCGGTGCTATGCGATTACCGTCTTAAAGGTGGGCATGCGGAACTGCTTTCGATAGTACATCTAAATAAATGTTTTTCTTTGTTCTTTATTATATTTGAGTTGATTGAATAAAAGGTAAAATGCGGTTTACGATTTAAAACGTATTAAAAAAAACTAATTACATTTTTACATTTTTACATTTATCATTCCCTTATTTTAGAAGTTACGGGGGGGAAGTTAAGTTACACACATTTTTCCACTTTGGAAGCGTCTCTCGCACAAACTATTCAGTTTAGAAAAAAAATATATTAGAAACCTTAATATCATTTTTAAAGACCTATCCATAGATCCTCACACGAATGGGATTGATGAAAAATAAAATTGAGTTTCAGTTCTAAGTATGGGGAACCCAAAAAAAATAATGTTATTTTTTCTATTTTTGTATGAAAATCTTAATGCGGTTCACCGAATACATCTACTTACCAAGTTTCCACAGTATATAGCTCTTATAGTTACGGAAAAAGTGGCTATGACATACGGACGGACAGGCGGACAGACATTACGAATTCATAAGGGTTCCGTTTTTTGCCATTCAGCTACGGAACCCTAAAAAGAAGCTCTATTTGTCGTGGCGTTCCAATTAGCTAAATTGCCGATGCAATTGATTTTCGATTACTCAATATTACTAGATTTGAGCGACTTTTTAGCATGAAAATAGGTTCGTGTAAATTGTATCTATATGAGTATTCGTTACTTTTAAAGTATCGTAATCAAAAGCCAAAGGTGCGACTTCTCAAACTCTCAAAATGGCTGACTCCCTGTCCTGTGCTAAATCTAACGGAAACAATGTTTTGACTCTGATCTTGTTGCATTGTTAAGTTCATTATGATAAAGATTAAGCCTATGACTTCTGATGCATTGCATTCTGTTTGTCGAAATCACCATTATTAAAGTAACACATAATATTAATTGTTCTTTAAGTCAAATCACATTGCGAAAGTAGCCACTACTTTCGCATGAAAGTTAGGTCGTGACAATAATTCACATTTCTTTCAATTGTAGACGTTCATCAACAATTGCACAAGTTACACGTCAAAAATTAAAATTTTATGCAACTTATTTCGTAATGTAGGTATCAGGCTTCGTCGAGTATATTCTTGTCATGGGTTTAATGAGACATTGAGTTTCGTGCCAATTCTTCTCATTGAGCTTTCTAAATTTAATACTGGCATAGATGTGCTTGGTAGAGGATGTTTGTGTTGTGTTGCAGAGGATTTGTGTCCGGTATACGTTCTCTGGCATAGATAATCTAAAAGAATAAAATATTTGTAATATTTTAAAGCAAATTTTAGCTTTGCTATGCATTTATTTTATATAATATTAAAGTTGAAAAATGAAGAACCCAGCAGGACTCGAACCTGCACCCCCTGGGTATACGCCCCAAGTGCTTTGCCAATTCAGCTATGGATTCGTATGCTGCTGGACTCGAAATTTCTCAACTCTTTGTGCCAGCGTCGTAGGTATATATATATACCTTAGCTAGACGAACCATTACTTGGTTTAAGCGCCACCTATGCGATGAGTGATAAGTCACTTAGTCACATACAGTACGTTTGAATTAAGATCAACACAATACTGTCGAGAGATGACGCATTTCTATCAAATATTTGATAGAAATGCGTCATCTCTCGACATGAAACGAGATGATATTTATATATAAGTTAATAAAAAATAAAAAATAACTATTTACAATTCTACAGGTAAGGTGTCATAGAATTCCTCCGCATCGACCTCGACTGCAGGGAACGTGTTGAGAAGGCTGACAGCATTGCCACGTTGAATGGCAATGCTAATTTTTTGAGCCAAGTAAAAGCCAGCCTTCGGATCACGTGAAGCGTCGATTAACCGCTTAGAAATATCTTTAAATAATAAGCGGGCACTCGGACCCCATGAACCTAGCGTCTCGACCCCAAACGGCGCAAATATGTAATCTGAAAGATTACTATACTTGCGCCGCTTGAGTGTCTCTGCAGATGCAGCAGCAGTACCGGCGCAGACAGCTGAGCTTGGAAGGTGTGATGGCGCAAGGGTGTCGACGCAGGTTGCGTCACACACCAAGGGCCTACCCATCTTCCATGGCAGTAATGTCCTACCATCTGGTCTCTTCCCATCGTCGCGTGCCAGACCATTGGGTTCTAGTACGGCAGGCACACCGGCGATACTAAGAGCACGACGGATTATGTCATTATACATAAGTAACTGTCTATTTCATGTTCTATGAGATGAGTGTCACAAATGCTATTTTATTTTAATAATTTTAACATATTATTGGTAAAAATAGTATTTGTGATGCGTATGAAGCGGCAGCGACGTGCCTGCGGTTAGCAGACTTGGGGCCTTGCTCTTCTTAATCCCACCAAAAGACTCTTTCACGGTATTCAGTCGGTCAGTCTATCAATAACACATTTTCATCATATAAAATTCTAATATGACAGTGACATACAAGTAAATAATACTCTCTTGATAAACTTCACATTAAATGTAACATTAACTGTAGCGAGCGAGTGAGCACTCTCCCTGATTGCCTCTCATGTCAGATTTGTACGGGATATAAAAACGCACTTATCATTGGTGGATTGTTAGTTATGAGACTACCGCTGTACGATCTATTTCCAGCGAAGGGAGAGCTCGTGCGGAAAATTATTCTACAATTATTGTATTGTACGTTATGTAGTGCTCCGTATTACAGCGTTATAATCTTGTAAGAGGCGTATTTACGCCTACATTCATAGGATAACGTTGAAATATTATTTTTAGACAAACATGAAAATATTCTATGCATATAATAACATTGTAAATTTGCCATGTCTATACATAAAAGATATTAAGAAAAATAATACGAGAGGTTTTTCTAATTATGCAGTAGAAGCCATAACATTTTTTTTTTTACTTTCTGACTGTCTATATGACTGTGTATGTTTGGCTTAAAAACTGGTACAGGTAAGTTTTATCTTTGTATTTTAACTCTAAGGGGTTACCCCCTTAGAGTTAAAATACAAACTACGTAAATGAGCTGTAATATAGACTTTATGGAAATTCCACTCTGCTAAGGTCAAGCTATAATAACAAAGTTAATCTGCCAAAAGTACAGCGGACAGGTGTCGAAACAGGCTATTTACAATTTGACGCCAACTTTTGTAACCGCTACTTTTAAAACGCTTTAAAGAGCTTTAAGAGACCTTTTTCCAAGCGAGTTCAACACTGAACCTTGTTTTCCGATCTCTTTCTTGCTCATTTAATATTTGAAAGGGACAGAGAGATCATAAACCCGGGTTCAGCGTTGATCGGTGGATGTATAAAATCATTTTTAACAAAAAAAAAACCGACTTCAAAAAGTAGGTAAACTAAAAAGCAAAAATTAAATTTACTTCGCACAAAATAATACGTTTTTTCATTTAGTTAAATAGACATTATCATTAAATAATTATTTTACAATTCTGAAGTCGGTGCCAAGTAAACAATAACTCTGTATAGATAATATCAATCTTTGTAACAACTATTTTCTGACTGAATATTAGTTATATTTCTGTGGTAAGTACCAATACTGGGCGACCGCGCACTAGCACAACTACGCCTCCCTTTATTGTGTGTACTGTAATTTGATATTGTAGAAAGGTTGTTATAGCTTTTACTTGGCACTACTGTAATTTAATATTGTAGAAGGTTGTTATAGCTTTTACTTGGCACCGACTTCAGAATTATAAAATAATTATTTAATGATAATGTCTATTTAACTAAATGAAAAAACGTATTATTTTGTGCGAAGTAAATTTAATTTTTGCTTTTTAGTTTACCTACTTTTTGAAGTCGGTTTTTTTTTGTTAAAAATTATTTTATTTTACGATAAAAACCTCCTCCTTTTTTAACCGATTTCAAAAAAAGGAGGAGGTTCTCAATTCGGTTGTATATATATTTTTTTTTTTTTATGTTTGTTCGCCGATTACTCGAAGACGCCTGGACTGATTTGAGAAATTCTTTTTTTGTTTGAAAGGATATACTTGTCATGTGGTCCCATTTTTTTCAAGTCATGTTCTGATGATGGGATCCTAGAGAAATCGAGGGCAACCCTAAAATTTTAAAGTCTTCTATATTGTTTTTTGTATATTATCTAAAGCTACTCGGATATTTGCATCTAGTAGTCAGCATTTTATGTTGCTGAGCTGATGCTGGAAGGTACAACTCCTCAACGGTTAGGAGTACGGGAATAATTATTTAAATATAGGCTCCTTAAATAAGTTTTCCGTCTCATTCGAGATACATTCTTTCTCGGTCTACCCATCACTTAAAATCGTAAAATAAAATAATTTTTAACAAAAAAAAAACCGACTTCAAAAAGTAGGTAAACTAAAAAGCAAAAAATAAATTTACTTAGCACAAAATAATAGGTTTTTCATTTAGTTAAATAGAAATTATTAAATCATTATTTTATAATTCTGAAGTCGGTGCCAAGTAAAAGCTATAACAACCTTTTTACAATATCAAATTACAGTAAAGAATAAAAATGATAATCTTTTTTGAAGAGTTGTATTTATAAATATAACTGTTTCGAACCTCGGTCCTTTGTTTCCCTGGTTCATTCCGCTATATTCTGAGACAAACGAAGCAATTTTTAAAAGCCACTAAGTAGCACAATTTGTAACAGAAACAGTTAATGACAGCGTTATACCACAACACCAGCACTGGCTTACAAAAACAAAGAACTTAAGCTTACAATTGTAGTAGTTACTTTTAAGCATCTAACATTTAATGAGGTGTCAGAGTTCTCTACTTTAACCATTTCCTGGATACTAAGTAAAATCAATAAAAGGTTATCTCTTTATGTACCGTTTATGAAATGTATTATAGCTTTAATTATTGTATTTATATTAAAGTATAGACGTTTGAGATTTGCAAAAAAGAGCAAAGGTATCATGGTCAGAAAATTTTGAGGTAATCTATTGCCAAAAAAGATTCACGTTTACAATTTTTTTAAGGCATCTAAGTACCTTCATGATGTTTATATTTGTGTTACTTTGATTGGCAGATTGAACCTCATGTAGTGCACATTTTGGAATACTCTCTTTGCCAATATTTTTCTGAAGACAAAATCGAGTGCATTAACTAAGTTTTATCTTGCAACTTCAACTAAGCAATCGTACTACCGCACTAATATCACTGTCCAGAAGTTATAATAATAATAATGTCAATGTAATTTTAAATGTCTTAAATTTATCAAACACGACTTAACTTATGTCTGTTTATATTTGGTTAAAAAACTTATAAGTAAACAATTCGTATGGCGTATTCATTTCACTTAGTTGTTTTGATTAGGAGCGCCGCAGCGCCCCCTGTTGACCCGGTCCGACAATAAACAGTAACAAATACACTCGTTAAGGATGAACTCGTAAAGATAATACCTTCGCGACTTGCGCTCATTGTAAACGAGCCAAGTTTTTCTATTTCCTTGCACCTCCCCCTCCACCCCTTCTCCCTGCCCCGGTCCCTCTGCTCCTGCTGTTGTTGTTCAGTGATGAATGACAGCATCACCTGTCCCCAGGGTGACTGACAACTTCCAAGGATAACTCATTGCTGTACAGTTATGGAAATGTGAGGTAGGGTTCTTTGCGATGACCGTTTATTTATTTTGTGTTTATTATTGTAAAGTGTGAATTTGTTTCAGAAAGTTAGGATTTTCGAGTTAGACTACTATTATTATTATATGATGACGTGCCTAGAAAATAAAGTTTTGTATTTAAATAAGAGCATAATTAAATAAAGCTGTTGGAAATAGTATCTGCTTAGTTGGTCTAGTGGTTAGCGTATGGGCCCCTCATCGCGAGGTCTCGGGTTTGAATGCCCGGGCGTCGGGAAAAGTGTTATTTGTGAACTTTCCACCAGGAAATTCTCAATAGCAGCACGGAGTTGGAATTGTGCCTGTTAAATGGCTGATTGGCCCGATAGATAGAGCTAAACATAACAGGTGAAATGTGTGTGTTGTACACTTCTGCACACCCTTCTGGGTAATATAGGCGTGATGTTACGTTATGTTATGTGTTAGAAAATAAATTAATGTTCAAGTACAGGAAGATTGCAGATTTGAAATAAAAAGCAATTCCTATCCATACTTATCCTACAACTTCGAATAGTTATCAATTTTTATCATAAAATTATAGGTATGCTAATAGTGGAGATACATGTAATATACCATGCATCACTGACATTATGTGTCATGCCTATTTGATCAGCAAATACTGACCGACCAATATTACTGCTTGATTAGCTGGTCAACCTAATGGCGTATTAATTGCATGTAATATATTATGTCATAATATATAAATGTACTCATATTATAAATGTGAAAGTTTGTATGTGTGTTACACGATCACACTGTTATTCGAAACAGCATGCGTATTTAATAAAATGGAATCATATGAAATTTAAATTTCTGTGTCACAAAATATATCGATATTTATACAAGGGTAAGGATGCATTAAAATTTTGAAATCAACCGTTTCCCTTATGAAATCGCACCACCAATTTGATTGAAACTTAAAAAATTCACAGTTTATAACCTAGATAAATAAATAAGCTATTTTTATGGACCTAAGTAAGTTGTGAGCAGAAACTAGTATTGCATAATTTTATTATGCATCTAGTGGCAGTAATTTGAAGACCTTAAATCATATCGACACTATAAAAATTATCCTTATTTCTGGTTTGTGGTAAGTAGGCATTTGTTTATTAGGAACTCGTGGCTAAGACGACGCCGCGCGGACATCGCGGGGAGCGGTTCACAAATTATACCGCTAAACCAACGAGGCAGACAAAAATATATCGTGTTTTTATTTATTTTCTCACAAAATATTGAATCTTGTTGTATAATGGCAAACAATATTTTTTTACTGAACAAAACACATATTTTGATTTTTATTATATTCGTAACAAGAATCACATAAATATTGTAAATACGATCACATTGGCTTTATAAGCAATCCTTAATCCTTACAGAGTAAATAAGTAGTTTATTAGATGTTGACAAAGTTGCATTAGAAAGGAGCAAATCCTCGCTAACAGTTGTTTAATCAGAAACTAAATAAAGGTTGTGGTGTAAACAGAGAGCTTACGTGATGTGTGTGTGTGTGTGTGTGTGTGTACGGGGCGGAGAGTGTGTGCGATAATCTCTTAACAAAACAGATTGTACAGGCATTTGTGAACCATCTTTTGTTTGACTTACACAAATAAGGCAGTTGTTCCAGCGCCGCCGGCGAGTAAACTACTAGCTATGAGGTTTTTTTTCCTCAATAAACAAACAATAGATATATGTACATTCTGTTTAAACAAACGAGATGCATATACTAATAATTATCGCTTACTGCTACACGACTACTACACTCGCTGCTGCGAAAGACTCACTTTACTTGTTTGTCAATGTGAAGAAAAAAAAATCATTCATTGAGATGTTCCTCTGCTAGTGAGTGAGTAACATTACATTTTTTAATGCAAAACCATGCTCAAATATGCAATTTATTCTTCTAGGATGATAGAAACCGATGCCGAATCTGTCACAATTGTAAATGTATATAATATTTTTAATGAAGTTAATTAAGAAAAAGGTAAGTAAAAGGTACTAAAATAGGTAAAATGGCATATATTTTTATTTAAAAACTTCAAATTATAAGAATCAACCCGAATCACTTATACTCAGTGTGACTTATCTATATTAATTAAATAACCATGTTTTGTCTTAAAATTATAGTTAATAAAGTTGACTAAAACATTTACAAAACCTTTTATCAGTAATGGTACAACTTTAAATGTAGTTATAGTCGGAATTTTAATTCGATTCCAGATTTGACATTAGCTACTGTCATTTTGTGAAATAATGATACCACATATAATAGTGTAGTGATGAACACAAAAATCGATAAACAATCAGTGTATGTGCCATCATCCTTCATGATCACATTTTTTTAATTATTTCACACACAATTATTAAAGAAAAGTCTCAGATCGTTAATTAATCGTCAAAACTAAATTATCGGTTCAGAAATATTTAATTTCCTGATATACTTAGTTTACGAGAGTAAAATTATAAACGAGAAGAATCGATCTGGAAATATTCCATTTCCATATCGAATAATTTCGCAACGTCACTATTTAGTACTTGTCATAACGTTGCAACACTGAAATTGTCAAATCTGGAATCGAATTAAAATTCCGACTATAGTAACTAATATGGAAATATGGCTACGAGCCCGTACACTCCTCAATGTTCACCCCTCAGATTAAAATTGCATATTCACCCCTTTTTGGAGAGCCTTTACACCCCTTTTGAAGGGGTGTATCAAGACAAAATTAATTTAATATTTTTTGACGAGCCCGTACACCCCTTACGTATAATCTATATTATTTGAATTATTTTACAAATGAAAAAGTACCGTTAGACAAAAAATGCTAAGAAATTTAAAAATAAATCTAATGTCTACCCGTGCCAATCCGGGGCCGCTAGTATATACATATATAATTATTATGTTTATTCAATATCTACAGTAAATTATTTTATCATACTAAACCATTTAATCAATGTTAAAATGTAATAATTTTTAATGTTACTTAATATAAATTCTAAATCGCTCTTAAAAAAGTTAGCATTTAAAAAAATAGTTCTTCAATAACAATAACAGTTAGATTAAAAGTCTTTTAAATAAAATAATTATTATCTATTTCTATTAAAAAATCACAGTTTTAATACAGTAACAAAGTACTACAACTTAAAATATGAAATTGTTTTTATCTAAACATAAGTTTTATTTAAACAATCACAGTTCAATATAACAATCACAGTTTGATTAATAATAAGTCTTGTAAATATTACTATTGTTTTACAGTAACAAAGTACGCTAAACATAAAATTTTAGATAACATTAAAAAAAGTTTTATTACACAGTCACAGTTTGATTTTCAAAGTCTTAGTATTCGTCTTATGAATATAATATTATCTATTTGTATTTATAAAATCACAGTTGTTTCATTGGTAACACTTGTTTGTAAATAATATTAGTACTAACTAGAAAATAAAAAAATAGTCGAAAAACAATCAACAAAAGTAATTATGCACAATTTAGGCTAAATCTAATTATACTAACTTTAAAATAGGGATTCGTTAAAATAAAAAAGAAATAACAGATCTAATCACAGAACAAATCACATTTATTTACATTCATATACCCACTTAATAATAGTATAGGAGTAAAAACCACAGATATAGATCTACATAGATAACGCAAATGCATGTACTTCGCGTGTCTCAACCCCGACCAAGCGTCGAGGTTGGTCGCCGCTAACTTCAGTCCACGCGCGTCTTTTGTCAGAGAAAATCATAGCGGACGGCTCCAGTTGAACGTACTGGGCGGATGGGCATCGGCGGCATCGGTGTCTTTGAATCGGTTTGGATTTCCCGTCACTAAATTTCGGCTGTGACGTCACAATAGGTATTAAAAAGTCGGCACGCTTGGTTTCAATACAAATCGTGATACTTGCGTTATCTATGTAGATCTATATCTGTGGTAAAAACCATCAACAAAAATACTACGTATATTCACATAATTTTTCCAAGCAGTGACCCAGGGTAATAGAGCCGGTTGCAAATTGTTGCAGTATAAAATTAATTCTTTCATCTCTTTCTTTGGTAGTATATTTTCTAATATTATTAATGTTTTCACCATCTTTCATAGACTACCACATAAAACCACAAATAGTTTAGAAGGGTGGCATTCCAAAATTAATAGGTATTTGGAGAGCAAGAGAAGACCTAACATATTGATTTTTTTAGACACCCTCAGTAAAGAGTCAAAACTAAGCGAAATTAGAAATAAAAAAGTAAATGATGGTGAAAACATTAATAATATTAGAAAATATACCAAAGAAAGAGATGAAAGAATTAATTTTATACTGCAACAATTTGCAACCGGCTCTATTACCCTGGGTCACTGCTTGGAAAAATTATGTGAATATACGTAGTATTTTTGTTGATGGTTTTTATTCCTATACTATTATTAAGTACATGAATGTAAATATGTAAATGTGATTTTTCAATAACATGGATGTGATTTGTTCTGTGATTAGATCTATTATTTCTTTTTATTTTAACGAATCCCTATTTTAAAGTTAGTATAATTAGATTTAGCCTAAATTGTGCATAATTACTTTTGTTGATTGTTTTTCGACTATTTTTTTATTTTCTAGTTAGTACTAATATTATTTACAAACAAGTGTTACCAATGAAACAACTGTGATTTTATAAATACAAATAGATAATATTATATTCATAAGACGAATACTAAGACTTTGAAAATCAAACTGTGACTGTGTAATAAAACTTTTTTTAATGTTATCTAAAATTTTATGTTTAGCGTACTTTGTTACTGTAAAACAATAGTAATATTTACAAGACTTATTATTAATCAAACTGTGATTGTTATATTGAACTGTGATTGTTTAAATAAAACTTATGTTTAGATAAAAACAATTTCATATTTTAAGTTGTAGTACTTTGTTTCTGTATTAAAACTGTGATTTTTTAATAGAAATAGATAATAATTATTTTATTTAAAAGACTTTTAATCTAACTGTTATTGTTATTAAAGAACTATTTTTTTAAATGCTAACAATGGTTATTTTAGAATATTTATTAGCGTAACTAATTCGTTAAATAAAACTTTTTCCGTGTACTGTTTGTTTTATTTATTTTATAATACCATTGTTCTGCTGACTGTACTTTGAATGTATCTGCATTAAGGGGTGAACGGGTACTGCTCTTTTTTTAAGGAGTGTACGGGCACTTATTCCTAATTAGGGGTGAACATTGAGGAGTGTACGGGCTCGTAGCCCAAAAATATCACTATCTAGATTATCCCGTGACATGTATCAGTTTCGTAGCACCATCGTAGCCGCGTAGCAGAGAGCTACGGCGCTACGTCATCTCGGCGGTCGTCTTAAGAGAGGAATAATTGGTTGTATTAGAGGAGCGGACACCAAATTCATCTTCGTACTAATTGTGTTAAAGTGAGATTAGCAAAGTGCATTCCATGTACTACTGAGTGGGGCAATATATTACGAGTATATTGCATAATCGTATATATTATAGGTGTATTACTCATTATAAAGATTACCAAATAAATTACCATTACAAATAATTATAATAAAAAAATAAAAAATAAAAATTAAGTGAAGGTTCAAAAAAAATATTGTTTCGGATAAATGAAAAGGGAATAACAAAACGAATACTTAGGAATTGTGAAAACTTAACCTTTTTTTCAGTCTAATTACTACTTATTTAAATGCCATAAAATTAAAGAAAGACTAACACTTCAATTTTCGGATTTTATCGCGATATTTCACTTAAATTATATAAAATATATGTGCACATGTTTATGAGTATAATTTGTTAAGCTAATTTAAATATCGTTATAATCCGAAAATTGAAGTGTTAGTCATGTATAACATTCGCGTAAACCTTAGAAAATATTAAATAAAGAAAGAGTTAGAAATTCGGTTCAAACTGCATGCATGGGGTAAACTATTTTATTACATCATATTTATTATAAATACCTACATAAAGTGTTATTTTACATTATACATAATTATTTTCTCTACTCCTGCCTATAAGCCATTTCACAATAAAAAAAGATACAAAATGGATATTTTTTCAGCTATAACTTTTTGTAACAAAACAAATCGCGTCAGTCTGCTACCGCAGTGCAATAAACACATGAGTTTTGTGGCTGCTGTGAATCGATGCGGTTTGTACAAAAAACACACAACGGTTGAATGAACAAACACAAACACTCGTGATGACACGATTAGCTATGTACGAGTTATAGACTTGATTATAAAATGTAAATATTGATGAAGAAATTAATATTTAAATCGGAAAAATAAATCTCCAGATGAATAGGTTTAAAAATACTTAACTTTAAAATTACCACTTTAAAACTTTACAGAAATTGTAGTATTAAATTAAAAACTATATCTGCTTCGATGGTTCTTCGAGTGCTTAGGGTTTGATTTCCAAGGTCAGACAAAGTGTTATATATTCACAATATCAGCATGGAGTTGGTAGTGTGCCCGGTGGATGGCGATAGGCTCACCCCCTATCACATAGGACTTAAATATAACAGGTAAAATGGTGTTGTACACCTCTGCCACACCCTTCTGGGTAATATAGGCGTAATGTTACGTTATGTTATGAAGTTAAAAACAATAATTCCGATTATGTGTAAGCGTTGCTCACGGGTACGCACGGGCACATCGCACAGTCCGCCGAGGCGCCGCGACGGACCAACTTCGCCGCATCTAATTTGTTTAGCGAGCATTGTTCGTATAATGTGCTTGACTCTTTATGTGCCGGCCCACACCGCGCGCGCTTTGTAACGCTTATTGCTTAACTTCGTATCACTCGCGGGACCGCCGACGTTTGCCACGTTTTTGTGCGTTCTGTCAAGTAAACACTTTGTAAGTTTAGTATAAAGGACCCTGGGTAGAGTGTGTCGTTTTGGTAAAGTGTTTGAAAATTGCGCTATTCATTCCGTTAAAACATATTTGTTGATATTACAAAAAATAATTGTTGTATTGAATTTAGAAACTAGATGGCTTAATATATTTCTTTGACAGACATTTTTTTTCCGAGAGGTAATTTATGTCACACTATAATTAAATACACATAAGCTAAGCAGTAATGATTAAACCATATATCAATGTACATACCTACTAGACTCTAATATGTTCTATTTTGTAATCGAGTCCATAACTCGTACATAGTTAATCGTGTCATCACGAGTGTTTGTGTTTCTTCATTAAATCGTTGTGTGATTTTAGTACAAACCGCATTAATTCACTCCAGCCGCAACATTAATGTGTTTATTGCACTGCGCTAACAGACTGATACCATTGGTTTTGTTTCAAAAAGTTAAGTCTAAAAAAATATTATTCATCTATGTATTTTTTTATGTTTTTAGCAAAATAACTTGCGCTTTGATATCTTCTATCTATCTTTATCCTAGGGAATAGGCAGATCATGAAATACCACATGCTAATGTGTTAACCTCTTTTTTATTAATTTACTGATATTTTTAGAGCATTTAATTAAGCTTAACAAATTATACTCATAAACAGTCTTATTTTTCCAAATTTGTTTGCACATATATTTTATTGTTTTCATTTTATTTCCATTCGTATAAGTTTAAAGCTTCATATTATATACATTTATTAATGTTTCTGTAGCCATACATACTATATAGTATACTATACTTTACCACTAGGCAGTATATGGAATGCACGTAGCCAATCTCATAGTAACATGATTAGTACGAAGATGAATTTGGTGTCCGCTCCTCTAATACAACCAATTACTCCTCTCTTAAGACGACCGCCGAGAGATGGCGTAGCGTCGTAGCTCTCTGCTACGCGGCTACGATGGTGCTACGAAACTGTTACATGTCACGGATGAGATATTCTAGATCATTATATTCCCATCTTAGTTACTCACTCGTAGTTGGTTTCTACTAGATCGAAATAGATTTGAATAAACATGTAGTTTATAGCCTAGATTAATATATGAGATATTACACGCCTAAATTACCCTAAAGGGAGAGTGAGAGGTAAAAAACACCCATATTGCACTTGTTATTATTAGGTCTCAGGTGATAGGGGATCAGCTTATCGCAATCTATCGGGCACTATTTCAAACTCCTTTTTATAATATAAAGTATTCATAGATAAATTTAATTATTAAGGCTTCAAGTCCACACGATATTCCAATAGAACAAATAACGTGTGTCCAGTCCAGAATTTGTGTAAGTCAAACAAAAGATGGTTCACAAATGCCTGTACAATCTGTTTTGTTAAGAGATTATCGCACACACTCCCCGCCCCGTACACACACACACACACACACATCACGTAAGCTCTCTGTTTACACCACAACCTTTATTTAGTCTCTGATTAAACAACTGTTAGCGAGGATTTGCTAATTTCTAATGCAACTTTGTCAACATCTAATAAACTGCTTATTTACTTTGTAAGGATTAAGGATTGCTAATAAAGCAAATGCGATTGTAGTTCACTAGTTTACTATTGTAGTGAGATGCAATTTAAGCGGTAATGGTTGCATTCTTCTTTCTTTTAGATAAATCCTGAATGAATGAATCCTGGATAACTAATGAATTTTACCTAATTTACGGCGAGTTACAATAGAAAGTTATGTTCAAACGTGGATATCTACGTTTAAACATAAGATCTATGAATACTTATTCCCATTATTCGTATTAAGTTCAGATTCACTATTCAAACGATCTACATCTCAATCATCTTAACTGTGAGTGAGTGTATGTGTGTGTGTGTGCGTGTGTGTGTGTGTGTGTGTGAGTGCTTGTGTTTGATGCAGTTAAAGGAATTACTCAAGTATTTGAGATGCGGAACGGAGTGGAGTGAAGAGAGATTTATATGAAGACACGTTCAAATTAGACGAACTAATTTTAATTTTTGCACATCATTACATTAGTGAAGTTTAAAATAATGAAACATTCACAAGCTTTTTTTATTTTTTTGAAGCTGCAATCATAAAACATAAAATGGTTTTTAAATCACAATTGAAATTGATACAATAATGAAAATAATAATAATCATAATTCATAGAATACTCCTCGTTGCATCAGAGGTCTTTCTTCGGTATTTCTAGTAGATTTCTCAGAGGATTAAGATCTGCCACTTGATCATAAAAGCTACGGCTAATGAGAACTCAGCCTAACAGTCACATCTTGTAAGATTATGCGCAAATGAGAGCTCCTTATTGGAGTGCTTGTAATTTAGTTAATCCTAATCAGAGCATTACGCGAGCAATGATTACTGCCTTGAGGGGAAGGCCTGGCACGTGGAAAATGGCAGATTAATTAAACAACTACCTACTTAAGTAATTCTAACAAGAAAACGGAATTTAAGGAGATTCATAAAAAAACAAAAAAAAAACTTTTATCAAAAACCAAACCTTAAAAACAAAGCTACATTTTTTCAACAATGAATCAGTACTAAAAGTGTTGACGTTTTTGATATAGTTATATTTAGTATTATAGGATACTTGCCTTTTGAACATACTTATCTTATTTGTATCCATTTATTTATTATTATTAGACAATAACAATTACTAAAACATACATAATAAACACTGTCATCAATAAACTTTGTAGTTTTGGGAGTCAGCTCAATGATTTATTTTTTACTTTTTGGTGAATTGCGCAGATGTCCTAATTGCTGTCAAATAACGAGAAAAATCACCTCACCTTACCTGGTTTGGTGATCAATTTCTCTATACATCTCAATGATTATATAATACATAATATCAAGACATTTAATTAATATGCTATAGATTGACAAGCTAATCAAGCAGTAATATTGGTCTGTCAGTATTTACTGATCAAATAGGCATGACACATAATGTCAGTGATGCATGGTATATTACATGTATGGCCACAATTTACATACAATTTCATCATAATAACGTTATTGCAAGATAGGTTTGGACAGTTACTTTTAACTTCAAGTCAGCAACCTGTTAATAAATGTTTATTATATTCTAACACCTTAGTTCAAATCAACCCTATTGAACTGACCGTATGAGCAAACAAATGTTTTATTACATAATATGAAGTAGGTAAACCTTTATATCCAAGTTGTACTTTAAATACATTTTTTTAATTATTTTTAAATATTTAATGTTTATTAGTTGTTGATGCTTCAGTAACTAAATAAGTAAATTTATGTCTTGAAAATCTAATAATGAACAAACTTAAACTAACCTAACCTATTTACTAACAACTGAGTCTATTAAACTTTATTCACGTGCCAACACGTTATCATTAACACGCTTATATTAGTTTCACCTGTATGTATGTATGTATGTATGTATGTATGTATGTAACCGACTCCTTTGGACTCAATTTTGACCCACTTTAAACGGACAGATTTCATTAAAATTTTGCACACCTGTCAAAGATCGATGACAATGCAATAATTCGATTAAAAAAAATAAAAATATTAAAAAAAATAAAGAAAATTAAAAAAAAACGCTCTTATAAATAAACCAAACTAAAAAGTAGACAGTAAATAATAGTTTAAAAAAACACGCTTTTAAAGTACTTCTAACTAAAAAGTGAAAAATAATTCCTAATATAAGCTGAAAATATGGCGCTCTGTGCCAACCCACGCTTTTTTCAGCTTATATTATTTTAGGGACAGGAAGTAGTTACGTAACTTGAAAAGCCTAACTTTCTAAAACAAATTCACACTTTACCATAATAATCACAGAGGAAATACGCGGTCATCGCAAAGAACCCTACCTCACATTTCCATAACTGCACAGCAATGAGTTATCCTTGGAAGTTGTCAGTCACCCTGGGGACAGGTGAAGCTGTCATTCATCACTGAACAACAACAGCAGGAGCAGAGGGACCGGGGCAGGGAGAAGAGGCGGAGGGGAGGTGGAAGGAAATAGAAAAACTTGGCTCGTTTACAATGAGCGCGAGTCGCGAAGGTATTATCTTTACGAGTTCATCCTTAACGAGTGTATTTGTTACTGTTTATTGTCGGAACGGGTCAACAGGGGGCGCTGCGGCGCTCCTAATCAAAACAACTAAGTGAAATGAATATGCCATGCGTATTGTTTTCTTTTTAGCTTGTTTCGTAAAATAAATAGATGTGGGAATGTTTAATGATTTTATATTATATTTTTTACAAAAAAAAATCTTGTTGCGATCGTAGAACGGCAATGTCATAGTTTCAAGTTTACATCGTATTTTTGCGGGCTAAAGAAGACAACTAAATTGCACTACTGCACTCAACTGGTGTTCTATCAGTTTGTAATTACCATTCTCAAAGTAGATGCATAAAAACGAATCTTAAAGCTTTAGATCGATTTGTCTCTAACGTTAAATAGCATTTATTTCCATTTTATAATAAATAAAAAAAGAAAAAAAATACATTAATTAAATCTCATGTTCCTTAAACAAAAAATAAATAAACAAAATTAAATAACTTTTCATTAATTTTACTACTTGGCCAAGAAATGGCTAAAGTAGAGAGCTCTGACACCTCATTCAATGTTAGATTAAAAAGTAACTACTACAACTGTAAGCTTAAGTTCTTAGTTTTTATAAGCCAGTGCTGGTGTTGTGGTACTACACAGTCATTTACTGTTTCTGTTACAAATTGTGCTACTTAGTGGCTTTTGAAAATTGCTTCGTTTGTCTCAGAATATAGCGGAATGAACCAGGGAAACAAAGGACCGAGGTTCGAAACAGTTATATTTATAAATACAACTCATAGAAATCAGGATTTATTCTTGTGAATATTACACCTTTAGCAATGTTTTACTTAGACTGTTTATAATAATGTATTATTCTAACCACTGGAACGTCCGAGAGAAACTAGCGGCCTATCCCTAGCCGTCCCGGCCCGTCCCTGAGGGCCAGCGGCAAATTGCGCCTCATCATACTACTGATTCAAAGTGTATTTTCTAGCAAACTATTGCAGCTATAGCAAAATAAAAATACCAGTATAAAGCTGAATTGATAAGGAATCAAAATATGTACTTATTAAAGTATAACAATTAATCTGAAATCCATAAAAAAAAAATAACTTTACACTAGGAGTTAAATTGATGTAAAATATTTTTTTTAACAAGATGTAACGAAACTATATCTAACTTTTGTGTAATGATGTATACTAATTATTAAACTAGATTAAATAAGCTTTTCTTTGATACCAATATATCATTACTTAAAATGAACAGTGTAGCACATTCATCCAAAACAAAAAAATCCAAAACGCGGACGGCAATGGCGGCCATACCTAAACTCTGGGCAAGGAAATATAAAAACGTGAAATTCTAATTATTTACGTCATATTTCTTTTTGAAAGTCTACTTAAATATAAATAAGGACCTGTTTTACTAATTACAATAAGTATTCTATTAAAAAATCGTATAATAACACAAAATCATGACGAATTTTAGGTTAGGTTTAGCATTGGGGCGAAGTTTTTGTCTTTCGACTATAACACGTGAAAAACTTTATTTTGACTGTTGATGCTTAAAATTGGTAGTTAATCTAAAAGAATAGACATTCAGCTTTCTTTTAATATATAACACTAATACACTGGGCTATTAAATATATAAAATACTTACATTTTAAAACCGGCACTCACTAACACTTCCACTCACTAGTTACGTAAAATATCACTAAAGAAAAAAAATTTTTTCAACGCTTGCTGACATCTGTCGGACTCTTGAATTAATACATATGATGCGTTAGCTAGCAGAGCCATCTAGTAAACATTTTACTAAGCTTTCTTTTTAAGGTTCATAGATACAAACTCGTTCTAAATTGTACTAGTACGCTGGATATCCGCGGGGTGACTCTAGCCGTTCGGAAAATTTTGTTATTATATTGGACTTTTTATTTTTGTTTTTTTTTTATTTAATTTAGAAGAATAGACATTCAGCTTTTTTTTAATATATAATAATAATACACTGGGCTAATAAAAACATAAAATATTTACATTTTAAAAGTGGCATTCACTAAAACTTCCGATCAGTAGGTACGCAAAATTACACTGTTGAAAACAATTTTTTTTCGACGCCTGCTGCCATCTGTCTTTTTTTTTAATTAATACATATGAGGCGTTAGCTAGTCAGTGTCATCTAGTAAATTTTTTACGAAGCTCTAACAAGCTTCATAGTTAAAACCTCGTTTATATTGTACTAGTACGCTGAGTTGCCGCTTGGGCAACCCCTGTTGCCTGGACGTTTGAAACAACAATGTATTGGGCAACCCCTGTTGCCTCGACGTTTCAGTGGAACATAACATAACTTCACATAACATCACGCCTTTATTACCCAAAAGAGTGTGTCAGAGGTGTACAACACCCACAATTCACCTGTTATGGTGAGATCCCAGGAGATAGAGGGTAAGCCTATCGCCGTCCACCCGTCGACCCGGGCATCGAACCCGAAAACTTGCGGTGTATCATCAAGATGGGTCCAGTAGGTTTGGCGCCGCCTATTGGGTACTAACAAATAAACACAAAAAATATATTCTCTTTATTACATTAGTATAAATACGCGACATACAATATTAGAATGCAAAGAACTCTCGTTGTGATACACAACGTGACCTCAGTACCAATTCTAACACAACACTCCACTACTGTGTCACTAGAGTGGTGTGTGTGTGAGTGTATGTATCTACTATGCACCGCGCTGCACAAACATGGCAGTGAACGCATCGACTGTTCGCCTGAATCAACACGATACGAGACTCAACAGTTGTACCGCCAATACTACCGCTTCTTGATAGATGGAACGTTAATACTGAAGGAAATTAGTATAGATTTCTAATAACATCAAAATATGGAGTCCATCAATTGTAAATTGCGTTGGAGTGAGTCTGAGTGTTGATAGGAGGGACGTTGAACTGAATGTTGACGGGACTGTTAAGAGGAGTTTCAAAGTCCCTTGCTTCTAAGAAGAAGAATATCATTATTTTATTTCTTACAAAAAAAAAACACTTATACAATAAATAAAATAGGAAGGTTAACGATATCTTCTATTTTAAGTATCTCTTAATATAAAATGGCTACATAATGTTCTTACAAAAATATTATCATATTAGACTGGAAATAATATTTCAACGTTAACTTATTAATGGACAGCATTTTCCTCTTACAAGATTATTACGCTGTAATATAGAGAATTACATGACGTACAATTCAATAATTGTAGAGCAATTTTCCGCACGAGTTTCCCTTCGCTGGAAATAGATCGTACAGCGGTAGTCTCATAACTTACAATCCACCAATGATAAGTGCGTTTTTTATCTCCCGTACAAATCTGACATGAGAGGCAATCAGGGAGAGTGCTCGCTCGCTCGCTACAGTTAATATGTTACATTGAATGTGGGATGTATCAAGAGAGTATTATTTACTTGTATGTCACTGTCATATTTGAATTTAATATGATGAAAATCTGTTATTGATAGACTGGCAGTGTCGTAAAGAAGTTTTCAACGTTCTCCGTTGGTCAAATTACATTGGGGTCAGCTTCAAATCTAACGGAATCAGCCATCACATCTCTGCAGCCCAGTATGATCAATACAATTTTCTTTGTTCTATATGTATCTAAAACTATAATTAGTATATTCATGCCAACTATTTCACGAATCTGAAAAATTACGTATATAAAGTTAGTCATTTCAACCTGTCGCGTACATTGGAAAGAAAATTCCAAGCACCATTTTCAAAATCTATATTAAAGTTTTAAGTGCACTTTAGTCAATAAACCTATTCAATTGTTGTTGATCTGTCTCTTTTATTGTAGCTTCACCTGTTGATCTTCAGAGGACGGCAGTAAATGAAACATAAAAAGTTCTTACAAAGTTTATCTTGTTCTACTGAACTCTGTTTGAGAATACTAGACTAGTAACTTGTATAGTTATTTTCTTGGAAGTAAAAGTCATTAAGTTATTACTTGAAAAACTTTGATAAATACTCAAATTAACATTAAGAAATTATCTCATTTGGCACTACTTAAAACAATTACTAACTAAAAGTTAAAACGTCGACATCAACTAAATTCGTTAATTAAATATTAAAAATTTCAATGCAATTTGAAAAAACTCCACAAGGACCATTGGTATATTTAAAACAACATGGTAATACTACCGATTAAATTCAAATTCAAATCATTTATTTTCATAGGCCCCAGGAGGCGCTTGAACACGTCAAAACATTACAAATTACAGATTAATTTCATAATTCTAATAAGTCTACGGGTAGCTCCTAAATGACACGTGGAATAACTTCGTGCAGTCTAATTAAGTCAAAAGGCTTCTATACCACCAAAACAGTTTGTAAGGATAAAAAGTTTCTGAAAGTTCTACGAGTGCATTGAAAAAATACGGCAATAAAAATACAGTTTTCATTTTTGATGGATACAACTCCAAAATTGTGAAAAAAGCCATGTTAGCTCAAAACTGCTTTCATTATGAACTTAGGTATGCAAAGCGACTCAAATCTTGGAAGATCAGTGCCAAAGCACTGTTTCAACTAGATTTGGCACGGATTGTCAGCCATTGCAGTTTTAGAAATTGCAGACTTAAGCTGTATGTGTAGTTTTGATTTCGGCGCTTCTCATGTTCTATGTATCGGTTTTATTAAGAACATATTTACAAAATTTTTGTGAGTATTCTTAAATTTGCAATTGCATCTTCATACCAATGTTTATGCGTAACAGACAGACAGACGTAAAGTTATTCTCGAATTTATTTTCACAAAAAAACGGAAAATAAAACGGAAAATCGATTAAATCGCGTTTTATTGAGTAATCAAGAATCAATTGCATCAGAAACTTAGCTAAGTGGAACGCCACGACAAATAGAGTTCCATTTTTAAAATATCGGAGAGCCTGGAACGGTAATTCGTCCCATTTATAGGAAATTCACTAAACGAAGCTTGCATCGAACCGTTCGAACAAAAATGTGAGTTACAACGTTAGTGATGTAGCATCGCCCATCGCTTTTGCGTTCTACACAAATTGAACGCAGAACGTACCAATTTTGTAAGGTGAAAGTCTTCACTGTAATTCAAGAACTCGCTGAGCCGAGGCAATCGCTTCTCGATCCAATTTATACTTATGTATTATTTATTTAGATACCGAAGGAGTGTGTGAAGGGCGGTGGGGTCGGGGAGTTGTCCGTCACGTAGCATAGCATACAAAATGAATACATGTTCAAGCAAGTGAAACTCCTCGCCTTGCTCCTCGCTCTTCGCCTGATTCTATCTGCATACGTATTATAAGATGCGATACAAATGTTAAATATTACATAACTACAGCAGACGGATATGAAGCTCGCTGCCAACTCCGCATACAACCAACAAGCGCATTTAATTTTATATTAAATCTTCACTGGAAGAAATATAACTTTGTTTTAAAATGTTAATTATATGAAATGGATATCAACAGCGTTAAAAATAAATTAAAGTATTTATGTTTCTCTATAATATAATATGATACGGTTATCATAGTTATATTAATTAAGTCCCAATACTGTGCTATTACGAATAGAAGCACTAGGTTGAAACTTGATTAATATCAGTAAGTGCTTCTTGACGGCCTTTGGGATTCAATGCCATCTTGTAAGTGCTATTTTTCAAGTTTGGGACTAAACGATAAGTCGTAAACTAAACGGTAAAGATATAAGTATCTTTACCAATATGTGTATCAAGAATATTAGTTATAGCTTATGATTAAAATGAAAACAAGGTGAGATAATAACCCAGATACAAACATATTACACATAGGTCTTTTCTGTTTACAACAGTTGCAAATTTTGAATATCGCACAATGTATGTGAGATCGAAAAATGAATAGAATAAATTTTAAGTATTATTTCTTTAAACATGTTTCGATAAAATTTGGAATACATTTTCATTGCGTAATACAAACCCCTGACATTGCATGACTTGTAATTGACAAAAAAGTAGGTATATAGTAGGTACTTAACTTAGACTGCGCCTTGTCCGTTAGATACAAAGTCTGAATTAATCCTGATTAATCTTAGTAATTTGCATGGCTCCTAGACAAGATAAGTTAAACTAGGTCATGCTCATACATTGTCTCTAACATAACATAACATCACACCTTTATTACACAGCAAGGTATGGCAGAGGTATTTTAACACCAACATTTTATCGTTCATCTTCATTTCTTATGTTTGCTTACCACCATATTATTATATAAACACAATAAAGAATAACTATTTACAGCTGTGATATAAGTTTATTTTATTTGCTCTATAATTTATTAATAACACGTCGTGAATGTGGAATTCCGTCAAGGTTGTGTAATAATAAACATTTCACCCCGTACGTTGCAGGTATTACGGCGCCTTGACGGGACAATGCTACATTTTTCAACATGCACTCATACTCAATAATGCACGCATATTATCTGAGAAAGTACATTTTGATCAATGTTGCACTTTAAATGCTGAATAAGATTTAAGAGCTGACATGAATAATATACTTTCAATAGAAATTATAATCTGGATGAAATTTTTATCGTAAAACACTGTCCGTTTGATTGCAGGATAAAGTTAAAGTACAGCAAAGTAAAGTAAAGCCTACTCTGACATTTCATTAGGTGTATTTAACACTTAGAAGTAACTACTACAGTTGTTGGTAAAACTTCATTGTTTTTAAAAGCCAGTACCTACTGGTGTAAGTATAATACGGTCATTAACCGCTTTTGTTACAAATTTTACAACTGAGTGACTTTTGAAAATTGCTTCATCTGTCTCAGACTATAGCGGTATGCACTAGGGAAACAAAGGACTGGGGGTTGAAACTCATAGGAATCAGGATATATTGTGCATTCAACAATGTTTTTACAACTGGTTACAATGATAATAAATTAATATTAAAACCGTTATACCCGAAAGCGTGCAAAATTAATGATTATGTTACTAGGTGAAGATGTAGCATTCTGAATGTGAAACATTTTATAATTAGTTCTTTAGTTTTTTAATTAAATATTAACTTACAAACAAAATAAACATGGCTTATAAGTTTGGATTCAAATATTACCGCAACGTTGTATGTCATACAATATTAGAATACAAAGAACTCCCGTTGTGATACACAACGTGACCTCAGTGCGTGTTCTAACACAACACTCCACTACTGTGTCACTAGAGCAGTGAGTGTGTGTGGTGTGTGTGTGTGTGTGTGTGTTTGTGTGTATGGATGTACGGTGCACCGCGCTGCACAAACATGGCAGTGAACGCATCGACTGTTCGCCTGAATCAACACGATACGAGACACAACAGTTGTACCGCAAATACTATCGCTACTTGATAGATGGAACGTTAATACTGAAGGAAATTAGTATAGATCTCTAATAACCACAAATTATACAAGAAGTCTCTTAATTGTGCATTGCTTTAAACGAGTCTGGTCGAAGCTGCAATCTGTACAGAATTTGACGGGAAATTAAAAATTCGTAACTTTTAGCAAGTAGTGGTGGTAATAGTTGAGAATTGTCATCCTTTCATACTAATAGTTATTTATGGTACAAGTGAGAAAAAGTTTATATTTCTGTTGTGAGTGCCAATTTTAAATCTTGAGCTTGCGAAGTATTCTTGAATTGAATCACGAGCGTAGCGAGTAGTCACGAACTGGAAATTATTTTTTGTAACGTGTTACATACAAAACTTTTCACCTCTTCCAGTGAGAAAATATTAAGATTTAAATAAACTCGTACTCGATAGCTTAACCTGCGATAATTCCATGAAATACTGCAGTAATACCGATTCAGAATGCGTTTTAGGGCCTTTTGTAAGTCGCCACTTATTAAATATGTCGTACGCTTCGCTTTCAAATACTTTTCACGTGATTTTTCTGGTAAAAAGCTGTGTTCGAAGCAAGTTGTCGCAACTTTTTTGGAGTTCCAAAAAGTTCTTCATCACTGTATTCACTATTTTTTTGTTAAACAATTACACATAAACTGAAAAGAATTTATATTTGCCCGCGATGACTGACACAGACTTTTTTTTTTTAAGAATGCGAAATTCGTTCCGTAACATTTATTTATAGAGTCTAATATTGAGTACCTGATTTTAATTAATTTAATGGTCAATCACTAATATAAAAACATTAAAATACTAAATAAGCGTGTATTTATATAATTTAAAATAATTAAAACGTATCGTTAGTAGTGGTTTAATAAAATTGATGTCAATGTTTATTACTAACCTACATGGTGGCTGCTTTGTTTTTTTTTTCAGCGCTTATTCATTGGAAGGATTTGTGTTTCGAAATTTGAATCACTTTGCCTCACTAGTGAGTAAAAACGGTTTTTATTCCCTGAATTCTGGCAAGCAAACGATCCTTTTCGTGCTGGTGTTGTGAAAACATATTTAAAATCACTAAATAGCATACACATGGCACATACAACAATTAAGTTTTGGTCAATTATATCTTCGGTTTTAAATAAATATTTCTGAATAAATAAATATTTTTTACATTTCGTAGACAAAGGCTATTCTTACGAAACATTTTCATGGTTGTCTGTAAATAATATTTCAAAGTTATCTTATGAATGTAGGCGTAGATACGTTTTTCTCTTACAAGATTATTACGCTGTAAAATAGAGCACTACATAACGAACAATTCAATAATTGAAGAGCAATTTTCCGCACGAGCTCCCCTTCGCTGGAAATAGATCGTACAGCGGTAGAGTCTCATAACTTACAATCCACCAATGATAAGTGCGTTTTTTATCTCCCGTACAAATCTGACATGAGAGGCAATCAGGGAGAGTGCTCGCTCGCTCGCTACAGTTAATATGTTACATTGAATGTGGGATGTATCAAGAGAGTATTATTTACTTGTATGTCACTGTCATATTGGACTTTAATATGATGAGAATATGTCTTTGATAAATCAACAATGTCGTTTAGAAGACTACATCCTACTCCTACTTGCCTAATAACATTAGATTCGCCTTCTAAATTATTTTGCTATTGACACAAGAATAAAATTTAATCAAGGCTCATATAGAACCATATTATGATTAATTATGTTAGTAATCTAACGGGATCACCCGTCAGACGATTGTACACGCTCTTCAAGGTAACGTAAAGTATATTAAGTAAGTGCTCTGTTAAGGCTATGTCATCTGACAGGTGCTTAAGTTTGGCAGCTGTCAAATATGATGGGGTTTATTTTGTCTATTGTCTCATTCTAATAATCATCATTGTACAGACAGCATGTATTTAAGTAGAAAGAACTATAAGTTTGGAAATGCATGGTTTTTGACAGCTTTCATCCGACCCCGGGATTTTTTTTTATAAAATTTAACAGATCAATTGTTGCTAAAGTATAACCATTAATTTTCTTCATGTTACATCTCGACATCTATTATCCATGTCATTGCCATCAACTGATAAATGTCATGAGGGCATTATTTTGGCGTCCGTACAAAGTTGACATACTTTCTGCGCTCCGACTCTTTCCTAGCGGTTTACCTTACACTCGTATATTGCAAAGAAAATTCTGCGCAACATGTAAGAGATCTATGGGTATTCAAGTTTTAAACTAACCCAAGACAATAAAACTATTCAATTGTAATTATTCTATTTCTTTTGTTGATTTTCAGAGGACAGCAGTAAATGAAACAAAAGTTATTTTACTGCACTTTGTTCGAGAATACCAGACTAGAAACTAGTCGTAAATAGAATATCTTATTAATATAGTTATTATATTTAAAGTATAGAGAGAATAAAACGCTTACACGTGTTTAATTCATTAATACATGTAAGCGTTTCTCACCGCGAGGTTTCAGGTTCTATTACGGGGTTGAGCAAAGTGTTATTTGTAAACTTTCCGTCAGAAAAATCACTATAGCAGCACGGAGTTGGAATTGTGCTCGGCGGATGGCGATAGGCTTATCCCCTATCACATGGAAAATGTGGGTGTTGTACACCTCTGCCACATCCTTCTGGGTAGTATAGACGTAATGTTATGTTATTATGTTATTAATAAAAAACAAACGTCTCTGTTAGCTAAACTCAAACAAATCCTTACAACATTTGTAATCCACTTTTTAAAAGTACATACCTGTATTTAGTCCTTCATAATACTAATAGTTTTTTACTTCTAGCTTCTAGACCCTACTGTTAATAACTTTTAATGCAGTCTAATTGAATGACAAATACTATACATACTTAAATAAAAATACTCATAACCCCTTGCAAGCAACTGACTTTTATATCTGCTATGATTACAAACTTTCAAGCGTTGTTTTGAGCACAACAAGATTACTAGTAAATTAAAAAGCGCTATAAAAATGTAGTAAAAAATCTCGATGCCTGTAACTTAAATTAATTACTAAGCCGAGTTACCTCAAAAGTGCTTTCATTATGGACTTAGGTATGCAA
Source organism: Hypena proboscidalis (assembly GCA_905147285.1). Classification (NCBI taxonomy): domain Eukaryota; kingdom Metazoa; phylum Arthropoda; class Insecta; order Lepidoptera; family Erebidae; genus Hypena; species Hypena proboscidalis. The sequence goes on from LR990129.1 coordinate 23,232,693, forward strand.
AGCAACTCAAATCTTAGGAGATCAGTGCCAAAGCACTGTTTCAACTAGTTTTCGCACGGATTGTTAGCTATTCCAGTTTTAGAAATTGCAAACTAAAGCTGTATGTGCAGTTTTGATTTCGGCACTTCTCAACTTCTATTTATCGATTTTATTTTTAAAAATATTTGAAATTGTTCTTCATGCTTTGGAGAGCACCTTAAACCATCGGTCCCGGTTGCCATTTAAATATTTATGACAGTCGTTACGGGTAGTCCAAGGCCAGAAAGTCTGATGATGATGATGATTGTATTACCTCGTACTGGGCTGTGGAGATCTGATGGCAGTCTCTCCACATAAAATACTGATATTCAGCTAAATCTGTAAGACTAGAAGCCGACCTCAATGTATCTATTTTAATTGGGCATAAGGTCGGCAGAATAATTGATTCAGAAAAATAATTTATTTTCGATCGCGATTTTGCAATAACATCTTTATACCAATTTGTATGCATAACAGACAGACTGACAGAGTTATTCTAGAATTGATATAGGTAAAGAAATTAAAAATCTATTAAATCTAGTTACACTGAGTAATCGAAAATCAATTGCATCGGAAACCTAACTAAGTGGAACGCCACGACAAATAGAGCTCCATTTTTAAAATATCTGAGAATCCGGAGCGGTAACTCATTCCATTTATAGGAATTTCACTAAACGAAGCTTGCATTTACACATTCGAATAAAAATGTGAGTGACAACGTTAGTGATGTTGCATCGCGCGTTGCTTGTGCGTTCTACACAAATCGAACGCAGAACGTACCAATATTTTAAGGTAAATGTCTTCACCGTAATTCAAGTCCCCGCAGAGCTGGAGCAATTGCTTCTCGATCCAATTTATACTTATGTTTTATTTATTTAGATACCAAAGGCGTGTGTGTGTGAGTGAAGCGCGAGGGTTGGGGGTTGTCCATCACGTAACGCAGCATACTAAACGAGTATATGTTCAAGACAGTGAAACCGCCCGCCTCGCGTCTTCGTTCCGCCTGATTCTATCTGCATACGTATTATTGGATGCGATACAAATGCAAAATATTACGTAACTCCAGCAGACGGATATGAAGCTCGCTGCCAACTCCGCACACAACCAACAAGTGTATTTAATTTAAATTTATTGGTTTAACTTTTATACTCAATAATATTTATAACACTAAAATGCATTTATTTTACAGTTTTTTGTGCAACTCAATTAGTGATTAAAATAATTTGACAAAATGGCCAAAAACAAACATGCATTTTAGTGTGTTAGATATGATTTGTGTATACAAATTGATAATAACTTAATTATATTAAAGTCAAACCCATATAACGTCGGTATAAAAACTCGGCGCTCGTGAGTCTGCTCTTAATATCAGCTTTACTGAAAGAATATTAAGTTACAAAAATAACTAGCATTAATTTTTCTTAGTGATTTTAAGGTCTTATAATATAATTTGTACTGTTTACAAGTAATCATTAATATCGATTTAGGCAATATTTTTTATATATTTCTCCATCATTTAATATTCGTAAAAGCACTAGGTAAGGGCTTGATAAATAGCGGTATGTGTTTATTGACGGACTGTGGGCCTTTGGGATCTAGTGCCATCTTGTAAGTGCCATTTTTCAAGTTTGGAACAGTGTGTAAATCTAATTGAATATCTGCAGATGGAGAAATGCGCATAATAATACGTTGGTTCCAATACTATTGCGTAAACACAAAACTACTACATACTATTTTTTTTATTTTCCATATTATTTCTAAGATATATTCTTAATTGCTAAATTAATATTTTTGTATATTTTTTTTTTATTTGATTTTGACAAACATGTTCGTTCAACAATCCCTAGCACGGGGGTACACAATACTGATAATCGCTAAAACGTGCGATTCCGATGTCATGATCGAATCGTTTCGATTTTAAATAGTCGTCAAATCGTCGACCGCCGCTGATGTTGAAAGAAGCGTGTGTGCTATTGCCTTTATAAAGACTTAGCCTGCCCCATTAGTTACAAAGTCAAAATTAATCCTGATTAATCTTAGGAATTTGCATGGCTACTAGAAAAGAAGTGTTAAAATAGGTTTTGCTCGTACATTTTCTCAGACATAACATAATATCACAGCTATATTCCACGGCAAAGTATAGCAGAGGTATTATAACACCAACATTTTACCAGTTATCCCATGTGTGCTTAACATTATATAGAAGCACAATGTAAGAATAACTATTTTTCTCTATAATTTATTATTAGCACGTAGTGAATATGGAATTCCGTAAAGGTTGTGTAGTAATAAACGTCTCTACCCTTACGTTGGGGGTATCACGGCGTCTCGACGGGAAGATGCTACATTTTTAACCATACACCCATGCTGAATAATGCACCATAATAATGTAGTAGTGTATACATATATCGCCCTGGATAAAAATAAATAGAATAAAGTATAATTTTGGAACTCTGCAAACATTAAAACACTAGCATAATAGTATAAGATCCCTTAAACAACGACCTTCACCGAGATGTTTATTTGATGAAACGTATTTTATATTTAATTTAATATGTCAATAGATATATTGCATATGGGTTGCCTAACAAATTTCAGTCCATGATATGATTAATTAATAATTGAAAAAAATATTTTTTTTAATCATTTCACCGGTTTGATTATTAGACAAATTCTATACCAATCGAAAGTCTGAAGCCTATAGAATATGCAAACGTTGGGTTGCCTATTCTTTTCCGGTCACAACTCTTGGGTCGCCAGGTATAAACAGGTAAATCGATATACCATTTTGCACCGGTCTGAATATTGAATTAGATATAATCTATCTTAATTAGATCTTAGACTATAAGTTATCAAACACAAACATTACACACTAGTACTGTAAGTTATAGAAAACAAATCTGCGATCTAATGACGCCACATGATCGTGAATATACGATATTACTACCCTTACATGGCTCATTATTAGCTGGTTGTGTTTAGCTCTTATGAATCAGTAGAGCATTGCGTTATATTTCTAATGCTATCGTTATGTTGCATACAGAGTACAAATAAGACATAATGCAAATCTATTTTGGTTTTGACTAATGGTTAAATGCAGTGTTTTATTAATATGGCCAAAAATACCAACTGCCAGTTTGAACAGCCAGTAGAGGAAGCACATGTAAAATCTTCACTTTTATTGACCATTCCTTGTATCGTGGAATAATTGTATTATTATTATTTGTATAATAACATTCAGAAACTTTTCTTAGTTTTAGGCTAAATTTTTTTCAAGTTTGCATTACCTTGCAATAAAAAAAACGCTATCACTTGAAGTGTAGAAAAGATTTAAGGTCACTAGCTAACTTAAATGGAATCAACCCCGAAGTACCTAACAATAAATAGATCCTACGACATTATTCCGTTTATACAGAGAGATAATTGATTATGTTAATTATAACGAAGAACAATGAACGTCCTTTGTAGCACTTATCTCTTGTCAAGTATCTTTTCGGAAGAAACATTTACTACAGGAAATAATGTAGTAGTGTTCTTCTTATTGCACAAAAGCTACTACGATATTTAAATGGCAACATCTAACTGTTTATCGTATTAGCACTTAAACATTCTTAGTAATAAGTAGCTACTTTGTCTACATCAGAACTTATCGTAAGGATCCAGAACCTTTCATCTAAATCGTGGGCTTCGTGGACATCCAGTCTCTGAATTAGCATTTAACAACACACAAACGTATATTCCTATGAGAAACGCCAGTCTGTGCCGACGTCACTGTCGTATTTGGGCTTCGATCTACCATGATTATCTTTACTTTTGTTACTATCCATCTCGAGACATATCATATCATATGCCATGATGAATATATCATATTTGGAGCTACGCGTAAAGAACCTGTACCAGTGGTGATCTGTTCTAGCCTCTATAGTTATGCAAAAGGCTGGCCCTTTTATATTAAACTGTTTACAATACCTACGAATACATAACATAACATCAAGCATGAATTGCCCCGAAGGGTATGACAGAGCATCCACATTTCCCCTTTCATGTGACCTCATCACATGTGAGCTCACATACATTTACTTGACTTAATACCAGACTCCATGCTGCTACAGAAAAATAAGCAGCAATTATCTTTTTTTCCGATGAGGATCAAACCGGAGGAAAACGGGACAGTTTTCTGTACTTAAGCAAAAATAAAATTACCATACCTTATTTCTTATATCGACCTCTGATGAACTCCTTGTCTCTAGTTTAAATTGTCCATGAAATTGACTTTAACTTCGTAAATTAATAGCCTCAGTACAAAGTCAGAGTCGTTGTTGTCCTCATTTTTAAGAGGACATCTCAAATGCAGTACTTTGAGTTGAGAAAGGCTATTGTGAGGAAAAGCGCCGGCAAATCCTCGTAATCCGGTTAATCTGTACCTTCTTTAAGTTAAGCTTGCAACAAGATCGTACAACTTGACTAATTGATGCCTATAAATACCAAAACAAGGTTACAGTGATACACTTTTTGCAATGAATTTGAGTGCACGGTTGGCGGAATGGTTAAAGTGGTTTCCTCGCCGCTTTTGACTGCGCTGGTGTTGTTGGTTTGATCACCATGCGGAAAACAATCTGATGTGTTATCAGCAAAAAAATCTTTTGAGTCTGAGTGTCCTTTGTGTGTGTGTAATGTTTGTTCGTGAACACCCCCGCGACACCGAGCGAATGATTAATAGAAAAAAAACAAAGAAGTTAATATATATGTTGTGACTTTTGTAATACGCTATCTAATAACTAATAGCTACATAACATACATCAAGATAAGAAGACTAATCTGTACCTCCTTAAAGGCCCATGTACACGATGCGAGTTCTCAAAGTAATTCTAATGCTTGCTTTGTTTATCGCGATAAAAAGACAGAGATGGCAAGATAAAAAAAGCTTGCGTTGTAAAGTAATGTAAATAGGCCTTTTAGTTAAACTTGTTATACGATTGTACAGCTTGACTAATTGATTTAAGTACCAAAATACTGTTACTATGTTGTTAAAGGAATAATTTAAACATCGTTTTTTTTTTGGCACGCGCTCACTTGAAAATAGTAATACCCTATATTTGTTGATTTCTCACACCGATTTTGCGTTTTGGAAACTTAAGGGGTTTGTTTAGAAACAATAACAGAATACGTTCCACTAGTTCTAACGAAAAAATACGAAAAAATACCTTACGTTTTCCCAAAAACTTGCACAATAAAAGCAGCCTATTTGTGTGGTGTATTTTTCGTAAGAACAAGTGAAATGTATTCTATCTATTCTGTTAAATCAAATAACATCTAATCAAACGCAAACAGACACCCTGATGCTCTTAATTTCAAACACAAGTCTTGTATATCGGTCTGAACTCGACAGTGGACCCACGGGGCACTCGAAAGGTCCGCGTTGTACGAGTCCTTAGCGCCGTCCACTGCATCGCAATGACTGCAGCATATTTATATGCACTAGAAATCGCAATACATAGCGAACATACCAAAAACTTGCCGTAAATATATTCATGATAACCTCCCCGCGCGACATCGCTCGCGATACCTCGATAAAATGTAGCTTATATTACTTAAAAATAAGAGCTCGAGGCTAAGCATGACTGTTGTTCTTGGGAAGATGAGCCGTCCTCTGGTGTAGGACGCAACTTGCGACAACATCTTTGCGTTGTGTCATCTTCCTGGGACTCATGTAAGGGTTGGCGCGGCGGCTGATTCCGCTGAGTACCTCAAGCGACGCAAATATAGCACGCTATATAATAATTATAGCTGTTACATCTTTGCGCTTTTTGCGTTCGAAACTTATGTACTTAAGTGTCGCAAAACAACGCAGTAATGCTGACAGTATTTTGGGTATGAGGCCTTTTGACAGTGTTTTATCAAGTTTAGATTAAGTTAATAGACTGGTTCAATTTTAAATAAGCTAAGTAGGATATTTCCCAACTGTCTAGTTTGTCTAGCTAGTGGTAAATATATACAATTGCTGATCGTGACGCGTTGTCCTAGGTGAGCGACAAACACGTCAAAATGCGACGCTTTGAATACAAAACATGCGACAAATACGATGAAAACAGATCCGTTTTTATGACTCGTGTTGAATTTACCGCTCACCTAAGACAGCATCATTTTAGTAATGTCAAATAAAAATGCTGCCTCAAAAACGTCAAAAATGTTGCCACAATTTTACTGTCACGCAACAAAACAACCCAAAAAGACATGATAATCTTATGCGCATCGATGGATAGATCGGCAGTCTCTCAAATAGAGGTAATGCGATAAGGCCGTATGTAAACTAGTCGCGCCCTCTAGTTGAATAACACGGCGTGTGTATTTATGACGATATCGCGCCGTATCGCGTACAGCCTCCGAGCCGGTGGCGGCCGTCGCTCACACCGACGTGTATCTATCAATCAAGTGATTGAGTGATGTTTAGTTTAGTTTAGTTTTCCTGGGCGGTATCCGCACTTAGTCCTCCTATGGGACCATTGTACGTGATAGGTTTCCCGTTTACTCCAGCCAGCCTATGTCGGTCCAGAAGGAAAGCAGCCTCTGAGGGCTGCTGCAGGCTTACGGAAGCGATGTTGGTGATTGAAGAATTTGTGCCCGTTGTTCGGCCACGCTGCTGCATTCCATGATGACATGCTGTGGCGTTTCTTCTGCCTTCATGCATCCTCTGCATAGGGGGCTGTCTGTTATTCCTATCGTGTGTAGGTGTTTGTTAAGTAGACAGTGACCGGTCAAGATTCCAATGGCCTTGCGGAGTCTGTCTCTTTTCAGTTTGGTGAGGTCGCGGGCAAGTTTTTTGTTAAGAGCTGGAACAGCATTCTTAGTTTGCCGACATCCTTCACTTGTTGTCCACGCTTTCAAGTGTATTCTCTGGGTTTCTTCGCGTAACCATGTTTTAATTTGGGCCTGAGGGATGGGCAGCAGGGGTTCCGGGCCGTACACTTTTGTGTCTGCTCCCCTCCTGGCTAGCTCATCCGCGGCGTCGTTTCCCAATGAGTTGCTGTGTCCTTTTATCCATTGCAGGGTTACCTTGTTGGTTGCTGCGATGGACTGAAGTGCGTTATGGCATTCCATTATAAGGACCGAGTTTATTGTGTTGCTGCTGAGGGCTTGAAGCACGGATGCACTATCAGAGACGATCTTAATGTTAAGGTCCCTGATGTCTCTGGCTGCAACCGCCTGTGCCGCTCTGGTGATGCCAATGCATTCTGCTTGGAAGATTGTGTTTAGCTTGTCTAGTGTTGTTGATATTTTAATGTTCAAGTCATTTGAGAAGACACCGGCTCCGGTACCAGTGTTGGTTTTGGAGCCATCTGTATAGATCCTAACTTCCTCGGTGCCAGAGTAATCCTTTTCCTCCGCGGCAAGTTGGATGTTGTATCTTCGATCAAATACATGTTTCCTCAATATCCTATCCATGGGTGCCTCAAGGAGCGGGTTCTCCTTGATGCACGTTTGAAGGATATTGGAGTGTGTTGTTACAGAGTTTGATCTCCATACACCTAAAGATTTTAATCTTATGGCTGCTGCTTTTGCCTCCTCTTGAATCACCAGATCTATTGGTCTTAGATTCAGGAGATACTCTAGAGCAGCAGATGGAGTTGTTTTCATACAGCCAGTTGTTGCCACACTCGCCAAGCGTTGATTGAGTGATAAGCCAATGTAAAGTTTAAAGGCGATTCAAACCACAAGATCTATGCCGACAGTTTTGTGCAATTATATTTTGTGAAAGAAAAATTGCTTCTACACTGGATGTTTCTAAATATTTTCAAGTGTTTGTAAACAACGGTGTGGGAGCGGTGTGGTTTTTATGGCACAATTATATCGATACAATATTCTGATATTTCTTATTAGCAATCAATATTAGAAGCGAAGTATTTTGTAGTCCTTATAAAAATTATTATAGTTTCACCATGTCCGTTTGTCTGTTTGTCTGTCTGTCCGAGGCATAGCGTCGAAATTGTTGGTGCTAGAAAGCTTAATAACCATGACAAAATTGTAAAATGCACTTGCTTGTATAATACTAAAACCTTAAAAAATTCATGACTTATATGAAGTCCAAAATATGTTGTAACTACTTACTACGGAACCCTATATCGCATGGCCCGACACGCACTTGGCCGGTTTTATTTTAAAAATGAGTGATTTTAAGAAGCCATTTTTTATAACACGTCAATTAAAATAAATTTTAATAAAACTACTTTAATAAACTTAAACCAAGCATACAAACCTTAAATGCAAATGCACCCACAAATAGAAATGGCTGTCGCTCGCAAAGCTGGAAAGAGCACAAGCACACAAAACATGACATTCACAAGTGAGCAGTCACGTTCGCGAGAGTGCAAGGGTCGGCGTCGGCGGCGGCACACGATCTTCCCTTTATTCAATACTCGTTTAGCATAAACTGTTTACTCGCCGAGACCCGAGCCTCAAGCCTGTACAGTCGGACTCAGAAGATGGTTAACACCTTTAGGATCAGTTTCACCTTCTCTGTATAAGTTTCTAGTAGCTTTTTTACCCGACTTGCAAGGAAGGGTTATGTTTTATGCGCGTACCTTGTTTGTTTCTTTGTTTGTAAATTTCTTTATTACCTGGAATCTTCAAAACGGCTCCATATATTTCTACAAAATAAAGTATCACTAGTTTTTTCGTAAGCCCCATTATAAGATTTTATTATTGTATTATTTATATTGTACTATTATTGTTGAAACCTTACACGGGACTGGTGAATTTGGGTCTTAGACTTGCATGCGCATATTTTTGTAACAAAATGAATACATATCATGTAATCAATATAATTAATTAGAAATGGAGTATTGATTTTTCAATTTCTACATTCCCTATAAAAAATAACTCAATAAACTAGGCAAGGTTAACACTTGCCTTCTGAATTCAAATTTCAAATCTTGATTAAGGAATTGACAATTTCCATACAAATTTAAGATGAATGAATGATTTTCATTAAAATAAACCTTTTGTTCAACTAGATGTTGACAGCTATTTAAAAACAATGTATAATATTATTTTAGACTTTACGGCAAATAAAGAGGCAACTTTGAAATTTGGTTAGCATTTTCTAAACTCGACTGTACCCGCCTCGAGGCTCGCTGCCTCGTCGAGTGACAGCGCGCCTTTTGACGGGAGGCTTCTACACACCAAAGGAATTTAAAATCGCTAACTTCGTGCCGAGCTGTCTTGTTTGCACGGAATTTGATGTTGTTAGTCAGTTACTGCTAATGATATTCATAAACTTGTGTGTATTGGAATAATATAAACAGAATCACACGTGCGCCTATTATTATGATTTAAGATATAATAATAATAGTAGCAGTCCTGGTATCTAATACTCCCACTGCTGGGCTAGGGCCTCTTCTCATGATAAGAGGGGAAAGGCCATAGTCCACCACGCAATTCACCGTTATGATTGATTTAAGATGTTAGCTTAAAATATGATACTAAGTCATGAAATTTTCAGGTTAAAAACATAGTCAAGAAGCAGCATTGTCATATTTTTATTTGATAACGTCTCATTTTATTATACGGCTAGTATAACTCCATGATAGCGTTATTCGAATGTACTACAGAGACAATATGACAAAAAACGCGACGAAATCTATCTCACGCTCGTCATTAAATCTTGACAGTGACAACTTCGCTTGGCTTATTTCTCTGAGACAGAGGATGATCAATGGAAGTCATAATGATAAACTTTCTACATACAGAATTTAATCAGTCTTGAAAATACATTGTTTTGTTTCTACACATAACAAAGTTTTAAGTTAAACATAACGAGACGCAAGTATTTCTCAGAAACATGAAAATAGAAACTTAAAGCAAGCAAACTTAAAACAACTCCACATAAATTATTCCGTACAATAAACCGAAAACCAAACGTTAAATCAGGGTAAATAGCTTTTAGTAATTCTATTGTGATACGTAGCATCTCTGCTTGTGAGTACAATACAACAAACGACGAAATTGTTTACAGTACCTGCCGGCAGTCGTCCGGGATGCACCCATTCATCGTCTCCGTCTGGCCTGTCACCCCCCACTTTCCAACCCCCCTGAACCAGGAGAGGGAAACAGAGAACACGTCCCCGGCGTGGACAATTAGCATTTAGATTAAACAAATAAACGGTGCCGCGCCGTGACCAGAAAGAATTATCTCTGTTATTTATAGTCCGATTAATTTATTTATTGCATTTTAATTGTCACGTTAGCCGATCGTCGGCGATGGCACGCCGTGATGGGGCATTCCGTTTCAATTCAACCGAATAATAGGTTTATTTTGGTTTATCATTTGCCACACGTAAAGCATTCTGAATGTTGGCTAAACATTTTCTCGAGAAAGTTACCACAAAAGTGTAGCTTTAACCTGGTGTGAAGTAAGAGTGCTTGATCCGGAGTACGTAACAATAATTTTAGGGTTAAATTTCATGATTGAACATTGAAATTACTTCCATTGGACATGACGCATCAACATATCGACAGTGGAAAGGAAAAGTTCATTAAACGCCTTTTGACAAACTAATCAGCGGAAAAGTTTAAAGTGTTTCCTTTACTTATATATATTACTAGCTTTTGCCCGCGGCTTTGCTCGCGATTGTAAGTGTCGTAAGTTGAGTTATCATTATACATAAATACCCAATTAAAATATTTCTTTGTAAACAATATTCGAAGTCTTCCCTTCAGGTGCCAACGAAACCAGATCTCGAGGCGAACTTACTCTTGAGCAGGCGACATAAAACTGGCCGTATGAGAAGCAGTTCCCCCTTAGATCAATACCTGCTGTTTTCAGTGACTGACCCTGAGCTTTATTTAAAGTCATTGCACCTTAAGGAGGAACTGCAATCTCTTGAACTCAAAGGGATAATCAGACGGTATTAGTGGTATCCGTGGTATATACACTGATTCCCCTCGTGCACAGCCTGTAAATATAATGGCCTCTACCACCGTGTTATGTAGCGGTTTCACTTGCAGTCTGGTCCCATTGCATAGTTTGGGAGGATTGAGGTTTCGCAATAACATTACCGGATCACCCACTTTTAGGTTTAGTATGTGAGTGATGAGTTTAGTAAGTGATGAATGTATTTAGACCCTTCGAATGACATTAGCAGAATATCATTAATGACGGAAGCCTGATCGTTTTTTGGTGTCAAAATCGCACGCTCACTTAGCCACTCCATTCGTTCTTTTGGTAGGTTCTGGATATCATTATATATATGGGATATTAATTCGTCAACCGTTGAAACCACTATACCAAGATCCGATGGAATTTTGATTCTACCTCCTGTTTCTGGATATTCACCATTTACTATTTTAAGGAGGAGATTAGAGCATTGTCCTGCAGCAATATCACCCTTCATTTGAACCCGCATGTTTTTCTCAAGATGAACAATTTTAATTAAGGGCCAAAGAGTTGAGGCTTTAATGCAAGCCTTGACTTCATCAGCTCGAGTTCCCCGCGGAACCACGGGCAGAGTCTGACTAAAGTCTCCAGCTAAAAGGACGGTAACTCCACCCATCGTGTTATTGTTGCCCCTGAAATCTTTAAGAGTTCGGTTTAGAGCTTCAAAACCTCCTTTATGCGCCATTGTGCTCTCATCCCAAACAATCAATTTGCAATCGCGGAGTACTTGAGCTACATTACTCTGTTTTGTGATGTTGCACATAGGAGTTTCAACGTGGAGGAGCTTTTAACATTAAATTTAAAAAAGTTACTGTATAAAATCAAAAACATGTTTAACATAATAAAACACATGCATAAAGAAACAAAAATGTCCAACTAAAAAAAAATCGTATAAAATTAAGAACATAAATAATATCAGAAAAAGATCAAATAATGCAAAACGTAAATCATTAATATCATAAAAGTACATAAATAATAAATTAATAAATAAAAAAAACCTTTTGCTAAAAATTAAAGCGAACATTAAAAAAGTAATAAATACTATAATATCTATCACTGAACAAATAAATTCTAAGTAAAAATATCACGACGGTTCATCCATTCGCGAGTTACGATGCAATAGACAGACTCACACACACATACAGACACGTCTAACTAATAACACCTAGTCGTTTTTATGTAGGGGGTTAAAAATTGAATGTCGGTAAGAATGTCTCAATGTTTTGGAATTGACCGTGGCAAAAAGTCACTCGTGTAGAAAGGCCCTTATACTACGGATTTGAATTTATTTTATTTTTTTATATATATATGACCTTTTTTTTCATAATTTGGAAGGTAGTATGAACTTTTTTAATATCTTATATCGGACACTCAAGAAGACTACCAAAAAGTTTATACTTACACAATAAATAACATGACATGACTGTGACGTTCACCTTTTTAGAATGATTATAATAAAAGTATTTAATAATTTAATAATAATTGAAGCAATTCACATGAGATTCGGACAGAGTTCGGTCGAAGATGTCATTAAATTCTGTCCGAATCTCATGTTAATTGTCTTGACGGATAAAAAATGGATATAATGCGTCTTGCAGCTTGGCGCTTATTTGTGATGGGGTCTCCATCTTTTACTAATGAATAATATGGTTTAAGCCGCCGCCGGACTCCCTGCCTCTGCGATCTTATTGACTGACCATTTTGGTATGTGAGTGAACGCATGTTCTGTCGGAGTTATATAATGTGAACGCTGACCGCCACACCGCCGCCGCCGGCAGTGAGGCTGGGGCGGCGCGGTGTCTTTTTTTGTTTGCCAAAAAACGCATCTTATTATGTTAACACTGCACTATTTTAATGGAGAATACCGATGATTCAGGCCCAGTATGACCTTCGACATCGTCAAACTTAAATAAACGCACGTGTCGGGCTTTATTGTAGATTATATTTAATATTAATTAGTCCATCCGTCAAGAGTGTATGTTGTATAATTTGCGCAGTTGATGCCCTAACTTACCATCAGCTAAACCTTGGGCATGTTTAACCCTATTTAAATATTTTTTTATAATTTACATCACACATCTTCCATTACATTAAAGTTGGTTTCTACTAAACAAAACAATTACTTCTTAGATATCTAAAGAGGGCGAAATGACAGTTAAAAAGTTTACAGTGTCATAAAATCCTTTTTTTATGAAACTTCATGTCAACATCTCATTGTCACACGATTGCTCAACAAAGTTCTATTTTTGAAATTGATCGAGCCTCATAATTACTACAAACGCTTTTCCATACAAACTTTCGTCCCACTTTTCACCATGTTAGAGGCCAAATTTTCAAAAATCCTTTCTTATTGCACGATAAAATCTTGTAAAGAATACACCCTCCAAATTTCAAGTCGCTACGACCTATGGTTTAGGCTGTGCGTTGATACTAAGTCAGTCAGGACAAAGCCTTTTATATATATAGAAGATATATATACTTTTAAATGTTGTGTGTAATTAGCTTATAGTATATAACATTTGCAGATAAATTCGTTTTTGATTGGCGTTTAATTCAAATACAAATTCTTTATTGTACATACAGAATTTACAATAACATAATATAACAAAACAGTTAAAAATATTACGTACAAAGGCGAGCTTAATTCAATATTGAATTTTTATTTGATGTGTTTTTCCTTTCCACCGTCGACCGTTTATGGATTGTGGATATTGTGGATTATTATAAATTATCACTTACTTTCAGGAGAAATATACGCCCCCGTAATTATATTCGTGCGCCTGAATGAAGTTTTAAACATACAAAAGAATAGACACCTATTTAATTATTTACTTGTTATAACAAACCAAATAACTCTCTAACTATAAATTGAGCTTTTTAAATCTTTAGAATGATATCTGAAGATAAAACATGGAGTTAAGTAAATGCAGAGTATCTCGAAGATAAGTTAAGTTTAAGTGCGGAGATACCAGTACTTGCATACATTAAATGTGAATCAAAGACAGTTGGAGATCAAATTCTAGACGAGAGATAGATGACCTAGTATGAGTTTAGTACATTTTTATAAGATTATCAGAATGCATCGTCGATAGAAATTCAATAGCTCATTTTTCTTCTTGAAACTGATTCATTAGAGACTTTTTAGATAGCCAATGAGCGCAAAAATAGAAAGTGTGTTACCAAGTACTTCAGCAGTCTAAAGTGACTCGTAACCATATTATATTATATAGTTTAGATATTATAATTATTATTTTTAACAATCTGCCCGCATACTACCTTTCGTTTGACAAGTACTTATGTGCCTTTCCAATTAAAACGATCCATGCACTGAATGATGATTTCAACATAAGCAGTAAATCTTCTAGCTCGTATTAGCCGGCCTTAATTTGTTGCGTAGTTAAATTATAAGCATACCAGCTGTTGCGTGGAATTCAATACTTCCTTACTATTTCGTACAAAATTGACAGACTTCCCTCATAAAGTTGTTTCCCTTTTCGAATGGAATTTCCCAAAAAAGCCTATCGCATTTGTATGATGTACTGAATACCTATATAGAAACCCATGTGCAGAATTGAATGCAGTTTCATTTTAAATAGACGAACCTCTCATATATACTTACACCACCTAACCCCCAAAATAAAACTTATACCAGTTTTAAGGTCAGATCTCCAGCTATACACCTGTCAAAACCGTATCCAGGGCCATGCAGTAGTTTTTACGTTATGCCATACAGACATACAGACATACAGACAGACGGACTGACAGAAAATAAATCTAAAAATACATGTTTTGGCATCTACTGCTGTTATAAAGACGTATTATATATCGTATAATTATTTTTTTAAAATATCTTCAATGTAAAAATGGCAAATTTACAATTTTATTATATGTTTACATTTCATTATTGAACCGCAGTTGACTTCAGCCCGCACCGTACTTTAAACCGTGACAGAGATTAAAGGTAAATACTCACTGGCTATAAACTAATATTGTCAGCAAACAAGCATTCACCACGTTATTGAAATCGTTGATAATTATGTAGGTGTTCATTAATTCTTTACTAACATTATATATTTAAGTGGATCGGTCAAATGTTGAAAATTAAAAGTTCGGCATGGAACAAAAGCTATATTTTATCAGCCTACTACGTAAACAAAGCTACGAGTTCGAGGAAAGAATTCAAAGTAGCAATATTATTCACATAAGTCAGTGTTCACTTTTACACCTTATCATGCTGCTCGCTAATACTTTAAGTGAATACGGGTGTCGGAGGCCATTGTCCTTCCACGGGACAATATTAATATGATTGTGGTAATATTTTACGAGATATTGAAATATGAAATGTGGCAAAAGTTATGATTGCTGTCAGTGCACAATTTCGCGTTAAACTTAGTGCACGCTTAGTTCAAAGTAATAAAATTGTATCAGTAAACGATAATTTCAAGTAATCAATATGATTGCTTAAACATACAGACACTTAAGTCCCTTAAGTTTTAAGAAAAGGGGCATTTTGTTGTTATTTTAGTACCTTGGCGTAGCCAAAAGGTCTACGACGTAGACCGTCTACGAAATACAAGAAAAATAAACAACAATATTTTGTCCCCTATTTTATGTAAAGCCTACCTTAATGCGATTCCAAAGAATATCGTTACACGTTCTCATAATATTCGCGAGGCATACAAATATGAGTGAACAAGAGGTGTGAGACATTCTTGTTTGACACGTTCTGTGCGTGTATGTGTGTGTGTGTGTGTGTGTGTGTATGTAACACACACGTGATAAAATTGTATGTTTGCTATGCAAATATTGTCATGAAATTACTGCTTTTAGTACAAGTGCTTGATGTTTGAATAAAGCTTTGATGGAGTTTTCATAAAATGTATGTAACAAACGGGCTGATTAT
Organism: Hypena proboscidalis; assembly: GCA_905147285.1. Taxonomy (NCBI): domain Eukaryota; kingdom Metazoa; phylum Arthropoda; class Insecta; order Lepidoptera; family Erebidae; genus Hypena; species Hypena proboscidalis. Next base: position 23,248,547 of record LR990129.1, read on the forward strand.
AGTCGTTCTGATGGTGAGTAGCAATATAGCCGTCAATGAACTATTTAAAGGTTGAACGATTTTGCTTTACCATTGTTCATTGCTTGTTACGATACACGACCGACGATACGCAACGCATCTGACCCTAAAGGCTGATTTCCTGTTAAGTGTAAAGATTACGCACTTTCTTTTTTCGTCAACTGTAAACTGTATAAAACATGTTGTAATCATTTTGTGAAGATGAATGAGTATTTTGATCAATATTAATTTTATTATTTCCGGCAGATTATTTCATAAAAATTGTGTAAATTTGTACGCTTAATCGACGTTGGTAACTGACGTCTGAACCTACACCGCTTTGTAAATGTAATGTTTGCAATAATAATTCATAATTCAGGCAGCGCAAGGTGCAACACTTCTGCTACTAGATCATGATGCACCAATCGGGTGACAAGGTTGACATTGTATCGCCAAATAACGTGTGAATATTATATACCAGCGTGGAAAACAAAGACAAGAATTTAACTCGTAATGTGTTTTCAGTTCTTTAACAAACATTTTCTGCTTTATTCTAATTATTCTTTTTCAACTATTTAACACAGTATGCTTCACCAGAACTACGCTCAGACTCAACTACGCGAATGCTGTCTCGCGATGTGCGCCGTTCATCACAAGAGGATAAATTCACCTGAATTTATCCTCCGCGCTCACGGCGACGTTTTATTCGCTTGACCTCCTCCCACCGCGCGCCGCACGCCCGCCGCACCCCTTCCGACGCCCGGCTTTGTCAGACGCTCGAACTTCTACCTGAAATATTCACAGCACTTGCATGTTTATTGAAAGGTAGGTAACTTTGTCTTGCAGACGGCTGATTAAGTGGATGCGCTTCTAAGCGATATTGCTGAATCTTTAAACAACTATAATTGTGGGTAGATTGTGTTATACCAAGAAGGTTTAGATATCCTTTTGATTGAAAGAACTAATAACTGAAAGAGTCGCGATATAAAATAATAATTGGATTTGAATTGAAAAATAAGCTTGTACAAAACGAAACTTACTTTAATTAGGAATAACCAGATTTAATATATTGGTAACATCAGTATAATGACTTAACTACAATAGGTAAGTCAGTACTTATTTCACATTCCTACAGACTACAGGTAAAATTGGGATGATTTTAAATGCATTTGCCATTATAATATTTTAAAAAGGTTCAAGGCTATTTAGAAATATTACTTCTAAATAAAGAAAGTGTAGTAAAGTTAAACGCAGGTAAAACCGCAGGGAGCTGCTTCTTTCTATAAACCTGCCAATAAAAAATGATCGTCTAAACATACAATTTACTACTTTCTATGTATGCATAGCCTTAAATGTCAAGTAATATCACTTATTATGTAAATAATTATATCCGGTTACAAGTAATTGCTATTAATTCTGACGTAATGTCATACCTTTGACGGTGAATTAATATAAGACGAGTGGCCTCCAAAATAGCCTTATGCATTGATTTGATGAAAAGGGGTACTACAGTAATGTCAACTGAATAACTGGTTCGAGTCACCTTTTTAGCGCAAAAAGAAAGGCCAAATTTTGATATATATTTAAAATCAAATATGAGGATACTGATCGTAATTTGTAATACCTGGCAATACTGTACAGTGGGATATAAACAGTGGCCTGTGCGTTTAATTGGCGTGACACGCGTCGTGAGCCGTAACGCGTCGTGACGTCACCGAGTGCATTCACGCGTCCACGTAATCGCTGCACTCACACAAGTGGATAATTTTATGTTACCTAAGATATGCCAATATGGTTCATTTATAATTATTTAATTTCATATATAATGTATATAATATGTATGTTACATATATAGAAGACTAATATGTTCTGTCACCTGTTCTAGTAACTTAACTAAATAGATCAATAACAGCCACATACTAAGCCTTCTCATCTCATCAGTATCAGAATAGGTCAATGGTGGCCTTGTAAAGCTGACAAATATCAAAAACGAATATAAAACGAATATAAACAAAATTATGCATGAGCGCTTGACCTATGGATATGGTTTCTCCCGATGAACGATTTAATAGCGATCCATTGTCAAAGGCATGTCATGACATTATAAACAATAAAAATTGCTAGTTATTAACAATAAAAAATTATCGATTTTTACCCAAAAACAACTGAATAATTACAAATAAAATATGGTACTTAAACATAAAGCTAAAATTAAGATATAGTGCATAAGTTAGTCTTGCAGGTGGAGCTACATATGGGTATTTGAAGTAGCATAAAGCTTCCAAATAACACAAGTACGTAGTAAAGTAACACACTATTGATTGGAATATAGAAACAAAGGATATCTAAAGTTGCTTGACACTGCGCGTTTAGTTTATATTATTTTAGCTATTTTCATAGTATAATGTCATAAGGTTTATTGCTTTGGGGTAGTGCCACGGATGTAGATTCAATCTTTGTGCTCCAGAAACGAGCTATTCGAGCTATCTATATGATGAGTCCCAAGGAGACACTAAGAAATAAATTTAAAGAGATAAATATTATGACGTTACAATCTCAATAAATTTATGAAAATTTATTGTACGTCCACAAGAATCAAACAAAATTTAAGAAAAATAGTGATCTCCATAAATTAAATCTAAGGAACAAAAACAAACTGGCTGTGCCCACTACTAGGCTCCATAAAATCTCTAACTCGTTTTCAGGCCAATGTATACGCTTCTACAATAAACTTCCATTAGACGCAGAAGAATTATCGATAGGTAAATATAAGAAATATATTAAAATCAGATTATCTCAAAAAGCTTATTACATAAATGATAATAGTATTTGGAAATGAACTGCTCTTTTTATGTGACTTTCAATATGTATGATAATTGTTATATTTTATTCGTTTCATTTGAAAAGCCGGTGCTCATGAGTTTCTCACCAGCTCTTCTCATAATGCAATACCCATCGGAGCTAGTACTTAGTTTGATTTTAATCTGATTCAAACCAGTTAGATTAAAATTAATCTAAGCCCCGGTTATTCAAATCATTGTAATTAGTATAATTTAGTTTTACTTATAATTTATTTTTATATCATTTGTTTGTGATATTTTGACGTGTTCAAGCGCCTCCTATGAAACTAAATGATTTGAATTGGAATTTGAAAATTTGCTTGGTATAACACAATTAACCCACAATTATAGTTGTTCAAAGATTCAGCAACATCGCTTAGAAGCGCATCCACTTAATCAACCGTCTGCAAGACAAAGTTACCTTTCAATAAACATGCAAGTGCTGTGAATATTTCAGGTAGAAGTTCGAGCGTCGGACAAAGCCGGGTGTCGGAGGGAGTGCGGCGGGCGTTTGGCCCGCCGGGGGAGGAGGTCAAGCGAATAAAACGTCGCTGTGAGCGCGGAGGATAAATTCAGGTGAATTTATCCTCTCGTGATGTATGGCGCACATCGCGAGACAGCATTCGCCTAGTTGAGTCTGAGCGTAGTTCTGGTGAAGCATGCTGTGATAATAGTTAAAAAAGAAAAAGAATAATTAGAATAAAGCAGAAAATGTTTGTTAAAGAACTGAAAACAAATCTAGACACGGCGGCCAAAAGCACTTAAGTCAATTTTAGCTCAAAATTGTAAAAACTCACAACACTCATGTTTTTGTATTATCCGTTGGCTGGAATAAGCACGTAAGTCTCTGTCACTCCGTTCAGACGTAACAGTCACTTGTACCACAAAACTCAAGTCTTATCAACAAATAACGCGGCGACATAAACCACTTATGTTGACTTAAGTTTTTCATGCAGGCATGACATTTCATATACCGACTGACTTAAGTAATTTGGTAACAGTGATCCGTTTTTGGTGTCGATAATATTTTCAAGTATCTACCCTCACTTAACTCTCTTTTTTGAAGTGCTTGTTGAAAAGTTGACGAATGTTGTGGGTGAAGTAAAATTAAATACGTATTCCCTCATTAGTGTTTTGGTGTGACGGTCGTAGTGGTGTTGTGTATTAACTGTATTTATAATGGATTCAAGAGCCAGAAAGTTAGTAAATCTCGCCTTAAATGATGAGAATAGAGGTAAGTTTTGAATATTTTTCCTTCATTTTTATGCAATAATTATGCAAAATAAATTTATGTTGACGCAATTACAACCCATAACAACAAAAAAATATATATTTCACTTTTTTACAGGCGATGAAGTCCTATTCACAAATCCACAACCAAGTACATCTGGAACTCAAAAACAAAGTACTCCTAATGAAGCTGCTATTGACTATTCTAGTGACGACTCTGTTGCTGATCCTACCTACTCTCCAGAGAGTCCTAGTTTGCTTACACAACATGAAGATGAGTTTGACACTACTGTTTATGATGCTTCAGTGGATGTACAGATAGCACCACAGAATGAAATACCTGAAAGTATTGAAGATACGTCATTACAACAACAAAACAATCCTGTGTCCTGTAGAAGAAGGAAGAAAGATAACAAAATAAAAAGAAATTTTGGCCAATCTTATATGACACCTTCTGGAAAAATTATAGGCAAACGTCTAATGAAGGAACTACCTGATTGTCGAAATAAGTGTCGTCAAAAAATAAGTGATGAGCAACGTGCTATAATTCACAAGGAGGTTTGGAATCTTGGGTCTTATGATTTAAGGGCAGCGTTCATATCATCTTTGATTACCATTCGAGAGAAAAAAACGAAGCGTTGTCGGGTCGAAGATCCTAGTTTACAAAAAAATAGACAGTGGACTTATACGTATCATTTTAACGTCAATAGTGAAAAAATATCCGTTTGTCAAGGCTGCTTTCTAAAAACCCTATCAATAAGTGATAATTTTGTAAAATTAATCGGTTTGAAGAAACGGGGCACCTCGAGTGGAATTATAGCAACAGACAAACGTGGAAAGAATACACCTGCAAACAAACATTCCGAACAAAAAATTCAAGACGTAATTAATCATATTAATTCGTTTCCGCTATATGAAAGTCATTACACTAGACGTAGAAGCACCCGCAAATATTTACCATCTCATTTGACTATATCGAAAATGTATTCTCTATATTCTGAATCATATGAAAATCCTGTGAGTGATAAAATATACCGCAGAGAGTTTCATAAATTAAACTTAAGTTTCAAAAAACCAAAAGTAGACACTTGTCACACATGCGACCTGTTTAAAATGAAATTAAATGTTGCTACGGACGAGACCACAAAATCAGCCCTTGAAAAAGAACGCGACTCTCATCTATTAGCCGCTGCTAAGGCGTACAAAGAGAAGCAGTGTGATAAAAATATCGCAATTACAAATAACAGAATCAAATGCCTGACTTTTGACCTACAGCAATGCTTGCCAACCCCAGCTTTACAATCATCTGTAGCCTTTTATAAAAGACAACTTTGGACCTTCAACCTTACAATTCATGACAACGCAACTGGAATGTCAACGCACCACATGTGGCACGAGGGTATTTCGGGTCGCGGTGCTAATCAAATAGCCTCTTGTTTGTTTGCATATTTACGAGAACAACCGGAAGAAATCTCAGAAGTGATTTTGTACTCCGACACTTGTGGAGGACAAAACAAGAACACTCACGTGGCTGCAATGTTGAAAAATGAAAAAAAATGAAAAATATTTTATTTACAGGCAAAAGCAAAACACAGGTTTTTAACAATACTTAATAATAAATTTTACTACTTATTACTTAATAATCAATCTAACATGCAGACTTAAAAATAACAAGCTTTTAGCACAGACCTGAGTAATATTATAAATAATTGTGGTTTTCTCACTAGGCAAGCCTGTATCGAGAAAACCGGATGGTAATTTACTTACAGGTTATAACTTACAGTTGACAAATTAAGTTTAACATAGATAGGTATATTTATTATGTATATTATATATATATTTATATATATATTATATGTATATTTTAAGGTGTTTAGTATAATATAGGTATTGTGTTTGAGTACTATTATAAAATTTAGGTATGGTTCATGATGGTATTGTTAGTATGTCTTCTGTACTTTGGTAATTAAGTGTACATAACCACCCAATTATCATCTTTTTTGCTTCAATTACTGATTTGTCCTTTAAGTCACAAAACTTGAGCACATTATTATAGACATGTGTCCTAACAAATAGTCCGAATCGTTGCGCAAAGGAGCTTTTTACAAACGGTGTTGGCAAGCGAAACACTCTCCGATTTACTAAGGTCTTATACTCGGTGGATACTAGGAGGGATTTATGAACAGAGAGCGAGGTTTGCAAAATAAATAGCTGTCTGACCGAAAGAACTCCACTGTCGCCATAAACCTTTGATGTTGGATATCTGAAAGGTTTTTTCATCAGTACTTTCAGAACACCACGTTGCGCTCTCTCAACTTGTATAAGGAACGATTTTGCAGCACTGCCCCAGCATTTAATGCAATAAGTTATGAGAGACTGGCATAGTGCAAAGTATGTAATTTTGAGTGTATTGACACATGCCACATCTCGCAACTGCCTCATAACGCCAATGACCTTCCTTACCCGCGCAGACAAAGCACAAATATGGTTCCTGAATGTTAATTTTTCATCGAGCAGAATGCCCAGATACTTAATGACGTTGCCTCGCTTCAATGAATCACACGCGCAAACAGTTCTGTTACAGGGTTGTGAGTGAATTTTTATGTCTATTCGTGATGTGGGAGCTGAAGCAGCTGTTTTGTGAAAACATATAAATTCTGTTTTATTAGTGTTTAGGGTTAAAAGATTGTTCTGTAACCAATCAGAGACGTGAATCATACCAAGCTCGGCGTACGACTGAACCTTAGACCACGATGCTCCGTGAAATATAATTGCAGTGTCGTCGGCATAGCAAACGATTTCAGCATTCTCAATTGGCAGGTCGTGAATGTCGTTTATGTATATTGTGAACAATGTAGGCCCCAAAATGCTCCCTTGTGGGACTCCAAAACGTATTGTCTGAGCACAACTCATCATTTGACCAATTTTTACACACTGTCTCCGATCCGATAAATAGCTCTTAAACCAATCAGCCGCAATACCCCTGATACCCATGTGTTCTAACTTTTTCAAAAGTATCGGAACGGAGACAGTGTCAAAAGCCTTTGCCAAGTCTAAGAAGACGCCTATACAACTTTGCTTGTCATCTAGCTTTGAGGAAATCGTGGATGTAAGAAGAGTAACTGCATCTTCGGTACTCTTGCCTCTTCGGAAGCCAAATTGTCTAGGTGATATTAGTTGACGGGGTTCTAAAAAATTGGTTAGTCGTTTATTGACAATTTTTTCCAACAGCTTTGAGAAAACACCAAGTAGTGAAATGGGTCTATAGTTCTCTATATTATTTTTATTTCCACCCTTATGAATTGGACTGACAGAAGCCAACTTCCAGTCGGAGGGAAAGATACCATTTTCAATACTCAAATTGAATACATGAGTTAGTGGTACAACTATTTCACTTCTGATAAATTTAACCAACGTATTGGTGAACCCGTCAATACCTGGTGCTTTGTCGTTCTGGAGGCCCATTATCATTTTTTCCACTTCTTCACAGTCTGTTGGGGTCATGAAAAACGACTCAGTCGGAGAAAATT